>OZ012677.1:135220023-136420023 GCA_963942445.1 Argyra leucocephala
TATGAACGGAAGTATTTATTGAAGGCCACAAAGTCTTGATAAGCTTTTTGGAATTATAATTAAAAAATTAAAATTTTCAGCTAGCTGTTAAAGGTGTTTATAGACTAGTTGTAATTGTATCAAATGTGATCTTTTCGAAAATTTCTTGCTTTAAACAAAAACAAAAATGTTTTTAAAATAAAAGTTTTGATTTCAAAATTTCCTTTTAAGTATTTTCTGTAATTCGAATGAAATAGTTTTAATTTTAAATTGTTTTAATGTTAGGTGCCAAATTAAGGTGGAACAAACTCATAATAAAAAGAAAAAAAATCTTAAAATCAGATACCGAAAATTCTTATTCTGAGGTGTTAGTAGAAAATAATATTTAAATATGCAAACACTTACTAAGACCTGTATTAACATACAAATTCAAATTGTTAGGCTGTGCAAATAAAACGCATAATGAAATAATGTAGTCCGCGGTATTGTTAATGCAGCATCATGCTATACTTAATGCAGATGTCAAACTTTTTGCGCATTATTCCAGCCAAAAAACAAATCAAAAACTATACCAGTAAGACACGAACAATCAATATACAAATTAATGTGAAATTGACAATTATAGTAGTTTTTGATGTATACAACAATATCCGACGACACGAGAGACCGACACTCTTGCGGAATGATTTGCTTCACTAAAACTATTATTTTTGATTTATTAATCGGATTTAATTTATATTTTTAGTGTGAATTTGGCATGAATGGCAGCTTCCAATATGATAACATATTAGTAACTATACCATTATCAAAGGCTAACTTATTAAAAAAGAAAGATGCTCCATAAAAGACACGGTAAGAAAAAATAACCAGATTGATCAGAAAGAAACTGCACCGTATCGAACCGAATAACATGACTAGATTTTCAAACAAAATAAGGATGTGGAAAACCTAGAAGGATTTACACAACGCACTCAACGTTCACTGAGAAGTTTAATAAAATGTTCAAAAAACATAATTTGGAACTAGTAACAACTACACTGAGAGAAAAACCACGATGTAATATTTACCATATTTAATAACTAGTTGTAAACTAATCATTTTTGTAATTTTTATTATTAATTTTAATAGATTCGCAAAGATTTTAATAAATTATAGTTCAGGAAAAGAACATCATTTTTTGGGAAAGTGGGACGAATTCAAGCAACAGGTGTTAGAATATTATGGAAAAATATTAGGTAAAGATAACCAGATTGATTTCAACTACTATACTAATTTTACTATTATATATATATTATTCTGCATTTATATGGATGTTTGTAAGTTCGACGGAACGCTCCAAAACATATACAAATTGCATATGTATACAAATGCATATATATACAAATTGCATATGTATACAAATGCATATATATACAAATTGCTTTGGTGCTTTTTTTTAACCCCTGTCTACCATGCTGAACCTTTGCAGGAAAAATTGATTGCATGAACTATATTTTTTTAATTTAATGTTAGTCTTGCGAAGAAGATAATAATAATAAGGAAAAATAATAAATAATAATAATAATAATATAAATAAAACAAACGATTTTTTTGATTTATAATAATAAGGACTAATAGAAATTTAATCAATAGTTTAATATTGTATAATAACCAAAAGGTATTCACTCAAAAAAAATTATTTTTGTTTTTTTTTTGTTTTTTTTGTTTTGTTTTTATTATTTGCTGTATCTGTATTCTGTATGTTCTATATGCTCCATTCCAAAAATATTATTTTATTTTCAGTGTTAAGTGTTCACTTTTCACTTCACTGTTCAGGTTCATTGTTCAATCAATAGAACTTGATAGAAGTAGAGTAGGATAATTAACTCTACTTCTACGCCGGATAATAAAACATTGTTTTTTTTAAATTGAAAATATTGATGAAAATGTTTTTGTATTTTTTGTAAATTTCACCAATTTAGATACAAAATTTTGGAAATTTTTTTTAAAAATAACACAATACCATAATAACAGTTTATTCATATAGCAAAATAAGATCCCTATACATTATACAAAAGACAAAATTTATATGAAAATAAGATCCCATTTTTAAATTTTCATTTCCCATCTCTCCCAGAGGCCACAATAACGCTAATACGGTATAATTTATACTAAATGGAACCCAACTAACGAATTATAACTAAATGGAAGTGAGTACGAGTATACCATACAAAAATACAAACATTTTATACAAATTTGTTGGTATGGTACTTCTTTTTCTGTTATATAAAAAAAAAAAAGATTATTGTTAGGCCAATATAAACATAAATAAAAATAAATAAAAAGTGATATAAACCTAAGTACTGTAATTTCGGAATAAAGAATCTAATGAAAGAAAAAAAGAAACTAGGATTTATTTTGCTTCCGTCAATTATGACGGGTTACAAAGCTAGTTTTGTTATATTTACAGTCTCGGTTGAATATACATACATAATTCTTCTCAACAACATAATACATCCAACAGCACGTTTCAAAGATGGATTTAAACCATCTGGAAGAAGAAAAGTAACTATAGGTACACTAAGAGAAATAATATGTTTTTCCAATGGTTGCGAAAAATATATTATGGTTACTTTAACCTTATTATGTTAGATATATTTGAAATAAACATTTGATATGTTAATGATGAATATAACTATGGTTGATAGCAACATATTATATTTCTCTTAAAAATATTATAGTTAATCGAAATATATATCTACGTTGTAATAAATTATGGTTGCTACAACTATATTTAAAAAAAATTTAAACCAACTATAGATTATATTGCTTACAAAAATATTATGGTTGTCGATGCCATAATATGGTTAAGAAGCTCATAATCCAGTAGTTGTAACAAACATATTTTGATTAAATAAATTATATTATAGTTGTTTTACAAATATTTGTAGTAATCTTAATCATATTATGATTGAAGCAATCATATTATAGTTGCCTTATGATTGAAGCAATCATCTCGTATAGTTGAAGTAATCATATTATAGTTATATCGTTATATTATGATTGAATTAATCATATTATGTTTGAAGCAAACATATTATATTTGCAGTAATCATATTATGGTTAAAATAACTATAATATTGGGGTTGAAGTAATCATATTATATTTGACGTTAAAATAAAATCCTTCAAAAATATAAATTCACTGTAATTTTCAGTCTACTACTGTTGCTCTTTACGAAGTTAAACTTATAAATGAAAGCGTAATATAAAAATTCTTGTTATATAACTATCTAGATTGGTAAGTGTTTGCATAAATTTTTGCATATCATTTTATAAACTAACCATTAATTTTTCTCTTGATTTTGATAGACAATGAAGTACCTTATGAGAAACTGGATAAAATCTTTCCAAAAAATAATTAATAACCAAAATTAGGACGAAGTAAAGGAAACTATACAGGTTGTTTAAATAATGATTATATAATAATTTTTTTAAATCAAAAACTTACTTATTTTTATGGCAATTTATTACGAAAGTTGAGACTTTCCTTAAAGTCTCTTGTCAAATGTTATAATATAAGTACTTTTTAATTTAAAGGATAATCTTAATTATTAAATATGTTTTTTTTTTATTTCTTACAGTTAAAAATAAAAATTATTAATTCTGATTTAAAGAAAGAAGCAACAATTTAACCAAATACTTATTGGAACTCATTAGAATTAATTCGTTGCAAATATATATTTTAAACCACCATTTTATAATTGACAGAAAAATATAATCCTATAGAAATTAAATATATATATTGTGTTCTGTTATTATTTTAAGTATAATATGTTTACCTTAATTATATTTATTTTTGTTTCAATTAAAAATAATGTTGTTTCAACCATAATTCAAGTTTGTGAGAATAATATTATTATTGAACCTACTACAAATTATGTTTGGTGTAAACATAAATATTTTTCATTCAACCATATTATATTTATTTTTAACATAATATATTAGTGAATCATATTTAAAACAACAATATTGTAGTTGAGAACAAAATATTGTGTTGTAGAAAGTAACTATAATATGTTTATTCCAAACATAATTATTTTTGTTTCAATTATAAATAATATTACTGCAAACATAATTATGTTTGTGAATATAATAATATTGTTGTGTGGACTATAAATTATTTTTGTTCCAACCATGAACGAAATATAATCAACCATGTAAAAAACTTTTTAGCTTCATACAAAACCCATAGTTACATGATGTAGTATGGTTAATGCAACTATATTTTCCAACCATATTATTGTTCTTTAATTTTATAGTTGAGCCAAACATATTTTTTTGCTCAGTGTAAACATTGCAAAAATGTTAATAAAATTTGTATTTGAGGAATGTTAATCAAAATGTATATAGCAAAAATTAGTATGGTAAATATTTGTGAAATAAGTATAAGTATTTTAGAATTATAAGAATATAATAAATAAAATGAATTGAAAAAAATTAGCTACAATGTAATCTTGTGTAAACTTTGTTTTTAACTTTTCAGTGCATCACACACAAATTCACCATAACGCAACGTAAATTTAACCTTCCAACATGTTATATTGATAATTTAATTATATAAGTTGGTAATGCAAAATTTATTTTTACATATCATATTATAAGGTAACATTGCAAATATCACACAAAACATTGCAAATTCAACATGTTTGACATATCAATTCGTAATGAAGCATTGCAAATTTCACAGTTTTTATATATTAATTCACAATATGACAATGCATTTTTTTACATTATTTTTTAGTGAATTCATAACTAGAGTTGTAAATTTTACATTGTGTCCGATAATTTGCAATTTTTAATGTAAAATTTACCAAAAACGCGAATGGCGCTATTTTATAGACATAATAATTGTAAATAAACAATGAAAACAAATTTGAAATAATTTTTTATTTTCAATTGTTAAAGATTTTCGTCTAAAATTGTAAAAATAAAAATAAAATGTTCCCATCATTGTATTTAAATTGCCCCTAGAGGTGATAACAACTCCAATAAACGTAATATTCATTTTGCAAAAATAACAAAAACCAAAAAAAAATTTAAATAAAAATTCATCATTTTTTTTTTTATTTTTTTTTTATTTTTCTTATTCTTTTTTTTTTCCTTTCAAGAACATTTAATAATTTTATTTTTCTATTAAAATTAACTTTTCAATCAATAACTATATTATAATAATAAAAAAGGAAAAGGAAATACATATTTAGATATACTGAACATCTACTCAATTTTTATTTCATATTTATTTATATCCGATCAAAATTTTGTGGTTCTAAATTTCGAATTGATATCTTCACAATAATGTAAAAAAAAATTATTTTTGTTTTTTTTTTTTTGCTTTTAAATCTTGAAGTTTTTATGAAGTTGCAACGAATTTTATAAAATTCTTGAATATCTTAAAGATATACATATTATTTGAAATATAAAGAACAAAATAAATTTTAATAATGAAAATTCAAATAAAAAGACTAAAGAAAAAAAAAATCATGATTTCATGATGACTTGCAGAATTACTAAAAAGGTGTTGAAATATAGATGGTAAAAATTTTAATTTAAACAGTTGGGATTCTTTTGCGTTACAGTGTTCTTCTTTGAGATGAAAACCGAATGAGATGTAAATTAAAATAACTTTAATATTCAAAATCAGTTCTCTGGATAAATTCTGATTCCAATTTAAATATGAAATCGTATATTGAAGTTGTTTTTAAATAACAATTAAAATTATGTTAAAAAAAATTATTGTCTTTTTACAAATTTGAATGTCAAAAGAAGGGAAACGAGAAATTTTATTCTGAAGTTTGGCAATTATTACCGTATTGCCATAATGACATGTATTGCCGTATTGTGATATTGCCATATAGTGTTGTTAAACTTAACGTCTGTTAATTTTATTGAAAACTAATTTTTGAACTAATTTTTATAAAAGAAATATTTAGAGCTAATGAGTGATTGGCCATGCTAAGTAGTAGATAACAAAAATCAATACCGATTTTAAATATAGCATACAAATATTTTTGTCCAACTTTTTAAATTTAATTTAAAGAAATTTATTATTATTTCTTTATTTACTATAATATTAAAAATAAAATAAAAGTAAGCCCTAGCTACCAGGACCATCTTATTTATTGAAATATAATTTGTAAACTCATTCTAGAAAATTTAATTTATCGAAATCAAAAAAAATCGTGGCCTCGGTAGCCGAGTGGTAAAGTACTCGAGTGTAGTAATGTAACGACCGAAGGAGCACGGGTTCAAACCCCGTGAGAATCGAAAAAAAAAAATTTTCAAATGGTGAAAATTACTGAAAAATGTAATTTTCAATACAACCACATCGGTTCAAATATAATTCAATAATTAATAAAGATATAATATAATTAATAAAAAATAATATAACTATATATAATATACAGAAATATATACCAAATAATTAATATAATTTGATAAAAAGGCCCACATTTCGAAAGGGAAAAGGATCTATAAAGTTGGACTACAGATTTATGTGTAGGATCAACTGTTAAAATAAATAAATAAATAAATAAATCAAAAAAAATCGAAAGATTAAAATATTTAAATCCGAGCTAATTTTGGTCAAAAAACATAAATAGAAGTAAAATATTTATAACGGCAACAAATTAAAAATACTAAACTTATTAAATAAGATTTCGTTCTTCTATATATAATTTTAGTAAATGAAGTAACATAATATAGTAACCTTAATTGGACGATGTCAAAATAAAGTGTGTTTTACATCTTGAAGTAACAATTTTCGCCCTATTTGAATGTCATAAAGAAGCATTCTAAGGTGCAACCTCAAAATTTAAATAAGCTAATTTGCAAGAAATCGTATCTCACTCTTGAAAGCAACTTCCTAGTCTACATAAATATACTGAAGTCAATTATGGTCTTACGATATCGATTTGTGAAAAAAAAATTGCTGAGACTTGCTATGTTGACCATGTAGTCAACATAGAAGGTTAAGATGCCTTTCAACAGTAGAGGATCTTACGTCAAAACTTACCACTTAATGGTGCTAAATAGAGTTTAATTTTAAGGAGTGTATACATATATTGAAATATACTGATAAGCCTGACTGATAAGCCTATATGCACTATTTAAAATAGTATAAACAAAGTTTTTGTTAAAATTTTTAAAATATTAATTGATTGTAAATAAATGCAGAAATAATAAAACAAAAACAAAATTTCAAAATTTTTCGTTCTGGCTGTTATTGTGATTCGTCGGTTTCATTCAAACAAACATACTTCAGTAAGATTTCAATTATAAGTGCATTTGTGCAAAAGAAGGATAAAAGAAGTGAGAATAAGTAGTTAACACCCTGTATGCTTTAAGTATTATGTTTAGATGAGTTTTACTCACCCTGATAGCTTAATTATTTTGAATGTTGGTAATACCATTTTTTGAGTCACATATATATATTAGGCATTCCAAATTGGCAATACAAAATAAGCTAATGGTGTATAATCAAATATCGAAAAGTTCATTTTTATCATAATTATAATATCCCATATTTAATGATTAACAAAAAAAAAAATTTGCATCAAATCTGTGTTCAAAGTTTTAAGTCCCTAAAGTGATCCTAAAATGTTTAAAGTGTGTCCAAATTAAAACATGGATTTTGGTTCCAATAAATGATTAAATCAGAACCAGGTCCATGATAAAAAATGTTGTAACCGGAATCCAAATTGTGGTAAAAAAAACACCGACGAAAGCGACAACGTCAGATGACACAAATGAGTAACAACGTTTAAGATAGCGGAAATGAGTAAATCTACAAATCACAACTGTGTACAAAAGAAATATTGTATTGTGTGAGATCACTACAATCAAATACACCTAAATTTAGAAATAACTTTTAAAGTCAAAAAGAAAATTGCTCATTAGACCATATGTTGGAAAAGGTTCTAAAACAGAGAAAGAGTGTGGCTCAATGGATAAGACCGGGCCATGTCAAACTTTTGAGTTTCATTATGTATTTTTGAAGAATTTAACCACACTCAGGGAAAAACATACTATTAAATGTTTAATAGTACAGTTATTGATTCAATAGGACGGGAATCAATAGGTTTTTACTATAAAAGCAATAGTTTTCTGTTTAAAACAATATGTTTTGTAGTTTTGATTTAATAAGATGCATATACTATTATTATATTAATAGTAGATCGCATCAATGTAATTAGAAATACTATAAATTCTTAATTTAAAACTGTTCTACTCATTGTATTTATTAGATTATACTATTACTTCTGTATTACAAAATAGTTAATTTTTAATAACATTACCCGAATTAATTTAATGGTATGGTTAACCACATGTACTATTGAATATTGTACGCATACTATTGTTTTTATGGTTTTTAACTATTATACTGCCACTGTGTCCTGTAATCTGTAATTGCCGCGCTCTTTTTAATAATGACAAATATATTTAATAGTATATACTATAAAATAAACAATACCATTCGGAAATCATTCAAAAAACGCGGTAAAAATAACCTACATAGGGTTATATATGTACTACATATTACTCAGTAATGCAATATTTGTTCAAAAGTAAAAATCTGTTCAAAGAGATCACCGAACTTGATTTGCTTGCATTGAAGGAGTAAAAAAAGTTAAAAGATTAAATAAATAAACTAAAATATTAAAGTTTTAAAAAAAAATTTAAAAATAAAGATAAAAATAAATTAGAAATAATTGAAATAAATAGAAATTTAAAAACAAAAATAAACTTTAATAGTGCTTAAGTTAAATGGTATAATATAGTTTTAAAAAAAATCTAATTCCGGTAAAAAATGTTTACTAAAAGTTAAAAGTTAATAAATTAAATACTATATTTGAGTAGACATTAAAAATAAAAATAAAAAAACGTTATTCAAATAGAACTGCTTAATAATTATAATTAAATAGTGATAAACAATTTTTTCTAAATCAACTATAATAAAGAACTAATATTTCATTTAAACAAAAACATTGAATTGTCCGAAGATAAGTGTATCAAAAAAATAATATTTTGAGGATACATTTATAGAAAAAGTTTCTCTTTAACAAAGTTGGATATTCAAAAAGTTTCACTTCATCAAATCGAAGAAATAGTTTACACAAAACTGGTCCTTATATCTTATGCAAACAGTGGCATGATAATTATTTTAACGAGCATTTCCAAGCCTATGTTGTAATTGTTATAAATAATTATTAATCTTAATTATTTTTTTCTATTTGTTAAATCTAATTTTAATATATTTATATGTTTATGTATATATTTTAATATTATTTAGTTATTATTGTAATTAATGATTTTGATACATTTAAGCTATATTTTTATTTTTATGATAAAGTACAAACAAGTCTGTTAAAAAGTACAAGTAAAAGTAAATAATGTTTATGGAACAAAATGATTTAATAAATAATTGATATTGTTTCATTTAATTTGGACTGATTTAACCTTACATAACAAGTATAGGTACTGAAAAAATAGAATTTACTTCATTAAATTAAAATGAAGTATAAAACTATAAAATTAATAATATTTTATATTAATATTAATGTGATGTTCCTATTATAAAAAAATATAGCACTTCCACAATGCTATTAAAACAATACACCCTGAGTGCAGCCTATAATATAAATAAATAACAAAAAAAAACTTTTTTCTAATTAGTTTTTCAAACTGTCGGTGGAAGTACTGTTCACAATTTGCCATTTTTGAAATGATTTATAATAACTAAATATTTTTGTTAATCAAATCAGGTTTTTAATCTAATTTACTAATTTATTTATTAAAAGTCAACACTGATGTCTTTTGACAGTTGCAAACACTGATGTTGCTTCCCAAACATCGATATTTAATAATATAAAATAAATTATTAGTGAAAAGAAATATTGGACTTTTAATTAACAGATTTAATAATGACGTTTATTCACTTAATTATCATGATGTTTGTTAACCCGCTCTTGTTATACAAGTTTCTAGCTATAACAGTTTACCGATTGTAATGACATGCCTCAGTTTTGATGTTACGTAAGAATGAAAATTGTTTTCTTCCATACAACAAGCCCTCCTTTGATCTTACCATAAAGAATTAATTGTCACATCACAATCATTCGGTATATTTTGGATTGTGATGACATTTTTATCATTAGCCTTCATAGCTTCACAATACTTTATCATTTGATTTTTATTTTTTTGATGAATTTTTTATATAATGTAATTCCAAAATTTGTTCGAAAAAAGTTTACCAATTTTAAATTAGGTAAATATACAAAATTTCAATAATATAATAAAAAAATGCAAACTATGAAAACAATGTTTCAAATTAAATAGAAATTATATTTTATAAGAATGTAATATACTTTTGGTATACAGCTATGTACATGTATATGTATATGTGTATGTATAATTAATTATTTTGATATATCATTGTCAGGAAGTTTTTTTTTGTATTATTATATACTGATTTTTAAGAATTACATTATATGGTTAAGATTTATAAGGACTACAATAAAATTAAGCAGAATGATAAATATTTTGATTTTTCATTCTCTTTTTATGTTCTTGTTGTTTTTTTTTTTTTTTTTTTAAAGAAATACATATTAGATATTTGTTTTTTTTTTTATTCTTAAATTTAATTTTACAATTTATTTTCATCACACCTATTAGTCATGCACCTTCATATGTTTCGATTTTTTTTTTTTTTTTTTTGTTAAATATATTTTTATTTATTTACTTTTCAGGCGATAAATTATTGCACCTAAATGTATATGTGAAAGTTTATATATAATTATATATTATGTACATATATATATATATATATTATATTATTTAATATAACCATATAAAGATGAAACCATGTTGTGCATTCAAATAATGGTCGCTTTGAACACATATGATAAAGTGTTATATTTATTTTATCTGGAAGACTCGAGTGCGATACTAATAAATTAAAATTAATCAGATTTTCTTTTTTTTTGTTTTTGTTGTTTTTTTTTTTGTAAAAAAATTCTCTACAGGTTATCATGAATACCTTAAGAAAATTAATTACTGAACAATAATTTGATTTTATAATAAGAAAACAAAACAACAACATTGTAGTGTTATTTGTTTTTTTTCCGAATTGATAAATGGTGAGGGTGAGTTTTTTATTTTAGAAAAAGAAAAATCCATTTTGGAAATAGTCAAAAAATTTGTTAAAATTTAATTAATTGCTTCACTGACAAAAAATGGCTAAAATATTTCAGGTAAATCCAATCTTTAAATGTTAGTTAGTATCCTTTTTACTAATATTATCAATAACTGTCACATTGTTCGATAAATTACTCGCCTAATGGCGCGCATAAAATCAAAATATGAATACCTATCTCAAATTTTCCCAATTAAAAATGAATATAAATAATATTAAAATTAAAGTATATATAAATAAACTAAAAATTAATAATATTTGTAAATAAAATTTAATAAATATATGACCCTAACCATTACTAATTCGGACACTGACAATGACAATGTCCAGTGATAATTTTAAAAATATTTCATTTTGATAGAATATTTTAACATACTTGCCGACACTTTCAATGTGAAAGTTATGTGAAAGCTTGGTTTAGTTATTATATATTTATTTATATATTATTTAATTATATATTTATTAGCAACATTTTGTTATCTACAAAATGGTCGTATTTTTTTTAAACATAAAAATAGGCCTTATTATGTTATATGAATAAAATTTTGTTTTTAATTATAATGTAAATTTTTTTCCATAAAATTTTGCTTAAAAAACCAAAACTACTTAAGCAAGTTATTATTAAGTGTAATAACTTGCATTGAAACAGTTGGAAAGCATATTAAAAAATGATATCAAAATGAAATATTTTAAAATTTACAGTGTCCGAATTAATAATGATTATGGCTTGTATATAATGAATTACAGAATGAATCTGGCCTTGGCCATGTTTGTTGCTTTTGAATAAATTATGCTCTGTATATTCAATTTGAATTATTTGTTTTGTCAAATGGAATATCGAATTGAGTCATATCTCTAGTATGTAGTTATATACCAAAGCAACGAATGGAAAAATACTAGTAGAAAATTGTATCTTTCGTCTATGGAATTTTAATACCGTTTTGGTGGCTTTAGTGTCGGCCATCTGCATTCAGTTGTTCCTTTAAAGAATGTTTAGGTATTCTGTGTTCGGGAATTATTTACACATAAGAAAAGTCAAATTTTAACAATTTTATTATAATCGAAATCTCTTGTTTGCCAAATTAGACAACACATTGTTTATTACTTGATCTTCATGTGTCATTTTTTTGTACAGAGACAGTAATTCTTGTTAAAAAATCAAATCTTCTTTTTTTTTATGTCGTTTGTAATGAAGTCTTCTGTTATCTTATAGTGTGTTTTTATTATTTTAGTACCCTCTCTTTTCTACACTTTTATTCCACATTATACTTTTATAATTAGTTATTTTATTTTTTATTAAATTTTTCTGTATATTTCAGAATTTTTTTGTATTGTCTTTAAATAAGTGGGGACTAGCATATTATTCTAAGTTAGGTGGAGGTACATAGTATGGGAATAATACTTTTAGAGGATCATGAATTAATAAAGAAGAAATCTTCCCGAAAATCATCAATACGGTAATTTAATTATTGGTGGTGTGCTAATCAGTTTTTTCTATATTTATTTTAAGAATAAAATCCGCGAGGCAGCCATTAACGAGTTTACCATAAAAACAAAAGAAGATCGATGAACGGAAAAAATGCAAAAACAAACACATCAAGAATGAAATCAAGCTGATATTACAATATCGTACTTAATTACGAAACTTTATGGAAACTGTTTTCTCTAACTAGTAACTACATAAATCAGTATGCACTTATGTACAAGAAAGTTATGCAAACTAAATCATCAAGTATATGTATAATGGTTGAGATCATATAGTACATGTGTTATAGCAGAACATGTTTGAAATTAGCACTATAAGGAAATAAAGAAATAAATTAGATTATAAATGTAAAAGAAAAATATTGGATTTGGAATTCATTAGCAAACGTTAACTAAACTTTTCCAATAATTAGATTTCAGTATGCAACATTCCATTTAAAACAAAAATAATATACAGACATAATATACGTTATATTACACTTTTGTCATTGGGATATAATAAATGATAAAAAATAATTGAGAGTATAATATGGTGGCAAATTCATTAAGAAGGCTTAGTTCCTGACAATAGCAGTAGTTTTCCACAATGAGTGAGCCAGTAATTTGTTAAATAGTGTAGAATTGCAGTACCTTACTTAATTAAGCACGAAAAGGTGATTCTACCAAAATTACTACCAAGAGCGTAAAAAAAAAGAAAAAATATAAACATCGATAACATTAAATTGCTCAAAACCATCAATCAATATAAATTAACGATTAACATAACAAAAGCAAAATATATGTATTTTATCCTATTCCAAAAAAAGGTGACAAAAGCAATCCTTCAAATTACAGACTTAGAGCTATTACCTCCATTCTCTCCAAAACTATTGAAATCTTGATCAACAAGAAGCTAATGCAATATCTCAATAACAATGGTATAATTCATGACCGTCAACATGGCTTCCGAGCCCATCGTTCAACTGGTAATCTTATGACTTTCCTCTGCGAAAGGCTAAACATCAAATTACATCAGTCTGGTGAGGCTGCTGTTGTGGTCTTAGATATTTCAAAAGCTTTTGATCGAGCATGGCATAGTGCTCTAATAGCAAAATGTCATGCTATAGGTCTCTAGGTCCAATTTTCACTAAATGGGTTGAAAGTTTTCTTTCGAATCGGGCTATTCGAGTTTCAGTTGATGGAATTACATCTGATCAACTTCAAATTAATACTGGTGTTCCACAGGGCTCTGTTCTTTCTCCAACTCTTTTTCTAATATTTATTAATGATCTCCTCCAAACAACTTTCAACTCAATTAATAGTTTTACAGATGACACCACACTTGTAGCGTCCTACAATTTCCTTAAAAAATCCTACGCCAAAAGAACAATAATGGGCGGCATAGTAAACCATGACTTAGTAAAAATTTCCGACTGGAGTAAAGCAAACAGAGTTGAGTTTAAAACCTCAAAAAGTCAAAGCTGCTTAGTTACGCAAGAACTAACGCCATTCGAACTTATTCTAAAATTTTAAGGTGAAAGCTTACAGCGACTAGAAAATTTAAGCATTCTCAGAATGCGAGTAAATCAAAATATTCTCTGGAAAATATTCTCTGGACCATATTCTCGATATTGCGAAAAGCGCCGCAAAATGTTTGAGTTTTTAAATCAATGTAAGGCATGTTTTGCACCTAAAGATCTGCTTAATATCTATAAAGCCTATACATACGACCCAAGATGGAGTACAACTCGCATCTCTGGGCGGACGCCTCAAAGAATGCGTTATGCTCTCTTGACAGAGAACAACAGCACGCTTTTCGCCTCCACGTCATTTTCTTTTCTCTTACAAAAGTCAGCGGTACAAAAGTATAAAGATTTTTCTGACCTAAGTTTTGGCTAATAATATAAATAAAATAATATAAATTTAAGAATTATGGGAATGAAAAAAATAAACATAAAATATAATAATGAGACAATTAAGAAGGTGTTACAAATATTTAGGAGTAACGATTAACAATGAAGTCACCTGGAACAAACATGTCTAAGAATTAGAAAAAAGGAAAAGAAGAAAAATATCATATGGAGTACACCAAATTATACGAAAAGATCCATATACTATACTATCTATTTCATATACAAAATAACGTATGGACTTATAATATAGAAAATAAGCTCAAAACAAAATAAAATATAAATAAAATATAAATACTCCAAAATAAAGCCATAAAAAATCTATATTCGCTTCATCACAGAACTTAAATAGATTATATATATTCCAAATTAATTCAACTGAACTACAATTACAGCTATACCAAATCGACCATATATCTAAAAATTTTCAAGAATTAGTAGCTACAAAAAGACAATTACTACAAAGATCTGTGCCATATCAATATAATACAATAAATACCACATCCAATATAAAAATCATTCAATCAGGGTTAAATAGTATATCCACTATCCAATGCAGCAATAAGTGAATATAATAAAATTCCAAATTGGATAAAAGGGTTACGACTGAAACATTTCAAAAAATATTTAATTACATATGTATTAAAATCATCAATCTTCAAATTTCAATTTTCATACATTATAAGAAATTCTAATTTAATATTTTTTTTAAATTTTAATTCCTTTTTTTTAATTTTCTTATTTGAGCTTGTTTTTTTGTTATCAATATTCTCTATATAATATTTTCAATAATGTGTTATCTTGGCTTAACTTACTTTAAATTGTAAGACCATAATAAATATTAATAATACTTACTTATTATAAGATTGTAATAATGCACTCTATATGAGCGATTATGGAGCATTTGAGAATTAAATAAACCATAAAAAAATACTTACTTTTTCTTTTCAGATTGAAAAAAATAGCGAAATAGATCATCGAAACAGCCTGAAAAATTGTTCAATTTGACGAGTGAGAACTAAGTGCAAAAAACGGTTAAAGATAAATTCAACACATTAAAAACTCACTAAAACTCCACATTTTTAATGATTCACTGATTCATACTACATACTTAGAATTTCAGATGCCTTTGATCTATTACTTATCACAAGAATGTTTTGTGAAATAAATGCCAATTGACGAAATTTCGTTCCTTTAAGTCTTCGAACTAAGTTTAGACTTATACGTAAATACATGTTGGATTGTCAAGTAAAGACTAAGACAAGACATCTGCATTATCATGTTGGGAAATAGACTTTTGTGGCGTGTTTGGCAAAATTTTTAATTATGTCTTTCATGATAGGATCCTAGGAAGTTTCAATTAATTTAGAAAAGTAAAAAACTAATAGTATGATTTTTTTTTATATTTTTTTTATTATTTTAAATAAAAAAGAGTTTATCAAATTTGAACAAAAAATCTCTTAAGTAAATATTACAAACTTTATCTTTATTTTTCTTTTTTATAGTAAACTTATGTCTTATTACCTACAAACGTTATACATTATATATCAACAAAAAGTTATATAATATTGCGTGTATTGATATCTCAAAGTAAAATCAAGAAATATTCGTAATTATGACTAAACGTTAACAATTCAAAAAATAAGGAATTGTAATTTATTTAAAATGATAAATCACAGATAAAAAGTATTTATACATAAGTGACTTTCACCGAATGCATTAACAAATTTGAACCTAATTTCGAAATTATTTTTAAAAAATACAAAATTTACATTTTTCAATTAAATTCTAAAAGTTTTAGTTCTGTTGATAAATAAAATAAAACTGATGACTACTCATAATAATTGTCAACGTCAAAAATTAAATTTTAATGTATCTGTGTACATATATATATATACTATTATGTACATAAATATCTTCTTATTGTAATTTTGAAAATTTTCATCAAAATGATCTGAAAAAATTTGTTGTTTTTTATAAAAATCATTTCACCATAAATTCTTACCGAAGACATTCATTTTCAAATTTATTCATCGAAACAGCTATTTATTTTACTTCACTTAAAAGTTGAAAATAATTTCAAACACCTTTAACATTTAAAAAAAAAAAAGTTTTCCGTTTTTCACGTTTGTTTTACGCTTTTCTTTTTTTTTCATCTTTTTTTATTTTTTTTATTCTAAATACCTCAATATTCATCCATCCTTAGTCATTCTTAACCAACTAAAATGTACTACAGTATTAGTTATTCGAGTTGAAAAGATAGATAGGAGAGAAGAAGAATTCTATTCATATTCAGTTATACCTAAATATTTATATATAGGTATAGATTTATATATAATAGAGATTTGTTATGGTATATACTGTATAATACTATATATAGAAGGCAAAAATAAGGAAAAATAAAATAAAAATAATATAAAATATAAAAACAAAAAATAAAAATAAAAAAGAACAAAAAATTCTATACAATGAAGGATTACGAAATGATTTATATGGGATTTTTAAGAAATATAGCAAGTGTGTGTCGGTAATTTTTATTGGAACATTGAAAAGGAAAAAGTTTGAAATGCAAAAATGGTTTAAGTCGAAATAAAATAAATTACAGAAGGGATTTATAAAGGACTTGTTTTATTATTTTTACTAAATTTATTGATGAAGGTATACTTAATTACTATTGGCAAAATAATGCCTATATATGAATCTAGAACGAATTTCATAAAAACAAAAAAAAAATAAAAAAAAAAAAATAAAAGTTTTTAAAATACTACCACTGGAGATGTATATGAAATGTAATAATTCAATATTATTTATAAATTTACAACGAAAACAAAAAATAGATATAATATTGGTAAACAATGATTTCCAAGGACTATAATAATAAAAATAATAAAATTTGTATATTATTTTTATTATTATATATGTATACATATACACAAGTAGATAAATTTATTAAAATCCATTTGTAATTTAGTAAAAATCAAATTTTTTTTATTTAAATACTTAATAATTAAATGATATAATTAATTATATAACTTTTTAAATAAGTTGATTATTTTTTATGAATATTGTAAGACTATTAATTCTTAACAATATTATTTAATTTAAAAAAAATGTGAATGCACTTTTGGGGGGAGGTATGAAGCCCAAAGATTAATAAGGAATTATATATTATTATACAATCATTATAAATTATATGCTGTCCAATTGTTAAATTATTCTACCCTTCTAAAGCACGGAATGCTCTAGGCATAACAGATTAAAAGAAAACATCTCAGGAGTATAAATTTTGATTGACCAACCAAATTCTTTTCGAATCACTGTATTAATTGCGTTATAAATTTAGTTTGTAGAATTTTATCAAACTTATTTTTGAATAAGTCGAAACGTCAAATTATTTTCAACTCCTTATGGAAAGGTTGAATAAATAAAATAAAAAAATTAAAATTAATTTATTTATTGGAAGCTTTTTTTAATATACTTTTACAAGGAAGTTTTTTCTGATCAATGCAATTTGGCAGTTGTTATTTTTTATTATTGTAATTTTTATAATTATTATTATTATTATTATTATATTATTAGTACTATGATTATTATTATTATTATGTTATTATTACTATGATTATTATTATTATTTATTATTATTATTATTATTTTTATTACTATCATTATTATTATTATAATTATTATTATTATTATTATTATTATTATTATTATTATTATTATTATTATAAGTTATTATTATTATTTATTATTATTCATTTATTATAATTTAATACCTTGTACAATTTGTTTTTTTGCAATTTACAATTTTTACAACTTGAACTGAAGTATGTATTATTTACAAATAATATATGATTTTGGGTTTGGCTATAATAATTTTGCTATAGAATAACTTGAATTTTCTGTTAATATATATTTTTAATGTCCAATGTCAATAATCAATTAATTTCTATACTAAACCAAATATATAATTTGAAATAAGCCAAGATTTTTACTAAAAAATTGTTTAAAATTAGCTAGAATTGCTTTCGGAAGATTTTGGAGACAACCTTAAATTACCAGGTACACTAAACTTATAATATATGATGCCTGCGTGACATCAACGCTATTGTATGGCAGCAAAACATGGCTGATAAGCAAAAATTATATGAGGAAAATGCAATGAATTGGTGCATCATAGTGTTCCATATAGTAACTCTGTTTAAAATGATTATTTAATTCTCCTTGACTTCCATTTTGTAAAAGGAACGTTTTTTCTAAAATGCATCATATTTCATATTGTACACAAAAATTTTTGTACAATCTAGTCTATTCCATATTGTTTAATATAAGTTTCAAATGCCCGAAAAAAAGTACAGCACAAATCGAAAAAGTTTTCGATGCTTTTTATAAACTTTTACTATAGATAGTATTGCAAGGATGTATTTATTGGAACTTTTATTTTCTTCTTAGTTATATTTCCGATAATTTTGACATTTTTCGGTAAATTCTGGACTTTTTCTGCTAAACTTTGGTAATAACAGAAAAAGACAACAAAATAAGCGTCAAAAGTTTGCGCCATAATGCAAAAATATTACAACAAATTTTTGCCTATTTATAGAGTAAGTTTCAAAAATTAAATTTAAGAACAGTTTAAAGGTCTTATTGAATTCTTCTTTTGACATATTATCACATAAATATTATTTAATTTTTATCAATACAGTAAGTATAATTTAAAAGCAGTTTATATCTATCAAATAACTATCGATATTAACATAACTTTTTTATTAACAATTTTGATTTTTTTTACTACTATGTATATGGTTTAAAACTGTTCAATCATAGAAGCTACAGCTTTACACATGCAATTTTCAGTTGCACAAGTATTAGATTACAGGAGTGTCCCCTATTAGTTCATATATGAAAGCTTTATTTATTCGTAACGGTTTAGCTGCTATTAAACAATGAAATCGATTCCTCAAACTGATTTCAATTTTATAATTTTGCAATCATTTTGTATTTAATTGTAGTTGTGCTCACTTATTTATTTTTTTTTTGCATAAAGTCGTAAATTAAAAATTTAATCTCTGGAATTATTTTTGTTTTGTATTTATTTTTTTATGGAATTTGTATAGCTACTGTGTGTTGTATCGATATTTTTTCATTCATCAATAGACGAAATCGAATTATTTGGTTGCTCATATCCAACGCACACAAGCCTCTTTGCAATCAAGTATAATAACTATTTTTAACTTATCTTATCTGATTGCGATTCTACAGAGAAAGAACTAAACCAAACTACTTCGACTATGAAAAATCTGGCTGTAAAAATTTTTTTATTTTTTACAACTATATTTTTACAACCGAGTAAGATATAATGGCAGATTATTTTCAATACACTCTGTATTTAAATTATACTTCTGTATTTGTTTTTATTTGTATTTATTTATTTTTTTTTTTTAATATAAACTTTAAAAATATTTCTAATAATAATTCTACTTGGTTAACCCCGATTTTTCATCAGTGAATCTTAAGATTAATCATATTAAATTTAGGTGCGTCACTTATTTACATAAAATACCTATAGTTCTCACTTTTACTTGCTGAACATTATAATTAACAATATTAAATTTATTTGTATTGTTATTATCTGTAAAAAATGTTTTGTGATTTGGCCCATCATCATGAAAAAATGGTCTATACAACTTCTCCACACTTATGAGATAAATTTAAAATATGTTTTGTCTGGCCATGCTAGGTCTATTTACCATTTACCCTATACTGCTGTCTGTAAAAAATTTTAAGCTTCCTCAAATGTACAGCACAGTACAGAAAATGTACTTTCATATTTTCTTTTAGAAACCAGTTTTCTATTTTGGTATCAATTTTCATATTATCAACATGATAATAATAATACAAGATAAGCTATGAAGTTGTGGAATTTTTGATTTTAATTGTTTGTTAAAAATTTAAGTGTTTCTAATAATCAAAAATCTATCTTCTAGGTATTTTTCTGGCTTAAAATAAATATAGATACAATAATAAATTTAATATTACTTTTACTAATTTAAATTTTTATCTGTTTCGTCCAGACAATTGGCAGTAGAAGTCTTGTGTCACTTACCTTCTATAGGTGGTAATATCTTAGAAAGTAATATCTTACTGTTTTCATTTTCATTTTAAACCATTTGCCAATATAATGATATAATTTCTAGTTAATCAATATTAATTAATCAATTTATAGAGTTTTATGATGGGCCCATCACCCTCTTGCGTTTTTTCGGGCCCCAAAGTATGTTTACATTTATTTTAAAACAATTTTTTTAAAACAAAACTAATTAATTCATATTTACTTAAAACTAGGTAGGTATAGGTAAGTAGGTAGGTGGTAGTGGCTGTCGACGGTACCCCAACACACTTAGACCAGTAAGGTCCATTGTGATACCACGGAAACATAAGACTTTACTCGTTGAACCATTACGAGCTTTTGGAGAACCATTTCGAGTCCAAGTCTTCTGGCATGTTTACCAATGACCCGTAATAATACCTACCATAGTTACGAGCCCCCTACTTGACTGTTTACGAGTATACAGATATATCTAACAGATAATACCCTGAATCTCAGTCAGCCCTTATGGCCATCACCTTGGGATACACACTGCGATGTTTTGTTACTTAAAACTAGTTTAACAAAAAAATAATAACAATTCATTTTCTATCTCCACCCATTACCAAATTGGTATTGCCTTATTCTATATTAATAACTCCCCCGGTCCCTCCTGTGTTATATTTGATCTATGATTTTAATTCTTCCCAAGAATTCAATGACTTTTCCTCTCGCCTCAGTTGTTTCTCGTTTCAAAACTCCAGCTCTATGATATCAACTTTTATTCTCATATTATTGTATAAGGAATAAGTCTCAAGAATATGATGTATTATGAGATGATGGATCCTATGGAACAACTATATGTGGGTTTGTTTGTTTGTGGACCATTAAAGAGATAACTGTGTGTTAGCCTGCTGTGACCTATGCGCAGTCTAATCATTATGACGAAGATTCTACGCTTTGGTTTTTGGATGTTTCATTCATTACGTGTATATCAAACGTTTTAGAAGTCTTAAGTTTATTTATAGATGGCTTCATTTTGCTATGTTAAAGTATATTATTCTTATTTATCTTGTTGCACTGGTATTTATAATCTTAATAATATAGTTTGTGTTCCATATAGAGTGATTCGATTTTTTATCAATGTTATTTATACATTTTACCTATGTACTAGATATTCTAATTAAAAAATTTAAAATTTTATTCTTAACCTTAATTACACTTAATTCTCTTGCGATAGTTAAATGCCAGAGTCAAGAATTTGAATTTGACAATAATATATTATGTATATGTATATACATCATTAATCTGAAAATAAAAATTAAGGGAAATGTTTTTAACAACGGTATATTGTAAATGTCATCTTCATAAGCTCAAAAGGAAGTAAACTATACTGAACAAAACCAATAAAAGACCGTTCACTGTAAAATCCTTTATATGTTGGTGTGCATATTCAAGAGCTCATTGTTAAATCTTCTAAATTCTCTATTTAGCTTTTTGTTTTCAACATACAACAAAATTTCTAAAAATTAAATCGTAATGAATTATATATATGTATACTAGAACAAACCTCTGGGTACATACCCGACCGAGAAAAAGAAAGGAATTTTTCTGTGAAACGGCACAATAAGTTGATTTTTTGGTGCTCGATAATATAAACGTAATTGCTTATTTTTTCAAACACATGCAATTTGGTAATATCATTTAAAAACTCCTTTAATTTCAGATTGAATACTCGTGTTACTAAATCAGGGCGATCTGAAGAGTTTTGAAATGAATGTAATTGAAATTTGATTTCTGGCCAAGCTGGATTACATGTAAACGTGATGAAAAAATCGAGACGACCAAATTTTCTAACCATAGCCATATTGTCTTGATAAAGTTTTGATATGAAACGCAGCCCACCAACAAATGACGAAGGAAGTATAAAAAAATTTCCGACCCTTATATTGTTGTCACTACTAAAGCTATTCATATGTTGTTTTTGATAATCAAATTTGTTTTTAGTGATATATTTAGATTTATGGAATAAAAGTCGAGTTTCCTTTCACTAATCATTTGCATTTATTTTGCAAATATCGATATTTCGGAAGCAACTTACTTCCTTCATTAGTGCTTTGCGACCGTCGCAACTTTTATTCCATAAAGCTATTCATATGGTCTAAAAGTCCTTTATAAGAATCTACACGAAAAGATTTTTGATTAGAACGAATATACATTAAACGATTGGCTTCTACACGTGCATAAGCGTATACACTATACTGCTGAAATAGTTTTCCTCCATAGTGAAGGGGGTAAAAATATTTGGTCTCACTGCTATTTTAAATGAGTAAAATTGGAGAGTGGTTATATTATTTCTTACAGCTGTAGACACAGTTCTATTATGGCACATATTAGTAGTCCATCTGAAATTCCCATTAGGAAAAAAAGAGGAAAAATCATTGGGTCTAAATGCTTAGATAGAAAATTAATTCATTTAATGCTTCTACTATTAGTAGGATAAACTGCGAAATCGATTTGAGCAGGAATATTACCATGACGATTGGGTACATAAATTAACGCAACCTCATGCGTATTTCTAAGTGCATTATACACTCTTTGGTCATCACCTAAATTTCTTGAAAAAATTAAGGATACTTGGTTTGTTTGACAATTATTTTGTGCGGCATACGCTGATTCGGTTTCGAATGCTTTTCAAAGCTTACGATAACTTATAGCGTAAGGAGAAATGTTATGGAAAACATTACCGATTGTTGTCATAATTTCTCTTAAAAAACCTGAGTTATACGAATTATTCATGCACATATTGACAGCGATATCTGTATCATAAAGAAATAATTCCACATATGAAATACCGGTATCAACATGGGCTCTTTCCACATTCAAATTTAAGTCGATTGGAATTTTTTCTGCAGTTTGGTGATAAACTTCACCAGAAATCTTAAAACAATAAACACCACCAGGCATATTATGTATATTGACCCCATCGAAGCAAAAGCATTAGAATTGTTATATTGTCTGATAAATTCCCGAAAATTTTGACTTATTCGATCAGTACCAAATACAACCTTTTAATTTCGATTGGAAAATTCAAATTAAAAGTCAACAGATTGGACAATTTTCCTTGATGGCAACAATTCGATTTTAATTCACTTTCAAAATAAACTACAGTACAATGAATACATAAGAACGAAAACGGTCCAAGATCATGTGTTTGAGGATAAAAAAAATTTCTAGATTCTAAAATAGCGGACTTATAACCAGGTTTAAGTAATTCAAGGTGAATTATATTTCGATTTTGACTAATTAAATTATTTCGTTGTTCAGAACGCCGTAAATGTTGTTGTTCCACTTTTTCCCTTCGTCTTTTCCTATTATAAGTCATAAAATATTCTCGCCTATAGTCCATTTTTAATTTATTAAATTTAAAAATAAATAAAACCTAAAAATTTTTACTTTTACCGTTTTCTTTTTTTCCAGAAAATTTTATATAGTTTTACTTACTCAGTAAATTTTACCTACAATTTTTGTTACAAACAATCTTTTCTATTTACCTACAATCAATCTGCTACCAAGAAACTTTTTTCTATAATATTTTTTATTTATTTTTTATATTTTTTTTTTTTGTATTTTCTTTTTATTTTTTTATTTATTTATTTAATTTTAAATTAAAGAAATTTAGGTATCGATATAATTTTAATTACATACTTAATGTATGTAGGCACCACATTCAAAAAAATTTCCTGAATCACTAATTTTCTATATTCATATACTTAGGTAGTTACACAAATATTTTTTTATTTATTTGTTATTTAGGTATATTTTTTTACTTTTTCTTTTAATTTCTAACTAATATATTTTAGTTCTAGACTAATAAATATACCTATCACAATAGTTTTAATCACAAACTATATAAATATAATATAATACATTAATAACTATGTTTAAATTTTTAATTTTTAAACATTAAAATTTATTCTGCTATTTATTTTGCTATCCACAAAAAATATTTATTCATTTACTTTTTGCTATTTTTGATTAAAAACAAATGATAATTCTTTCTTTATGAAATAACAAATAAGAACTACTAATAAGAACTCTGTAAGACTGTAACTACTCATAACTACTCTGTAATCTGTAACTATTTAAGTGCTCAAATTAAAAAAAAAAAAATTTCTACTAAAAAGTTTTGCTCAGAATAGATGTTTGATTACTAAGTTGTTCTAAACTGTTCTAAAAGACTTCAGTACAAAAAAGGTCAACTTCTTTTGGGCAAAAAAGTTCATGGAATACAATGGATACAAAAAAACTTACTTATTCCAGATTGTTCAGAACTATATGGAGCAGGTTACTGAATAAACCTAATATTCTACTATTTTTCAACTGAAGTATGTACTTTAAATTTTAGTTTGGTTATTGACCGTCAGATGGTTTTTTATTTAGATTTTAATAAATATATAATTTAACTATTAGTTTCCTTTTAAAATAAATTGTCAGTTTTATCATAAAGTTATAAATAATAATATACATATACCATGTATGCGAAATAAAAAGTTTGTTTATTTAAAAAAATTGTTTATTTAAATGAAAAAGTTACCTATTTAAAAAAAAAAATTTTATTATTTACTTTTTAGTCATAAATTAAGATATGTTTCTTTTTTATTTAAATTAAATATAAAATTTATAAAATAAATTTGAACAATAAAATGTTAACATAGGTTCGATAAACATAACATTTCTTGTTAACAACTCTTATTACCAATGTACTAATAAGACTTCCTAACCAAAATACATTTCAAAATATACAGCATACAGGAAAAAGTGTATTAAATAAGCAGTATTTGAATTTAAAATTTAATAATTTAAAAAAATATTGTTTTTTGTTATTAATTATGTTATATTATAAAAATTAATACATAATAATAAAAAAAAAAATTTTAATTAATAGAGAATCGAACTCACAAAAATTTGTGATATTAAAACTTATATTAATAATATTAGCCTACTAATTAATTTTTTCCTACTAAAAGTGCAAAAAACCAAATGCGATAAATAAAAAATAAATAAAAAGAATTTGAAGCATACGAAAAGTGTGCCTTTAAAATCGTGCTCTTGTGTATTATAACATAGATATTAATAATATTAGCCTACTAATTAATTTTTTCCTACTAAAAGTGCAAAAAACCAAATGCGATAAATAAAAAATAAATAAAAAGAATTTGAAGCATACGAAAAGTGTGCCTTTAAAATCGTGCTCTTGTCTATTATAACATAGATAAAATAAAAATTGATTTTGATCGCCACAGCCTGCATCATCGCCGATAGATTGTATGAAAAAAAAAACGAAGCACACGAAGAACCACGAATAGTGTGCCCTCACTAATCATGCTCTTGTGTATTATAATATAGATATTTTTCATAATAAATCTACTTATAGTGATAAGTGTTTGATCACCCTATTATTCTTTAAGTTGTAATAAAATCAAAAAATAGTTTGGAATTCTTCGATTTGTTGAGAAGTTTTTTTTAATTGAAAAATTTATTTGGTCTCTAAAAAAATCTTCAGAACTATGGCATTTGGCATCTTTTATAATAATTCCAAAAAAAATTTTCTCAATATTTTTCCCCTAACAAAATCGGTATAGAAGAATATTATTTTTTATATTATTTTATTGTAAAACTACTTTTACACAATTTAAAAATGGTTTACGATTGATTACAATTGCAAATTTTGATATATATTTTAGATAAAGACATTGAGAGACTCCGACATTGTTGGACGCACGCACGCTCTTCATCCATAAAGGATTTTCCCTTCTAAAAAAAAAAAGAAAAAAAAATTATTATTATTATTATTATAATTATTATTATTATTATTATTATTATTATAATTATTATTATTATTATTATTATTATTATTATTATTATTATTATTATTATTATTATTATTATTATTATTATTATTATTACTATTATTATTATTATTATTATTATTATTATTATTATTATTACTATTATTATTATTATTATTACTATTATTATTATTATTATTATCATTATTATTGTTTTATATTTTCATTATAAAAACTTAACAATCCAAGAGAAGTAAGTCCCCAAAGTAAAAGTTGGTTAAAAGAAAATTTCTAAAACATATCAGATATTATATGTTATTTTTAATTACGATCTAGTTTTTTTGAAAAAAATTATAAACAATCAAAATAACGAACATTTAAGCATAAGCAAGTTCTGGGTCGGTTTTTTTCATTATTATCATAAATTTCTTAAGGTAATTTCTTTTGTACAACCCAAAATATAATTTAAATTTAACACATTTCTATATACATATGCTAACTAAATGTATATAAAATAACAACAATATTTTATTTTTCATCCCAAGGGCTTCATATTACGAACCGAAAAGGCATTTTTTGTCTTTTTTTTTAATTTTTGTTTTTTGTTGAGATCTCTGATGGATTACCTTTGTATATTTATGTACATATATGAGTGAATTGTATATAAAATTTATACCTGTATGTTATAAAGAATAACAAAATGTACCAAAAACAACAAAATAAAAAAATGTAATAATGAAATTAGAAATAATTCATGAACACGACCAAAAAAAAAAAATATAGATGATATAAAACTTGAAGATAAGAAAAGTAATCTTGTTTTTCTCCTCCTTTTTTTGTTGTGTTTATTTTCATTTTTTCGGATTTTTATTTTATTGTATTTTTACAACAAATACAGATAAAAAAAAATCCTTGAAGTTTTCTTTGTTACAAAAACAACAAAAATAAAAATAAACCTAACTAACATCATCTGCAATAGTAAAATAAGGGGGTGTTCATTTGTTTTCAGCCTATATACACATTATATTAGAAACAGTACATTTCTCCATTCATTTTATTTTGATCTCCTTTCCATACTATACTTAGAATTTAAGTTAGGATACGATTACGACCCCAAACAAAAAAAAACGTAAAATGAAAAAAGAAAAACAAAAGAAAAGAAAATACAAACCAGAAAAGAAAAATTGAAGAATTTAGAGAATAAAATATAAAAATAATAAAAAATAAAACAAAAATAAGAAGTATTATGCTAGCCACATTATAAAAAAAAAAAAGAACCCCACCATCTATATATACACATATACATGTATACATATATACAATCCCTTTTTATAATAAAATATGGAATACGAAAAGCGCTAGAAGAAAGATTTATTACCAAATTAAATTTCTGACAGAATTTATTGCTTTATCTTTTCTTACCAGAGGTATTTATATACTCACAAAGCTACATACATGTTTTTCAGTATTTTTTTCTTCATTTCATTTGTATATATATATATATATATATACGTATTATGCATTTATATAGTAGATATTATGTGAAAGAATGTATTTTACATATGTACAAATTTTATTTATTCAAAAAAAAAACCAACACAAAATGTATTTATCTTTTTTTATTCCAATTTTTTATAATATTAGTGTTTATAATGCAAATGAAATTTGTTCTTTGAATATTTTGCAATTTTCAGTCAAGTACAACAAAACTAAAAAACATAAAATAATAAAAAAAAATAGAATATTTTCATTAAAAAATAATAATATATATATATATATTTAATTAAAGTTTTTAAATTTAACTTCAAGCTAAAACTATTAAAATTTTAAATTTAATTTTAATTTTAATTACGCAAATCTGAATGTACATAATTTAAAATTTTATAAATATTATATTTATAATTAATTCACCTAATAAATAAGCTCTATACTAAAATCAATAAACTCATAGTATTAAAACGTTTACCGACCGATATGGTATTGTTGCTTATGTCATTTGAATACTAAAAATACAGAAAAAATAAAATAGAGAGCTACCAAACTCTTTTTGCAAAACTAATAAATTAGTAATCATAATTTTGTTCATTATATGTATATCTGATGTGAATTATCTTCAAGTATTGAAAAAAAGAAAAAAAAAACAGAAGAAAGCGATCAAAAATTACGTAATCAAATAAAAAATTCACCGAACATCATTATACACTTTATTCACCTGGGTACAGTAACTAAGTAAACCATTTTAATCATGCCCTTGAATCGTATCACGATAGCATGTCTCTAAGAGATAACAATAAAAAGAGTTTTCTTAACTCTATCAATTTACAATTTATTACACATTACAAATTAGAGTATTGCAAGATTTTCATATTTAGTATATTTATAGTATATCACATTTTTATAAGACGTTTATCGAAATCAAATTCAATATAACTAATTGGTAAGCAGATTCAAAGATAAATAGTTACCATCAACGTATATAATTAACATTAATTCTATAACTTATTACAATTGACTGAACTATACAGATTTATTCCACCTTAATTAATTTTTTTTAAGTTAAAGATGTTGTTTAGCAAAATTTCTTTCACAATAGAACAATATAGTATGATAATCCTTTAATCCTAATTTTAGTTGTAAGTTTGATTTTGACTAACAAAATCTTCAATTGCAAGAATAAGAATATAAAATTAGTCTTGAGTTGGCTAACAATTACTTGGTTAGTTCAGAAAAGATATTTATTAGGTATAAATAAAAAATCATACTGCTTTCTCAGATTATATAATTATTTACCTAAATCCACAAAAACCGATCCTTGCTATTGCTTTTACGCATTTCACTTTATTATGTACGGCACTTTAATCGAAATTTTGATATAGGAGAGATTTTAGAGTTGGATTCAAATTCAAAGTTCTACACCTTTTACAGAATATTTACATAAATTATTTTTATGCAGATAGCCTGTTGGATACAGTCAGGATATCTCCTTTTTCCAGGATTAATTTGTCACAATTTTATGGATTTGTTTTTTTTTTTATTTCGGTTTGTGGACTTAGTAAACAACCCAAGTATTTCCTCGAACTAAAAATCAGTAAATAATATTCAATCCAATAAACAATGAATGTCCAATAATGTGCAAGATTACTGCTGCATAGCATGATTGCTAAATGCGGATAAATACAAAATTATTCTATTCTATAACGTGGTGACCGACAAAGTAATTACCAATAAAAAAAATGGAAAATCATGTGAAAATTTTTATCAAAAAAGATAATACAGTGTTAAGGGCTTAACAAAATTAATTTTATGACAGAAAAATTTCTTAAAGAGACAAGATAATACAAAGTTCTCGTATCAACACTATTTCATATGTAGCACCAGATTAGATTCAGTAAAAACTTATGCTTAATGAAAAAAAAATCATTTGTTTGAAAGAAATTGCATTAGAATTGATTTATAATGAACAGGTTGAAATTAAATGTTGGCCATAATATAGCTAGCGATAATATAGATGTAAGAATCAGCAACGAAAGAACTTAAATAGTTAATGAAATGAAATATTTAGGTGTAAATATATAGATAATAGGCTTAATTTCAAAAGCCATCATGAATATACAAAGAAGTAGATCGTTAAAAAAGTTTTCAAAAATAAGGTAACGATTTTCGCCTTCTACTGCAATAAGAATTTTCAATGTTATGATTAACTCACATTTTTAGTACTCTTGGTCTAATATTTGAATGTTTTCACAGGAAATGATGAATAAATAACAAAACTTGTAAAATCGAGCAATGATAGCTAATTATTTTGAAAGTGAGAAGATATACTCCTTTAAATCTTATGTTTGAAGCATTAAAGTGGCTATCAGTTAACCAACGTATTGTGATGAATTTGTTAATAATAGTTTTTAATATGTAAATGTATTGTAATTATTTATGCAGTAGATTAGTTAATGGGGGAGATATTCATAATTACCACTTAAAAAATATTTTTAACTTTAGGCTAAATTTTTTCAGAAATGAAAAAAACAACATGCTGTTGTACAAAGGCTTAAATCTTTTTAAGTCTTCCTGAAGAAGTTAAAAATGTAAATAATTTGAAAGTATTTTAGAAAAACATTGTCTATTATATTGTAAAAAATATTTTTTAACTGTAGTTTTTTTTTTTTTTTTTTTACACTCTACAGTAACTTAGGTAGAATCACCTTTTCGTGCTTAATTAAGTACGGTACTGCAATTTTACACTACAATCTACAATATTTCGAGTATTTATTTTAACAAATTACTGGCAAATTCATCAAATGTGGAAAACTACTGCTATTGTCAGGAACTAAGCCTTCTTATATATAATAGTTTAATTTTATTTAATTTGTTACCAGATTATACTCTCAATTATTTTTTGCCATTTATTATATCCCAATGACAAAGGGTACTGGACCAGGTCGAAAAATCCATAAAGCATTTTTTTTTTTTGCTTCAGCGGGAATCGAACCTGGGACTGGGCAAGTGCTCTACCTACTGCGTGTGCGTAAAGTTGTAATTTAAAATTAGATTGACATATATTATATTAAATATTAAATTAAATAAATAAATTAAATATAATATATTAAATTAAATAAATTTTTTTTTTGTTTTTTCTATTTTTGTATTTAGAACTTTAATGTTACTTCTTTTATAATTTTTAATTTAAAATAAATATATATGAAAATTGGTTAAATTGTTTTTTTTTAAAATGGTAAGACATGTTAATAAATAATTGAATGAATAAATAAAAGAAATAAAATTTTAAATGCCATTAAAAATCAAGAAGAATAGTTCAGTAACAAATACACTTTTATAATATTTATACAAAATCGACTTTACATACAAAATGCATATCAACTGAATTTTCATATTTCTCAATGAGAATGGTTATATAGAAACTAAGATTACTATTATCCAATATTAATGACCAATATTACCTATGCAAGACTATAGACCATAAATATTGAAAATGAAAGTCAAACACCATGAAAATATTAATAAAATTAATATTTAGTGAAATTAGTTTAAGCTTAATTAATATTTAAAATTTAAAAATATTAACAAAAAACAAAAATTCAATATTTTAATTTAATTAATTTCAATATTAACAGTAATTATTAAGATCCATCTTCATAAATACATTTTCTTAACGAATTAATTTCCTCCATTTCAAATTATAACATTTTCTTAAACCCAATGTCCACTCCTGTTACCAAGAAGTATGCAATTTCCTTTGACAAACCTAGTTTATTAATTTGTTATGCTTGTGTGTGAAATAATTTAATAATCGATATAAATAAAAGGATATAATAATTTTTATTTTTAATATTTTATTTTCTTCATAATTCCAAATGTTATACAAAAAAATTGTCCGACAAATAGTTTTTCGTACTTGCTTTGGTGTACATTAAAGTGTATATTATAATAAATGTTTTTTTTTTGTTTTCTTCCCTATTAGAATATTTTTCAGTTACAATATTTGAGCTATATTTTAAGTGGAATGTAAAAATATAAACTTTATGAAAAACAAATATTGTTATTTCATATTAAGACTAATTTCAGGTTTAACCAGTTTTAACCTTTTAATTGCGTTGTGGGTCCAATGGACCCAAATATAAATTTTACTCTCATTTTTCTCAACTTCTTTTTAATAAAATCTCTCTCAAATATTGAGTACCTTCATTCAGTGGTCACACGAATACAGATTGATAAAGACGTATTTCTATTATCAATAAAAAGTAATGTTTTTTAATTTATAAATATAATGTGGAGTCCAATGGACCCACAACGCTGTTACCGTAATTTTTTTTATTTTTTTTATTTATTTGTTTTTTAAAAGTATAGTAAAAATGAATATAAGTAAAGCTGGACAAAGTTCAGTAAATGTATATGATGATAACGCGGAAGATATAAATAATGAATGGCTTCCGGAAAATTGTGAAATAGATAACGAAATTGAAAGTTTTATAAACTCTAAATCTAGTACGCAACAAGATCATAGTATATGTCAGTCAGTCATAGTATATGATCATGACGCCGATTCGGAAATGTATATATGGATTTGGATGAGGAGGGCGATGAGGATGATTTAGAAGATTCGAGCAATTATTTTTATGGCAAGGATAATGAGGAAATGCGAACAAGAAATGTTCGCACATTGTCTCATAACTTGTTGAGAATACCTACTGTAACATGGGAAGGGAGAGATTTGGATTATATCCCACTCGATATTTTTAGAAGTATTTTTAGTGCGGAAATGGAAGAAATTATATTGAAATGGACCAATGAAAAACTTGACCGTTTACGCTTAAAATACAAACCAAAAGGGAGAACTGAATTCCGAAAATTAACATCACAGGAATTAAAATGTTTTTTTCGGCTTACTGATTTAAAAGTCCAACCATGAATCAGTCTTATCGTTATTTTCCACTGATGGTACGGGTCGAGATATTTTTAGGCTTGGTATGTCAGCAAAGAGATTTTATATGCTATTATTAGCTTTACGATTCGATTATTTTTTGGATCGAGAAGAGAACAAAACGAATGAATTTAATAATGCCAAAAAAAATGTGATTGTATTAGTTCCTTTGTAAATATTGAATTAATTTAAGTTAAGATATGTATTTTAAAAATTTTATATAATTTTGTGAATTTTTTTTATATTATTTTTTTTTACAAATTATTGTGTTTAATTTTATTAATATTGAATTTGGACTGAAAATTTTTGAATGTATACTATAAGCGTTATTTTTTTTATTTTAGTTAAAATTGAAATAAATTATGTTAAATAAATTTAATAAATGGATTATAAAATAAAAACTTTATGAAACATATTTCAATAGTGTTTTGAATGAAAATTAAAAATAGAGGTCCAATGTTTCACCACGCTATTAAAGGGTTAAAGAAGATATAAGTAATTTATAATGATTAGTAAGATTTGTTTAAAATTTTAAATCAAATGTAGAAAAATAAATAGAACTGTTAAAATAAATTATAATCAACGTGCAAATTAGTTTTTATTAATTAATTTTTAATCCCCAATTTCATTTTAAATTAACTTAGGCTTGCCTAATAAAATATTGATCTACAAAACTATTTACTAGACTAGGCTTTTGTCTTTCAAATATTAATAAAAAATATATAGTAACTGTTCACTTAAACTCTTGTTAAGCTGTATGATTAATATCTACTCATCATGATCTAAACTTTGACCATGAAAACTTTTACTGCTAATCGTTATTTCATAATGTTTATATGAAACTGACTTTTAACATTCAATTATTTAGTTATATTAAATTACCGCAATGGATTTGACAATGCCCTAAACGCGGCATTGTGAAATCTTTAACAAAATTTACAGCCACCATTTTGACCTATAATCCATCGTTATCATAGTTTGTTATCTGTTCAGATTTAGATTTAAATTTAGAATTCATTAAATTTAATTTTTTTATTTTTTTTTAAATTTTCAAAAGGTAATAAAATGAATTATTTTGATAATTTTTTGCCCTTTTTTGAAAATTTATTTTGATATTAGTCGCACTGCCTTATTAGGTCACGGAGCGAAAGAAAAAGCGGGTCACCGGCGTGAAAAAGCCTGGGACACGTTGATTTAGAGATTTAGGTCAATTTCAAATAAACGGAAGTACCTAATTGTATTTTGTATTTAAAATATAATAAAAAATCAAACATATTCTAAAAAAAAAATAATAATAATCTATACAACTGCAAGAAAGTTGACGGATACTGGCTGAAACATGACAAATACTATACAATTGTTGCTTCTACTACTACCACCTAATACCACTTCTACGTTTTAAAACTGAAGGAATCAAATATGTATTACAATTTTTCTTCACTATATCTTTGAATACTTTGGGCACATTGCTAGAAGATCAAATTCATTGTAAAAGCTGGTAGAAAACTTAGGGTATAATACAAAAGGATTAATTCACTTTACGTTGGACTGATTACGATTCTTAATAGGAAAAATGGCAGAATCTAAACACATCTTGCAAAAAAAATGCACATCTGTAAGAAACCTCACCTTCGATATTATATGAATTTTGTAATGTGCAACTTGAACCACTTAATTGGAAGTAAGAGAAGATATATCTCATACTTTTTTCTTTTAAAGCGTTTCTACAGATTTTTAAGTTCATAAATCAGAATATTATATTGTAAACGCATAAAATTCTGATATTTATAAAATTTATTAAATTTCTGAGTTTGCTGTCTTAAATATAAATTTACAATATCTATTCTTGAAACCAAATAAATTTCATGTGAGTTGTAAAGTTGATTCTATTTTAAACATTCTATTTTCAACCAGTCCTTCATTACATTTTTTTTTAAATCCCAAAACCCAGCTATTAATAATAAAACTAAATTTTATGTGACAAAAAATGACAATAAAAATTTTTAGTAACATTTAAAATCAGTCGAAAAACAAAATGGTTTACAGTAAACTCAACTGTACATTTTTTTTTTATTTTTTTATTTTGAAAATTACAAGACAAAAATTCTAAGAAAAACCTAATTAGTTCAAGTTCAAGGTGTTTTTCTTATTTATTACGCAAAGTCTGCAATTTAAAGCAAAAATCCGTTATTTGTTTTTTTTTTTGTTTTATTTCGGAAAATTATTTGCTTATAAAATAAATTTGTGTATATGGTTAGGTCTTCTTAGAACATATTTCAACAATAATTATTACCATAGTTCCAACTGTAAAAAAGGACACATAATATGATACATTATTATGCAGGTGATTTGTGATTTAATTTCGTTTAGTACCTGTAAACTACATATACTACATATAATATTTGTCATTTAAAAAAAAGAAAAAAAAAATGTCATTTCATTATAATCATTTGTTGCCGCTAGAAGGTCAAATATAGGTTATTCTAATGGTAAACAATAATACCATTAAAAATAATTTACCTTTTGAAATATTTACAGTTATAAAATCATTATTTATTTTCAGTTAACAAATAAAGTGTACCACAGAGAGTCCAGCAATATATTTGCATTTTGGATCGTACAGGTAGTTTAACAAAAAAACAAATAAATAATTTAACAAAAGAATGCAATTTTGTTACATAAACAATTTATAGTATGTTAAAGTGCATCTTTGCCTCAATAAAAATTAGATCATCTTTTATAATACGAATTTGCATGCCCAATATTTTTATACAAACATGACTAAAAACAATAAAAGAAAATTATTTACCTTTAGAATTTCACAAATGAAAGATAATAATAATTTTTTGCATTCAAAAGAATGTCTTAGCGTATGAAATAATTTTTGAATATTCAACAGGTATATAGATAGACACTATTATATCTATCTACCTGTACTGTTAATTTGAATACTTTTTGCATTTAATTATCGCTTTTATCATAACAAATTTTACCTCCTGATTTGTAACTAAAACTGTTAAATGAAAGAATTCTTATAATTAATTTCAATAACCTTATTATTTATTTTCAAACCTAATTATTGCTTCTAAGATTCTACTCCTAATTCTAGACGTTCCAAATTATAACGATTTATTTTAAGTAAGTTAGTGCATAAGAAAAATAATACAAAAATCTAAATATTATTAGCTAATCTTAACACTCATAACAAGCTGTAAAAAAATAATTAAGTTAAGAATAACATTAACATGAAAGTAATATTTTTTTTTAATTTTAAGATATGTAAAAACAGGACTACAACGTTTCACTTGGCTTCTTAAAACAACAACTATTTACTAATTATTATCCAAGATACTTAGGATTTTTTTTAAACAGCAATTAACTATGATTACTTTCGAATACAATTTATATTTAACTAAATTTAAATTTAACTTTCTCATCCTGGTTTTAAAAGCTATGAATATAATCAATTGATTATACCAAGTTTAGAAATATTGGATCGTAGAAATATAGGAATATAAGAATGACCTGGTACATTTTCTATGATCAATATAATTTGAAATTCAAGAAGAACATTCCTTAAAAATTTCTTCATTCTCTATTTTACAATATTTCATGTGTTTGATGATATACTAGTAATCATCATTGTCGTGCAGCATCGTCCGTGGGGCACAGGGCGGAGTGCTGTACGAGTACTTAAATTTTTTCTAGCAATTACAAATTTACTAATAGCTTCTTGATTTTTTGTCGTCTTACAGTAGATTTTTTTAAATTAAAAAATTTTCTAAAAGAAGTGGCAACTTCACCACTTGCTAGTCTTTTTATAATTTTGACGTTTACTTCCAGAGAAATAGCTTTTTATTATTATAATTATTTTATTTTATTCTGCCTTGATTGTACCATATTCTTACTTCTAATATCAATAATTAAGGGCTAAGTAGCTTAATAGCTTTTTTCTTCGTTTGCTTTTTATGTGATATTTTGAATTGTTAAAATTTTGCTTTTACAATAACTTATTTATAAAATAAATTAATGCTTTGCAGATTATAAATTTTCGTTAATTGAACTCAGGACTTAAGTTATAATTTTCAAACAAAATTGATATCAAATTTGGATTTGTACCTATTGCCAACCTAAATACCGGAACTCATTAAAACATTTAAACGCATATTATGTTATTTATTTCTATCATGATATCGTTAAATCATACCAAATTGCATAAAAACAAGAACGTATTGATTTTTTACATTCGCAATGAACTAAATTAGCATTTTTGGCTAACGTATTTCATATAACGTATTTCATATAACTTATCTGCTTCCACTCCTCTAAACATTCACCCATATACTGTTAGACTCATCTTGCAAGATCGCGTAAAAATATCTCTAAAAAGAGATAGTTTTGTATTCTGTTAGACACCACAGACGCGATAGCAAATTGCCGCGACGGCAAATGTCAAAACAGTCTCGTGAGTAATTTCTGTTAGACCTTTGACGAGACGCGGTAGCCATTTTTTATCTCGTCAAAAATTGTAAACGGTAGAGTATATCGCCAAGGTATTTTGTGTTTTTATCAAAAAATTGAATTAAATAAATAAATTGAATAGATAAAATAGTTAAGTAAAGATTAATAAACAAATATTCATTATTTTTTTTGCAATATTATTAAAATTGTGTTTTTGTTTTGAAAAAAAAAAATCATCGTATTATTACTGTCTTACTACTGTTTATGTACTAAACTAAAAAATATTTAAAACATTAATATATTTATATTTATTTTTTATTTAAAAAATATTTTAAAACTAAACCCCACTAATACTTTCCAAAAATTTACTTTCCCCCACTAATACCCCACCAATACTTTCCACCATATTTTGTTTATATACCAATAATTTTTTTGACATTAAAAAATTATCAGAACTACCAACAAATAAAATGTTCTATCGCGCTGCTTACACTGTCCAACAGAAATGCATCTTCATCGAGACGAGACGAGATCAATTTTTTCTTCTCGTCAACGATGTGGCTATGAGAATATGAGATCACTTATTATAGAATACCTTGCAATGGTTCTTCTCTACTCATAATTTAGGAAATGAATAATTGTTAAAATCTACATTGATTTTACATATAGGTATAAAAAGAAAATAAATGTAAACGAAAATACATTATCTAGAATGATTTTACAAAGAAATTTTAGTTATCAAAGTTTAAATTTGAAGTAGTTAAACACGATGTCAAGGCACACAGAAAAAGCTATTTTATAAAATAATAAATTAAGTTTAATATGAAATATTAATTTTAAAATGCTGAAATTTAGAAATGTTTTTCAAAACATTTTATAACAACCCTATAGTTTTGTATTAAAATGTATGTTGCAGTAAAATTGAAAACAAAAATGTTTACGTATTCATTTAACGTATCTCTATAACTGCAACCTAAAACAAAAAATATTTTTAACAAAAATTTTAGAATACAAAGTATTAAGTTTTAATTATAATATATTTAAGCTTAAAGTTTAACTGTAATAAAACTACGAAAAAATATTTATGACGTAATCTTTTATTTCTATTTCAATGAAACAAAGCTTAGTAGATTCATATAAAAAAAAAATATTTAGTAATTTTAGTCATATCTTATCATTCTTGGAAATCACTTTTTTAAAATGTTGAAACAAAAGCTTGGAATTAAAAAAATGACTATAAATTCCAAAGAAATATCCAACGCAATGCTTTTTCTAGGTACTATGTGACACGCAATTAATTTCATAACGAACATCATGTAAGGTTTTTGGATAAAAGAATGATACAAAATTAAATATGTTAAAAACATGATAAATTTGTACTTCATAGAAATAATTTTTTTATATTTACAATAATTATAAAATTTTATAAAAAAAATGAATTGAAATTTCTTTAATAAATTAAAGGAAAAAATGTTTAAAAATTTTTTAAATAATTATTATTAAACCTAATTTATTAAATTTGTATGTATAGTATTAAGAATCGATTTTGATTCGATCGTGAATTGTGATTAGAACTAACAGCAGCCCCTGTTATGACATCAAAGATTAAAGTTTAGAGCAGATATAAACAGACAGGAACGTAATTTTAACTATATAGACTAAAGTATATACCAATGTAATTCTGGGTTAACGCGAATTTAAATTAAGGCCATTGCAAAAAATCATTACGTTTTTGTTTTCAAACGATATGTCATGATTTAACGAAGTAATTTATAGGAATAAGTAATAAATAAATTATTGTAAAAGCGATATTTTAACAATTTAAAATATCACATAAAAAACAAACGAAGAAAAAAGCTATTAAGCTACTTAGCTCTTAATTATTGAAATTAGAAATAAGAAAATGGTACAATGAAATTAAGGCATAATAAAATAAAATAATTATAATAATAAAAAGCTATTTCTCTGGAAGTAAACGTCAAAATTATAAATAGACTAGCAAATGGTGAAGGTGCCACTTTTCAAAGATTTGTGGTAAAAATCAAGAAACTATTTGAAAATTTGTAATTGCCGGAAAAAATTTAAGTACTCGTACACCACTCCGCCACGGATGATGACTAGTATATTATCAAACACACGAAATATTGTAAAACAGAGAATGTAGAAACTTTGAAAGAAGGATTTCTTAACATTTTTAAGAAGTAGAAATTTGGCGTAATCTAAACGATAACATTTTTGAATTTAATATTCTATGGATCACAGACCATCACCAGGTTATTTAAATAAACAACACGTAAAAGACAAATTTTGTTTTTTTGCCACTAAATACAACTGTTTTGGACCAATAAGACTTTTAAGGCCTATTATGTAAAACAAATATTCCGCTATATTTGATAAAGTATAGTGAATGACGACGTATAGTGAAGTCGGAAGATAAATGAATTTTCATTTGTTAAATTCGTATGAATTTTTTTGCGTTTACCCTATGTAATATTCTTTTCATATAAACTTATATTATAAGCTATTTTAATAGAAAACAAAGTGTACAACTCTCGTGAAAATGACAAGTTTGTATACATACGTCAAAGAGATTGTTCGAATTGATTTTGCAAATGTAGAATCACTGCGCAATCACATTTTTTTTTACACTGTATTTGAGAACACGTACTTATATCGCTATCGTGTTAAATTGAATTAGTTGTATTCCTAATATTATAACAAGTAACATATTTAATCACGACATAATTAAAACAATATAGGACACAATATTTAGAAATAGAAGAGGAATACATTTTGCTTGAAATTCAGGTCATGTGACAATAGACAGTTATAACCTATCGAACAGATAAGCCAACATGCCACAAAATCAAATCTATACCGTTCTCATCCGTTTAAGTATAACTACACACTTAATGGTGAATCCTTGTTCAATCCATCAAAGATTTAGGTGTATTTTGTGATGAAAAGTTGACATTTAAAATTCACTATACACATATCATCAATAAAGCTAACTCAATGTTAGGCTTTGTTAAACGATGGTCGAAAGAATTTACGGATCCGTATATCATACTTGTCTCGTACGACCAAATTTAGAATACGCTAGTCAAGTTTGGTCTCCTTTTTATGAGGTACACAAACTTAGAATTGAATCTATTCAAAGAAATTTCTTAAGGTTTGCCTTACGTTTTCTTCCATGGTTTGACCCATTATTATTACCCTCTTATGAACATAGACTTAAACTTTTTCAAATGTGTTCATTGCATTGCAACTAAGACGTGAAATTGGAGATGTTATTTTTATTACTGAAGTAGTAAAAGGAAATATAACATCGTCTTTAATTTCAAAAGAAATCGTTATTATTGATAATCCCCGTTTTCGATCTACCAATCTTTTTTTTCTTTCTTTTCATAGAACGAACTACGGGATGTTTGAGCCAATTCATAGGATGCTAATGATGGGAAACAAATATAAACGGCACATACACTTTTCAATGTCTAAACACCTACTAAAACAACGTCTTCATCTTAATAACTAAGATATAATTTATGTTTTATTTTAATTATTGTTAAACTTTTTGTAAACAATTTATTGTGTATATGGTTTTAAAATTTTAAACTTTAGTATTATATTTTGTACTTCTTAATTTTAAGTTAAACTGTTGGATCGTATAAGTTCTATATCAATAAGCGTTTTTTTCTCTTTGTAAACTGTTTGTGTTAAACAAGTAAATAAATAAATAACAGAAATCAAAACATATGCACATGTACATGTGTAACAAATAAACAAATAAATGCTAATTATATTCAACAGTAATAAGAAAAAACGTCAATGACTAATCAATTGATTGAACAAAATAACAAAAATAAAGACTACAAATACTAGATTTGGATAAAACTAGATTCAGTTTTTGTTTGACCAAACTCCCAGACTACTCATTTCAACACTTATCAATTTTTGTTTGACCAAACTCCTAGACTAATTTGAAAATACTATACCAAAACCAATTGGCAATTAAACATGTAATACTGTACTCGACACATTAATAAACATTAACATTTATTCAAAAACGGTTCTGGATGACCCACATTCTACATTTACACAAGATAAGTAAATAAATAACACTTAATTCGCAAACTGTAACTATGACGTACATCATAACCTACAACAAATTTTATCTAGTTCCTGGCAATACCAAAACAAACGAAAAATAATAATAATGTATCTGTTACTACCATAAAAGGAGTACATTTAACATTTCTGGGCGGAGTATGTCAATAATAAATTGAAAGAAAAATTTTTGAGCTAAAGATAAACGAAAATCTTTCACAAGCATCTTATAACACTGCAAAGATAAAAATAAGATACCGTTTGGTCTTCTAAGTAAACGTAGGTATTTAAATTCAACATATTTTCTCTACGTGGAATTTTATTGATGAGAAATAACTCATATAGAAAAAGAAAACATAAACTTTCGCAAAATGTTTGTAAAAAGTTAAAAAAATATTTGTAAAATATTTTCTATTTAAAATGTTGAACGCATTTATAATATAACTAAATTCAGTAACTACTCATTCCAATATTATTGTTTGAAATTATTTGTGAAAAAGTTTTAAAAGCTTTGGGTGGTGCTGTTAAGAACATAATAGTAATTTATTCAAATAAAATTTTAATATAAATTTTCAAAGTAAATTCGTTTCCTAACCTAACGGAATATATTCAGACAAATATTGGGGTTTTTACAACCATTTCAAAAGATTCAAAATGACTCAAAGAAAACTATTTACGAGATCGTAAATTTGACTTTTGTATTAAGTAGAAATCTATTTTATTTCTCCCAAAAATTTTTTGTGTTTCGTTGAATTTTCGAGGAAAGATATTTTTTAGTAGGTTTGTCTGCTTGAAAATTAAACGTATTTGACAATACTGACAAAACTTGAAACGAATTAAAAAGAATCACAGTTTGAAAAAGTTTATAGCAGTTTTACATTTTCTTTATTTTTCTATCTGTATAACATTTAGATCGAATTGGGTAGTTAATCCGGTCTATGACGAATTAACACATTACACACATAGCTCGAAAATGGAGACCGGAGTTAGCTCTATTATTTTTTATTGAAAGCCAAAATATGGGCAAATCTATCAGACTGTCAAACTATAGTAGTTTCCTCTAATAAATACTTGTACAAGGAAGCAAACATAATTAGAATGGATTTTATCATAAAATTAATTCGAAGACATTATGATAAAGCACAAAACAATCCGGAAAATGGTTTAATATCGCATATATTCTAGCACTCAAAAACAACTTGCTCCATAGCTCCTGAGCATTTTATCTATTTAGATAAAACCGGTTATATTCAAAACCGTAATCATGTCCCTCTATTATACCATTATAATAGACGGGCTACATGTAAAGCTATAGTATAACCCGGGCAATATTAACGGAGAAAATTTTAAATGTCCATACCAGATAAGGACAAATTAATTAAAGCAAATTATTGGTGGTTGGAAAACTCTAATTATAATTAGCACAAAGTATAACACATTATTTTTTTTAATCAGGTTAAGCAGTTTTAGTTAGATTAAGATAGATTAAATTAGACTAGGTTTTTAATAAATAACAATTGGTTTTTACTCCCTATTTTCCCAATAATATAATTCAAAGTCAAAAAAACTTTGTAAAGTTTGTATATAATATAAAAACTTCCAGAAATTTTGCGTATAATTCACATAAAAACGAAAAAATAGTTTAGATGTCAGTAAAATTAAAAATAAATAGCTGTTTTTGTAAATTTTTGCAGTCTAAACTAATGTAAGAATGTAAAAATAATAGGAAAAAATAAATACTATATTAAAAAAAAAAGAAAAAAAAAACTATAGTAGTTTCTTCCAAGCGGAAGTACCGGCAATAGATCAACTAAATCAAATCCCAGCTGCGGACATTATCCTCTATATAGTGATAGTCAAGGCACATTAAATAAGGCACTAAACTTATTTTACACCAACTTCGCTCTTCATAGATAATTGTAATTGGTGACAACTAGTTTCCATCATAAATAATATTATGTTCCTTTTTCAAATCGGTGCAGATAATTATGCTACTCAAACCAGGAAAATCAGCAAACAAATTAGCGTCATATGCACATCGTCCTATATCTCTATTGTCATCATTATCTAAGTTGTTTGAGTAACTCGCATACTTAAACATCTCCAACCGTATGTGAATATACCTGATATCCAATTTGGATTCAGGGCAAAACAATCAGTAATAAAGAAACTATAAAAAAGGCTGGACAAGATAGGAGTAGGTATGACACATGATTGGAAAATAGCTGAACGAAGAAAAATCGGTTAAAATTACTTACGTACAAATGCATAAAGCACCACTTAGCGTATATATAAATAACATAGAAGTCGCAAAAGTAGAAAAAGTGAAATATCTTGGATTACATCTTCATTTACATCCTCAGAATCATCACGAACGCATTCCGCTATGATTCAAATGAAGATTTCTGAAAGAAATCTGAAAACAATAGCCATTACTAAAGTCATTAGGAAGTATGCTATCAAATACGAAAACAGATTAAATCATAGTAATGTAAAACCGATCGAGCTCATAAACAGATAAGATGACACAGAAGGCAGAAAATGATAAAACTCCACGATCTAATGGGATAAAATAAAAATATTGAGGAGTAGAAATATTGATTCCTGTAAAATTACATAGGTTTTACTTTTTAAGCACATTTTCATTCTAGTAATAATTTATTTAAATAAGTAATGAGATTTTACTATAATAATCTAAAGGCTGTAAAAATATATATATATATAATATATATATGTATATATCGGTTCCTTGACAATAATAGCTTTTGCTTTTGGCACGGATATCATCATATTAAATTCTGCTGCTGTTAAGAAAAACTGATCAAGACAGCTTGGGTGCGTATAGAATTCCATTTGCCAGTAACCATTACCGATATTGCTACAATCATTGATATATCGATACACGACCTGGTTAAAAATTCTTTCGTTTTGGTATTTCTTGTATTCCGGTTTTAGTGTTCAGTACACTTCGGTTCACTTTTCACTTTCGGTTCACACGTTTCGTTTTTTTCAATATAAAGTTAATATTTTAAAATGAAATCAACTTATTGAGTTTTGTTTGATATTGAGTAAATCAACTATTTGAGATAACTTGTCCAATTTTTACAAAGTTTGTTATTATTTTGAATTTTTTTTATCTATGATACAATTTTAATTTACTTCATTATTAATCACTTGTATATCGTTGTTTAAGAACATTATTACTGGGTGAATAAAATTTATTGTGTTGGGTATTCAGGAATTAAATAATTACTTCCAATACATTGCATAGAAATTGAAAGTACATCATTTTGTAAACATTCATATTTTAGAAATATATAGAAATAATATTTTACATAAATAACCATATATCTACATTGCTTAAAACGTAGTGAAATACGAGTTGAATAGTTTTAGCGTGGAGTTGAAAAAAATAATCTCGACTGGAATTTAAATTAAAAAAAACAGTGTAGAACATGTTGGTCGAAAATTTTAATATACATCTTTATAAAGATAAAATTAAAAAAGTCGGGGTGTTAAACAATTTGATAAAACCTATTTGTAATTTTAATTATGCAGCATGATAGTGAAGTCGGAACTTACTATTTTCAATGAATTAATTTCCCTTTTTATTGTATTTTAATAAAATTAATTATTAACTAGCTATTCCCGGCGTAATATTCGGCGGTTTAGCATTAAAGAAATAGTTTTCATTAAAATATTCTCCTGAAAACGCAGTTTCTATTTCTTTTTTTTTTTTAGACGACAGTAAGACTGTCAAAAGATCTTACTCTAGACAAAGCAATATAGAATTGTCCATGAGTAAACAACGGCTTAGGAAGAGATTTTGTCAAAGGTTTGGACTTGAGACTTATTAATTGTCATTGAATATGCTAGTCGAATTGAAAATTGTTTCCGTTTGAAAATAAAGGAAAGATTTGTTTCGGACGGAATTAGAGGAATAGTGGAATAAAAACTGTATCTGAGTTATTACTATTTACAATCTTGGCTTTGATATAGTGATTTTTATTACGTGTTATGTTTAGTTTTGTGCCACTACATAGTCATTTTAATGGCATAAGGTTTCTGAAAAGCATAATGACAGCTCCTATTCTTAATTTCAATATATGTGGATTTCAATATATCACCCATTGGAGTGATGCTATTCAAAAATTCTTTTGGATATGCTAGTTGATTCCAATTCATTCCAATCACCACTGATGACCACTGTATCGACATTTTTAAAAACTATTTCTGTGCCACCTAAACGTTGCAATACTTTATTATTTATTTCCAATGAGTCATCATTTCGTTGGCTACTGTCAATATTGTTCTGTCCTTAATACTTCCCGGATCTATTGTAGCTTAATTTATGTCATCGTATAGTTGTGTAACTGGGTCCTGATTTTCTGGAAAGTATTGTATAGGTAATTTTACCGTGTTGCCGGTTATATCATTACCAATATCCAGTAGCCATTTCGTAAACTCCTATTCATTTTCTCGGATGCGAAACAATTTTGACATAATGTAATTAAAACTTTAGAAACAAAATTTGATGTATTTGTAATAAAATTTATAAATGAAATAAAATTAGTGGAAACATTAAAGCTTTGATTAAACAAAATCTGATTTATAAACGCTGTGTATAAAAACATAGCTATTATTTGACATTTTTCTTTTTGAAATTTCTTTGTTAAATTTCCAAAATTTTTGTAATTTGTATGGCTATTTTAGTTTTGCTAGTAAATTAAATTAAATCTCAACATTATCGTTGGCTGTGAACGTATTAAAATTATTTTTTTTTTTTAAATTTAAAGTGTTTTAATCGGTAGTCTTAATGAATTGTTTGATGACATTAAAAAAATAGTTCCAACTTAAAGTTTTAAATTTATATTTTTTTATATCTGGCTGGTTATTATTTCATTATTTTATTTGGTTTTATGGTTTTAATGGTTTTGCTATTCAATTTCGGACATTATTAGCATTAATATATTAGATACTTATACATTCAACATTCAAATGACATTCTAATCAGATTGGAATTGTAATAAGTAAAAAATATCTATAGATATTGATGTAAGCCACTTCGTTGTTTTAAACTTTTATATTTATTTTCAAATTCCAGGATTTTGTTTTTTTTTCAAAGGACTTCTAAAAAAATTGCATATTGTTCGGCGACTTATATTTTTTTTTATTCAAGGCGAATTCAATATCCTTATGATCCTTGTAAATTTAACGACATTTCATTTAGATTTTTACTATGGTAGATGAGAGTAAATAGACATAACGAAAATATTTGTAGGTAAGTTGTCATCTAAACTAAATATAACTTATTTTCAAGGACATTAATTAAAAATCGTTAGATATATGGCATAGTTAATGTAAAATTTCGAGATGAATAGGTAAAATGTTTGTAGACTGGTTTTATGATGAATCGAAGCATTGATAAGCTACTGTACTGTTAAAATATTAATTTCAATATGTAGATCAGATAGTTCATTATATTAGCAGACCTATACATTTTGTACACCGCAATATACAAAGTGAAATTTTATAGATCACTGATTGCTATAATAATTGTTTCCTCTAGAATTTATTTCCCCAAACTATTAGTTAAGTGTTAACAGGATGAATAAGATCCTTAATTTTAGTGATTTCATTTTATGCCTTCTGATTCTGTACTTCTTTTTGTAAAGCTGTTTTAAATTATTTTAAAGTATTTTAACATAAAACTTTTTCTAAAAATGAGTAAGTTTAAAGTGAACTTAATACTGGGTCCAAAACTACCTCTTTGGCACATAAAATGCTACATAAAAGTAAAAAATGTTTTTATAATAAAAGTATAATACATAATAATAAAAAATATTATTAATAATAAAGTTTTTTATTTATTTATTTATTGGTCAGCGGACCTGCAGATAAACTTGTAGACCAACCTCAGATCATCTTCTAGTTTTTCCAAGCATTTTTATTTACTCTTAATAAAAAACTACGAAAAAATACTCCTAACTAAATATATACTCTTCTGTTTTTACCTGCAGTTTTATGTGCGACTCTGTTTTGAGTTCACTTATTAATTTAGCACTTGTAAAAAAAAATTGAGTAGATGTCATAATTACAGTCTCATATAAATCAAACACTAAGTAATATCTATCATTTAGAGCGATACACCATCCCTTATACTCAAGCCTAATATATTCTCCCAAAATACCTAATCATTGATTCGCCAATTGCTATATAGCTTGTAAAGCAGCATATATTTTAAAAATTCTTCATTCGGTTTTAAAATGAGAGATTCACAAATTTATTTGAAAGACTTAAATTTAAATTGTCATAGGTATACAATTTGAAAAATATGTCGTTAAATCTATTAGTTATCATAGTGTTAATTATTATTAAATTCGGCTAATCAATACATTACCCCTCGGTGGCGCAGTGGTTATGTAACAGGATCCATGACCGAGGGGACCCCGGTTCGAACCTGGTTGGTGGCGATTTATAAAAAAAAAATCCATCATTAAATTTGTTAATTGAAATTTCGAGATTAATCGAATGAAAATCATTAATTGAGATCGAACCGGTAATAAGGTAGCGCCACGTTGTTTCTAGGCAGCGGTAGATGGTTACTCCATCTCCTAGGACCGGTTACTGTAGGCCAATCACCCGCATAATCGGTAAATCAATGGATTCGAAATAATAGAAGAAGAAGCCTCGGATACACGAATGACTACTTGATAACGACCTTTGGCACTCAAAAAAGGACCCGAATTGCACAATGGAATGTAAGAACACTTAGAGAAGCTTCAAGACTCTCGCAATTGGAAGCTCAAATGGCTACTTACAACATAGACATCCTAGGTATAAGTGAAATGCGATGGAACAACACCGGAGAAATCAACACGGAGAATGGAAACATGGTAATTTACAGTGGAAGGGAAACAGGGGGTGAAAGTGGAGTCGGAATACTAATATCAAAGAAATTGAGACAAACATTGGTTTCGTGGAAGGCAGTCTCGGATAGAATTGTTATAGGGCGATTTCGAAATATGACAAGACATGTAACAATAATTCAATGCTATGCACCAACAGATGTCGCTGAAGACCATATTAAGGATGACTTCTACGAACAAATAGAAACAACGCTAGCACTCATAAATAGGGGAGATATCATAATATTAATGGGTGACTGGAATGCGAAAATAGGATCTAACAACAATGGACTTGAGGAGATAATGGGCAAACACGGGTTAGGAAGAGAAAGAAACAACAACGGGGAAAGATTGATAGAGTTGTGTCAGACTTTCGACCTAGCAATCGGAGGGAGTCTATTTCCACACAAAGATATCCACAAATACACATGGACAACACCAAACGGGATCTCAAGAAATCAGATAGATCACATATGCATCAGCAAGAAGTGGAAACAATCAATGTTAGATGTGAGAAATAGAAGGGGAGCAGATATACACAGCGATCATGAATTACTAACTGGGGACTTCAGAATGAAACTAAGCCAACAAGGAAGAGGCAGAAGATATAGAAAGAAGAAAATAAATATAAACAACTTAAAAAATCCGCAAGTAAGAGCTGACATAGTTACGGCGTTACGAGAAAATATTAGAAATAATAGAGAATACACTTGGGAAGAGATTCTGGAAATTTACAACCAAACAAGCGAACAAAATCTTGGAATTTCACAACCACAAAGAAAAATCTGGATAACCGATAACACATGGGCCTTGATTAAAATAAGAGGTGAAATGAAGAAAATGATAAACAACAGGATGGCATCAAGAAGAGAATATGAAGAAATAGCGAAAACAGTAAAAAGAGCAGCAAGAAGAGATAAAAGGAAATTTCTACAAAATTTAGCCGGAGAAGCAGAAAAAGCAGCACAGCAACATAACCTGAGAGAATTGCATCGCATAATCAAGAACTTAACTAACCAGTCGGAACAACAAAACAAACCAATTAAAGATAAAAATGGTGCGCTCATCACAAACTTAGAGGATCAATTAAAGAGATGGAGAGAACATTTCCAAGAACTGAGCAACGAAGAAAGTACAAATAATGAAGCAGACATAAGAAACAGAGACAATGCAAATATCTACCCAACTGAGGGACTGCCAATATCTACTCAAGCTCCAAATATAGAAGAAATCAAAGCTACAATCAATATCCTGAAGCACAACAAAGCAACAGGTGAAGATGGAATTCCAGCAGAAATAGCCAAACTGGACCCTGACTTATTCGCAAAAACAATTGAACCCCACATCAGGAAAGCATGGATAGAAGAGAATATACCACCATCATGGAAGAAAGGAATGATTGTCAAGATACCTAAGAAAGGAGACTTGGCAAATTGCAGCAACTGGAGAGGAATCACGGTTCTAAATACTATTCATAAGATAATAGCAATTATTATAAAGAAAAGATTAGAAGAAGTACTAGAACCAATACTACGGAAAGAGCAGGCAGGTTTCAGACCAAACCGAAGCTGTGTAGACCAGGCAAATACTTTATTGTTCATAGTTGAACAATCAGTGGAATGGAATGCCCCACTATATCTACTATTCATAGATTTTAAGAAAGCATTCGACACAGTCAAGAGATGCGCAATATGGAGAACACTTACAAAGAAAGGAGTTCCTGAAAAAATCATCAACATCATCAAAGCGATGTATGAAGATGCAGAGATAACAGTTCAACACAGAGGTAAGATCAGTGATCCATTCTACACCAATATAGGAGTTAGACAAGGATGTCCACTATCTCCACTTCTCTTCAACACAATACTAGACGACATTCTAAGAGAAGTTTGCACTGGAATAAACGGAATAGAATGGGATCTCTTCGGAAACTTAGAAGACTTAGATTACGCAGATGATGTATGCCTCATATCAAAAAATCAAAGGGACCTACAGAACAAAGTCAACAGATTACAGGAAGAAGCAAAGAAATCGGGACTGGAATTAAATATCGAGAAAACCAAAGCAATGAGGACAAACAATAGTTACAGTGAGCCAATAACAGTGAGTGGACAACAGATAGAATACGTAGAAGAATTCAACTACCTGGGGTGCATTATAACATCAAGAGGAGGTGCAACAGAAGATGTCAACAGCCGTATAAATAAGGCAAGAAGAACATTTGGGAGCCTAATGAAGATATGGCGGAGCAACCAAATATCGAGAACAACAAAGCTAACAATATTCAGAGCATGTGTTAAGTCAACATTAATATATGGCAGTGAAACATGGCTCACTTCGGTCAGAATCAAACAGAAGCTACAAGTATTCATCAACAAGTGCTTGCGAATTATATGCAGAATATTCTGGCCGGCAAGAATTAGCAACGAAGATTTATGGATGATAACTGGAGAAGAACCTATCAACAGACAGATAAATAGGAAAAAATGGAAATGGATAGGTCATACACTAAGGAAATCAGAAAGTGATATAGCAAGAAGAGCTCTAGAGTGGAATCCACAAGGACAAAGGAGACCCGGCAGACCATACAACACATGGAGACGCACAATCGATCAAGAATTAACAGTCAACAATTATACCTGGGACGATATTAAGGAAGTAGTACTCAACAGAGAGGAATGGAGGTTCACTATCGAAGCCCTATGCTACCACGCGGAGTAATAGGAGAAAAAAAAAAAAAAAAAAAAAAAAAAATCAATACATTCTTCCCCGTGGACAAATATTGTATCTCATTACAAATACTATAGAAATAAAATACTACAAAAACTATAGTATCTTAAATGTCCAAAGGGTCGTAAACGAGCCACTTTTATCATGCTTATCAATTATACCGGGTGTTCCAGAGCATATGTATCAGCTTTTTAAGAGAGGCAGGAGCCGTTATTTTAAACATTATTAAAAAAAACATTGATTAGCTAAATCGAGGGTGCTCTATCGATTGGTGATATTTTCAACTTCCGGGAAGGGCCGAAAATCGGTTGTTTAAGCTCAAAATTCGCAAAAATTGCCGAAATCGAGATTTTCACATGAGAAAAGGTACTTTTTTATGCAAATTCGGATTTTACGTCAAAAAGTAGGAAACTTTTGTTAAGTAATTTTTTTTGTCTTTTTGTTTTAGTTTGATACTCAAATGTAGGTACCCAAAACTGAAACAAAAAAAATATTCTAATATGAAAAACGAATTTATTTATAAAAATTATGATTATTAATTTTTGTTTACCAAAGGAAAATATGGAGGTTTTTTGTTTTATTTTTTTAAGTTTAAAGAAAAATACTATGAAAATAAATTTCATAAATTAACATAATAAACATAAATTTCTAATTTTTTGCCATAGAATCCGAATTTACATTAAAAAGTACTCCTTTCTATTTAAAAATCTTGATTTCGGCCAATTTAGGCGAGTTTTGAGCTCAATCAATTAATTTTATACGCAAAATGTATTTACGCCAAAACTTTATTAGAAAACTTCTTTCAACTTCAAATCTTTTATCTCTCAATAACTCTTAACCGAATTTTGTTTGATCAAAAACATCTGAAGTAATAGAGCCAAAATTTTATTAATGGTTAGTCTAAAATACTAGTTTTAAGTATAACAAAAGGAAAGAAGGCTTGAGTACGCTGTAGTCCTTTGTTTTGTTCTCCACCGTAAAATAGAACGATAAATGACGGTCTTTTGATGATTTTCTTCTATCTGGAGATAAAAGGGGATTCTGAAAGAGAATGTATCCTTGTACGGTCTAATGACTATATCTTTATTCTTTAAGAACGAAAAGGACATTTGAAAGTATCCTAGCTTATTCTTTTTATATTTTTGTATATAAATCGTTATATCTGTTGATCTATTGGACATATATATATATTCGGTTTTATATTTAGTAAGGATCTGGAGCATATTTTAACATTTATTTGATATTGAAAGTTGCTGTCGTTATGGAGATATGGAGATATTGTAGTTCAAAGTAGAAAATTTTTGAAAAAAAAATCTTTATTATTTTTCTTAAAAAACCAAACATCCCAAGATTTTACAATTATTTGGAAATTTAGGAACACCAGGTATCTTTGGAATGTACCCGGGTCCATCATCTTCTCCTGAAGATCCAAAAAAACTGTTTTAAAATTTAAAACTTTGCTATAATTACAAATCAGTTTTACTCATTCTCATTTTGTGCTTTAATTTTCGACTTACTTCAATAAAGATTAAATTTAAGCTGATGAGCAGTCAATAACAACAATTAATTTATTTTTGAAATTTGAAGATTGTTTTTAAGATTTATATAAGTAAAAAAAGTAGTTTTTTTTTATTTTGACCAAAATTAAGATGCAAAAAACTGTGGTGAATCATTTGCGACTTATTAGGCATATATTGTACTTAAACAGTTTATCACTCTTTGTGCATAAATGGGTTTTTAATAAAAAAAAAAAACAAATATAAAAAAAATAACAAAACTTATATGTTTACTTGTCAAAACAAGAGTGTTTAACCCATTTTTAACGGTTGTACTTTACATAGTACAGCAAAATAGGTGCCACTTTTTAAGTTATAGTGAGTTAGCCATTGTTATTTTTTTGGAAAAATGTTCGTTAAAATAAAGTTAAAATTTACAAAATAAAGTTATGTGAAGCAATACTGGCTTAAATTCAGATAAATGTCATTTTTTTTACGTAGAAAAAGTGTGATTTTTAAAGTCTGTGTAAAAGTGGAGGTGTTATTTAAAAAAAATAAAAACTAAATTAATTATAGCACTATTATTTTGCAAAATAGATTAAATTTGATAAATAAAGATAAGCAAAATCAATGTAAAAATAAAAAAAAAATAAAATATTATTTTCTAAGTTTTTTACGTCAATAAAGTTGGGTGTACTATAAAAAGTACAACCGTTAAAAATGTATACAAAAAAAAAAAAAATTTGTTCTTTGTTTTCAGAATATGTCAAAGCACTTAAATGAAAACACAAAAAAAAATTATTGAAAAAATCAGTATAAAGGCCTTGAGTAAGCAATTGAAACTCTTCTGCAAGAAGATAGTTATGAAAATAATGATTCTGAAGAATTTTTTGTAAATATTGTTCCACCAGATTTAGATTTTTAACGGATTATGAAGAAATAGATGAACAAAATATTTTTGAAAACAACGCAAGAGATGTTCTTAGTACCGTTGAGTTAGATATTCAAGAAGAAAATAAAAACTATAAGAAAATTTTATTTAATAGAGCTGGACCAAGTTCAATTCCGTGTACAAATGAAGCTAGAGCGTCTGCTTATGACCAATATTTGGCTGGCAATTGTTTAACTGTTTATCAACTAAATGGTATTTAAATTTGGCAGATAATGTAAAAATTCATTTATCATCCTACAAAATATGTAAAGTAAGACCAGTGATGAATATAATTAGATATATGTAGTTTTCTACAATTTGGACATTTTCTAAAAATCCCACAGTCAAGTCAGTATAATGTTTTTTTTTGATAATTTCTTTACGACACATGCCTTTATGAAAGTTTTAAAGGAAATGAAATTTAATGCCACAGCTACTGTTCGAGAAAACCAACTAAAAACTTTTAAAACCAAACCTCATGGTAAATTTTATTATAGGTAATAGTGATAATTATTCAATTTTTGCATTTAAATTGCAGATAAGATTCAATAAATGATTTATTAGCTGTGCAATGGATGGACACTAGTGTTTGCAGAACCATAACCAATTTTGATCATATAAGACCAATCAATTATATCAAGCGCTGCTCTAAACAAGCTCATCAAAAAATTCCTATGAAGCAGTCACACGTATATACTACTTATAATGTTCATCTGGGAGGCGTAGATAACGTGGACCAAAATAGAAATACAGTATTTCGATAAACGGAAAGAAATGGTGGTGGGTTATTTTTACTTACATCATTGATCTTGCAATGGTTAATGCGTGGAAACTTTACTGGCTTTCGAGCAAAAATTGGCAATATTATAGCCAATTTAACTTCCCTACAGGTTCATTGTGCGAAAAATTATGCAAGAAACAAAACGAAAAAAATAATGAGAAAAAAAGGAATTCAACATCTCAAGTAGAAAAGGAAATAAATCACCATGTTCAAATCAAATTAAAATAAATAAAAAAAAAATAAAAAAAAAATATAAACTCCGTTGTGTGGTATGCCATAACAGAAGCATGTATAGTGGCAAAATTTGTCTAAAAACAACAAAGAAACTGCTTTCAAAATTACCATAACTAATTTAATTATAATATAAAAAAATAATGTAAGAAAATTTAGTAAACCTAACATAAACAAAAAAATTAACATTGATTTTCATTTTTAAAATTTTAATTTTTTTTCAATTTCTCACAACGGTCGTACTATATAAAGTACAGGCTAGATCGCAGGATCTAGGAACAACAGTCCCACGAAATTTTATATTTGAGTATTTGGAACTAAAAATGTATCACGATTAAAAAATTATTAATTTCTGACAAAGGTTCTGGGAGCCCTAGTTAATGGGTTATAGTTACAATGAAACTCTTAATTAATTAAATTCACTTATGTAATTACAACCTTTTGGGTTCAAACAAGAAGTAAAAGCATTTATTAATTTATTTTTCTTTGTTACAACTTAAAATTTAAAACTATACTTATATTCTAGAATGCTCTCTTAAATTATCTCATTGTGTGATATGAAGGTACTCTGTTATTGTGTTTGAAATAACAAAATATTTATAGGGTGGGAGGTTGATATTAGATTTCGTTATAACTATATAGGAGGTAACATTTCGTTTTCTTGGCAGTTGTACAAAAAATAAACATGTATTCCGAATTGTCAAACACTGCTACATATCTATAGCCTACAGTCTTCTTCACATTCTAACTGAATAAAATTAGAGCTTAGAAACAAAGATTGAATTTCATATTTCTTTTATTAAAATTGTTTTTTATTTCATTTTTGCTTTCTTTTATTTTTACAAAAACTTTATTTTTATGATCTGATCTATCTTGGTAATGCATTTTGATGGAAAAATAAAATTCACTTTTCATCGTTCAAATTTGCATCTCATATTTTCTTTGAAACAAACGTATACATTGACAAAGCGATGAATGTGTGTACACGTATATATATAAAAATATATATTTAAAAACTTTAATTTTTTAATAATATTTTAATTTATTACAAAACATAGTTAAGTATAATTAATTTAACCAACTTGAAGAATGGATCACAAAATGTTCCTGGTGGTGAACAGAGACTGCATTTCCTATTTTTTAATTTAACTTTTATTATTCTTAACCAAAAATTTTGGATGCAATTTTTTTTTGGATACGAAAAGTTGTATATATATATATATATATATTTTTGGTTTTGTGTAAAAAGAAAAAAAAATATGAGTATTTCATACATATATATATTATACTATATCCCTTATATATTATTTTATATATATACAAATGTATATTTATTTGCAATCTTTAGGACATCATATTTTTTTGTTATTTATGCACCAAATACACATTTCTTCAAAAAAATTTTACATAATGTATAATAAATTTTCTTATATTCTTATAAATTCACATAACAAGTGTTGCAAATACTACTTGGTGTATGTTGCACCGCAGACATAATGTCTGGACAAGGATAATAAATCTTCTCGTGCAAACATAGATTTGCTAAACACCAACAACTCTTATATTATAAAAATATAATATAAAAAATAAAAAATAAATAAAAATAAAAGTTAAATAAAAAAAAAATTGTTTTTTCTTTGCTTTATTCTAAAAAAAAAAAACAAAAAAAAAACAGTAGTTGCAGTAAAGTTGCTTACCAGTTACCATCAGTATATTTTTAAAGGAAGGAAAAGAAAATTCTTGAATAGATTCGCAAAAAATAGCAAAAAAAAAAACTAAAAATTAATAATAGTATCTAAATTTATCTTCGTTGTGGATTTTTCTAGAATACAAAAAAAAAGTTTTTCTGTCTTTTTTTCAGAATGAGAAAAAAAAATCTAATATATTTTACAATAATAACTTGAAAGATGAGAAGGCTATACGCTTCACTATATTCAATATAAAATAAAATACATATTGAATTCTATTCTATTATTATTACATAATAGTTATATAGTATAAAAATATAATTGCACATCGATAAGTACTTCTACTATTGTTGTTATAAATGAATGTTACATAATTTTGACAATAATTGGCAAAGAAAATTTATTTGATTCTATTATTTTACTTATAAAGCTGTTTTCCCAAAAAAATGATGATGGAAAAGTCTGTTGTAACTTTAAAAATTAATTTACATAGTCATCTATCATAATCTATTTATTGGTCCTATATACCTAAACCTTGATAATATCTTTTTAAATACTTATAATGTCCAAATTGACGAGTTTATTCCATTCCATGATATGAACTTTTTATATGACCATTCCCACGTTTATTGTTATAAAATCAAAAATAGTGATATCAAATTCTTATAAGACTCTGGATGAGGACTAAAGGTGATATAATGAGTTCTTGATATAAAAATAATACATAAAGATGAAACCATAAAATTTGATATATACAGAAAGAACACTACTACCCAATGATCCATCCATCCACATGCACAAATAATTGAAGCATACCATACGATGATCAACCGATTAGTAACTGTACCATTATATTGTCAGATTAATGCTTAGAGCAAGGACATCCAGACTTCTATTATTAGACGAAAGCTTACTTCATTTGATTGTGCAATATATCATCATCCATTAGAGTTAGTAAGACACCGCCACCTGTGATTAGAAAATTCTAAAACAAAAACTAAACTAATTACATGCTGTTATTAGTTAGTAGAAACGTAAAAGTCATAAGTAAAACACCTATGATAATAACTATACATTAATTGAAAATACTTCCAAAAGTTAGGCCGAACTAGTAAGTATCAAAGTTAAAAAGGACAGTAATTTTTAGTTAGTCTCAGTTGTGCGTATATTAAAATGTAATCGTTTTTCTACAGTTAAATATTCTATAGTGATTGACTCGAATCTACTATATTCAATAGGGTGAAAGGGAATGTGGAACAACTCAACGGTTCTGAGATTATTCCGATTGGTTCTTTCAACTAAATAATTTGAAATTTCAGGGACTAACATTTTGCTCGAAAGGATCTGGTGGACAAAAAAGATATCCAGACAATTATCCGATGATCAGACAATGATTGTAACTCAATGAGTTTAAGACGTTGCGGATAAGGTGGAAGTCGCAATGGATTATTCCACGAAAAGTTACTCAAAGCGAAACGTAAAAACTTTCGTTGAACCAATTTAACGCGATTGTCAGTCAAGTAATGTGGGGACCATACTTGACTAGATAAAGAAAAGCGAAACATAAAATACACGCAAGAAAATGAAAAAATCTAATTATAAGGAAGAAACTGCACCGTATCGAACCGATTAACACGAGGAGCTTATTCGTACAAACTAAGGAAATAGAAAAACCTAGAAGGGGGTCCGTACGCACTTTCACGACATTCACGCAAAAGTTTAAATAAATATTCAAAAAACATTATTTGAAATTAGTAACAATTAGCAAAAGCCAAAAAATGAGCAGCATACTTGGGTCAACAAAAGACAAAAAAAAGATGGAAGAAGTTAACGGTATATGTAAAATATCATGCCGAAACTGTTGCAATCAAAAATGCTAATTATGGTGTGCTTCCAACAACATTTAAGGGAAGCCGAATTAACTAGAATAAGAGGTACTACCAATTTTAGATCGCCAATTATTGCTAAACATATAATCGAGGAACATCGTGAAATTGATAAAACTAATTTATCATCAATAAAGGAGGTATACATAAAATAAGCAAATTAAACACATACGAAAGTTTAGCAATTCCGAGGAAACAATTAGGTAACAGATTGAACAATGGTTTAGGGAATGGATAGTCACCACTATTTAAATTAATATAAACTAATTTCTAAAAATAACAGGTAAAATATGTAACTGTAATTAGGATATAAAAATGATAAAAAAATAATTAAGAAAAGTTGTTAGTCAGAAGCACTGATAAAGGAAGTATGTTATAAGTACGATATATCGATATTTTTGCAATCAAATATTAAAAATTATTAGAGAACGAAAACCTCACAACAATTAAATTATCACTAAAAACAAAAAATCCAATTAATAAATTAAAAAATGTTATCTAATGTTTTTTTTCAACAAATTAGCAATAATACTCCTATAATAGTGTTTATAATAGTGTTAAAAGAGTGCCCAAAAGTCTTATAATAATAATAATAAAATGTTACGTTGGTCTTTATCATAGTCTTACTTTTACTTTTGTATTACACAACACTTCATATACCGAACATTATTTTTAGCAATTTTTGATCCTTCAATTTCATATATTCTGATCCTGTGAAGTAGAGTCTTACGACCAAAACCAAAATTACCATCTTCATGGATACTCAAGCGGATATCAAAGCTTTGGAATGAGAGAATGATCCCATATAACAACCAACAACAAGAAATAGATTAGTCGAGTCGTGGTATCGAAAAGGCTCAATTAAGTGCTAATTGGTTTCCAGAAGTAGCTGGAATGGTCACTCCTACCTATCTAACTCATATACTCTGACAATATTATTTTTAAAATATGTTATTGTTTAATTAGTATTTAATTTAGTTTTAGAACATACTAACGTGAATGAGAAGTGTTTTGGTTACAACTGTGCAATAGATCAAAGCTCAGTAATTCAAAAATGTTAAAAAATCTTAAAACACATAGAATCAATAGGATGGAAGAAACATACAATCTAACGATATGGGCAAATGCACTGTTATCATACCCTGAGGTATAAAATTCATCTCTTAAACTGGATAATTGCTGGTGCAAGCTTGTGCTTTTTGAAATTAAGATTAACATACAAGATTTTCAAAACTGCTTAACATAGATAAAGAACATTAACTTAAAGATTGGAAAATTCATATCACAAATCTCTTTAAAAATTTGTGATGAAACTGAATCCAAAAATTATAGAAGAATTTGTTTACTCTAAATGTAATATTTATGCTATATTCCAAAAAATGATGGATCAAACAAATACAAAACAATTAAAAGAAGCAAAAATTAAGAGGATATAATATTAAAAATGAGGCCATACTCTGTTCTACCTTCATTTACTTCATTCAGAGCATAGTGACTGTAAAAATTTTTTCCTATAATGTCACGTGTCTTATGAATTCTTCCCTTTTGAGGCTATATTGTTCTGTCCAACGTGTAGGAGATTGGTCTCTGACACTTCTTCCAGTAATTATGATATTCGAAAATAGATTTTCATTCTATTTTTTCCCATTTTGCTTGACCGCCTGCGAATATACCCAAAATATGTCAGATAGGACTAATTATTGTTTTTTAAATCTACATTTGACATTTACTTACTTACTTAATTAGGTGGATAACAGACCATGTAGGTCCTGGGCCTGACTCATCAACATCCTCCATTTTTGTCACGGGTAGATTCTCTCCAGTTGAAGATTCGAAATTGCTTTAAAAAGATTTGAAAGATCTCTGATTGGTGTTGAAACTCTATTTATTTTCATTATAAATTTAATTTTTTACATTATTCAATTTCCACAATACATCTTTGCTACTCATATTAATTCACTTTCGTACAAATTTTTAATATTTTGTAAAATTTATAGAATAAATATGAAACGAGTAAAATTTTTAGATTTTTAATTTGGACAAAAAATGTATAAATTTATTTTATTAAAATTATTTATTGCCTTTCATATAAAAAGTTGAATTTAATTCCAAAGTCATAAATACAACGTTATACTACATTCTCAAGATAAAAAACATCAGCTGGAAAATCAATTTTCTTTTATTTTATTTTTTATTTAAAATTTAAGCTCGTATAAAGTGTTTACATTAATAATAATTAGTTTATGATTTTAAGGGATTTACAATTAGAAAAATCAAAACTAAGCAATTAAAATATCAAGCATTGTAACAACAAAGAAAAAATAAATAGTTTAGTAGAACAACATGTAGTTTATATGGAATAAGGATATATAATTAGTAGGGGCCCCTGTTGAGTAATTATAATTTAAGTTGAAGCCAAATTTAAAGTTTTCAACAGAACAATAATTTAGGCACCGACATCGACTTCTCACGATAAAGTAGAAACCACTTATGTTTTCATAAGAATTTAGAGGTTCGTAAGTTTTATTTGAAAACATAAATACTTCTCCCTCATATACTGTTTCATTTCGACATATTCCTATACTAAGTGGCATTTAATGAATAAAATTACTAAAAATAAAATATTTTTGTAATTAAAGAGGTATATATACATCATATAAATATTTTTACCCGAAACTATATGATTACTACAAATGACCAAAACATAGAAAACAATAATTTGAGACAGTTAAAAAAATTAATAGAATAAATTTCCTTTAATTATGTATAAAAATAATAAGATGTTGAATGACACAAAATGGCTACATTTTATTTAAAAGTATGAATATTATAAAACCAAGTAGAAATTTTTTTAACCCGTATGCGCATTTCGGTCGTATATATACAACTTATTTACATATTAAGAGTTCATTGAGAAGAACCGATATACAATGAGAAGGTGCTTACTGCGCATGTCCTTAAATGCTTGGCTATTATAGTTATAGGTACTTTGTTTTTGTTTTTGTTGTTTTTATATTTTAGATTAACTTGTTTTTTTGATTTTATTTGACGTATTATTTAAATAGGTTCATTGTAAACAAAGAATATCTAAGCAATAAGAAGTCAAACTCGAATATGTATTTTTGCTAACACACCCATACATTTAAAAAAAAATTGTAAGAAATAGACGATAATAAGAATTGCATGTTCACAAATGAAATTAAATATAGGAAACAAAAAGCTGTAGCGAAATTAGTAATTAAAATTCAAGTAGAATTTGTGTAAATAATAATTTTTTCGTATTAAAATTAAACTATTTACCGTGGTAACTATTAAAAATTAAATTTTAACATAAAAAAAATTTACTTTTTGTATCTCTGGGAAATTTATGAAACTTTCTTTACGATTTTTCACTTTCCACAATATTACACGCTAAACATCTATAATTATGTTTACCATCCATTATCAGTTTAAATTTTAAAGAACAAAATCTTGGTTTAAAATTTCATTATAAAATCTTTAATTGTCCGAAATTTTTTTCTCACTATATATAAATAATCAATCCGCATATAAAAATTTCATGAGCGTTTTCTTATCTTTTATCAGCCCAATAAAAGTTTGTATATAAAAATTTAGGCAAGCATATGCTGTGTTCTCTTTCTTTCTCATTTATACGGCAATGCTAAAGTAGGTACGGTATTTTTTACTTGTTTCAACTAATTGAAATATTTTGTTGTGGTGTATGTATTATTGTGTATGCATTAGGTTTACATAAATGATGAGTTTACTTTCTAATATGAGTTGAGGTTATTATTATTGAGGGATTAAAGAGAAACAAAATAAAATGAAAAGGTGTCTATTGCGCAAGTCCTTAAATGCTTATCAATTATAATTATAGATCATAACGTTTATAATATTAACTGCAATCAATCTAGACTTGAGACAAGCTTTATCTTTCATCGGAAATTTAGCAGATTTTGTTTAAAAATATATTTTTTTATTTCACCTTTAATTTTATTATTATTTTCTGTAATATTTTTACTTCTCTAGGTATTTAATTTTGTAATGTCAGACTAATCATTTAAACATCTATTCCTAGACAAAAGCTTGCTATATTTGATTGTATACCGCCATCGTTAATGAGAAAAATATTAGTAAAATAAACTAAACTAACTAACTAAATTTTAGCTGTTCGATAATTCAAGTTACACCACAGGAACCTGCCAGTGAACTCAAGTCATAATGGATTAAATTTGCATTCTTTGTGCACTCACTTCTTCTTCTTAGATAAATAGTTTATTCAGCTAAATATTTAGTACAAATTTTAAGTGCATTTACAATGGACTGGATCATTTATATAAGAAGATGAATTATCAAAGATTGAATTGTATTTATGTAGCAAGAACTTTCCAAAAACATTTCTGTACAAGATTTTAGTGTTACATGAATATTATAATGTAGGTTACTGAAGTAATATAAGAATAAAATTATATTTTAAAAAGGAAATTATTCCCATAGCTGGAAAATGGTCAAATTTTCTACACAATTCTTTGATTTTTAATAGTAAATTTGAAAAAACTTTTTCTAGGATTCAATGCTCTGGATAAATTCTGAACACAAGTAAATCTTAGATTAAGTCACTTTGGTAAAAATGTTGGCGTTATAAGCACATGTATTTACTTTATGGGACTGAATACTTGTGTTAAATTATACTTAGAGAATTAAATTACTAACTTGTTTACTTTATTTAGGTAGCCAACAGACCATGTAGGTCCTGGGTCTGACTCATCAACGTCCTCCTTTTTTGTCGATCACGGATGACTTTTGTCTATGTGAAGATACACGAAGTTATTTCATGTCTGCCAATATTTCATATCTCCAACAAATGTTGGATCTTCCCCGTTGTCTTGTAACTTTTGGCCTGAATTCTCTTCGCTGGAGCATTTTCATTCATCCACTCTAAGTGGTCGACCCATTATACCACTTTATAATCCACTTCATTATACTGTTTATAGAGTTCGGCATTATATCTTCTCCTACAGACTCCATCGTCGTTTACAGGACCATATATCCGGCGACGAAACTTCTTATCGAAAACAGCAAGGGCATGCTCACTTGCCTTTGGCAGTAATGTTACCTCCATATTAATATCATTTGTTGGATTGACGCTGATTCCAAGGTAGGTAAACTCCTCAACTACCACGAAATTATATGTGCCGATGTTTTGACCAATTTTATGTTGAAAGGTCTTTTTATTTGTCGACAACATATATTTTGTTAAAGAAGTAAATCAACCATAATTAAATATCTAGAAAGACACATGAATAATTGAATAAAGCTAATTATTATACAATTGAATTGTGCTTTATATTTTGAATTAGCTATTTCAATTTATTTAAAAAATGTTGTGCTTGATTAGATTCTGGCTTATTTATGATCCACGTTTCATTTTTACGGTATACCTAAATTAAATTAAACTGACAAAAACAAAAAAAAAATATAGAAAAACTGACTTTTTATAATTTTTATAATTTATAATTTTAATGTCTAAAATTGTCAACAAAAAATTTATTTTGAATATATAAAGTAATGGTTCTCAAACTATAAATTAATAATTAAGAACAGCTATATACATTAATATAAAATAGTTAATTTATAAATAATAATTAGTGCACTTTATGGCTACATACAAATTTAATTTAATTATATCAATTTAAATTAATTTTATCAATTCTCAATAAAATAATATTTTGAGACTAATAAAGTCTAAGTTCAATAAAATATAAGAATAAAATAAAAATTATAAGAAAAAAAAAAATATATGTAAATAAAATTAAAAATAAAACATAATAAAATAATATCTATAATTATAATTGACAAGCATTTAAGGACCTGCGCAGTAGACACCTTTTCATTTTATTTCGCTTCTCTTTAATGAACTCCTAATATAATAAATAAGTTGTATATAAAACAATTGAAAATTTTTTACTCATATGATTTTATTATTCAGCAAATACATTATGTATATGTGAGTTCTTATTAAAATAAAAAACAGAAACAAACAAATCAGTTATTATAAAATTACTTGCAGTGAATATAATGTACATGGTACATATGTCAAATAAAAACAAAAGAAAACAAATTCATCTGAAATTATGTACATCTATAAAATAAAAACAAAAAAACAAATACATACATCTAAAGTAAAAAATATAAAAACAACAAAAAAACAAATCAGTTGAATTCTTAATTTTTTATCTTTTTAAGTAACTGTTATTTCGGTTATTTGTAGTAATAATATAGTTTTTATTAAAATTATGTAGGTATATATATTATATAGATACCTCTTTAATGACAAAATTTTTTATTTTTAGTAATTTTATCCACTAAATGCCACTTACTATAGGGAATATATCGGAAACGAAGTAGTATATGAGGGACGTGTATTTATATGTCCTAAATAAAACTTACTAACCACAAAACTTATTAAACACGAATGGTTTCTGCTATATCGTGCGAAGTCTATGTCAGTACGTAAGTTACTGATTTTTAAAATCAGTAACTTACGTACTGATTTTAAATCTATCTTATCACTTACTGTGATATTTTAAATCTTTTAAATCATAACATAATGGCTGATTGTTTTATTTGCAAATCGTCAACAGTTACAAATAGTAAATTTTTAAAATGTCATACATGCCTAACGTATTATCATGGAGCCTTTGCTTCTTCAAAAATTGCCAATACACTTATTGATATGTTTAGTGATGTCAACCTTGGTTTTAGATGGTTTTGCGTAAATTGCAAAACTATCAGTGATGGTAATGTCTTCAAAGAATTATCCAATTTCAAAAATGCAATCAATAAACTAGAGACCTGCGTGAAAGGCCTAAATAATGAATTTGACTTATTTGAGTATGAGTTTTCATCACTACGTCGTTCTTGTAACTCTTATTTATTCTGTTATGCCTCTGTTTATAGATGGGAGACTGAGCACCTACATTTTAGTGGTTAAGTATTATCCTTCATATTTTTTTTCAGCATATTTAACCTCCTAATTAAATTTGATTTTTTTAATGCACATAGTTCAAGTTCATGTTCATGTTCATAGTTCACTAAATGAACTTGAAACAGTGGAACTATTTGGAGTTAGTAGATTATTTATTGGTACAAGTTCTTGAGAATAATAAGATAGTTCGACAAAATGCTGGCCTAAATTTATATTTGTAATGATGTAGATTAGTCGATATAATAATTTCCCTAATATACAATAATATTATTTTTTTTTTGTTTTTTATGTTCTTGACAGTAACTTAGATAGAATTATCTTTTCGTGTTTAATTATGCACGGCACGGCACGTTTATACTGCAATGTTTTTCGAGACTTATTTATTAAATTACTAGCTCTACTCATTAAATGTGGAAAACTACTGCTATTGTCGGCAACTAAGCCTTCTTAAATAGCTCAGTTCCATTTTATTTAAAGTGTTACTAAATTATACTATCAATTATTTATTTATTTATTTATTTATCAGTGTACCTGCAGATAAATCCGTTCCTGAGTTTCTGGCCGCTTAGGTGCAAAACAATATTGCCGCCCCCATTAATTAAATTTGTTAATTAGAATTCGCTGATAAGCGAATCACACGATGGAGTGATAGTTTTCTTGTAAAATTTAACCCTTATAGAATTGAATATAGAATATGAAAACGTAATCAAACTAAGCGAAGAAATTTTTTTTAGTTATTTACGACACCATACGCTGCTATATTAAAAATAGAATTTTTGTTTATTTTGGTTTTTTTTTAAATAAAACTAAAATTTATAATTCAACAAAAATAGTTTACTATTTCATTTCAATAAACATAAAATTAATAATTAGTTCCAAAAAAACAAAAAAATTAACATAATTTCATAAAAAACAAAGTAAGTGTAACTAAACAAACAAAAACAGATTTCACAATTTTAGTATTCTTGCTTTTGTTGAAGCAAAATCATCAATTACTTGAGATAAGCTTAAATTCTCACAGATATCTTTTTCTATCGATAGCAAGGCAAGATTAGCCTTTCTTGTGACATCGACGACCTTAGGTAATTTTTTATCAATTTTAATTTTGAAAACTTCTTTCTCCAGATGCTACAGTTACAGGAATTGTTAAAAAAATTCTTAACGCTATACAAAAATTAGGAAATGATGATATTTAGTCGTTTTGTATGATATAATTCAAAGTCATTACAGGCTTTGCCACAGTATCAATAGTAGGAAATATTTCCCTAAAACTTAATATTTCGATATGAACTATTATCCATTGAGGTCTTTTTCTATGGCATCCTTAATATTTATTTATAGAAAAACTTATTTATAGAAAATTCTAGCAACATTTTTTTAAAGTATCTAAATCTATTGAATGGAAGAAATACAAAAAACCATAGGTATTATTACATTGGTCTAACAACGGAAGTCTTTCCCCTACAGAATTATTCGCTCTATCTATAATGCGAAAATAAAAATTAATTTTAAAGTTTTGTTTAGGATCTTGTACAAACTCGTCACTTGATTCATATAAAAATTGACAAGGTCTTTTTCTTATACGGGTCTGTGGAAATTCGTTTTCTACATCAATAACATGTCCGAGGTTTGTAGCTTGACTTATATCTTCATTAAAAATAGCATAATTTCTTTTCGCATTTAAAAATCTTTTTGAATTACCCAACGCTTTACTACATTCATTAATGTCAATGTTTAGAATTTTGTAGCATTTTGCTAACTACATCAATTTTTGAAAGTATATCTTGCCAGATAATTAATGAACATAAAAATTTAAATGAAGAAGAACAGAATTCAGTAATTTTTAACACATTAAAATCATTAAATTTTTATGTACTTGGATCTTCACAGTGTTTCTGGTAAAACAAAATAACGTTTTGTTTGCTTCTACGTAATTCGACAAAGTTTTTTTTTCAGTTTAGTACTCAAAATTAAAATCAAATTTTTTTAAATTTTAATTTTCTTAAATAATAGTTGGCCGCCCTTCGACTTCGCCGCCCACATGAAAGGGCACCTTTTGCAACCCGTCAGGAACGGGCCTGTTCGTAGGTCTACTTCAGGTCCTTTTCCCTTTCGGGATGTGGGCCTTTCTCATAAAAAAGAAAAACAGGTAAATTAGTTACAATTCATTGTTAAACTTTATCTGAAATATCACAACATACATAACCTAAATTTGGTGTATCAGCAAAAATTTAAATTAAAAAAGAATAAGTATTTTTAAAACAAACTGCAAAAAAGGTACAACACAATTAAAGATAAATAATGTCTACTACGGCTAACGTTATTAATTATTTGCAAACTCAGAAAAAAACTAGCGACAAAGAATTGGCAGCTGAATGGACAGCAATTGAAAATCTGTACAATTAAAAATTATGGAATGAACTTACTTTGAAGTATACTTTGAATTAAATTTGTTCGCAATGAAAAAGTTCAAGATGAGGATATACTTCTGCAGTTATACAATAACTTTTTAAACTCTTTTGAAACAAAAATTAATCCATATGGTTTGGTAGAAATTTTAGAAGTAGTTGTGGATCATATAGCTGATAAAGAAGAAGCAGTTAAGTTTTTGGAAAAGCTTAAAGATAAAGTTAAAGTATGTGATGAAGCCGTATGGTTCATAAAAGTGTTACAAGGAAACATTTATTTAACCAATTTAAATGACTTAGAAGCATCAAAGAAAATTATTGAAGAACTTCGTGAAGCTTTGGCACAAGGCTTAGTTCGTGGAGAGATCGATCAAGTTTCTGGTGTTGTAAATATGACTCGGGTGCAACCAAGAGTTTTGGACAGAAAGCAAGTTTCTGATATGGCAAAACCTTTGGATGTTTGGATGCAATCAATAACATTTATGGAACAGTTAATGGAGCAAAGGGCTGGAGAAATTCTCACAAATTAAAAATTTTACAATAAAAACAAATTATGTATTCTTTTTTTTATACAAAAATATAAATTAATAAACTTAAGAGCTATCTTATGTACTACAAAATAAAATTAAAGTCGCATTTCAATTACTTAATATTTATAAATTCTTACTGGCTAACTTAGGTCCTAAAAATTAATTCAAAAAATGTTATCTTACATATTATATAAAAAGACAAGAAAGAAAAAAAAAGATTATATTGTGTTATAAACTAGGTGTAGATAGAAATTTATATGATGGTTGAATGAAGTTGATCTGAAGGTAAATCTATAGGTCAGTTCATTATATTTTATCCCAGATGTTGTGGTGGGTTAGGAGTGCTTTAATAAGGGATATGTGGAATGTATTTGAAAATTGTAGGGCTTTTAACGGAGTAAAGGTGTATTGGGCATTTTGTAAGGATGTTTTTAATTGATAGAGTATCAGGACAATGAATACATGTCGGGGGAGGGGATCTTGTGTAAATATGTTCGTGGGTCGGAAGGGCTATCAATTATTTTTGTCATTTATTTTATTCCACATGCCCACAAGTATATTTTTGATCTTCATCGGCACCATTCAGCGTGTTGCTCAGTAATTTAGTTTTAGAAAATTAATTTGGGTATAGCGTACTTGAAATTCAAGTTGAAACAAAATAAAATGATTTAGTAATAATAGGTAGGTAGGTACTACAAACATTGTTCAATAAAATTAAAAATATATTTTGATTCACTCAATAAATTGTAAAATAAATCAATCTTAATCGAAATAAAATTGCGTAATTTGATGTATTGTATAATGTTATTGAATGTCTGTGAGCAGCTGTATATAGTTACGAGCAATTCTTCTTCAATCAGATTAAGCGGGGTTTAACTGTAACATATATAAAGCTTACACCCATGCACTTTTAATATACATATACCATATTTTATTGAGACAAATTTTACTCATAATATGGTATTGACCTTCCGAAAAGCTATATTACAAGTTTATAAGTGATCTAAGTATGAATTGTCTGGATGTATATATCCATAACAATAATAATAATAATAATAAAACCTAAACTATAAGGATTGTATTAATAATTTTTAGTTCCGTAAGCCCTTTTTTATTCTCTATATACATAAATACAATATTTAGGAACATAATATAATATACATGTATGCATGAATGTATTTTTATTGTTTTAAATATCGATTATCTTAACAATTCAACTCGAAAATTTTTATACTCTGAATAAATAATATTATTACAATATTTTTTTTTTTATTTTTCTTATAATTTTATTTTTTATGTTTTTTATCTGTAATATGTTTTTAATGACATCCTGTATGAGCTTTGGATCAGATAAATGTATAACTGAAATAAAATTTTTACTCGTTTTTATTTCCTGTTCACGATAAAATGATGATGGGTGTTTGTTTTTTTTTATTCTTATTCTTTTTCATCTTCTCCTGGTTAAAAAAAAGGTTTGAGAGATGTTATAGAAAATAAATTTTGGTAAAAATATTTGATTTACTTTGAATAAAAACAGTTTATTATAAAATATATTATGTAAATTTAAAATGAAGTAATAAAAAACAAAAACAAAAAAAAAAACAAACTTTTTTAAATCGATTTTATTTTTATAAATTTATGTAAAGAGAAATTTGATGTGATATATTTTGGTATACTGATAAATTAGCTATTCGTAACTATAATTTATTTGATTAATAATTAGTTAATTTGTACTTGAATGTTATTTTAAAAAATAAAAAAATTTATATAGTCTCAAACAATGAATACAATTAACAATTACAAAAACCAATTTGTCCTGCAGGGTGTCAATCTTAAAAAAAGAGAAAAAACTATTTGTTTACAGATGATTGTAGCATATTTTTCTCTTGTAATGATGTACAAGGTGGTTACTCCCAAATAGAACTTGACTTATTTATTTGTCAGAATAATTTATTAATTTTTTTATTTATGTTTAATTCAAGCATATTCCAATATCTTAATCTAATAAAAGAACATTAGAAATTTAGAAAAATAATTAGAGTTAAGTCGTCTCAAAAATTATTTGTGCATAGAACAATTTCGTACTTTACACAAACAAAGTGTGGTGCAAAGTACAATTTGTTAAGTTTGGACAAAACTCAAAATTTTACAAAAAGAAATAAAATTATTCGATTAGGTGACTCGCCAAAAAGGCCAAAATAAAATAATTGAACAATAACTGAAAAAAATGGTTTTTTGAAAAACATTCATGAGCTTGAAATTATCTTGGATCTATTTTATGATACCTATCCATGAGAAAGATTTCCTCCTTTCGTTTTATAAGCTCCTAGAGCCGACCAGGCATTGAATCACTTAAATTTTTCAAAATTGGAACTTCTATTGATTCCAAAGTATTTTTCCAAGCTAAATATCTGCTTGCACACTTTGGGGGAAGCAAATATTGTGGCTCTGGATATTTCTTAAGCTTTCGATCGAGTATGGCATAGTGCATTATTAGCAAAATGTCAAGCGGTAGGCCTGGGTCCCTCTTCTCGCAAATGGATTGAAAGTTTCCTTTCGAATCGTATTCAAGTTTCATCGTATTCAAGTCTTAGTTTAAGTCCGATCAATTGCAAATAAACGCTGGTGTTCCCCAAGAATCAGTTCTCTCACCTACCCTATTTCTTATATTTATAAATGATTTGCTCCAAATCACTTTCAATCCAATCCACAGCTTTGCAGACGACAGCACCCTAGTAGCCTCTTACAATTTTCATAAAAAATCTGAAGCTACATCCATCGCTGTGTCAACACAAAGAGACATCATGGCCAGTTCCCTCAGCCATGATTTGGTCGCAATAGCTAATTGGGGCTTAAAAAACAGAGTCGTCTAAAACTCAGAGCTGTACAATCTCCCGAAAAATTTCCATTTTTGATCCCACTTTTTTGTTTTAGGAAGATAAACTTCAGCGGTTTGAAAGCTTAAGTATATTAGGTATGCACCTTAATCGAAAAATGATCTGGAATGATAATACATTTGATGTTGCAAGAAACGCCGCCAAATGTTTAGATTTTCTTAGCAGCTGCAAGGCTTACTTCTCCTCCTGTGACCTCTTGAAAATCTATAAAGTTTTCATACGACCCAAAATGGAGTACAATTCTCACATATGGGCAGGTGCTTCTAGTATTGCGTTAAAACATTTGGATAAATTAAAAAGAAAGAAAAACGCATAATTCCTTTTATTTTACTAAATTCTTTATTTGTCTATTTTACAAATATCGATATTTCGGCAATAATATGTTACCGCCTTCAGTGTATTGGCGTAATTAAATTTGATTAAGAGCTATATTAGTTGTTATATATACTTTTTTTTTTATGCAGCTCATCTTGCTGCTTTTGGACATCGTCGTATAGGCGGAGCTATCTCACCCTTTAGATATCTCGTAGGCATCGACACATGCTCTGTGGAAATTGAATTTATATTACCTCCACTTAAGCGTTTCCCCCGTGAAATACGAAGGGCAGCATGTGCTAATCCCTACGATGGCAAAAGACAAGTTATGGAAATTCGTTTATAACCTCAACATCCCGAATATGGAACCAAATTCCATCATATGTGTTCCCAAAACATGACAAATTCTATATTTATGACCTAAATAAATTCAAGACGAACATTAACACCTTCGTTTGTAATTGTTCTCCTTCTCTTTTACTATCCTCCTTTCCTAATTTTCCTTTCCCATCCTAGTAAAACGTACGAATCGGTATAAAAGGTCCTCACCTAGTATTTTGGTCATAATATAATAATATAAATAAAATAATAACATAATAAAAACAAAAATAAAATAACGTTCCTAGTCTATATTTCCTGACCTTACAATGTCTTGTTATAATTTATTTTCATACCAAGGGTTCTTAATTACATTAAAATCTGGACTCTAAGGTGGTTAAACTAAAATACTTTGTTCAATAAACTTCAAATTCGATATAATGATAGCACCCTTGTGTATCGAATTGCATTATCTTGTTGTAGCACAAAATTTGAGTTTATCAAATAGCCATCAAGGAATAATACTATAATGATAGAGATCAAGATAAGTGTTTGATGTGACTTTTTTCAGTAGTTTAACGAAATACCTCCTCAAATAATTACATTCCCACCATTCGCGTGTCTTGTTTAATCTTATCTTTTTTTCTTTTCAATGTTGTTGGTATCGTCTAGTGAAAATAAACATTCATCCGTCCACAGAATGGTTTGCCGAACTTCAGCAGGCTTATCTATATGCTCTTCAGCTAATTTTAATTTAACACGCTTATTTTTTCAGTTGTTTTGAGCAGAATATGACTTAATATTTACTTCTCTAAATCTATTTACCACAATTGTTGATCCTATTTTTCGATGTTTACTTTTATTAAAGTTGTTCAGGACCTGTTTCATAGTTGCGTTAGGATTCACTTCAACAGCTCCTATTATTTGGGCATCGTTTTTTTTGTTGTTTTACGTTTTGGGCCTCCACCTTTAACATTTCGAACAAATACACTATATTTTTGTTTCATGACATGATATATATGAACATAAACTCCGCAGGTACTCTGTTACAATTGCCTTTCTAAATTCAACCGATAATTCTCGCTTTTTAACCGTTTTGTGATGACTTTCGCACTTAACAAGAAACTAGAAACAACTAAAACGTTAACAATTGAACATTTAATCTATTTTGCTTCAAAATTATCTTTAAAAAAAAATGCACAGCTTGCATTAATTATTTTTATTATTTAGTGAGTTACAGCCAACTTTATTTGTGTTAAGTACGAAATTGTTCTATGCACAAATAATAATTTTTGAGACGGCTGTATATATTACTATCAAAAGTACATTATATTATGGTAAATGTAAATGCAAAATTAATTTGAATTTATTTAAGGAAAAATAAATAAAATTTATATAGGTACTCATTAACAGCCATCATAAATATTGTATTAACGAGTGTATAGTTCCCAGTTCGGTGAAATACTAAGTTAAAAACAATTTCGGATCGGAAACGAAGTTTGTTGTTGTGTTTTATGTTTTCGACTACCTATTCGTGTTTAATTACTAAGTAGGTACGGTATTACAAGTTTTACTACAATGTTTTTCGAATATTTATAAAATAAATTTCTGGCTTAAGCTCATTAAATTAGTATATACTACTGTTGTCTAGGTCTACTACTATTGTCGGGAACTAAGCTTTTTTTTTTTTTTTTTATTTATTTATTTATTTCTAAATTCAAAATTTAGAATACCTTTTACTTTTTACATAAACAATTTTGAATAAATAATTTTAATTAAATTTGACGAATTTTGAAATAATATTCTATTCAGAGCCTTAGCCGTAGCTGTCTGGCTATATATTTTATTTTGAAAGAATCTTATAAATAATGACTTATAAACTTAATAATTATACTATATTAATAGATACAAACTAAAAAATGTACATAATAATTTTTCATATACAATAAAAACAACAATAATTTTACTGTATATACATTTTTTTTTTTTTATATAATTCCAAGTCTATGGGATGAACACCCTAACTGCTTTTACACAGAGATTTGGAATACCCAATTACATATACAATAGTTTTTTCTGTGGAAAACAATGGAATTTGCATTAAAAAAGCAATATCAAAAACATTTTTACGGGACTCTAACGTTTTTAATTGTATTAGTTTTAACCAGTCTGTATAAGAAGGGAAAATAAGTTAAGGTCAGATCATGGATGATTTGGGGAAATACTTTTGCTAAAAATCTGAACGCACTGCAAAATAAATCAACATAGATCTTTATGGAAGATCACCTACAAATGAAATACACTATAAATACAAAATATTGAAGCTCGAATATTATAAGAAATTGATCCAGATCGTCACATACTCGTACACAGCTACAACGCAAGGACATCCAATCAGATTAAATATTATTCTGAAAATGGATTTAGTGGTCTTGACCCCATTATGAAATTAAGTTCATAATTTTACAATAGACTTTCTTTGGAGCTAAAAAATCAAAATAAAAGTATAGGTATTTAAAATGAAAAGTGAAAGAAATGTTATTAAAAAATTATTTAAATTGAAAATGTATCTTAATTATGTTATTTTTATTTCTAAAATGTCAATGTTTCTCTTAGTTTATATAAAGGCAGTTTGTTAAATTGTTATTAATAATCGAAGCTTAAATTTGTTGAATTGTAAATTAGGTTTTTATTTTATTATTTTTATTATCGTACTGGATTGTAGAATTTTTAAATATCTTTGTATAAGTTATACAGGGCTGTACGAGATTTCGAATAGCACTTTTTGAGAATAAAATAAATAAATAAAAAATAATAAAATAATAAAAAAATTAAAATTTTCGCTAAATTGCTTCAAGTCGATATCGATATGACTACGATAAAATGGCGACCAATCTAGATTTGCATATTCCAGACTCGTATGGACAAGGCAGGTATATAAGACTTTAATGACATATAGATCATTAAACTCTCTCTGGACAACCTTTTTATTTACGAAACCATAGTAAAGAATTGTTACTGATAGCATTATTTATTTATCCATTTATTTACTTTTATGTATATTATACAATGAGACGATTAGTCTCTACAATGTGTATAATCAAGTTAGGTGAATAGAAAATAATTAAAATATTATAACTAAAAAGAAATTAAATACAATAGAAAATAGGAAATAGAAACTTAAACTAAAATATACAAAATTCAATAAAACTAAGATGAAAAACATAATAAGAAAATCTGAGAATAAAATTACAATATGTCAAATTACTGGTTACAAACTCTTAAAATACTAGAAACAGAATCGACTAAATGAACGGTAGGTAGGAGCACGCCTTATAGCAATCGGAAGTGAATTCCACAAAGATATTACCTTAACAAAAAAAGATAAGTGTTTCAATCTACAATGATGACGAGTGATATTTATTGAGATAGATCTCAGCGATCTACTGAGGTCAAGTTTATTATAAATTTAAGAAGGAAACCCAGAAGATATAACATTGAATAGAAAACAAACATATTTAAAATTTAAGTAATTATTAAATGTGCAGTCTAAAATGCACTTAGAGACATCAGAGATGCTGACATATCTGCGACGGTTAGTGACATACCTCGTACATGCATTGAAGATAACATTTAATCTTGAACTATCATTAGCACTCTTATTGGTGAGTACACGATATCACAATACAAAAAGTCTGGCAAGATGAGTGACTTAACAAGCTTACATTTAGTTCTTAAAGGAATGACGGCTGAAAACTTACAAAGTTTACCAAGGATTGGATACACTCTTAGTTAGTAATACAAGTAATATGATCCGACCAACTTAAATTTTTGTTAAATATAACACCCAGATTTTTGGCATGATTCACAAACAATTGTCTATGTTTATCAAAAGTTATCATCAAAAAGTGCCCCTAAGTTCTTAAAGGGGGTCACTTTTTTATTATGTTTAACTTCAAAAATGACATCCGTTGGATTACTTGATTCTATTGAACTAATCAGAGTAACGGATACAATTTATGCTGATTGGTAAATAATAGTTGTGTTCAGTAGATTTAGAACAGAATCGGATGACAGAACAGTTCGGACAATGGCAGTTAACAGCCACACTTTAGAACCACCGAACAGAAAAATCTACTGAACACCTTTTTGATCTTTTTTGAACTTTTTTGTTCTAATTTTTGATTACTCTCAAATTTCTTTGTTTAACTGTCAAAATTTATAGAAAAACAAAAACAAAGAAAGTTGGCCAAAACTGTTCTCAAAAAAATTCAGAACAAAAAAAATCAAAATAAATTTATATAAATATAAATTTTTTAAAACCTTTAAATCATTTTACTTTTAATAAAAAGAACAAGTTCGATTTATTAATTAATATTCAATCTTGATACATAGATATTTTATATCACCATTGTATCTATAAATATTATTATTATTATCTATAAATTTAATATTATTTTTAAAAAATTTATATTTATATAAATTTATTTTGTAAAAATTACATTTTACCATGAGGTTTTTGGTTGAATTTTATAACTCACTGAGGTCTTTTTGACATATTGTAATAAGTTATAAAGTCAATCAAATTAAAAATTAGGATTTGTATAGGTAGTCTAACACTATAAATACCTACTGATGAGTTCTAGTAGTGTTATGATGAACGAAACAATTCCTAAAAATAATTTTGTTTTAAAAAAAATCAATTTAGAACAGTTTCGCACAATCTAATGATCACAGAACAGATCACTTTCGCACAAAAAAGAACAAGTAACGGAAACTAATGAACACAAAAACGTGTTCTTTTTTATACTCTATAACGTTTTAGACCGTCCTTAAACAGTATACTGAACACAACAAATTAATATAAACAAACGCCAGTTGTAAATTCAATCATAGACAATTAAGTAAAATGATTTTGGAATACAAGATAATTTGGCAATTGGTCGGTGTTCAATTTCAAACTCAACGTACTCTAATCTAAGAAGGCTTAGTTTTAGAGTTGTAAAAATCTAAAATTTCTGAAAATTAGATTTTTTTTTTTATACTACAGCTTTTTTTGATACGTAAAATTGGGGCTTTCCAGACTTTCAGAGATTTTAAATTTGATATACTGATGAATGTAACGGGTCTTAACATTTGGGTAGACAACAGTAGTAGTAATTTAATGAGTTCAAGCCAGAAATGTTATAAATATTCGAAAAACAGTATAGTAAAAACTTGCAGTACCGTACCTACTTAGTAATCAAACATTAATAGTCCTTCCACATTTTCATACACATTTTTTTAATAGATTGATTTCCTATTTTTTCTAATTAATTTTATGTACAAAGGCTCATAATTAATACAACTACAGTAATTCATACAGAAATTACAAAAAAAAAGTATAACTAAATGGATGTGCTTAGTTCTTAGTATAAAAATAAATATAGAAAATTATTCTAATTTCAAAAAGAAACACTTATTTTCAATATATTATAATCAAACCAATTTTTCAACATTGCAACTCACCTACAACAATAGATCCTAAGCAATTTCATATTCTTTAACAATCAGAGAAATAGACTATTTTCAAAAAATCCTACCGAACATCTAAAAGAAACAACCACCGATAACATTAAATTAATAAACTATAAATCTAAATAATTAACGAGCCAAAGACCAAGATGTTAGTGCTCCTTTTCTTTTGTACCCATATGTATTATGATTAATCATGTACTATTGTCAATAAAATAAAAATAAAAATAATATAGCTAATAAAATACACATCTTTTAGGTTCAAATTAAAGAAAATTTAATTTTCTATGAATTCGTACTTTTTTTATTATTTTTGCGTCATAATTCAAAAAAAAAGAAAAATAATAAAAATTAGAAAATAGTCAATTATATAGTGTACCTCTTATTAGGTGTAAGCTTTTTCTAATCTAAGATTCATTTTTAATTTTTTTTTAAATCACTTTAATTACACGTTTTAATAATATCAGTTATAATTTTATAATATTATTTATTAAACTTTATATTTATTTATATCGCTATTTTTTATGATATTTAAAAATTAAAAGAAGGAAAACTGTTTATTTCTCATAATAAAATGTTTCTACTTTCTGTAAAATTTATTCTTTATGAATTTATGGTAATTGTTAAACACCTAAATACCTATTTAAATCTTCGAAACAATCCTTTATTATCAATTTTCTATTGTATGAAAATAGAAAATTTTTCAACCACAGTCTGACATCTACTTAATTTTGGTTAAAGCTTATACTTCAAATTAACATTTTTTTCAAAATTATTTTATTTTGTTTCATATATGGTTTGAGTATTTGCTAAATTGCTCAAATATTTAATATTAAATCGTTTATCTAAAACTGACACATATTTTCCTTTTATTGAGTTGGATAAATGAACAGAGCCATCTATTTTGTACTAGATACTTTAATTTTATATTTCAAATTTGACAATGTTAATATGACGATACGAAAATTACATACATTTTCACAACAATATCCAATTGGAAAAATATATCATTATGAATTTATAAAGGATTATTATTTATTGGAGGATAAGATTGGATTAAATTATTTTACATAAGAGGATATTAAATTTCTAAGAACTATCTATCTATCTAACTTTCTATCTATGTATTTCTTTTGATTAAATTTAATTCAACCAAATTAAAATTATAACTGTTCTGGACATATTCTGAAATAAAAGTAGATATATACAGTACTGATTTATTACTTGAAAAAAAAAGTAAAGAACTTGATTTGTATATAATATTATATTAAGACCACGTCTTAACTGATTACTTTTTAATTCACAATTCATTTGACAATTCTTCTAAAATATCTACAATAATTGAATAAATTTGGAGATAATACTACAACATACCTATTCCTGAACTATAATAAATTTAATTAAAATATGTTTACTGATTTCTTGAAATATTTCTCTGTGGTCTCGAATGCACTATGCTGTTCTTCTTAAATGAACTAACTTATATATTGGATAAATACACAATTTTTTCAAATATTCTTGTATATTTCAGCAGATATTCAGTATATATAATTTCTTCTATACAGGTGGAAATTAATAGACGATGAATTAATCATTTCACACCTTCAGTTGAGTAAATAAAATAAGCAGCATAAATAAAAATATAGGTCTTAGAAAAACGGAAAACAGAACGATAGATGAAGGCACTATTGATGATTTTGTTCTATCTGAAAAAACAAAAGAAAAAAAAAACAAAAAAAAATAACCCAAACAAGTTATATTTGATTCATCCTAAGTATATGCATCAAATTATATCAAAATTCGATTATATAAAATTGTATAACAATAGTATGACAGAATTATATAAAACAATGATAAATTTAACCGCAAATACAAATTAATTTTTGTGATCAGATCATTGCATATGTTTAGGAGTAAAACATTATTTAAGAATTTTATCGGTTAATTTTATTAATTAAAAAAAAATTAAATTTTAAAATTCAAAATAATTTGAAAATAATTCACTAGAATCTATTCTATCGTGTATATGTAACTTATGGAATCGATAATAGTCAATAATTTTTATTTAGATTTACAAAAATTATTATTTGAGTCAGTAAATAGTTATACAGTCAAACTATCGGTAAAATAAAATGTAGAAATATCTTTTAATACGGGAATGACTCTGAAGCTTATTTTGGGCAGGTGATATCGTGTATTGCTTATTGTCATCCCAACTGTCCTGTAAAACCATTAGTATCTAAATAGTATTACTTCTTTCAGTAAACAGTTTCTTTTGTAAATTATGTATCTTTAACACGAAAATATCAGAAATTAAATGTAACAACATTTACCCATTTTTGGTACCGTAATTTTTTATAATTCAGACGACACAAATATCTTATACGGCTAATATCGAACTAAATATTATTTAGATTTTTGGCTAGTTAATTATAAATTAATTAACTATATGAGAAACTATATAACAAAACTGGATGTTTAATCCGATTATTTTAATTATATATAATTAGAAAAAATTAATTGGAACAAATTTTTTAATAATTCAAATTATTTTTGAAATTTTGCGAAATGAAATTTACGTGTTTTTTAGTTTTGATTTTGACAACAAAGTACAAAAATATTTTTATAATATTGGATTTAGGAGCTTTAAATAACTATTTTATTTACCCAAATAATTCAATGAAAACCCAATAGGGTTATATGATCTACCGAATACATATCCTAGAAATAAGATCGTATATTTTGTTTTTTTTTTTATAGGGAGTTCTATGTAAACGCAACCTCTTCAGATCTATTGTACAATTGTACCCTCCCCGTTTATTATCTTATATGCCCTTGATGACAGCTATTATTATTACTTTGATGACAATTTTAGAAATGGGCAACATGTGTATAACTGGAAATATTTATGTCTTTTGCGAGCTATATGGCGTCTTATACGACCCTCCTCATCTTCTATATTATATTACAACGAAAAAAGGTATGTTTTCTTAGAAGAATTTTTTCAGTTACAGTTACATAATTCTTTAATGTAATAACAGACACTTTGTTCCAGTTATAGATGCAACTCTTGGCATACACAATCACATGCCATAACTCGAAGAGTTTTCGTAAATTTTTATAATTGATCTTTTTTTAATTTTTTTTCTTTTTTATTATACTTTCAAACCATTAAGCATTTCAAAGCGTTATTAATTTTCTCAATTTTGAATTTCATAAATTTCATATAATTTAATTTCTAACTCACAAAATATGTCTAATAATTTTGTCAAAATTATATTCGAAAACACGTCCATTTTTAAAATAATTTTGTTAAATATTTATTTTTTATATTAATTTTTGCATATTAATTTTTTTTGTACAAAAAGCCATAACGTGACAATGTCAATACATCAACAAAATTGTATTCCAAAATATACAAAACAAAATAAAATTTGTATTTGTTTTGCAATGGTTTCAAATTTTAAATTTAAGTTCGGTTTAATGGCGGCGGTTGGCGGTTTAATGGCACCTAAAATGGAGTTCTAAATGGCACCTAAAATGGAAAATTCAACTTAAAACAAATAAAAAAAAAAAAAAAACAGTAAATAAAAAAAGTAGATACAATTATTTTTTTTTATAATTATTTATTTTTGCATTTTCTTTATCTTATTTTTGTTTTTTTGTTTGTTTGTTTGTTTTCGTCCATCAAATCAATCAATTAAGTATCTATAATTTCTAGATTTACAATTTTGATTTTTAAACCATTTTTTATTTTTATTTATTCTATTATTTTAATAATTAATTTTTTTGTTTTTTTTGTTTTTTTTTTTTAATTTACAACTTACTAATTAAATATAATTTTATTTTATTTGAAATTCAATATAACTATATGTATAATTATTTTGTATGCAAATATATATATATATCAGTTTTTTGTTATTTTTGTTTTTTTTTTTTATTTAGTTTTATTTCAAACTTAATTTTTTATTGTATTTCATTCCTCAATTTAAGACGCTTTTAAGTTTTTATTTTTTTTTATTCTTTTTAAAAGTGTTTTCTTAATTAATTATTAAATTACATTTACAATTAAAAATTTAATTTTAATTTTTGTTTTTAATACAATTCAATTAATATAATCAGTTTTTATGTATTTTGTGTAGTAGTTTTTGAGTGTAATATAGAAAAAAAAAAACAACAAACAAAATTAGTAGAATAGGATTTTCTTAAAAATTATTAAAATCTGTTATTACATAAAATAACGTTTTTTTTTTCTCAAATTTTGTATATTTTTAATTGAAATAAATTTTTTTTATTTATTTATTTATTTAATAAAGGAGAGTATTCTATCATTATAATGAATTTAATTTATTGTTTGTATGTAATGTTTTGTTTTAAGAGTTTTTGTTTTGTTTCTTTTTATTTTTGTATTTGAAAATATAAATATTATGTATATGAATAATGAACAAACAATTATTTATTTAAGTGTTTTATAGGTAAATACTCTAATTTTAATTTAAGTATTGAAAAATTTAAAAAAAATTGTTGTTTTTTTGTTTGTTTTTATTAATTTGTAAAATTTAATTTTAATTTTATTTTATTTTTTTATTTGTTTTTGAACATATTTTTACTTATTTATATTCTGTAAGTTTTATCTTAAATCCTAATTACGTATACATCATACTGAAGGACTTGTAGTATTTTTAATTAATATTTTAGTTTTTTTTTTTTTTTTTAATTTATCAATGAGTATGAAATTTTATTAAAATTTTATTTTAACTTTAAATAAATTCAAAAAAGTTTAAAATTAGTATGTTTTGCGATTATTTAAAAAAAAAAAGTATTATTTAAATTTTCTTTCACTGTAATTAGAAATTAAACAGTAGCAATCATAAACTATAATAATAGTCAAACTAATATATTTCAAATAATTGCATTGGGTAACAATTTTAAATGCTAATTATCATAATTAATGGTTTTTGCAAAATAATTAATTTAAATCAATTAATATGATTATAGTATTTTTAATTTAAATAGAAAATAACTTGTAGGTACGTGAACTTCATTTAAAATAATTGCACTGTTTGCAATAGTGAATAATTGTTTTGTAATAAAATAATAATTAAAGAGTGATAACCGGAATTTAAACTTTTGTCTCAAATAATTCTTAATTCAATATTTTATTTTTAAGGTAATAACCTGACATATACAACACCAAAATATGAGCTATCGTGTAAATTGTTAGGAAGTTGTAAGGTAGTACATATTTATGAGCGCTCTGTAAAATGTATAATTATAAACATCAAATTAATCTATAACAAATCAAAGTTATTTACATTATACAAAAGAGAGTTATAAATATTGACATAGAGTTGTCAAAATACCGCACTGATTCATTTTTACATTTACATAATACTATCGTAAACGTGGATATATTTTACAACTCTAAATTTACATTTATGTCAATTGTCCAAAATCTGTGATGGTACAAATTAATAATAATAATTATGATAAATGATGATGATAACAATAATAATAATAAAAATAATAATAATAACAATAATAATAATAATAATAACAATAATAATAATAATAATAATTATAAAACTTTTTATTATTTCAAAAAGAAAATTCAAAGCAAGAATTTACACACCTATACAAATTAATTGAAATATATAAAATTATAAAAAATGTGGGTCTATATTTAAAAGAGTTGGTCCTAAACGTTATTTATTAGTATTTACAGAATCTTGTAATGAAGGAAGAGTGTACATATTTACTTATTGTATTATTTTTGATTATTGAATTTATTTTTAGTTGTAAATTTAATTTTTAACTAAAAAGAAAGGTGTTGCATTTTTGAAAATTTATTACAGCTTGTAAATTCATATAAAAAAAAGTGATTATATAAATTAATATCTTATTAATAACATTTTTAATTATAGTTTTGATAATCAGATGTGGTTTTAGTGATATGATTTAACAATAGATAATAGTATAAATAATATAGTATTTCACTAATAAATTAATTTTAGTTTTGCAAATATCGATGTTTCGGAAGCAACTTACTTCCTTCATTATAGTTCTTGTAACCGATTGAAAATTCTTTTATTATTGAAAGCTAATTCGACTTTTAATTGTTAACATTTTTAAGTTTAAGTTGAATATTACATTTTAAGATAAAAGTAAATTTGAGAGAAAAAAATAAAAAGAAATTGAAGAGGTTGAACAAAATATGTCAGTACATATAGGTGTAAATACTTTAGTACAGGCTGTTAAAATTTAAAATTATAAAAACAAATTGACAAATTATATAACATAATTAACACGTAATAAATTAATAAGCTTTAGAAAAATGATTTCTTAATTGAATTCGCATATATTTTTTTATTGAAAATATTAACTTTATATGGATGTAACTACATAATTCGATATTATTAAAACTAAATCAAAATATATACTAACGTATAATATATATATACTAAATAGGATGTTACTTATTGCAAAAACAAAATGATTTATCTATATCTAATATTTATTGCATTTTAGAAAATAAATTAATTTCGAGTAAAACAAAAAATTATAAAAAATTGTAAACTTTTTTGAATTAACATTTAAAGTTAAATTATCGTATAATATATATATATATACATATGTATATATATATATTAAATATTATATTATTTTATAAAAAAACAAAATAAATACTAAAATTGTACAATATAATTGTATATCTATATATATATATATATATCTATATATATAAATACTGAAATTATTCTAGACGAATATTGATGTACATATTATATAAATATATATATATAATTATATAAGATTTATATACACTTTAAAAATATCCAATTTATTCACTATATATATATTTATATATATTATATAATTTACCATAATTATTTATATATAGATATCTTTATTAAACCGGACGTAACTATTTCAAGAACCCATAATTTTTATTTTATATTAAATTTTTTTAAAATTGAATTTTGCTTTTATGTTTTTATTTTTCAAATTTTATATTACAACAAATTAATTAATGTAAACTACAAAATTAAATAAAAAAAAAAAAATAAAAAAAATTGAGACAATTAAAAATTTATTAAAAACAAAAACATACATTTTATATGAAATTATAAATTATTGCACAAAATTTTATAAAATGTTTAATAAAAAAAAATAATAATAAAAATAATAATAATAATATTAATTAAAAGTTTTGCCATTGCCATAAAAAAAAGAAATTTAATCTTAAAATAATTAAATTTTTTTTTTTTAAATTGTAGAAAATTTATTTTGACATCATAAAACTTTAATAACAAGTTTCAAGCACAATTTTATAAAACTTAAGAGTTATCATTTTTTTTTTTTTTAAATTGAAAAATGTTTAATAAATTTTTTTTTAAATTTGACAAAAGAATGAAGATTTTTTTTTTTTTTTGAGTATAGATATTTTAATAAATTAATTAGTTCATTTTATGTATACATATTTATAACATAAGTACAGTCAAATTACTTTATTTTGAAGTTCAGCATCATAAAATTTTCATAAGATTGCTAAATTTTTTTGATAATGAGTATAGAGTGCTTGAGAATTGAAAATTTAAGGATATTTTTTTACTTTTCTATATAGGCAGAAGTTTTTAAAAGTGAAAGTTTGGAAATTAATTTGGAAAGATAGTTTTGGAATATTTTAAAGGTTTTATTTTGGGGCTTAAGATTGAAAAGGGAGCAAACATTTGATTTGTACCGTACACTCAGGACCGAGTCTGCTATAAATGCAAATTGTGTATTTTATTTCAATACTTCATTGTTTATACAAAACAACTTAATCTAACGGAAATAAAATTTATCGGTTGGTATAGCTACTCAGTTTCTAAAGATGCCGTTTATGGTTTATCTTTTTGTATATTATCTAAAAAGATAATGTATAATCTTTACGTATACTTGTCTGATATTAAGATTAGAGCCATATGTTGGCAAAAATTTTTCAAATTAAAACCAATTAAAATAGTATATACCTCATAACGCGGAAATGGCTTGCAGCATATTCATTTTTAAAACAACATTTTTTTTTTAAATCGCAAAATCTAATCACAAAAATCAAATTTGAATGTTTACAGAATATTTGATTATCTAATGTTAATTTTTTTTAAATATATCTAGCATTATTTCAGATAAAGTTTTGTATAAAAAATTATTTTCGATCCAAATTGTATGAAAAATTGAAATTGATGTGCAAAATATTACCTTTGAACAGTTATGGTTTGTTCTAAAAAATTAGTATAGATATAGATAGGTACTAGGTAGTTAATGCATATTTCATTTATATTGTAAAATTATATTCAAGCATTGGCTAATTTATTTTCAAACTGTATATAGTATTAGTAACCAAATATAGTGGCACATCTTTTAACGCTTAACCTTTCATAATTATTATCAGTATATGACACGAAGTTGATTTACAGCTATTTTCTGTTTATTATATTGTGCTATAGATCCAAACAATTTATAGGTAAGCAATATTGTTAACACAAACCTAAATTTCTTTTAACCCTAGAAAGGTACTGTTACTATGAGTAAATTTTACTCAAAAATATTGTTTCTCATAATTTCAATAGAATACAAAAAAGAATTTTATTTTCCCTGCATCTATTCGGTTTTTATTTAGTTTAAAAATACGTAGTGATTGCATTGATATGCCACAGCGTCCAGTTCTGAATTACATATTTTTTTTTTAATTATTAATAAATAAAAGTCTTTGGTTAAAATTTAAAATTTACGGTTAATTTTGCTTTATTTTACTATATATTAGGCTCTATTGAAATTTTTCAATTCATAAAATTGAAATTTATCTTATTTTACTGATTTTTGCTATTTTTAATGATCAGATATGTTTTCAGTAATAACTATATTGTAAATTAAAAAATTAAAACTGGAATTTTCTCTCACCAATAAATTAATTTTTATTTTGCAATAATATCGATATTTCGGAAGCAGCAAATTACTTCCTTCATTGTAATTGTTTGTGACTAAATTTGAGAATAAATTTAAATGAATTTTGGTTAAATAAGAAAAAAAATATAAATAATACATTTAAAAATATTTTTTAAAATTGTATAAGGTAACAAAATAGATGTTGAGCAAAAATTTACTCGTCCTTGTATTTTATAAGAATTCATATTAAAATATTTCGTTTATGTTATTGTTATTATTATTTAACGAATATTATTTAATGGTTTGGCCATAAGTCAAAAAATGTACAGTCCTTTGCTAATTTTAAAACAATATGCAGACTTACTCATTGCAAATACACACTGTTTTGCAAATACACCCAGAGTGTATGTCCTTCTCATAGACATAGAATTTTAAATACTTTTTGTAGGCACTTCTCACGTATATAAAATACTTATGATGTAAATTTTAGTAATGTATAATGTTACTGTTCAAAATATAAGATTTGATTGTACTTAATTAAAGGAGGGAATTATTAGTTTTCGAAAAAGTTTTCTTTTTTTTGAGGAAAGAAAATACTTACCTTTAATCAATAATTTTTTCATCATTTAAAATTTGAATACAAATATTATGTTATTATTATTATTTCTTTTTTTAATAGAGTAATATATGCATTCATACATATATATTTATTTATATTATATAAACATAACTATCATCTTATTATAACTTATACACTAAATTAAAAATTATAATAAACATAAAACCATTATTTATTGTTTTTTTTTTTATATCAAATTTGAGTATCTCCGTATTTTAAAAAAAAAAAAAAAATTAAAAAACTAAAAAAAAACAAAAAACTATTTTCGTATTGATTCAATACCAAATATTCTTAAACAATGAAAATGTCTATATATATATATTAATTGCGGCGATTTTTTTTTATTAAACACAAGAATTGCAATAAATAATATTTATATTAAATATCTAAAATTACTTCATCAAAAATAATCTAAGTTAATTTTAATTATTTATTTTTTTTTTAATTTAAGATTTACAAATTTTTCTTATTTTACAAGTTTTGTTTTTTTTTTTATTTTAATTTATATGACATTTGTTTTGTATTCCAGAGTATATTATTAATAATTTTATTTATTTTATATAATTTAAAACAAAAAATATTTGTATATATATATATATATATACATATGTATATATAATATTTTAATACTAGTCGTATACCAATGTATATAATGTTAAATTTTTCTAAAAAATTTCTTATTTTTCAATCATTTTAAAAATGATTATTGTGCTTAAAACTTTTATTTATTAAAAAAAAAAAAAAAATAAAACAATAGAAATTAAATTAAAGAAAATTAGATACAAATAAAAAAAAATTACAATATTATTAAAATGAAATTGTAAAGCAGTATAGCGTAATTAAATGTGCCATTAGCAATCTATTTTCAATAAGTATATAGCACAAAATCTGATTCCAATATCTCTCAGTGATCCCGAAATTACCTTTCTAGAGTAAAATTTGAATGCTTATAAATTCAAAAATAATTTAATTGAAAATTTAACAATCAAAAAGTATACCAATATATTTATATTTAGTTAAAGTTTTGAAATCAAAGTTCATTTCTCAAAAGCTCTTTAAATATATATTATTAAACTTTTTAATAAATATTTTAAAAAAATTAAAATTTCATAAAATTATTAATCTTATATGTTTAAATATATAGAAAAAAATGTATATAAAATATAAAAATAAAACTGGCTTTACGGTGTTCTTAAATTATAGTTATTATAATTCCATTAAAATTATACACATGAAGACTTAAATTGTCGGTGAAAATATAGTTACTGATATAGATTATTATCTGGTCTCCTTAAATTAGTATTCAGGTTAATTGTAATTGTTATGTTATTGTCCAATATAAAGACTATCTTGAATATCTTGAATAATTTGTTTTGTTTTTTTTTTCATCTAATAAGTAAACACGTTTCCAATTTACTTTATAAAAATAATATATAGGTAGGTACTACAATATTATTATTTTGATATTAAGGTGATTGCTTAAAATTTATATTTTAATAAAAAAAAATGTCCAGTATAGGTATTTTAAATAGATTTTAATAAAATATTTAATTATATAAATTAATAAAAATAGTTGATAATATTAGTTCTTATAATATTAGTCAGTTAGTTGGGTACAGGTAATTTAAAAAATAATGCCACTTACAAATTGCTACTGATAAAATAATTTTCAATCATTTTTGATAATCAAAGTTGTTTTTAATTATTCATTTAGTGATGTATTACATAATAAAAAAACACGTTTCATTTTCAATAGCAGTTGCAAGTACTTATGAAGGAAGTAGATTGCTTCCGAAATATAGAAATTTCTAACATTAAAAATTAATATTATTAAAAAGGGGATTTGAAATGACCAAAAGACTGAATTTTAAATCCATATCATCCAAAAATATTCAGACATCAGTTATAAAACTAAACTGTCGAGCTGTTAAGGATGGAAAATACGAATTTTGATGGCTCAATCAAAATATAGGTAAAACCTTTACCTGAAATAAATTAGACCATTACAGATAAGTACCAGAAATATCTCCATTTTTTCAAAATCGCACTTTTTTCATTGCTTGTACTATTTTGATGCGATGTCATCTAATATAACTCAAGAGGTATACTATCAATTGGTACAACAAAATTATGAAATTGCAAAAGTCCTGTATAAAAACGATATAGACCTTTTGTATTTCAAAGTCTTCAAATTTTCGTAATAATAAAATTTAAACTTCAAGTTATTTAGAAAAAGTCTACTTGAAATATAATTTTTGCATTAAGACCCTCATAACATAAAAAAAAACTATATTGAAAGAAATTTAATTGAAAATGAAGGGTTTTTTTTTTTATTAAATAAATTAATCGAAAATAAAACAAAATTTTAAATGAGAACGGAAAATGACCACGAAAATGAACGGAAAGTGTTTTGCCAATGGCATCAATTATGTAAACTACTAATTAATTAAATTTTCGTTTGAAACAATACTGAATCACGTTAATTACGTTAACTTATTTAATTAATATGTAAAAATTTAAAAAATAAATATACATATATATATATACAAAAAAAAATATTATTAACTTCTGAAATGAGTATGTAAGTTTAAACAAAAATTTAAGCAAAATTTAAAAAAAAAAATGAATATTAGTGAGTACGGTTAGGTTTAGAGATAAGAAGGCATAATCAGTGAATGGAATAAAAAAACACAACACCTGTAGTATATCCATAATAAGATATATAGGTATTATTATTTTTATTGAATAGAATTTAAATTATACACAATAGTGATTTACAAGTACTAGCTGCCAGGGCTATCGGTTTTATTAAAAGGTTAATAATCATTTAAAAACTTTAAATTGTGTTTTAATATAAGTGTTTTATTAACGAATTGTTTCAAACCCTATAATCAATGTAAGCCTTTAATTATCCAAACTTAATTACAAGTGTTGACAAGTGACTTGCACAACATCAATAATAATTGAATTATATATATATATATATAAATATTATAATTTATCAAAATATTTTTAACATTTCAGAAGTCAACTTTTATAGAAAAAAAGTTGAAATAAAAAAGAATTAAGTAAACTAGGTATGTGACAAATAAAAAATAAATAATAAATTTTCAAAGTGATTGAAAAGAAAATTTTGTAATTTATACATTGTGTTTGAAAAAGACTATTTCTAATTAATATATAAACATACATTACATACATGTATGGATGTATGTATAATTATCTATTATATTATATATATATAAATATATGGATAGTGTTTTTCTTATTCAATTTCTAATTTTGATATATATTACAGATTCATTTTACGTATTTTTGTTTTAATGTCAATTTAAATTCATAAATATTATATTTTATTTATTTATTTATTTATTTTTAAAATATTATTTTATTTTTTACCGTATTTTTTTTTTTTTTTTTTTTAAAAGTTAATACAGCCACACTCACATTTTATTTAATATTAATTATTTTTTATTTTTTTGTTTTATTTACTTTTTTTATTTAATATAAATTTATATAATTATTATTATTGTTATTCAGAATATATTTATAACTATTATTATTATTATTATTATTTTTTTTTTTTTATTATTATTATTATTTTTTATTATTATTTTATTATTATTATTATTATTTATTCTAAATAAAACTTAAGTTCTTAATTTATAGTATTTGTATAATTTTGTATCTCTTTGTGTTTTTTTATTTTTCATCAGTTTTCATATTACGTATATCGTTTTTTTTTTGTTAAGTTTTTTAATTTAATTTTTTTTTAAGTAAATATCATATTTTACATAAAATTTGATAATTTAATATTAAAAAAAAAAGACTTATAAATACTAAACAACAAAATAAAAAAAATAATAATAAAAAAATTGTTTTTTTTTTTTGTTTTCTAATTTGAATATTTATTATTATTATAATTTATTTAAAACTAAATTAAATTAAATAACACATAACAAAAAAAAATTAAAAAGAAAATTATTTCTTTTTTTTCTCTAATTCTCTCTACAAATTCAAAAATCTCAAAATAATTAACGTTCAAATTAGAATTATATTACTTAAATAATATTAATTAAAATTAAATTTATTTCATTTTTTTTTTTTAAACTAGAACATTAACTTATTAATAATTTTCTTACATTTTTTTTTTGTGTTTTGTTCAATATTGTGGTAAATATATAAATAAAAACTTTTCTAAATACTAAAAATCTATTTACTTAATATTGTTAAAATTAATATATATCTTTTTTTATTTTTTTTAAACTTTAATCGGTTTTTTGTGTTTTTTTGCTTTTTTTGAATTATTATCAATATTAATTAATTAAAAATTTTAATAACATAAATAAATTTTTCCCTAGTTTTGATCCGATATGACTTGCGCCGCTTGCGCTGCAGCAGCTGCAGCTGCAGCCTTTTGAGCTTGAGCTTGCTTTTCTTGTTCATTTAATTCTTTGATGGCTTGAATTTCTTTTTTCAATTTCATTCGGCGATTTTGGAACCAAATTTTTATTTGCCTTTCGGTTAAACATAAGGCATGGGCCATTTCAATTCTTCTTCGCCTCGTTAAATAATGATTCGTATGAAATTCTTTTTCCAATTCCAAAGTTTGATAACGTGTATATGTTTGTCGTCCTCTTCGTCTTAAGCCATTGGTACCTATATAAATGAAAAATAAAAAATAATTCATTGTTATTATTATTAATAATTAAATAAATTTATTAGTTTAATGTAGACATGATATATAATATAGTTCAATTATATTTTAATATAAAATTTAATAAATATTATAAATAAATAAGTATATTCACGACCGATCTAAAGGTATACATTCTGATTATTAATCAGAATGTCCGAAGTTCGACGCTCATAATGCTAAATAAAATGAAACTATACACTATTTAAGAAGGCAATTCAAAATTTTTAAAGTCATAGTAGTTTTTATATACCAGAACATTAATAATATTTGTACAAAGAATCGAAAATAGGACTTTACTTTCGCTTAAATTTCGCCAGAGATGGTAGCATCAATATCACATTTTATCTATCAATAAAATATCAATTTATATTAAAAATAAAATATCTTTAACATAAACATTTATGAAATTATTGAATTTATAAATAATTGTTTGTGAACATACTAAGAATTTAAATAATATTTAAACTCTACAGGTATGTTTCAAAAGACTGATGTCAGATTCATTCTTCTGATGATGGTGTAAAAACCGAAATAAATTAAGATATTTAATAAAAATTATGAAGCATACCTATAGAGTTTTAATATTTATTTAATTTTAATAATATATTTCACCTAGAGCCTACATCATATTCTATTAATTACATTTTACAACTCTCTACAATTTTTGTCGATAAATTATGAGTTGCTTCTAATTATCTTATGCTAAATATTTTTTTTTAATATTAAGTAAAATATTATCTAATTAATACAATAAAACTTAATTATTAAACAAATTATTTTTAATAAAAATAAAGTGAAAAAAACATTCTAATCTTTAGATATGTTTAGGATATGTTTTTAGGTTAACTTTTTCTTCAACACGTCTATTTGTTGCAAAATAATTTTGGAAATAACAATAAACACACATTTTTTGGCTTCATTTCCACTAAAATTAAGAATTCAAAAACCATCAACAATTTTTATACAACTGGGCTATTAGCTATAGGTTTTCAACCAAATTATAAAGTGTAGGATCACAACAATCACTATGTATTACTATACCCATTCTTAAAGCACCAAATCCGTAAAAATGATTTTATATAAATGATTCAGATATCGCAATAACGAAATATTCAAGCTTTTAACATGATTTAAGCTCTCACCTCAATATTTTGATAAAAGTAACTCAAATCAAAACCATTACACCATACATACCTACATATATCAATTCATTGTACTTCTTAATAAATATTTAAACATAATTTATTTATGATGGTTTTATGTTCCTCATTAAATTAAGTTTCTTAAGGTCAAATATTTTCTTTAAAATATCATTCATTACATTTCTTTCAGTTCAGGAAGGGCACAAGAAAATAAAATATAACAAAATTTCAATTAATTATTCAAACTAACCTACAAGCACTTTAATATATATATAGGTATATATATGTATACAAAAAAAAATTTTCTAAAAATAAATCTTGTCTGTGTGTAAATTTAAATTCTTAATAATTTTAAGAAATATCCCTTATGATTAAATTTTATTATTTATTTGACTATAATTAGATAAATAAATAAAATAGAGAACAAAAAAAAATTCATCAATTATTTCTAATTCCCAAGAAAATATAAAAATTATTTAAAATATTTTTTTCTATTACCTTGTTTGTATAGACATTATATTATAAATAAAAATATACAAGATATTAATACTTATATACATGCATACATATTTTTTGCTCTTGATTACTTGTAAAATTAATTGAGGCGATATAATATTGTAAAACATAATATTAAACACTTATGCATACAATTAAAATTTTAAATAAAATTTTCATAATAATATTGTTGTTATTTAGTTTTTTTTTTTTCATTTTTTATTGTATCTACTATCTACACTTAAAAAAGAAAACAATTTTTTTTAGGCTTAGAAATTTTCTTTTTTTTTTACTTTTTTTCTTTTACAAAAAAAGAGAAAATCATAATAACACAAAACAAAAAACCTTTAAATTACAATATATACTTATATATATATATATATATTGTTGTTTTAGAAATTTTCACCCTCTAATAATAAAAATACATATATATGTACATACAGATGTTTATTCGGTAATGGAATTCTATATAAAAAAAAAAGAACAAAACAACTCTTAATATAATAAAAGAGAAAAACTCAAAGAAAAACAACAACAACAACAAAAATCTATAATATGCCTTCGAAAATATTTTACTGTATAGCAAGTAGCAAGCTAAGCACAATTCATTCTTAATGAATAAATATAATTCAGATACACCTATATACAACCAAACATGTAAATACACTTAATACTCATACATTCACGCCCTGTAAATATTTTATGTACCGCTATATGAATGAATGTCTATTATACACACAATTCTCTATATATTTATATATTAGGAACCAATTGTTTTGTTTTACTTTTTTTTCATACCATTTTTTTTTCTTTTTTTTTTTTTATTCCATAAAACACAACAAGCTTATGTTGCTTAGAATGGCAAGATGTAGTATAGGATTTGTATATCTAAAATAAAACCATACATCACATTGAGACATACAACATGGAGTAAACTAGTGATTTATAACCACCCGTCGCATGGTGGAATTTACAGAAGACGAATGAGGGTTTTATGAAAAAATGTCCTTTTTTTGTTGTTGTTTGTTTTCTTATTTCTGTTTTATTTTTTGTTTTGTTACTTTAATTTTACTTTCTCTTCTTCTTCTTCTTCTTGATACGTTTGTGTATAAAGAATAAGATCTTTTCAATTCTCTTTCTTAGTAAAAAAAAAAAAAATATATGTAATATTATGTATAATAAAGTAAATTTTCTAAAATAAAACAAACTGAAATCAACACAACCCCCCACACTTTATTCAAGAAAAACTTTTCTATATGAAATTTACTTTACAAAGTAAAATCAGGAAAAAGAGGGAAAAATCAACAAAAATAAAATAAGAAATAATAAAAAGTTTACAAAATGCAAATTTAAAGCCCCAAACAAAATATGAAGCAAAACAGAAAAAAAAAAATATGAACATTTTAAAGTTCCAAAAAACAAGAAAATAAAAAACGAAAGATTGTAGTGAGAGGATCCAGAAAAGAAAATATTTCCTTGGAGTCCATAATAACTAAGTGTGTGGAATGAATCTGTAAGTATGTAGATAAATTTAAGTGAGAATGTGTTTTTGGCTGATAATCCTAACTGTTTTTTTTTTTTTTTTTTTTTTTTTATTTTTTGATGTAAAAAATTACAAGAAGTCTTTTATAGAATTTATAAAGTTTTTTTTTAGAAAAAAAAAATACTTTTTTTTAACAGAATACTTTTGTATATAATAAAAATAATTTTTCTCATTAAATCTCTTCAAACTCATACATTTATTATGTATACATATACAGAATAGATAAATATATAGGCAAAAATAAAAAAACTTCATCACTTTTACTTAAATCAAATTTATTATTTAAAATAAAATATATAAACTGAGTTCATGTTAATATTAACATAATATATAGTCTGAGTTAAATAGAGACAATAATTATATGGTAACATCATTAACGATCCATGGGACCAATTTTTTATGTCAGAATATAGTATCTATTATAAAAATGATCCCCAGCTGTTATTGTTTGTATTATCTATCAAATTAAATAATTCCTCAGCCAGCATCAATTGCACAAAAGTGGTTTTATTGAAAAATATGTCTGTGTCAACAAAATCATTGGTTGTGAAGTTTCCAGTTAAAAAAAACCATAATTAAATTTTTTTTTTTAGTATTATCATTAACAAGATAGTTGGAATAATTTAGACATAAGATAAGATTTTGATAATTTGAAAATTAATGTTATAACAGCTTGAGGTAATATGAATGAAAAATATAGTATGAAAATGAAAAGATATCTAATTATTCGATTTGATTATCGAATTTCCACTATTTTCTACCGTATGTTCTTGTAGTTGCCATATTTTTCAATTTATTTATTAGCAAGTAATAAAGTTGAATATTTGAAAATGTTAAGTAGATTTCACCATAATGATAAGAATTAAAACCTCTCGTTCAGAAATTAATGTCAAAAATTTACAAAGTTTGAAATGTTTAAAGTGAATTCAAAAAAGTAGAAGGTTTAAAAGAAAATAAATAAATCATTTTTATAATTTGTGTTTTGTGTAATCTTTAAATTTATAGAAAGTTCTACAAATTTTAGTCGTCAAAATTTATATCACCAAAAATACACATGTCAAACAAAAGCTACTTTCAAGCCATTCTATCTGGTTAATCAGAGCTTAAAATTTCAAGAAGAATTCAAGTCAAGTACTCAAGCTATCATGTACACGTATAGTACACGCAATTAAATCGAATTTACGACAGGTAATCGAACATACACAATTTATTTTGTAGTTACACGTCATAATTATTTTATTTCTGGGACAAACCTATAGACTATATCTCGCGTCTCGCGTCGACCAATGATGGAGTTTCTTCATTGGAAATCCAAAATTGTTATTCCTACATCCCAGAAACACTCAAACTTAAATCAAGGAGTTTAACTAATATTTACATTTAATATTAACTTACAAATTCATTAACAATTAAAATATTTAAAAAATTATCTATAAAGTAATTATAATTATTTTCTACAAATTACATTAGGGCAAGAGATAGAAGCAGGCCGAGAAATTGATTGGGAGATGATATGGAACATTGACGTGACAGATCTAGAAATTAGAGTTGCTAGTGGTATCAGAAATGATTCGATTTACAATAATGTTGTCAAAGAATACAACAAGCTGCCGATGAATTTGAAAAACATGAACAACACTCAATTTAAAACGGAATTAAACAAATATTCTATTGAACTAATATAAAAAAAAAAAATATATTATATAATAACTATATTATTTTCTCTCTCTTCTATATACTTTTTTTCTGTAAATTTACTTAGCTCTTTATTCTTTTTATTTTAAAATCTTAAACTCACTTATTAATCTTAAAACAATGAATTGTAAATTACATTACAACTATAAGAACAATATATCTACTCTATATGAGCAAACTGCTCTTTTTGAGATAAAATAAATACAAAGAAAAAGGTATACAAATCGAGGAATAATGTTGTGCAATAATCTGGGAAGAAATTTAATATCACACGATTTTACTGATAGTTACAATTTTCACATAAGTTCTTAAAATGTTTTTTTTAAAGTAGGCTTTGAAAGAGTATTATAACTTACTGGTGTTTTGCTTTTATTTCCTAATAATGACAATTATAGGTTTCCATATTTTCTATGTATAGTTAGTTCTATGATGAACCAGTATAAAAATATGAACGGATTGTAAAAGTCCTGAATTAGTACTAATAATGATCTAAATAAAAATATTTGAATTTCTATTTATGATAATACCTTTAAAAATTTGAGTAATACGAATTATATCAGTAATTTCCATTCGACAGATCATTACATTAAATTTAGTTGTAGCTTACTAGATTTAACCAAGTAAAGCTATACATTAGGTAAATATCCAACAATTTCCTTTGAATTTATTTTATTTAAACTAAAATTGTATTAAAATTAAAAATTGTAAATCTAAATAATTAACGAGCCAAAGACCAAGATGTTAGCACTCCTTTTCTTTTATACCCATATGTATTTATGATTAATCAAATACTACCTATATGTCAATAAATAAAAAAATAAATAAATAAATTATTTTATTTTGATGCGAACAAGAACCATACTTGGCTGGTATACCTTATAAAGAACACTATTTTGTTTTCTGGTTCATTTGTGTAATGGTAAAATCGGAAATCAACCCTATTCCTAATAAAGTAATTACCACCTATACATATTATCTGACATTAATTTGTAAATATTACGGCATCCTATGATACTTTAACTTGTATACCAACATTATTGTGTTAAATTTTAATATTTGGTTTTATATTCATCCATTTCAATACATTTAGCATTTCTCTTTCTACTTTCTAGTTTTCGGTTGCATTTTAATATGAATCTCATAGCTCTATTTTAAAAAATTTATAATCTATTTAAATTTTCAATATAAGGTACATATAAATAAGATCGATCAAGAATTTTCAAAATATTTGCATTATAAATCTTAAGATGAGGCTAAGCTTAAAACCAACTGGTTTACATTATTTGTTTTATTGTTTACAGTTTTAATTAGGAACTAGGTAGTAATGTATAATGTATAGTGTATAAGAAGTCAATGTATAGTAAAAACAATATTACTTCTTTAATTTCCCTGTAAGACCTACAGTTCTACTTAATCTCCTATTTTGACTCTCTAGCATCTTTCATTCATAAAACTTTCGTACCACTTGTTTTCATTTTTCAAGTCCTCTTATTCCGTATATATATACATGTTTTCTATTAAAAATGTGTGATCCAGTGTGTCGAAACCTTTTTTAAGTTCAAGAAATCACGAAGCCAACTTTGTATGGATAAAGCCGATGTCTATACAAAAATATCAGTTGGTTTTAATAATTCTTTCTGCTTTTTTAAAATTTTTAAATAATCCTATAAGGTTTTTCTAGTTTCGTTATTTAACAGATAATAAATAGTTTTCATCGTGTCGCATTGAATTTAAAATTATCATAAAATTAATTTCTAAATAAATCAACTTTCTATTTGGTAGATTCAAAAATATAAAATTCTTCTTATATATGTTTATTTTTATTCTATACATAATATTATCTATATATTATTCTGAAAAATTCAAACTCATATGTTGAATCGAAACTAATTCAAATAAAAAAAGTTACAGAAAAAAAAATAATAAAATAAAAATGAAAAAAAAATTTTAAGCAAAATAAAATAATACTGAAGCCCTCAGATTTATAACCAATTTTACACTTCATTAATGCAAAATATTACTTTGGTAGAATTGTAAAAAAAAGAAAAAAAATTCTTTTTATCTCGTTTACCCTTATATTCATCTAAATATACACATATATATATGTATATACTAGTATGTACGTCTATCTATAGAGAATGTGTTGCCGACCTCCAAAATAATTCAAAGAAGTATAAAATCCCTTTCTTTAATTTTACTTTTATAATTTATATAATATTAAGTAGTTTGAATAAGTGTTAGGTATACATTTATACATATCAGTATATGCAAAGTTATGATAATATTCAACTAGGTTTATTTGTATCTAGAAAAGACATTCTTTCAGGACTCTAAAATGGGGCCCAAAATAGATATACACACATACACATTTTTTTTAACGAAGAAAAAACTGGTAAATATCTTATGGTGGTAAGTGAAATAAGACTGAATTATTTAATTCACATAATTATTATTATGTTGTCTAGAAAATAAAAAAAATAAATAATAAAAAACCGTAAAATAAAAAATTAATGAATGAATATTTTGTAAAAACAAAATTTTGTAAAATTAAAAACTATAGAGTATGTGTACAGAATTAGATAAAATTGGCTTTTGAACAGGTTATCTTCAATTATAACCAACTTTAATTTATTATTTTTATGGTTATTATTTTTAATATTATTATTACTAATATTATCATTATTACTGTTGTTATTTTTATCAAAAATATTTTTATTATTCTTTTTATTATTATTGTTATTATTATTATTGATTGTATAATGTATAAGTCCACGAATAACTTTTTGTGTTTATAAGTATTTTTTTATTAGTTTTTATATTATTATGATTTTTATTATTATTATTATTATTACCAACTATTATTAATTTAATTATTTCATCTAAATTAATTAAATCATCTACGCAAAGATTTCATATATTTTAAATTAGTTATATACATATACTATATAGATATAGAAGTAGATGTATGTAAAGAATAAAAATCAACTAGGGGACCCTAGTGGTGAATTAAAATTCAAGTTGAATCTAAAAAAAGTTTTTAAAAGAACAAAGATTTGCATGGACTGATATATATCTCGTTGTTGTGAGTACCTTTAATATAATATCTCGCTTAACATTTCTAATTAACAGGCTTTTAATTTTCACTCATACAATGAAACTCTGAAACACTCTTCCAATTTGTATCTGCAGATCAGTTCAGTTTAGGATATTCAAAGTACTAAAAAAAAAAAATTTCTAAGCTATTGTTGAATAGATCGAATAGTGACGCAATTATAGTCATTTTATTATTAGCTCTTACGTTTTCTCTTTACAATTTTAGTCAAACGATCTTCACCAAATCTGTAAATATAGGTCCACCGTTTTCTTTTTTGTTAACGCGGATCCAACGAAATAATATATTGTATCCCACACATATTGCGCATTTTACCGCTATGTTTTTCGTGTCTCTTTATTTTCTTATATCCCGGATGTGACTAGCTATGTCTGCTGCCTTTTCTGTTTCAGTATGTACTATTCTATTACTGTATATATACTATATTATTTAGTAAAATGGTATGTTATGTTGCATATTATATAAGTTTTGAACTATTTGATCCATGATCATGTTGATAAAATTTGGGCTAAGACTATGAACCTTCCCTTATTATATTTGATGTAGTTATATTTAGTTCCTGACAATCGTATAGTAATTTTCTATTCTACATTTCATAAGTTTTAATAAGCTAAAAAAATTTATTATAAATAAATACTCGAATAGCATCGAATTTCTCACATGTAATTAAAAATAAAATTGTAGTGCCGTACTTACGAGTAATGTATTTCTATACAAGTTGCTGTCAAGAACACAAGAAAAAACATAACCAACAGTTGTGAACATGGCACAGTCATTCACAGTTGATAATTCAAAAGCAATGAAAACTAGCTCCTATTAAAATTGTGAAACAAACGAACAAACCATATAAACCCGTTGAATTTGGATTTAAGTCTCTAGGCATCATCTGAGTAGTTTTTTTTTCGTCTTGATGATCATTCTCACGCACTCACAAGCTCAATACGGATTTATCAGATTATTTACAAAACGATTCAATAAATTACTTTTTGTTTGTATTAATAATTTAACGGCCCAAAAATAAAAAAATCCAAAATGTTATTAAATTATTTATAAATGTCTCATTTATGTAAATTTTTTATTAATGATTTACGTTTTAAATTTAAGATCAACTCAATTATACATTTTAAATTTGTAAAACACGTTTAATTATATTTATATTATTATGATTTAATATAACAAAATTTAAGTTTTTCCACAAAAAAGGAAAAAAAAATTAAATAAATAAAATCCTTTAGTTAAGTTGTGGCTAATTTTATTTTTTTTGTATGCATGGTATGGTTGATATATAAATATATATAATATATAATATAATACATATATATAAATTAATATTGTGTAAAAAAGAATGAGCTCGAAGCAAAGTAATTATAATTTTGGAATCAAAAAAAAAAGGAACAAATATCCACAGTACGAGTGCTGTACACCAAGAAGTCTATTAAAGGAGATAAAAGAAAATGCTGAAGAAAAATTTAAAAAAAATTTATAAACAAACACAAACAAGTTTTATTTTTTTTTTTTTTGTTTTTCTTAAAATTTTTTCTACAATACCTCAAAGGGAAAACCAAATTAATAATGAAGATTAAAAAAAAATGTATATATATATACATATATATGTAGAAAAAAAAATTCAAAAGATTTTGCTGGCAGAATTTGTAATTAATGAATTTGGAATCACGATGGTGGTAGATCTTGGTCAAAAAAATATTATCTACCATTTTTTTTCCTATATCGTGCAATGTTTTTTATTTTTTTTTATTTTTAACACAAAACATTTTTTTAACTAAACGTTTTTAACGTAAACGTAATTAGAAATTCGTTAAAGAAGCAATTTATAATTTTATATTATAGGAATTTAAAAAAGGAGTGTATAAAATTAGGTATTTAAAATTTTGGTATCTACATAATATAATAAAATATCTTAACTTCTCTGATAAATATTTGAAAAAAATTATTTTGTTTTTCCTAATTGTAATTTTGATGTTGTTTTTTTCTATGTTAAATTTCCTTCATTTTGCATTATTTTGATATGATGTTCTTTTTTTGTTTTTTAATATTATTGATATTTATATCACCGATTTTATTTATTTCAAAACAATTCTAAACAGTTATCTCATTACAGACACTATATGTTATAAAATATATGTTTTGGCTTTTGGCTTTCAAATTTTATAATTAAAAACTCTGAATAACACAAATTTGTTTATTATATTTTTATTTATAACAACTATGAAAATTTAAGTCTTTTAATAACTGCAAAAACCGTTATTAATATTTTTTACAAAAACCTTAACTTTTACATACCAAAATAAGATATAGAACAATTTACACAATAAATTCCGGTGGTTACAATTCAAATTATTTAGATCAAAAAATGAGGTCACTAAAAAGTGCTTTTGTACTAAAATATAACTTTTCTAGATTTTGGACCACAAAGGGAACCTTCTAATTGTCAAATGAAAGGAAATAAATAAATAAAAAAAAAATTACATTAGGTTATGACAAAACATTGCATTAGATTACTACAAATTACAAAACACACATCATACACGATAGGTCGGCAAATTGGGACCGATAGATAATAAATTTTAATATATATATTTCTGTTTTCGATACGATTTATTATAGTAAATTTTTTGTATATTGGATTATAAATTTTAAGATTTTTGTTTTATTGTACTTATTGAGAATAAAGAATTTTAAACTTAAACTTAAACTTAAATAGTGCATCGACATTTTCTCTATACATATATGTTAAATGCTTTCAATCGGTATTGACCAAAAGCCCTGAATTAAACTGGGGTATTTTTGCCACTTTTAAACTTTTTTTTTTACAATTTAGATCTCACCATTCTTATCTTATAGAAGATAGTTCTAGTGTACTGTTGTGATTGTTACCCCCTTATAAAATAATTAATTTTAAAAAATTATATTTTTATTTTGTTGCTTACAACAATAGAATATCTTTAAAAAGTATGGTAAATCATTTTAATTAAGTTTAGTTAAAATAAAATAAATATTGTATATTATAATTCGTTATTTTGTATTGATTATTATTAATATATTTTGAATATTATAGATTTCAATTTCTAATGATTACTAAATAATTCACTAAACTTTTGCATTTTGAATGCACCATTTGCAGCTGTGAAAGCACTTGCTCTGTCTTTGGTTAAAAATTTTTGTGGCAATTTCAAATATTTCAAATTTATAAAACACATCCAAATATTGATATATTATATTATATCATACCACATTAGAATAAATTAACTGATATATATGATAAAATGTGTACATAAAAAGAAATAAAAAGCAAGCAATTAAATTTGACACTGATTAGTATCTGACTGATACTTAGTATGTCTGATTAGCATCTGACTGACAATGATAGTATTTGACACTTATTAGTAAACGAAAAATAATTATTAGTAAAATTTAAAGTAATGCAAATGTAAATGCAAACGTAAATAAACATAAACATATATACATGGGATTTAACCATTTAATTATGTATACGTTTCATGTTGTTATTGAAATTTCGATATTGTTAGTGATGTGCGATATCCAAAAAACAAATCGATATATAGATCGATACATATCAAAAGAAAATATATCGATGTATACCAAAATCGGATACAAATATATCGATTGAAATCTGGAAAATAAAACGTGTAGATTTTGAGTTTAGGATTGGGATATAGATATTTTGACTTTACGATTGGGATATTTCCTGAAAAAGCCAATAGTGAAAAAAATCAATCAAATTACATAACTTAAATTGATTTTTATGTGAACATAACATATATTAGAAAATATTAAATAAAAATTGTGGTTAAATTACACTTTTGATTCTTTGTCAATCTAACTTTATTTAACGCTAGCCAAGGCAATAATGAAAAATTTAAAACGGATACGAAACGAATGATTTAAAATTTGTGTTTTCTTCTTTCTTTGCTAAATTCCAACTTGATTGAAGTCTGTAGAGCAGTTTTCAGTACTATACCACCTAAATAAACCATTGAAAAATTAACAACATATTACGTAAAGGTATATACAATAAAAACTATAAGACCTTGTACATTTATTTTACTGTCAACATTTGTTTAAAACGCAAAAAAAAACGGTATAGTCAAATAATATTGCAGTACTTAAATATCGCTAAAAAAAAATCGAGTATAAAAATCGATATAATGTAAAAATAAAATCGATTATATCGAGAACGATAAAAAATACGGCTATTGATGATTGATTGATCGATCACTGCAGTTGTTAACTGTGCAACATTTATATCAATTTGCAATTTTTTTATTGTACTCTTTTTACGCGGTTAGTCTAAATCTTCAAAAATAGGTAAGTACAATAGACCCTTAGTGTGACATTACTTGTGAAATGTTTTCACGTACATTAAAAATAATCTATGAGAGACTAAACGTTAATTTATTTATGATTTTTTTCATGTTAAGCTCCGTGGGTCCTAAATGTTTTTTAATAAAATGTTATTCCATTTATATTGCAAGTTGTGATGCATATTCATTAAATGTTCATATGAATATTAATGAAATAGTGAAATAATATATTATATTGCATTTCTTAATTTTACTGATAAAATATCATATCTAACAAAAGAAGAAAATCTTCGAGTACAAAGGGTTAATGTTTTTATAATTTTTCATCCAAAGAAAATTGCTTGAAACAAACAAACCAAAATAAGTAAAGTATATAATACAAAAAATGTATTGTTAAATATTTTGGCCTATAGATGAACAATTCAAGTAATTGGAAAACAATTTTTTGTTGCCATTTTTTTCTTCTTTTTTTTTTATTTTGTGGTTATTTCTTATGTCTTCAATTATTTTACCGAATTTTTTTTTATTAGTTGCGATATTTTTTCGCCTTCTTTTTAAACCTGTTTAAATTTTTTATTTTATTTCGTTTTATTATCATTTTGTTTTTTTTTTTAATAAAACGCACAATTTATAAAAAATCTCAAAAATTTTTATAAAACCATTATTTTTTTTTTTCTATATATACGACGAGTATTTAAGAGAAAAGAACGCAATCTTGCAATTGTTAGCACGAATTGCCAGTCTATACAAGCATGTTTCCATTTTATGATGGTTAAAGTATGTTCATTATTTTTGCTTTAATTTTTTATTTTTGTTTTTTTATTTTTTGTAGACTTTTCTCTTTTTAGCAGAAACATTTTTTTAAAACTGCTTTTTTAATTGGACCTAATTTGTTCGTTTTATTTTTTATTTTGTTTCAATTTTTTTTTTCTTTTTTTTTTTAATTTAAAATAATTCTTAATCAGTTCATTGTGCTTTTATTATTTAAGACAAAAAAAAAAAAGAAAAGAAAAAACAAGAATTATAGTAGAATTCACCTGAGATTAATACTGTTGAAGAATAATAATTTTTTTTAGGAATAATTTTTCATGAAATTTAGTAATTTATATATATTATTTTGTTTTATAATATCTACTCTATTTTACATAAAATAGTGATTAACATTAATATAATGTAAAAATTTTTAAATATTTTTAAATTGTAAAAACATTTGTGTCGACTAGAGAAAAACTTAATTTTATTGTTAGAAAATTGAAACGGAAATTATAATTAATTCATTTTATCAAAGACCTTATTTTCGTAAAGTATATAAATTCACAGAAGTTGAATTGAGCAGTTAGTAAAGATTTTAAAAATTATACAAAGATTTTTCAATACAATGGTACCGCCTAAACTGAAATATAAAGGAATAAAAAATAAAAAATTTAAAGATTTTAGGCGATGAACTCAGATGACAATTGCATTGCAAAATAAAATGATAAGTTATAAATTCGACGAAGTTTGTATAACGGTGCACAGAAATAAAGATATATATATAGAATACATTTTTGCATGCAAAGCAGAACTTAATCTGACAATCGATGCGTTTTTTCGAAATAAAGATTTAATTAAATTAAAATTTCTGATTAGACAGACAAAGTTTACAATAAAAGCGTTCCATTATGCGGTGTAAACTACACATGAGTAGATTGTAAAAAGCACGAAAATTTTATACTCATGAGCAAAATATCTAACCTAAAAAATTTTTTAAAATTACCGTTTGACTTTATCTTGAACACTTTCACGTTGGTTTGTTTTTGTTTTTGAAATTTATTTATCGAATATAAATTTGAAATAAATCAAATTTTAATACAAAAAAGGCTTCATTACAATTAGTATAATGCCATTGCTAATCTAGTGAGTTTTGGTTTAAAAAAGTGAAGTGAAATACAGTTTAAAAAATTAAACAAAATAAAACTCAAAACACCAACAACAATATAAAGTAAATCTGGGTGATGTCATCTCATTATAATGCATTAATATTATTTTCTTATACCAACGTTTGACTTCTATAAATTACATTAAAAACAAACTCTCAATTCTGAACTGTTTTTTGATTATTGTTGTTATGAAAGGCTTCAGAGAAAAAATAGCATATGTATGTAATGACACTGAACTTAAATTCAGCACAAAAAAAAATTATTCAGTGCCTATCGGAAAATAGATAGTTTACTAACAGTCTATAGCCATTAACAAGAGGTTGTGTAGTTGTGTACAAAAATGTCCAAAAATGGTTTGTTTACACAGCTTAATTGTAAACAAAACTATTGTCGCACTATAGTAATATATTGAGCAGACAGCATTAGAAAAAAATAAATTGAGATAAATTGAAGAACAAAAAATTAACAGTTTGATAAAAGAAGTAATTCGAGTATAGAAGAGTCTGATACAAAAACAATTGGATATTATGTTAAAGAGATAGTATGATTAGGCACAACATTTTCAATATAGGTGGGTAATCTAGCAAAATAATATGAAAATAAAATTGAGACTACTGCACGTTATCTGTAACACTAGGCTAAGTGGATGACAAAAAATCAAGACTGGCTGACAATGACTGAAAGTGTGGTGAATAATGTCAAAGTTCACACTAAAGTGTAAAAATATACAGTAATTAAATATCGGTGACATAGTAAACGTCTTAATAAAACCTCAACCTGATATAATGTAAAAAAAAACTAAGTTGTCAATGTTATCAGTAAAATAAATTGACAAGATTGTGTAATGAGAATTTTCTGAGACATTGTGTTTAAATTCATTTGTGATCAGGCAAAATGAACAAGAAGTTTTTTTTTTATTAACACTGCACAACATTGGGTTTTTAAAACATTTTGTAAACCCAAATACATGTCAAATCGTTCAACAACAATCAACATTGTCAACAACGATTGTAATCATACAGTCTATGTTTCAAGCTTTTGTGACTTTTTGTAGACGTTTAAGATCATTTGGGACATTGTATTCAACTTTGTGTTGAAATATTTACGATATCAAGGTATATAAGTAAATTTATTTATATTCTTTATTATAACATTCTCATCATTTTTTTTATAGATCAAAATACTTAGGTTTAAATACATCAATATCTACATTAAGGAAATTTTTAATCAGATATTTTTTTATTATCATCTTCATGATTTTCTTATAATTAAATAAAAATTATATAGACTTTTTTTTTAATTATTTTTAAATTGTTTTTGTTTTTTTTAAAATATAACATTCAAAGTAGTTATACACATATATGTATAATTACATATTTTTCAGATAATAAAAATTATTTAAAGTAATAATTATTTTTCATTTGTATATTTAACTAAATGTTAATAATTTTATACTACTGTTTACTAAGTAAAGTAGTTCAAGATATGTAATTAATCTCTATATTTATGTTATATATTGTACATTTTTTCATTAACTCACCTCCCTTTTAAACATAATAAAAATTCTATTCGCCAAAGAATGCTATGCACAGCAACAATAAAAAAAAAAGAGAAAATAAACAAGAAATAAAAAAATACACCTACAAAACTTTTAAATAACATCATAGAATCAAAATTTGAAAAAAAAAAGCTAGTGGAAGTGGTACGTGTATTCTATTTATTTTATATTCATATATTTTTCACATATTTAAAGCTTACGCATTCGATTTGAATATGGAAATGTGTGAATTTATATCTTTTATAATTGTAAAAGCAAAATCAGGATGCTAGTAATTAAATAAAGAAGAACAAAGAGATATGTAAATATAATTTTGAATGAGAAATGATGAATTTGAATAGACTTAGGTAGGTAGGTATATACATACAATATATAAAGAAAATTCTATTCGGCCAAAAGAGAGAAAATTTCTGATTTGAATTCTCTTGGTAAGTACAAAATGTGTAAATAAGCTATATGTTATGTACAATAACGATGCGTGTATGGATTTGAACATTTGTTTATCTGCTAATTATTTAAACTTTTAAATGAAATTTTGAACTTTTACGTCATTTAAAATTATTTTTATTTTTACATATAATTAAAGAGAATTGAGCTTTCTATAAACAAAATGTCCGAGGTAATGCTATCTGTCGAACAGTTTTCAAAAAAATTGTTTACTATTTTATCAATAGACCTCCTTTACATTTTTTAAATTGATTTTGCTTCTATGGATTTATTACTCCATCCGATTTTATAAATTAAATGTTTACAAAATTAAAAAATTAAAATAAAAGAAAAATAAAATAAGTGAATATGTAAAAAACCGACTAAATATCATATTGTACGATTTTTTATAATCTTTATGTTTAAGATTAATTTTTGGACTTTATCATTTCAACAGCTTTCTTGCTTTTTCTTTTGCTGAAATGTAAAATATATCAATATCAGAACTAAGACATATTTGACAATGATGTCAATCACGCCAATCACTTTCATTTGCTACTGATAGTCATATGCAATTAAAGCAATTGTTGTCATTGACGTTTTTGAATTTTAAAGCAGCAGTAAACTTTCATACTTTATAATTCATTTTAAATGTTTACTCTAAATTACTCCAAAATCATTATTCTTACCTGATGCTACCTACATCACTAATTTTTGAAATTTTTGACAACTGATTTTATTTTGAACGTACGCAGCAGCATACAAAAGAATGCAAAAAAAAATTCAAAATTGACGATTACTTGCAGTAGCAATGTGTATTGGAATTCATTGCGCTAGCATAAAAAAGTATTGGAATGCAAGACTATTGCAAATTGTATGACAAATGCTGCTGAATTGTTTATTATGTCGGACATTCTATGTATAAAATTGGTTATATAATAGAAATATATGTACATATTACCTTTACCTTTAATACCTTTGCCTTTGCATGTTAGTGAGTAATTTTGGATTGTCTTCAACATATGTCAGATTAACGACAGATTTGATTTGTCTTCAACATCATTGGACTGTTTGCCTTTACCTTTGTTAAAATTTTAGTAGGAAATTTGATGTAGTATGGACTACATTTTCCATATATATTTTTTATTATATTTCGATATATTTTCAATATGAAATGCAACATTTAAAAAAAATCTCTTAAACATAATGTATGTATACTACGAGGTAACAATAAGATTTAATATTTTTCAACAACAGGAATAATAATAGTTAATTATTTTTTTAATAAAAATCTATAATTTTATTGTTTAGTGATATAATTTTTAATGTGACCCTGTAGAGATATTTATAATAATATGTGGTATGTACTATGTGGGAGAACTATTTGTCCTTTAAAAGAAAATTTATTATTATTAAAAATTTAGTATTTTTTAACTATACATATTTACTATTGTCATCGCATCTATATATTGATTATATTTAATATTATAACATTACTACTGTAAGTGTAAGATCCTTGTTACACATATTGAATCTAACAAAATGAATAACCTTTGATTAATTACTCTTACACAAATAATATAAATTAACTGAAGTTAAAAACAAAAAAAAAAAAAAACAAAAACAAAATTTCCAATAGAATGTTAGTTAATGAATACAGAATAATTTTCCATCATTTTTTTATTATAGAAAATTTCTATACTTCTTATATTAAATAAGACCACTTGTATACCTACCATCACGTTTTTTACACATATTATTTATTATATATATATATATAGAACTTCTTTATAAAAGCGACACAGTTGGATTTATGTTATAATTTTAATTGGCTTCAGTAACTGTTGTGTTGCATATTCCCTCAAGATTTTTTTTTGTTTTTGTTTGTCTTTTTTATTTTCTCATCCAAGGCCTTAAAAGTTTGGTTATATAACAAAGTTAGTTAGAACTGTTGTTGGTTGTTTGTTATTGTTATCTCATTATTTCTTATTTTGAATTTTTGGTTTCCAAAAAAAAAAAAAAAAACAAACAAACAAAAAACACTTGCCCTTTTTTATTCCCTTTTTTCCATATTTGGTTTTTCGAAGATACATAAATATTCCAGAAGAGCGATTTCTTTTTTCTACGCTTTTATCAGATATAAATTTTAAATAACATAGGGTGTCGTCTGCTCTTACAAAAAAATAAATAAAAAAACCAAAAACAAAAAAAAAAAAAAAAATGGCTCTAAAATTTTTTTTCTTCCTTATGGATTTTTTATTTATTTATAAATTATTTTTGTTTTTATTAGATCCAAGTGTTCTACGAAGAATCCAAGTTTTTAGTTAACAAAATGGTTATTTCCGATATTTCCCACCTATTTTAATGCTCATTATTTTCGAAAAATAAAAAGAAAACACAAAAACATTATATTGTTTTGTTGTTATTTTTGTAAAATAAAGCCGGTATTTTTAAAGAGACAATTTAACAAGTGCGAGTATTAAAACGCAATTAGTTTCGCAGAAGCTATATATACATACATATACATATATATATATATTAAGTAAAAAAAAATAAAAAGTAAAATGTGTTAAGAAATTTTATTTTACCGTTACAGCATAATTCTAATGTACGAGGCTATACACAACTTTAAAATTTATCACGTTTTTTGTAACAAAAAACTTTTGGGTATAATAAATTAATGAAGTAATTAAATCCGAATTTGAATTAGGAAGGTAATCACACCCTTTACTGCTTTTTAATATTATATTGTTTTTTCATTATATGTATATAATATTAAATTTTTTTTTTGCAAAAGGGGTTTTGGTTTTTTGAATGCACATAACTCATTTATGCTGTTTAATTTGTATAGAAAAAAATAAATAAATTATTGGGGATCATATTTTTATAGAATTTATTTTCGAATATTGTAATGAATCTATAAATATATATAATAAAAAAAATTTCTTAAGTTGTGTTGTTTTTTTTGTCAGATACAACTGTCTTCGACATATTTTCTATTTACAATGCAATTAAGGCTTAAACAGTATTTTATGTAAACCTGTAAAATAATCTCTATTATTTTCTTTTGAAATGTTCGAAATAAAAAAAGTTAAGGAAGCTAAAAAGGCCCATATCCATAAAGGGAAAAGGACCTGTAGTTTGCCTGCAGATTTATCTATAAGTCCGCTGATAAAATAAATAAAATGAATCTGGTTTTTAATTACAATTTAATATGGCTATATTAACAAAATTTTAACAGTCGCATATTAGCATAATTTTTCAAAATAAAAAATTATTAATTATCACAATGATTGATTTATTTGCAGTTTAATCGATTAAGCAGTTTGATTTAAGTCATATAATTTTTAATGTCCATCTTAGATTTTTTATTTTGCTTGATGATTATTTAGTGAGACAAAAATCATGTAATCATCAAATTTTGTCAACACATTTTTTTAAATGCATGAATGTCCAGTTGTATATTAATGTTGAAAATCAAAAATGAGTGAAACAAACCATGTTGGTTAAATAAAAAAACAAACAGTTTTTGATACACTTAACATTGCAATTTATATTGTAAGTAATAAGCGTTTTGGTATCAAAATACTGTTTTTTTTATTTTTTTTTGTTTGCTCGTGCATTTGTAAAAATTTATTGGTAAACAAATATAAACAAATGTAAGCGTTTTCATTTTATTAAATTAAATTTTTTAAGTTCTTTTGCTAATAAAATAGCGACAAACATCAAACGGTAAAAATCAAACTACACAACGATCACTTGCAATGCAATTGAAACAAAAGCATTTTCATTAATATTGTCAAACTTTTGTTGTTTGATCGTCAAATCTTTTTGAACATGATCTTATAGTTTGGCATTTCATGATTACACCTTTAATATTAAGAGAGCTAAAGAATTTCAAATGAAATTGGCAAACAAATTTCTTTGCAAAGTAAAAATTATGCTGAGAAATGTAAAAAAATAAGATTTAAAGTGATGTTAAGATTGATAACGGTCAAACGAAACTGATATTAATCCTAGTTATTACCTTTCATCTTTAATCATAAAAATTATATTGAAATAAGGCAGTCTACGTTACCATAATTTAAAGAAAATAAAAATGTATACAATATCACAACAAAATATAACCATATAGGCTATATATATACAAATGTAAAAGTATAAAATTGGTGGTATTAGAATATTAGTGGTAGTTTTAGTCGTAACCTGACTCAGTCATTGTTTTAGTCGTTTACTTTTAGTTGTATAGTTTTGTATAAGTTAAGTTCTGTAATAAAAGGAAAATAGAGTATCCGGGAGCAAGTTGCAAAAAATAAATATATATAATTTAAAAAAATGGAATCAGAAACTTATCTAAAGAAGATCAAATCAAATTTATAATTTTATATAAAATAAAGGCATAAAATATAAGTAGCCATACCGAAAATGTTAATTTAAGTGACAATAAACTTTTATTTTTAATTTATATAAATAGCATTGTGCAGATAGTTCAGTTTTGTAAAATTACGATGTTTGCAGATAATTCATTAAACTATGTTGAAAATAACAACTTAAATGAGTCTAAAAATGAAATAGAGGATAACCTAAACCGTTCAGATAAAAAGTGGTACATTAAAATTGAACATAATTATTAACAGCAATTTATTCGGCGGCGAAATAAGAATTGAAGCTTATACACAATTGAAGATGTAAATCAAATTAAATACCTGTGGAAGTTATGATTGATAGTAAAATTAATTTCAAAAGCCATGTAGAATATATTAATGAAAAATAAAGTAAAAACATAGGTTTCATTAACCGAATTTGGGATAAATTATATATATTGATTGCAGTATAAGTGTATATAATGCAATTATAAAGTTACATATTTTGATTATTGTGCACAAGAATATTCTACTTATAAGCAATAAAGAAGAACTAGATAAATTGCAAAAGCTAAAAAATAGATGAATGATCTTAAAGGTGGATATAGATTTACCTCTGATGTTAGGTGGATGTTGGACACCCTGAAATGGTTAAATGTACAGCAGATGATTGAACTTAATGTTTTAATATTTATATTTGAAAATAAAAAATGATGAAAGCGCCAAATATTTGAAGTAGAAACTAAAATTTGTAAACGACATCCAACCCATATAACTGAAGACATTCAGGAGTGAAAGTAAGAACAGAAATTCACAGAAAAAGTCATACTAGAAACTCACTAGTACACAAGGGGTTTTTAAATTTCGATAGACTACCAGTTGAAATATAGAAGGAGGAGAGACTAGGAACATTTAAACATGGTTGTAAAAATTATTTAAAATCAAGAAGGTGAATGCGAATACTGTACAAATTTGGAACTGCCTTAAAGTATATGTTAAATATAAAACTTTGAAAGTATAAATTTATAATTAAGAGTATATTTTGTAAATATTAAAAAATTCGTAAAAATTGTAAATTGAATTAAAAATGTGTAAAGAAGAATTGGAAATATAAAATAATATCTTAAAATAATATCTCTTCGAACTAGTAAAGCATTATTGTTACTATTATTATAATAAATAAAATGGTACGTTAATAAATAATTAATTATCAATAAAGAAGACAAATCTATAAACAATATTTTGTAATTATTAAATTTCAAGTGACGAAGTTGAACAACTGTTAGGGTTGAATTTTTAATTTTATTTGAAATTTATACTCGTAATATACCTTCAAAAACAAGCAATTAAATTAAATATTGATTATCAATGATAGAGTTTTCAAATATGAATGTTTATTGTGTGATTATTGATTAGAATAGATAACTGTTGGTTTTGAACGAAAAATTATCTTTAAAATATTTTCCAAAGCTCAGAGAAGTGAAGTTTATTAAACAAATTTTTTTTTTCAAATTTACAATATTAAAAAATAACTAGTTAAGCCGCATGCACTGAAATATTAGCTGAAAATACAAAATACAAAAATTATCATGTAAAAAGTGATTGTATTTATATCCGTTGTACAAAGTGAAAAATAATGTAACAAATAACTACATAAAAGTTTCAAAAATATCCAAAACTATTAATAGTCGATTAATAATTATCCTCTCTGAGAGTGAAAACTGATAAAGTTTAAAACTTGTTTTGGATTGTGTAGTCCATTCAAATCATTTTTAACTCAATAAAATTTGATTATATATAAAGAAGACATTTTTATAGATAACAATCAATTTGAAATTTTTTAATTCTCAGTTAAAGTGTTTTATTAATTAGCAAAAATATTAAATTAACACCTTCTTCAAAAAATCTTTAAACTTTTTATTATTTTTTTTTTTTTTTTTTTATAATATAATAAATTAATATTTTATATTTATGTTCAAAATAAAAATACATATATAATATGTAGTTATATACATAAAATAATTTACAAATTTTTATTAATTTGTTTTGTATATACATATATATATATATAGCTATATATATGACATTTTTTTTTTAATAATTTGGCTCTCATAATGAAGCAAAAGAACGTGCTGAAATCCAAAAAGGGAAAATTAAGAAAATAACATGACAAATAATTAAACCCCTGCTAAGTTAAAACAGCTAGAAAACTAAACATTGTTCATTTTTACTTGTATCTTATTTATTTATATACCTATTATAAACTCAATTCCTTACTCATATACTATACTATATATATATAGTATACATATATGTACATTATACTATAAAGCTCGTATATAATAAAAGAAAGAAATTTCTTTTCTCTACGTAACACAATTACTTTACAAGTTCATTATAAAAACTCATAAATCTATAAATAAAAACACCTTTGGACTCTTTATGGGCCCTTTTAAAACAAAAAGGATAATTCTTTTATAGTAGCAAACTACCCAAAACCCCCAATTCACCATCATCATCATCATCAACATCATCATTTGAAACAATCACCATAGGACTCACCCTACAACTATATATATATATATATATATGCATATATACGTGTATTTCTAAATTTGGAATACATTCTCTCATTTGTGTGACGACTGTTTTCTTGTTGTTGTTGTGTTTATACCAAAAAAAAACAAAAACACAAAAAATAAGTTCAAAAGTGTAAAAATAAGAATTGGTACATCTTTAAATGTACACGTTTGGTTGAAAATATATTTTAATGCATATATACACAACAACTCATACATTTTATATAGAAATATATGGAATGCAAGAAGTAAAATAGAACAAAACAGCTGGATGAGTTAAAGAAGGTGGAATAGGGAATAAAAGCAAAAAGAATTTTCTTTCTTTCAGTTTAGTTCTAGTGTCAGAAAAGTTTGTTAGGAGATATGTTATATATATATATATATAGTTTTTTTTCAAACTAGGTAGGATATAACATTCTATTGCTTAAAAGAGCCAAGCAGAGTGAACAAGTAAAAAATTCTTTTGAGTGAAACTTAAGATGAATTAAGTTTTTACACTGCGGTGCATTATCTTCTTTCTATGTTTTATGTTTCTTTAAAAAAAAAAAAACAAAAAAATAACAAAAACAAAACAAATAATAAAATAAAAGGAAAAATTTAACAACTATAATGGTTAACTTAATACCATGACTTCCTTATATTTCTTTTGAATTTTTTTTTTATTATTTTTTTTTTTTATTTTATTTTTTACTTATAATTTTATTAAGAGATTTTTGTTTCATAATTTGATCTTTGGTTATTTACTTTTGTTTGTTTGTTTTGTTTTTTTTTGTACTTAATTTTTGGTCTGAAGAAAATAAAAACAATAAACTTGTTTATTAATTTAGTTATTTGAAAACTAAAGTTATATGGGTAGAATAAATTTGAAGATTTAAAATGAATGGTTGTTAAATCATCAAAAGCTTATTCCAATGATTTTTATTACTTTAGAGTTGAGTAGGATAAATCAAATCGATCAGAATCACTGATTTTATATCAGTCAGCGGAATTATTGGAGTAAATACCAAATCTAGAATAAGCTTATCTGAATTCAAATATTTGAGTCCGGAAATAAGAATTGGAAAAGACAACGAAATATAGGAAATTTATCGCAGAATAAGATACTAGATATTTCAGAGAGATGTACCATTCAGTTTAAAAAGAAAAGTATTTTAGATGTGCTCATTAGTACTTGCTATGTAAAAACTGAATATGATATAATATTCAAATACAAGCCTAGTTAGTTAGTTTAAAAGGAGATGGCCGCCATAGCAATCCATTACTGCCGCGACCCTAAATTAAGTGTATACCGATAGCGACCCTCTTCACTACATAACAAAATAGAATAAATCAAGAGATGGACCGGACTTTACCTACTCTCCGAGCAGACCCATAGCAATGACGAGGCTTTGAATATCCTGAACAGCTAATTTTGAGATCTTTATCTTTTCAAGCATGTAGAAAGTTCCACTATTAGTCAGAAGCTGTAGGTTTTTCTAACTGGAGAAGTTTCATTTAACTCTCCAATTGCTTCTGGAAAGCTAATAAACACTTAATTATATACCTTTTTGATAACACGACTAGAATGACCATGCTCTGGACAATATTGTGAAACATTTCGATTTGTAAAATACATAATCATTATACCATATAGATAGGAGAATTGGAAATAAAAAATTTGAAATTTATTGAAAACTACTTCTGTACAACTGCACAAAGATCCTCTAGCATTAAATATCTATAAAACAATTTAAGATATTGGCTGATCGGAAATAACACATAGTATAACTTAATTCACGAGGCGAAAAAGTATTTAACTACCCAGGAAATATTTAAAATTGATTATTTACTAATATAATGTTTTATTGGTAACGCCGGGATTTACATATAAAATAATGTAATTAAATTTAATTTATAATAATGTACATAATACATTTGTTAAAATTTTTGTTATTGTTATTCATTTTTTTATTGTTATTCATTTTGTTATTGTTCAATTCTTTAAATCAAATCAAATCAATGGACGATATTTAAATAATTACCTTTGTTACTGTGATCAGTAAATTTTTCTAATTCACAAGTATTAAATTTTATTTTAAATTAAAATATAAAATGTTGACTACACTATTTCAAAGAGCTTTATATTATATTTTGATAAATTTAAAAAAAAATTTACTAATTTTTTATTGATATGTAACGAATTCAGTATCAATCCGGTTGATAATAATTAAATTAAGAACTTAATTTATTTACCATATTTAAATTATTCAAATATTTTAATTACATAATTTTAGTTTCAAAAATTAAATTCATAATATTATGTTTGTAATTTATTTGGTGTCAAAAAATATTTTAAATATTATTTAATTTTTTGAGATATTCACATTATAATTATGTATAGTCTATTGATATTTATAAGAAATAAACAAATGATAAAATAAAAGCAAAAAAAGGTTTAAATTATTTTAATAGAAAAAAAAAATAAATAAATTAAGTATATTTAAAATTAATATCTATATATTATAATATGTACACAGGGTGTGTTAAAATATTAATAATCAGTGCAGTAATATTTTAATGTTGAAATTCAAATATGCAAAAAAATTACTTATGAAAGATAGATTATTGGTCTGAAATATATGCCAAAAATTCACTTATTTTACATATCCAATATGTACAAAAGCTTAGATATAGATTGTAAATAAATAGGATATAAAAAAGAAACAATCGATATTTCTGAATAGGAGTGATTCAAATTGCATGAATTCCTTGAATGAAATTAAAACTATATTTTTCGTTTGCTAGTATTTGGCACTATTCTATATAGTATTTAATCGTTTCTTGAGTGAATGAGCTTTGCATAATGATCTGGAATATATGTAAGTTTATTTTGGATTAATAATCATTAATAAATTTGTTATCTCATGTGAAGCTTTTCTTTTTTCAATTTGATATTCGATGTAAATTTTTAATTAAATCTACATTTGAGAACTTTTTATTGATTAATGTCTCTCTGTTACTTTTGAATAATTTTTTTTACTGGCCATTCTAAATCTGTTAATTAAAATAAATTAAATCTGATTGTCGCCAAAAGTAAAACTATCAAATCAAAATATCTTTTAACATGTATTTCCAATATTTATGATGACTATCTCCAAACATCAGGATATCATTTACATATATACAGTAAGCATTTAATTTAAATATATTTATTTACAGATAATCTGCGATTTGTTATTAGTTGATTTAGTTTTCATTCCATACTGTTTAGAGGGGCTAGTTTTGTTCCTATGCATTTTAAAAGTTTTAATTTCACAAATTAATTTTTTGTTCTAATCGTTATAGCACAAATATTGACAAAATGTATTTATCATATGTGAAACGAAATCAAAAGCATATTATTTTATTAAATATACATATTTTTACTTTATAGGCTAATCGTCGTCATTTATCATGAAACCGCTTGGTGAAATTTCTAATTTTATATTTCTAAGATTTCTCGCGTTTGAGCTTAACTAGTTAATACTACTTACGTATCTGAATTAGGGTCTACTTCTCTAGATATTGTATTCATAAGGTTTACTAACAGACTATAACAGACTATAATATTAGTAGTTATGTAATAAGTCCAATATCATTAATGTCAATAAAAAAGCCTTTGCTGGAAATTTTTTTTTAAACTTGTATGTCAGTAAACTTCTATAATTATCAATTCATTTATTAATATTGTACTGGAACCAGTTACAATTCAAAACTATTTTTTTTTTCTATTTATTACATTTTTGAATTAAAATTAGATAAAAATTAACCTGTATTTTTTTATCAAAAATAATTTCATACCAAAAAATAAATCTATATATCCATATTACACTTAATTGAAATTTTGAATGAATTTTTTATTGTATAAAAAATATTTGTTTTCATTTTAAGCCTGCCTAAACATTTATCAATGTGTATTTCTCTAAATTAAATTATATACAGGTCTATATTTGTGTTTACCTATGTTTATTCATGCAAAATGTTAACATTTTTTTGTAATTGTGTGTGTGTATGTGATAAATACGATATGAGTAATATTAATATTAAAATATTCATAATCTCTACATATATGTATGTACTATTATCCTTTTTAAAAAAATTTAAGAATATGTAGGTAACTACCGTTCTATATCTGTTCAAACATATTTTTGAAAGAAACAAATTTACACAAATATAAGTACATTATATCAAGAAAAATCCTTACTCTTATAATTTCCATTTCTATACAATCTTGTTATTTATTAACTCTTTACATCTTATAAAGCATGGTTTTCAGAGTTATATAGAAATATATTAAAAAAAAAAAATTAAAGTAAAAAAATAAAATATAAGAAAAAAAATATTTTATTTATGTTTGTACACACAATCATACACATATAAATATAATAAATATATTCATTAATGATTATATTAAATCTCTATATATATGTTTGTGTGTATATTTACTTAAAATTATTGTGTATTAGGTGTTAAATCAGATAAATTTTCGCATAATACCGCATACAACACTTGGATTTGCAAGATTAACGTTCTTTGCACACTTTATACTGTTGGAATAAATATACCCATATTCATATTTATATATATGTATATTAATAAATGCAGAATAAATACATTTTAGTTTCATTCTCCAAAATATGAATTGTAGCCGATGTTGTTGTTGTTGTTATTGTTCTTATGTTTTTATTATATTGTTATTATTCTTGTATATTATGACTCTAAATATCACTTGCTCATGCTTTATGCAAACATGCTTGTCTAGATTTTTTTAATTTTTAGTTATTTTATATTGTTGTATTGTTTTGATTTTTCGTTTTTATGTTTTTTGTAAATTTTCTATACAAAATGCAATCACGTTTATTGCTTTTAAAAAGTTTGCATACCTATTTTTTATGCAATATGTGTATTATGTATTATGTGGATACCTTCTATAGCCATTTTTTAACAAAAAAAAAATATACTATAAATACAGATAGTAATCATATATATATATATATATATATATAGTATTATGTTAGTTATAACGCAGATGAAAATTTCCAGCAACCCCTGGCGATGTAATTTCTATACTATAAAAGAACTATGATCCTTTATTATGTTCTACTTTTTTATTTTTGTATAAATTTTTGGTAAAATTATCCGTTTTTTATTTATTTTTTTTTTTCATAAATAGGAGATATAAGCTGAATCCTAAATAATATGTTTGCTTAATGATATAAAAATATGACAATACAGGAATATAATATATAGGCAAAAAGAACATGAAAAGGATAATTGTATATATATATTATATATATATATTCAAATATAATTTGATGTAATAAATATATAATATGTATTATGTATGTTGAAGTACATATACATATGTATGTAGATATGGATATAATATTTTAAAAAAGTAATTAACGAAAGAAAAGAATTATTATAAATTGTAGTACAAATTTTGTAGTTTTTGATCTTAACTTAAAAGTAAAAATAAAAGATTTTTTATTAAATTATCATATAGGTTATATACTAATTATATAGATAGGTAGATATATTATAATAATTTTTCAAAACTATCAAAAATTAAAGTTAAAAACGAATATCATATTAATTTTTAGGCATATAATGTCTACATTATCACTTGGTATATGAAAAAGCTCAAGATTTTAGGCATAGTACAGTATGTATATTTATATATTATAAAGTTTTATATAGGGTTTTATAAAAGAGAATTATAGGGTTTACCAAAGGCTTTACTTTACTCCTATATTTGTTAACTTAACTGATTAATGCAGAACTTAAGTATAGCATTTATGCTTTATACAAAAATTATCTCCAACTTAAGTCTTAATTAACCTATAGTACAAATAAGAACCCTAAATTATTTAATTATTAGAACATTTAATCGAAAAGCAAGTATGACAGTCTTTAGCATGCAAATGAATACCAAACAAGATAATCAGCATAATAAGGGTCATGTACGAAGGCGCAGAAAACAACAATCCTCCACAATGCCTCCGGGACGATACACACAACGTCGGAGATGTAAGAGAATGCAGAAGAAAATAAAAAGTTTGGCTAAAAATTTGTTGAAAGATGGTCGCAAAATCAATACCAACAAAATAAAATCTCTAAGAACTAACACGAAAAATACTGCCCCCGTCAGTACAATCAACAATGAAATAATAGATGATGACACCAAATTATGTTACCTAGATAGTATAATTACTATAAGGAAGACGTTGAAAATCGATTAAAATTAGCCTGAATGAATTTCGGAAGGACTATAGGCTGTGCGATGACAACCTCGCATCGATATTTCGGTATCCTGATATTTCTGATAAGAACTTTGAGCTCATTTATTTCGACAAATTTTAATGGCAGCGGTTTGTAAAGATAATCTTCACATTATTTTAATGTCGATTTTCTTTGTTTATATTTGTTTAAAGGAAGATAAACTCTTAAACAATCTCGATATTATATGAGCTGACAGTGATACTGATAATAGATAGTATAATTAAAAATAAAAAAAATTGTTGTCAGTTAGTACCAAGCAATGAGGGCTACGTGACTACGTGGTCTACGTAACTTAGGCAGAATCATCTCTTCGTGCTTAATTAAATCCGGAACTGCAATTTTACATTATAAAAATAAAGTCATATACGTCGATAATATATTAGATTAGAATGTCACCTAACAATGGCTGATAACTAACTAAAAATAGTTTTGATATTAATTTGTGAAGTCTAGGCCATAGACATGGATGCGGAGGGACGCAGCATATTAATTCAGCATAGCAGAATTCTAACAAAAATGCCTAATTAAAAACAAAGTTGGATTTTAACATTCGTGAGTGGGTTTTACATTTTTATTTGCATGTTTTTTTTCTAAGATATCGAATTTTAATTTGTTTGAAAATGTACGATACATGTAGTATGTACATACCATGTGTATTATTTGTATATTATAAAATTAAATAAAAAAACAATCAAGAAACAAAAAAAAATAATAATAAAAATTTTGTAGAGTTTTTAACATTATCATTACTGTACCTACATTTTTATAAGTTTACATAAAATAGCAAAGACGACAGACATGTTAGAAAATAATATTTACAAAAAATATATAAGTATATAGGTATCGAAAGAAATACATGAAAAATTGATCTAAAGCTATAATCATTCATTATGAGGATAATTATTATGATAATGTTATGTATAAGTACGTTTGCCTTACAGTTTAATGAAAACTTATGAAATTAACTAAAAAACAAAAAAAAATAATTTTTGTTACGATCGTTCTAAAAAAAAAAATTGTTTAGTTAATTTTAAACATTTTGTTGGTTTATTTTTTTTTTTTTTTACATATAGGTAGGTTAGGTACAATAACATAAAAACCTTTAAAATTTAAATTCAAGGGAATTTAGGGTGCTCAAAATCAATTTTCATAATAACAGTAATTTAGTTTGAACTTTCAATGAGGGGCAGATTAAAAAGAAAATATCTTTTAATTCTTTTCTCATAAAACGTAGGTAAATATATATATATATATTAAGTTAATTCTTTTTTTTCGTCTTGAGATCATTACGTTATGTTTTTAGCCTGTAACCTAAACATGCATCATATCCCCATTACAACAGATTATTGTTGAAATATAATTTCAGTTTAAAAGATTTTTTATTTTTTTTTTTTTTTTGTAATCTTGTTTTTTGTTTACTTGTGTGTTTTGGTTGGTCGACTGGATTGAAATAGTTCTTCTTCCTGTGAAATTATTGAACACATCAAGTGCTGTACTTTAAAAGAGAAAGAATTTTTTTTCTTATGTTTTTGTAAAAAATGTTTTTAATCCTGAACTGTTGCGCACATCTAGATCATGAAGCGTAAGCAAAAGTGTATATAATTTTGTTATATTGTATATGTATATATAATATAAGATTAGTATTGAAAGTAATGAATGGTTTTGCCTATAGTATTATATATCCACAATCCACATAAGTACAAATATATATTAAAAATGAATTAGAATAATTTTCAAGAAGAATTCACACTATAAATATTTTTTTATCCATATTATAATAAATATAATGCCTATATTTTTTTTGTTTTTTTTTTATTATATTATATATATAAAATAATTATTTGCAAAAAGGTTACAATTTCCAAAGTTAAGGGCAAAAATAATTTAATCAAATGAATTGAAAAAAAAAAACAAAAAAACATTGTAGTTAGTTAATTTATATTATTAAAAATGAAGTTTGCAAATGTTTCTGAAAATGAATTGAAAATTCGATTTTAGAGTCTACTTATGACAATTATTTTTGTTATTAATAAAATAAATGAAATGGTTATGTTAAAGTGGGCATTAAGAAAATTGATTTAAATCAACAATTATTACAACATTTAGTGTAAATTACAAATTGTTATAGGAATATAAGTTACAAATTGTTATATATAAAATAATTGAAAATATAGAACAAGTTCAGATATTTGTGAAAAAAATATACTTAAAGGCTGGTTTTTCTTGCTAAACATGCACTAAACCATTTAATCGAAAATATATGAGAATGTTTGTGTTTTTTGACAGAGTAAATTAATTTTTTTTTTATCTACTTCACTATCTGATAAAAAATGGTTGTTATTCAATAAGTCAACATTAAAAAATTAGCGTTCCATTACAAACTTAATCTAAAGTACTTTAAAGTATTAGATTTTAATGTAATTATAAAATTAACATCAAGTTTATAAACAATCGTATTCCATACTCCATCTCAAAAAAATTTACAAAGAATTAAGTTGTTGTTTTAGTTCTAATATAAATCATAAATTTAGTTTTAATTTTTAATTACTAGTCAAGTTTTGAAAATGTCTTCATAAATGAGCAAACGTCATCATATTGTTTAATATTGTATAAAAAAATAAATAAATAAATCAAATTTATATATACACAGTAAATAAACCCAGAGAACAAAAGAAATAAAAAATTTGATTTATTTTCAAAGGATACAAAATAATTTCAAGGTTAGGTTCTTTGAATTATATATACAGTACCATTGAAATAAAATGAACGAAGAGATAAAACGACTGTAAGATTTATGCTATACAAAACTGTGAGCAGCAAAAACAATTTGAACTTTATAATATTCAAGTATGTATAATAAAAAAAAAAAATAAACAATTAACCGTTTTTAACAAAAAATTTGGTATCAAAAACTTTTTTCATTTAACGTTGGTCGTACATGATGAAAGCAAATAAAAAAATCTAAAATATTGAATGTTAGTAATTGAAAATTATGTTTTAGCTAATTATTGTACTACGGAAAGTATTTGGTTCTGTGTTCTGGGTACCAATTATATATATTTCGATATGTAGTAAAAATTAGTATAGTTGTATTATTATTATTTCTTTATTTATTATACTTAAAATTATAATAAAGGCAAGCATTAGCTACCAGGGCCATCAGTTTTATATTTGTATTACAATAGTTTTAAAAATTATTTTTTTTACATTTTATATGCATAAAATTTTAATATGTGCGAATTATGTGTTAGATTTTTTTTTTAATAAACTAAAAATATCAAGCATAGAACATTTGTTTTGTCAATGGTAGATATGGCATGGCATATTATTAGTATATCAAATATCATAATTCGGTTACAACAAAATGTTGTCAAATTAATTTTAAACTGAATATATAACAGCTACATTATTAGAATTTACTTAATTAAGGCAATTTATCATTTTAAGTTAATAAAACATGCTGAACAAGTTAGTTCGATTGGAGTATTTGTTCTCCGCTACAAATTGTGGTATTTTGATACTCTCTCTTACACAAAGTTATACCCCTTTGCAAATCACATAGTACTACGAAATCATTTTTAGAGTCTTCTTAACATATATTTAATCTTCATAAAAGGTTATCTTATCTAAATGTAATTTGTTTTCAATCTTTGATTAGTTTTGTTTTTATGAGATTGAAATTGGCATAATCATTATATAGGATTACAAGCCTTTTTATAAGCCTTTCTTCATAATTTTCTTCAATTATTTTGCTTGCAGTCGTCTTAAATATTTAATATTTCCAGATTTCTCCGTCCGCTTCAATATTGTTTTCCCATCGGTCTACCTCTACATTTATCAGTCTACCTCTACATTTTGTTCTCATGTGATTTATCAAACATATTCTAAGTTGATTTCGGTTTTCGGCATTTTTTATTATATGCCCGACCCGTTTTTGGCTTTTTGTTTAATAATTTTATTATTTTATGGCCCATATTGTTCGTCATTATACATCTTCTTCTATATTATATATGTATTTTCTAATCTAAGAGCACCTTTTTAAAATATTTTCGTCATTCATTAATTTTCTATGTGCACAATAACATCTGTTTCCGCAGTCTTTCTTGTACGCTGATTTTCATATCATTGTCATTAAATAAAAGAACACCGAGGTACTTAAACGATGTTACACCTTCAATTTTCAACTTCAATCAGCACCTTCAATATTAGCAGACCGACTTTCACGGCTTCCTTTTTTAGTATCTTAAACATTTCTTTGACTGTATTGTAGGGTCTTGCAATAATTGCTATATCGTCAGCGATGGTATTATTTTATGAGATTTTATAAAATATATTACTGCCTTGGTTAACATTACTCTTAGAATAGTGTAGAACCATGCTAAAAATCATAACAGAAAGTGCATCTCCTTATCGTACTCCACTGATTATTTCAATTTCTCGGGCCACTGCACCTTGTAGAAGAACTTTACTAGTGGAGTGTTTTATTGTTATATTAACCAGATTTATCCCCTTCTTAGACACACCTAATTATTATAGTGTCTTAGGGATATTATATCTATTGATATTGTCATATGCTTGTTTAAAATCAATGAATAGCATGTGTAGATCCATGTTGCCAAAGCTTTTTTCCATTATTTGTCTGACAAAGAATACTTGATCAATGGTAGATTGAAATTGTAATTAAAATGGAAAATGTATGTCAAGTTTTCTAAAAATTAAAAAAATCGGTTTTTTATTGATTTTAATATTTTTTATTAAAATATAAATTGAAAAGAGACGTCTAATACAATAAATTATGTGTAAGCAAAATCAGTAAATTAAGGTATACATTTTCATAGAACTGATGACTCTAGTAATTGATTCATAATTGTAATGTTATTTATCTCTAATAGTAGTAGTTAATTAATAGAATCGAAAATGTCCAGAATAACATAATTCTATTTTGTCTCCGTAAATTCAATTAACAAATTCCTACTACTGTTTATATTGCTAAATGTAAATGCATAGCATTTACCGAGGTACATAGTAAAAAATAGCAGATTAATATGTTAAAAAATAGAAATGTTAAGTAAAATATATTCAGTGAAATTTATTTAACGCGCAGTATAAAACTACTATTTGCACTACAAAAAAAATATTTTTGCACATTAAAATAAACAATTTTTCTCAGTTAAAGGTGGCACTGTAAAAAAATTAGTTTTTTCAATATAAATAAACTAAACGCACAGTAAATGTTGCTAATAGCAAACTTTTATATGTTGGAAAAGGGAACATTATAGTTTCCATCTCAGAAAAATCTACTGTTTCAAGTTAAGAAAGAGTAAGACGTCCCAATCCAAAAACGATACAAAATTTTAATTAAACCTTCTGGAAAAACGGAATAAAGAAAGTAATTATTGTGTTTTTAATTTTCAACGAATAGAAACTGATATGATATTCATACTTTTAACTACAGACGAAATAATTGATATTTTCTTATGATGTTTTATCATTTAGGAAAAACTGCCCTTATATTTCACATTTTTATGTGGCAACTTTAACTTTGTTATATTTTATACTTTTTTATTTTCTTTCTTTCTTATTTACATGTCCATGTCTCTGTATATATTTGCTTAAATGTTTTTTATATTATTAGAATTAAGCTATTAAATTTTAGGGATATTTTCCCAGTAGATTAAATGAAAAAATAAATAAATAAATAGTACCTAATGTGATAAAATATTTTTACAAGGTCTCGATCAGTACTAATTATTTCACTTCAATTTTTCAACAATGAATATAAAGCAAAAATATTTATATTTAAATTTTGAATGTTTAATTCGAATGCAATAACTAAATTCGACTAACATATCTAAATTTAACATTTTTAAATCTAAGCTAGTTTTTTCAAATACTATCAATTCTCTGACATACTACTCTGTTGCAGAAAACATGGCCCATTTTTAAACTTGTCATCACAATAAAGAAAAGTTTTGTAGGTAATTACTATCTGTAAATGATTTGATTTTATATCCATCTAATAAGATTTTATGTCAGTAGGTACTGAAACGGATGTAAAATTTAGAACAAGGTATGGGATTGACTTAAATATTTTCGTCATACAGTTAATTGTATTTATTTTCAATTTTAGACATCAATGACAAAATATATATTTAATATTTAAACTTTTTTTTAATATGTATACATATGTATATATATCTAATCTAGAGTTTTCAATATAATTATAAAATACCTTATCAAGTATGCTGCTGTTGATCATTTTAAAATAATAAAATAAACAGCTTTAGGTATGTATTACTTATCTTCTGAATGATGGTGTAACAACCGAAATCGATCTAAGATATTTATAATATTTATCAAAACATTCATCTATAGTTTTTTATTTTATTATTTATACTATAATGAGAGATAAAATATATTTCAAAAGATATTGCATCATCAAAATAATTTTATAAATTATTTATACTATATACCTATACGTATAAATATATATTTTATATTTTTTTACTTATCCTCATGGAAACCAATTAATTTTGATTTGATTCTTTTTAATTTCTGTTTTATTTAAAGTTAAATTATACAAGTATATACCCTATATAAGAGTATAATTAATATTATTCTCATACAAAAATGTAATTTTTAACTTATAAGAAAAATTAATTAATATTTTTTACTCACATTTATATTAAATTCTATTTTTATAATTAATATTATTTATATATCTATATACATATATATATATAGATATATACTTTAATATCTCATTCAACAATATTCTAAATTATGTGTATACTGGATTCATAAAACAGGTAAATTTTTTAAGTATTATGATATATTCTCAAACAAGAAGTAAGTTAAAAATAAAAGAAACGAAAAAAAATAAAAATAAACAAAAAGAACAGAAATAAAAGAAAACAAAAAGAATCGGTAAGCCGACCGCGTATGTTACCATTTTTATTCCATATACTGACATTTTAATGGCTTCCGAAAAATAAATCAATGATGGAGGGAAACTAAAACTTAAATAAAATGTAACCAATAAGAGCCATTTGATTTAAAACTTGTACTGTGTGTTGTACCTACGTAATGATTCATTCATTTAAAAGAAATATGAGAGAAAAATGGTAAATCATTTGTTAAGTTTTTACAAAAAAACAATAAAAACAAAAAAAATTGGATGATATACGATATAGAGTAGCAAGTAGCTCTTGACAACTCAATTTTTATGTTATTTTAAATTGTTGCGTGTTGTGGTTAATGTGAATTTCAATTTTCAAAAAGAAAATAATTTTTTTTTATTAATTTAAATTTTGTTTTTTAATTTAATAAGCAACTGAGAATATTGTATATATATATATATTATATAAATAATAAGAATAAAATATATTTTTTTTAATGTTTTTGTCAGTATTTTAGGTAGAATTACCTTTTCGTACATTAAGTGTGGTACTAAAATTATGATTACATAAATTGAAGCGTGTTATATTTTTTGGCGTATATATATTTTATTATATATTTATTATTTTATTTTTGGTAGGTATATCAACTAATTAAATGTGGGAAAACTATATATTAGTATGTATGTTACTAATATCTGTGCTCTTTTCTGACGAAAAGTTATATTTTAAATTACGTCAAAATAATTCCATTTTATATCATTAAATTGTTAACATTTAAAATTTTATGAAATGAGTAATGAAAACTTCAATTAAACATCCATGTCCTAACTACTAGGATTCGAATCGGAAATCTTTTGATTAGTATTTAGATGATATAATAACTCCGTCATATAAGCCTTCAATAAAAATATGAACTCATGATAATATTGACTCTATAGGTCCAATTTAATATATATAATTAAACATACATTCAAAAAGTTTGGTATGAGATTTAAATAAAAATGCATGGTGTTATATTTTTAGAGTATAAAACAGAAAGAGGAAAAAATTTATTAACATGTATAACGACTGTAATAACAATAATTTGACATTTACAAATAGTGTTAGGACATGTAGTAGTATGAAGTAGTATAGGAGTTTGTTCATATTTTAGCATTTAATATTTATGTATGGTAATATTTATGAATTTCGAAAACTAAATGTATTATACTCTAAAATCACGATTTTACTATAGAATTCAATAGCTGTATATAGTTAAAGTTAAATACCTATTGTAGTTTACTCTGAAATTATAATTAAATAAACACGTGGATGTGGGAATATAATCTATTATAACATGTGATGATATATGTATTATATCTTATTTGATTAATAAAATAAATTAGATTTATCCATTTCAAAAGTCGAGAATGAATAGAGCTTTCTTAGAATAGTGTCTGTCAATCGAAGGTGAAGAAACGTTAATCTATAATGAATATAAACCAGATGTGGAATTGGATGGTACAATCAGATGGAATTTCAACATGGTTGTGTTCAAATGATTCCATCTTCGATTTCAAATGTCAACCATTGTTATAATTATATACAGTTATAATATTAAAAACTGAAAAATATTTACCCTTTTACTTATGAAAGAAAATTTTTAACCGAATTTTTTGAAAATTATTTATTTATTCAGTTAATTTAACTATTTATATTTACATATAATTACGTAAATGCATTTGTTTGTAATTGTTATGACATTATTTTTATATATATATAATAAATATAACAGATAAAAATATGTACATAACAGATATAAGATTAAAACGTCTTCAATGAATTGTTCACAGTCAAAGTGTACCAAACAACTAGATATATGATGAATTAAATTTAAAATATAAGCATGAAACAACGCTTATTTGGCTCACATTCGAGAAGAAGACATCCAAATTTTATTTATTTATTTCAAGGTATAAGTAATTAATTTTAGGAGGGACAGGGAAACATTATAGAGCTACTTTCTAGCGATTCAAAATTAAATTATAATTGTTATAAATTATGTATACATACAATGCAGTGTAGATTTAAGATTTTATTATAATTTTATTATAATTTTTATTATAATTTTATTATAATTTTTATTATAATTTTATATATTATGTCATGAAATGAAATGAAGAATGAATAAAAATTATATTATTAACAAAAATAAATAATTAAATAACATTATAATGTATAAATGTTATAATATATACAAAAAATAATATTAAATATTTATTTATTTATTTAAACAGTTTAACTGACAGATAAATCTGCAGGCCAACTTAAGGGTACTTTTCCCTTTCGGAATGTGGGTCTTTATATAGTAATTATTTCATATTTGTATATATAATAATTATTATTATATGTTTATTAAATTATTATGTTATATTTGAACCGTTGTGGTTGTATTGAAAATTTCATTTTCAATCATTTTCAGCATTTGAAAAATTTTTCGGTTCTCACGGGGTTTAAGCCCACGCTCCTCGGTCGTTACATTACTATAACCGAGTGTTTTAAAAATATATTAAATATATAATATAATAGGTACATAAATAAATAAATAGCTATTGTATACAGATAGATCATTATTTTATAACGAATAGAAATAATTTTGTATAAATGAACTTCTGAAGCTTTCAAATTTAAACTAGGTATATTTAAATATCTTCATTAAATAAATTTCAGTCAAATATTATTTAAGATTTTAATGTCGAATTGTTGTTTTATTAAAAATTTATATATATACATATGTATGTATATAGGAAAACCAGATTATCAGGTTCCTGACGTAGAACATATATTATAATATAACATAACATAACAAAAATAATATAGTCTAAATATTTGTACGAGCAATAAGACAATCACATATATTATGTGATCTATTGTTCCTCCTAAAAGTTTTTTACAATTTTAAATTATAATAAATTTTGTTTGATTTCATGGAAACACAACACACATACAAATACAATGTACAAAAATTTAAAAATTATAGTTTTGTAAATAAATGTAACAATAATTTTAAATCATTGTGTATAGGTACCAATAATTATTGTGAACAACATTTTTTAATCTTAATATAGTTAAAAAAAAACTTCATCCATATTGTTGTTTACTTCGATTTGAAAACAAAAAATTATAAAGACTCTTTACTTTAATTCAATAACATTGTATTAAATTATGCTTCTGTTTTATTTTTTTAATTATTTCAATTTTGAAACAACTTGAGATTTAGATATTAGTATTAACTATTAGTAGAATATAAAAATCAAATTTAATTTAATTTCATATTTTGACAAAATTTGTTGAATTGCGTTTTTAGTATTCAATTTTGAAAATAAAATTATTTGTTTTTATTGTTCCAATGCAAGCTTATATCCAATGATTATGTATGTGTAGTATGTATATTTAGTTATTGTTTTAACAAATGATTCATTTGATTTCGATAGTGAGTCTGACATATATAAATGTATTGTATACATATTTGATATCGACTGCTTTTAAATAATTCGATGATATGAAATTATTCAAAAATTATATTTTGAAATTAAAAAATTATATTTTGAAATTAAAAAATTAAATTTTTTCTGTAGCACACAAGTGTTAGTTAAATTGCATTTTCTTGGTATATTTCTTTTATTTGAATAATAATTTTTACTGTATCTGAAGTGTCTGTAATATTGAATTATGCAGTCTTTATGCTTTTGTTTAATCTTTTGTATATTATTTTTAAAAATTCAATACAGTATAGGTGTACCTGTTTGTTCGTATAATTTTGTTAAAAAAATTAAATTTTGGATTTTGTAATTTAGTTTAATTTTTTTTTTTGCTGTTTGAGTAAAACATAAACTTTTCTACAATTTGTTGGATCTGGTTGATTCTTCATTCATTACTATTGGTTATATGATAACTTATTTTACCATTTCAAATCAAATAACTTCGGATTTGTTTAATGCGGATAAGCGGGAGAGTAGATTTAAAAAGTGTACGAAATCAGATCTATTATAGAGGTTCATAAAACACGAACAGAGTTAAAAAAAACTACTTTAATGCTGTAGGGTAAAGAATCACAAGATTATTTCCTTTTCGTGTCAATTTTCATAAACATGGACTAAATATACTTAATATCTAAGCCCTGGTAGGTAGTGTTTCTAAATTACTATTGTGCATAATTTAAATTATATTCAATAAAAATAATAATGAATGTAGGTACTTAATATCTGTAATTTTTCTGTAAAATATAATTACCATTCCTTACTTTTTCTAGTCTAATTCTAGCGGTTTTACTGTTGAACTAAATATTATTATATTTTCTAAATGTTTAAAAAATTAAATGTACATACTGTTGAAATTATTTAGTTATATTCCTCTATATATATAATATATCTAGAATGGTTATCCAACGTTGTGGTAAATGTGGTTTCGAATCCGATTTGCTACTGAAATTCTTGTTTTAATTTTCTTTATTATATCTGTGTTAAAATTTGGCTCGTCAAGTCTGTATATAATTCTTTGAGCCGCTATTGAACACCATACAAGGAAACATTATAAATATGATAAAAATTAAAAGAAAAAGTAAAGAAGTATAAACTGTGATATTAGCCAATGAACATCAGAATCTCAACAATTTTATGTTCAGGAGAGTGGCTACCATTATAAGTTAAAACTGATATTATACAATATTAGTTATTCTATTTAGTTACAATATAGTACAAAATAAGAAAATTGAGCGTAATAAATTAAATTTTTCAAATTTCTATTAAGTAAAATAAACGAGTTATTTTGTTTTATATTATAAAAAAGTTTAAAGTTTAAAAAAATGTGTTATTTTCTCTATATATAGATAATAAATCAATATTTAAAATGCATATAAATATTAGAATATGCCGGTCAAGTATGGTGCCCTTTTTACGGTGTTCATAGGACCGAATTCGCTCAAAACAAATTTTTTAGATTTGCTTAACTTCTTCTTCCTAGGGATGACCCTTTAAGAATTCCTCCTTATGAACATAGAATAAACTTATTACGTCTCAATACTCCTGAAAAATGTCGTAAATCTGCTGATATTCCTAATTGAATTAAGTAAAGGTCAATCGTCTCCATAACATAACGTCTCCTCTACTGTTTGCTAAACTTAATTTTTGTCCACATTCTAGACAAAGCTCTATACTTGATCTATGTTTGATTTGCACTTTCATAGAAATAATTATCGTGAATGTGAAGCAATTAATAGGATTATGTCTCTCTGTAATACATATAAACCCTACATTAACTTTTCCTTAAACTAAACAATCGTTAAAAAATAATCTATATTTGTGTAACTGAAAATTATGATAATCTGCCTTATTAATTGAAGTTATTTTCATTTTTATTGTAATAGATTTTTTAATTTTGTAATATAAAATATTAATTTTTGTTACTTTATTATTATAATTCGTTTTTCTTTATTATTTTTGGAATGTTTAATTTTAGCTTTTAATTTAATTAAGATTAAACCATTGTAATTTGCTTGATTAATCTCGTAAATAAATAAATAAAATAAATAAATAACATAATTAAAAAGTGCTACAAATTATAAATATGTTAAATAAAATAATGAAAAAGTAAAGCATTCGAATATCCAGTTTGTTTTGAGCTCGTATTATAATTTCATTTATATAACACATTATTTTTAAAGTAAAGCTAATGTACCTTACTCACATAATTCAAAAACCATAACTTTTATAACTTCCCAAACACCTAGATTATTAATAAACTCACAATAAAAAGTTCAAAAAATAAATAATTTTTATAATCAAATTAACTGCCATACGTTCAATCAAATAAAATTTATAAAATTATAAGAAAGTTGTACCTATAATAGTTTATTTATTCGATTTTAAAATAAACGAAACTATAATATCAGAAACCAAAAATTGAGTAAACTTTTTTATCTTTCTTTATTGTATATCATAGCAAACACAATGGTCTATATAACAACTATAACTATGACTTACAATTTGATTAAACAATTTGATTTATACTCGTATAGCATATTTTACTACAACGTACATCCTTACAAAAGAAAGAACATAATCAAATTGAAATTTATATATATACAACAAAAAAAAAAAATAAAAAAAAAACATTTTGTGCCACAACACGTTACTTTTACTTATTTTTATTACATCAGTTGTAACTAATTATTTTCCAAAATTAATTATTTCAATATTGACTTCCTATTGTAATTCCTAAATTACAAAAAATTTCTTTTTTCTTTTCAATTAAAACAAAAACTTGTAAATTTATTTTAGGGAAATCAAAAAAAAAAAAAATAAAACAAAACAAAAAAAAACTGTTTTGTATTGAAAAGTTTTTTAAGCCCTAGTAATTGATCAACTTGTATACTAGATATTAGATAACAATGTTTTCCTGTTTAGTGTAAAAATTTAACAAACAAAAATACATCATTTACCATTTAACTCAAGTTAATTTTATGTGAGAAGCTATACATATATATATGTATGTATATTTTTGGGAAAGAGAATTCAATAAGGGCTTGTATTAAATATATATATATATATACCTTCTTTCATTTTCATTTTTCATTTCTTTTTACAATAAGAAGGAGGAGAAATTAAGAAGTATAATATAGAACACTATACTGTCACTTAATCTGAACATGACTATAAACCATAAAACTACTGTCATAAAACATTAAAATATATAAAACAGAAATAAAAGCGCAATAACATAATAATGTTCTGACAAAAACAAAAGTAAAAAGTAATATCTATTAGTATATGTATATATATATAGTTAGTTCCAAACATATATCACTTTCTTATTATTTGAATTATACTATGGGTAAATATGAAACAGTTGTTGGGTTTTTGGTGAAAGTCAGTACAAATTCAATACAATGTGGTGACCATTTTTTTATTTATTTGTTTGTTTGTTACTATTTCGAGGGTATAGTCTCTTTCTTAAGGTTATTTTTGAGAAACTATGAACATAATAAGAATACAAATAGATAATTTAATAATTTATAATAATTAGTTATAGAATAACATAATAATTTTGAAATATATGTATAATTAAAAAAAAATAAATACCGTTATGGATGTAATGTATGTATTCAAAAGGAATGGTATATAAACCCATTATGTATACACTTGACGGATATATTCCCTACAACTTTTTACTATTATACATTACGCAATATACCTTACTACACAATAATATAACTATGTACTATACTAAATCTTACTACCTTATGGTATATATACTAGGATCGGTATAATTATAGACAACCTTAGTATAATATATAAAGGGAATATATTCTTATATATGAAGATTAAGTTATACATTCTTATATATGTATGTGTATATACCATATATATTTTTATATATGAATATCTTCAGTGTTCTTATATACGTAAACTTATATATGTATATATAATATATTCTTAAATATAATTATTTAAATAAAAGGTATATAACAATTTTTATTCTTATAATAAATCGTGAGCATTTTTAAGATTTATAGACATGCATGTAGCTGTATCGAGCTGTCGACAATAAAGTATCGCAATTTTATGAGCTATTACGCGAATGAGTTTTATTACACTGGTATCTTAAGGCTTAAAACCAATAAACTTCATTAACTTTATTTTCTGGCTATCGACTGTAACATGTGTGGCTTTTCACAATTGAAATTTAATCGCTGTGTGTATACCTATGTGACATAAATGACATATTTTTTTACAAACATATTTTGTTACTGCCCAACCTAAATAAGAATGTATGACGTATAAAAGCCGGACATTGTAATGTTGGCGCTGCCCAAAATAAAACGCAGGCGTTTTTCAATTTAAATTATAAATTTCAAATGTTTTCTTATATTTATAATGTTATTTTTATTTTATATTGAAAATTCATTTACAACGTTTTAATAAATTATTGTTTTAATATTTTATCGAATATACTGTTGTACTGGCTCTACTTAAAACATTTTTAATAATAAAATAATAACTCCGTAAAATTTTATTCAAACTTTTTAGCGTTCCTACTCATTCAAACATTTTAGTTATTTTATATTATATATTATTTTTTAAAAAAGTATTTAAACATCAGAAACAAAAACAAAAGAAAAAAACAAAGTAAATTTATACAACGAACATAACAATGCAAATACATCGTGTCAAAAAAAATTGAAATTCGAATGTTCAGCGAATGAAGGTACATTAACAAATTTTGACAGACTGAATTTGAAGTTGACATGTTTGTGATCATTATAAGTTCAAATATGAAATATTTTGAGTTGTCCTTTTTAAATATAACAAAAATTTGGTTTTTACTGGTATCGTAAAATAGATTTTGTAGAGCTAAACAATAGGTTTTCGACATTTTTGGAAAACTTGCAATTATAAATTGTGTCATTAAATAATATTTATATGTGCGAAATAAGGAATTCTATATAGAATCATGTATTATTTTTTTATTCACTTTATCATGTCTATAGGTCCAAATATTACAATTTGTTATTTGTAAAGTTATAAATTAGACTTAATAGATTTTTTTTTTTAATTAGAGTGTAAATGTTTAATAAAAAATAATTTAATAATTTTATTTAAAACTATAGTGGTTTATATTAATGCTATCAATATTGCTTATATTGACAAGTATTTTGTTCATAAACTTAGCAGGAAAACTGGTAAAATTATTGTAGATACTGCATGGCAATTAATTGTGTTGCTCTTTTTTATTGCACATATACACATAATTGCAAATGTAAAAAATTCAAATTTTAAAAATTCTGTCAAAAAAAAAATTCTACTGTATTTTGCTTATTGTCTAACACTAACATAGAATTTTTCGATTTTGTTTAATTTTTTATTTTACGTATAATAATAATCGTTTTATTACAACTGTACTTGCACAAGATTTTAGCAAATCAATGTATGAGCTATAGGAACTGTGCAGATAATCCAACGATTCATCTATTTCTGCTATTTTAAATTGGAAATTCTAAAAAACAACTGAAGTCTTGTTAACAAAAATATGCTGGTTGAAATTTTCAAAAAATGTGTATTGGGTCGCTTTAAGATTAATGAATTTGGATAGGAATGAAATTTAAAAAAAATATTTAAATTCTCGCTCTTATTTTCGTTAACCGAATGCTCAAATTATTGCATATTTCGTCATTTTGGATATACCATATGATGCGTTAATTATCAATTGTAGTCCCTTGGATTGAAATTATTTGTGTTTCATAGTTTAAAGGTTAGGTTGATGAAAGAGTTTATATAAGTTACAGTTACAAGAACCCTGTATATATATATATCTTTTCTTGACCAGCTATTGTAGCCTTAAAAAAAATGCGGGTATTATAGAAACAAAATTTGAATATTGGAAGGCATAGACTGCTGAGGATTAAATCACAAAATAATAAATCGTATGATGCTTAGGGCTGAACGCAAGAAAATTGCTCCTATTTGAAGAAAACTGGATTGTTAAAGATTTTTTGAAGGTGATTCTCTTCAAAGGGAATTTTAAAACATTAGTAAGAAAATCTTCAACAAATTAGTTCTTACAATGTACCTCACCAAATCCTAAGTCGATAGTCCAAGCTGCTATAATTCTAAATTTATTAGGTATTTAAATTGTAATAAATGTTAATACCTATAAATAAATAAATACCTCGTCAAATTAAACTGACCAATTTCTATAGATATATAATTATGAAAATATTTTAGATCCATATTTTATTTTTCCTGTAACATACATACCTATACCACATAAACAATTATAATAATTCCGTTACATTTTCATAAAAAAATCTACTCTTGATGTAAAAATATAACGAATAGGAATTAAATAAAAGCGGAAATAATTTTATAATTTGTTTTCGATATTCCTTTCTTTGTTTTTAATTATTTATTGTTTCTTAAAAACAAAAGGGTAAAACAACAACAACAAAAAACAGTAAAAAAAAATGCTAAGGGCTACTACTAAGTACCCCAGATGGGTAAATTTCAATGATTTAAGTTTTCTTTTGATTTTTTGTTTTATTTTTGTTTTTTTATTCCATACAGTTTTTGAGAAATTTCAAATAATATGAGTTCAGCCCCCCCATTGAATTCGTTGTTATTTTGATTACAATGAAATTTCTTTATTTTTATAAGAACGTGACCTTAGATTTTATTTTGATTTTATATATTCCAAAAAAAATAAAAAAAAATAAAAAAAATAAAAAAAGATAATAAAAAAGATAAATAAAACAACCGCAGAATAATTTTATATTTATATTGTGTATGTTTCACGCTAGATAAAGAATAAAAAATATTACATAAAATAATTATTGTCTATACAAGAGCATCTTCCTCATACTCGAACATAAATATAGATATATATATAGGTATATATTATGTATATACATACATGTATATTATAAATTTTCTTAAAAAGGACAAGAAAATAATCTAAGAAAATAATATAGAATTTGTTAGTACAATGTATATGTGTAATGTATATAATAATAGTCAACCCTCATATTTGAATTTAAGAAGATTGCGAATGAATAAAGTAAAAAGAAATAGAAAAAATATTTGAAAATTCTGCAAATATTTAAGAAATATTTATACACATATTTTTTCGAACACGATTTTATTACATTGGACACAGCAATATATTATTTTAAATATATATATTAATATATGTATATAACTATTCCCATACTCCTTTCATTTCATACATATTGAATTCAATGAAAGTTGCCAATCATTTTTTTCTTTTTCTTGAATTTTCAAATTTAAAAGAGTATCTCATGGCATATACGTTATAGCCTATGTTTAAAAATATGCATTGCTGGGTCCAATTTAATAAAATCGTGTTAATTTTTCTTAATGTTAATTTTTCAAATACTTGTTTTTTTGTAATATTATTACTGTTTTAAAAAATTTGAAACTAAATTAATTATAAAATAATTAATTTTAGTTCTAGCAAACCTTAAATTATATACAGATGTAAATGCTTGAATTCAACACAATTCCTATTTTTAACTTCCAATTTTAATATTACTTTTCTCATTTTCTAATTTCAACATTCTCAAATTGTTTATTACATTGGTAACTCTCAATATCCTTTCACATTCCATATATGCTTATTTATATACATATATATATAAATACATAATGGGGTGGTAAAATTTTTATATTCAATAAAATATGTTTTAAATGCGTACTCAGTCTGTTGGTTGAATTTTCTAAAACGATGTGTCATCTAATTTCACAGTAAATAAGATTTTGTAATATTTAAAAATACAATAAAATATGTAAGACTATAAATTAATACAAAGTTTTATTTTTTGGAATTTATTCGCTCAAAAAAAAAAAAAAACATAAAGCGAATTTCCTTTATTTTATAATGTATTTTTGTATGTTTTATGTCAAATTAATGTTAAAATAAATTAAAATTAAAATAAATACCCAGTTTATGTATATAAATATATATATATACATATATATTAGTTGCTTAATGTTTAATAAACTATATTATAAATTTTTTGTCGATAGATAAATAAGAAATATATAAATACCTACTTTCCATAAATACTATTGTGTATATTTTTAATATGAACTTTTCAAACAAATAAAAAGTTAAAGATAAACAGTAAAGGAATTTAGATAACCATCATAGAAATGAAAGGAAAATTTTGCATCTTTTCCCAATATACTAGATATTCATTCGAATAAGCAAAGTTATTATTTTTTTTTCTTTTGTTACATAATTATCACTTTACATTTCCTATGATGCAATGTTATATTATTGAAAACATATATATATTTAATAATTAACTTTGATTTTCTGGGATGATAAATTTTGACTTTATTGCCAATATATACCAGCCTCATAAAATTCAGTTATTTACAATAGTCATTTTAGGAAGTCAAGTATGTATATGGAGTGAATCTTATTTCGGTACATCAAACTTAGACAATAATCCATCTATACCGACTTATAATTATTTTGCAGTTTAATGAATCGGAATTGATACTCAGCGAGTTAATAAATAATTATATAAATAGTAAATATATATATAATAAATGAAATTCAACAAATTAAACGAGAATAAACATCCAATTCAAAGATAAATTGTTAATGCAGTTCCAAATAGTTATTTTAATTAATTTAGTTTCGAACAATTTCGTTAATATTTTTTTGTTTGAAGAACACGTGGTTTACAGAATTAAATGTATAATTATTTTTTTTTATATATATACAACTGAAACTTAAAAATTCCCTTTCATTTGAATATTTTTGTTTCTACAAATTAAATTTATATTAAATAGGAAGATTTCTATAACATTTTTAACATTTAAAAATAAAGAAGTGTGTAATAAATAAAAAAAATATTCATATTCGAAGCTGTAAATGTTAATTTTGACATTTTGTAATTTTAACAATTTGTTTCGAAAACTATTGTCTTTTAACCTTTTAACAATCATCATTGATTTAAAAGGAAACATAATAAATTTGTTATACATTAGAGATAAGTCTTAAGTTCATTAAAATAGGTAGGGTCTGATATCCAAAAAATAAAATACCAGAATTAAAATCAAAACGTGGGATGGTCTTAAAACGGAATTTACCAAAATTTAAAAAAAAAAAAATCATAATGAAAAAAGTTTTGTACAGAGTATCTGCTTTTCACTGAAAGGACCCAGGTTTGATTCCCGACGAAGAAAAAAAATGCTTTATGGGTGTTACGATCCAGTATTCTTTGGCATTGGGATAAAATAAATGATAAAAACTAATTGAGAGTATACGCTGGGTAACAACCTAAATAAAATGGTGCTATTCTGTTTAATAAGGCTTAGTTCATGAGAATAGTATAGTAGTTTTTCTAAAAAACATTGTAGTAAAAATGTGGTAAGAACTTGAAATACCGTACAAATGACAAAATTTACTGAAAACTAATTTTCAATACAACCACATCTGTTCTAATATAATAATGTAAAAAAAAAACATGTTATACAATATACAAAATATGATATAACAAATATATAATCAATATAACAAATAATTACTATAAAAAGCTCCGTAAACATATATTATTTCCCAACTTTGGAAAAGGTAAATATTTTCTTTTTTGCACCCAACACCGTTTCCGTTTTTGTATACAGTGGATTCAATAAGATGCAGGTGTCTCTTAGGATATAATCACTATTTTTTCATCAAATAAATTATGGTATGTATAAATTTTAAAATACTTATTAACATGGCTAAATAATTCTTAGTTGAATTTCACTTATTTAATATTGATTCCGGTTGTATTTCAAAAGAATGCTTCTATACATATCTTTATACCTTTCCTTTGCATTTCTCTATTGGTGTTAATAAAAATATAAAGATTAAATTTTGAAAACAAAATTTGTTCGTTACCTTGCAGGAGCAACATTAGATATACAAGTCGCACCAACTCATTACCGAACTCACTCCCCACTTGAGATTTAAAATTCGAAAAAACAAAAGTTCTTCATATAACATCTAATAGAAATGTAAGAAGAAGAGATAATAATAACAAAACAAATTGTAAAAGTTGTAATATTGAATAAAAATTGTATAGGAACATCAAATTTGGTTCAACAAAAAATTAAAATTTTAATTTTGTATGTAAATCATAAATTAAAGCAAGAAAAATTAATGTAAAAGCTGATAGCCATGGCAGCTAATGTTTATGAATAACTATTATGCAACATTTAAATTATATTCAATAAAAAAATATAATAATAATAATATGTACATACTCTTATTAGATTTATAAGACAAATTTTAAAACTTTTTGAAGTATATATACAATATATACTACATTATAATACAAAAAAAAAATATGCACAAAAAGATAAAATTTATGGTTTGATGTTTAAAAGATGCTCAAACGTCGTAATTCACTTCAACGATAACTTAATTCACTTCAACGATAGAAAACACCATCGAATTCAAACAGATCATCGAATATACACCTCTTCACTTCCGATAATACTACACCTTTGTTTGAGAGGTTTAATTTTCTTGAAGGCTGAATTCTATATCTAAATAGTTTTCTAACACCAATTTCATCTCTGGATCTTTACCAATACATTTTAAAATATAAGTTATTTTTAATCTTTTAATTAGATCAATGCTCTGAGGAGGATGTTGAGCGCTCAGATCCAAACTGAACAGAAAAAATAAATTTTTTTTTTTTTTTATATAAATTAAATCCAAAATAATGTGATAACCAACTTAACTGCCTTCGCAGAATTGAAGCCGATTCGCAGATTAAAAAAAAGGATAATAAAGAAATCAACAAAATTATAAGTGAATCTAAATGAAAACGAATAGAATAGAAGAGTTTTTAAACATAAAATTTACTGATATTGTTCTTAAAAATTTCGAAAATCTGATTTATATACGTTTGTGGTGGGAACACATCAGATGGTAAAGTGTTCCATAGTTTAGAAATTCAGTTGATGAAAAATTTGTATATTTCACCAGTTCTGGGGCTTCTTTGTCGAGTATTACGTTGGAATGGTTGTATTTTGGACATAATACTTTTTATTTCGTCAGAGCAATCAATTTTTGTTTCTACTTTTTGAATCGGATTGAATTTGAAGTTAAATTTAAAAATAATTTGTTTCAATTCACGTTGTATTTTGATCAATTTGGCGTTTTATTTCTAACTAGTTCTGAAATATGTAAAAAAAATTTCCGAACTTTTCGAATATTGCTCTGAATACCTCTGAATACATATCAAGGTACTACTTCGACACAAATCCGAGCTCAAAATGAAACACAATTGGATAATTTTGATCTGCTCTGGTCTGATTAGAAAAAGAAAAACTACCATAGCCGGTGTCAAACACACAATTTTTATTATTTCCAGCGCTTAGCAGATAAGTAGATAAAATATTTTATTAGAATATATAATTTTTGATGTTGACCTATCACATAAATTAAAAAATAAGCATGTTGCATTGAAATTTAAATTATTCAATATTCAATACACAATTGATTATGGAGTTATTAACTGATTTTTCTTTCAGGTTCATTTACTATATATTTTATCAAAAATTTTCATTTAAAATTTTGTCAGTTTTTTACTTTATCGAATATCAACGAAAGTAACAACATGTAATATATATATATATATATTTATTTTTGGCCTAAAACCTGTTATGAATTTCTTTTTAACCTTAAAGAAAATTTTATAATATTTTACATATGGGCAAATAAAATAAAATAAAAAACAACAACAAATGTTTTCATATTATTTTCCTTTTATTTTATTTGTTTTCAATTTGAACTCCATTTTCTCTGTTATTTTATATTTTATATTACATTTTTAAGATAATATATCCTTTTCTCCATGGAAATAAAAACCATGTTAAATAAAATACAACAAAAAACATGCTTGCTTTTTAAGAACAAATAAGGAAAACGTTTTTGTTTTTTTTTTTTTGAATGAAAACAGAGTAAAAGAAGGCAATAAAATCGAAATAGCTATTTAGTTGAGGGAGGGAGCTATATATAAAATGTGTGTACAAGAAACATTTTTTATCACTCCCTTGAGTTTTTGGTAAAGTAAATCATAATGACAAATAGATTTATTGTTTTCTTATATTATATATATATATACATAAATATATAAACATATAAATTCAAGTTATACTATACCCAGTTTTATCTCAAAATTATCATGCATAACAATAATATGTAGGAAGATAAAATGAAGCACTTCTTAATATTTAGTGTATAGTTTCTTTTGTTTCATAAATACAACAAAAAAAAAAAACAAAAAACAAAAAAATATGAACCAGAAACATTAAAATAAAAACTAAACATTTCAATGTACGCGTATATTATAAAACATATCGCGTTCAAACCAATTTCCAACATCAAAATGCAACCATCACATTTTTTTTTTTATTTTAGATTTTTTTTTTTTTGTGTTCGGCAAATTAAAATATCTCAAATGTAATTTAAAATAAGACACACCATAACTCATCCTTTAAATACATGTGCATAATATAATATTACATTAAACAGAAAAAAAAAACATAAAATTCTAATTCGTAAATATACAAAAATATGTATAAAAATATAGGTTTATGTGGTGTCATTGGGAAAATAAAAAATAAAAACAAAAAAAAAAATTTTTTCTTTTGACTGTACAATATTTGAGTACAAAAATGCCAAGTGAACGCCATTATTTAAAAATAAAATTACCCAAAAAAATTTATTTTTAATGATTGCTGTTCGAAATTAATATCCCATATCTAAATACCTATGATGAACGCATATGACATTTATTTTTCTTTCTGTACGTTTAGGAATGAAAAAACAAAAAAAAAAAATAAAATAAAATAAAAATTATTATTATTTTCATATCCTCCCTTCGATATCTGATATTATTATGTCTTGATCTATATCTATATAAATTTCGAAAAATATAAATGATTTTTTATTTTTTTATTTAGTAGTGTATTTTTGAATTTCATTTCAATTGTCATTGACATTTAATACTTCTAAATTGAACTTTGAGCACGTACAAGTTATATATTTAAAAAAAAGAAAAAAAGAAAAGCAATAAGAATAATGTAATGTGCATATACATATCGGATGTTATAACAAGGATTTTCGGTGAACACCTCCTTATTTATAGAAGAAGGATATTTAAATTTGTTGTTGTTTTTTGTTCTATTTTAACATCTGATATCGATGTAATAATTCACTTAGTTAAGAAATATTATTTGAAAATTATAAAATCGCAGATAACTATACCGTTATATGAATTTATTTGCAAATAGATTATATGAAATATACATAATGGCTTCCACATTTAATTTGAGAGAGTAATTAATTATAATATTTAATTACTAAATTCATAAACGCTCAAATTAATATGAGATTGTGTTCAGGCGAAAATAACTTAAAGTTACAAATACATGTAGAAAAAATATAATAAAATAAAAATACTAATCTCATGTACAAGTAAATAAATAAAATCCCGTTATTTTAATATATTACATAGAAATTTACAGAGACAGTACAAAAACTATTCTTAGAAAACTGATTGATTAACAAACTTCCAATTCTCTGTAATTGTCATAATTGTTTTCGGTCTAAAGTCTGAACTATAATTGGCTTAAATGAGTTATAGAAAAATAGCAAAAGTTAACGAAAATCTGTACAAACCCATAACAGAGTTATTTATTTATTTATATAAGCTCTTTATTGTGGGCTTATAAACCACCTCAAGCCCTCATAATAATAATTAACCAGACTTAAGTAAAGCCAAATTTAAAAAAAATCAAATCGTAAAATTTTATTTCATTAAAGTAAAAGTTTCCATGAAAAATATAAAAAAAAAACAAAAATGTAGGTTATATATAATAATTGTTGCTTATTATATCCCCTTAATCTATAATAAATATAATAAACGAAATAAAAGAATATTATTATTAAAATTTTTTTAAAATATAAAAGATTTTAGATGTAGAAGATTTATCAATTTTAAAATTACGAAAACCGATATAGCCCTATAATTTAATCAAAGCCAAGAAGGTATACTAACAGAACAGATTTTTGAAATTTACTTAATTTTGTACAACTCAAAATCAGCGAAAGTCTTTAATTCTCAGAAAATGGGTTATGATATTATTTCAGTACAAATACCACAAGCAGGGTAGACTACAATTGAAATGTTTGCACAGCAGACATTCTTAAACATATAAAATTTAATAAAAAAAGAAAGAAACACAGAAAACAAAATGCAATCCTAAAATTAATCTTGGCTAAACCTTTTTATTTTTCCAACAACAGATTGCATAGCACAGGAAATATTAATACTGTTTCCGAACAAATAGCAAAGATATCGACTGCCTTTATAGAGAGATGTCTAAATTCAGTAAATCCGCTAATAAGAGCGATTGTAGATTGAGCTTTTACCCATTAGGTTTTTTTTTTTTTTTAATTTTATTTTATTTTGTTGGTTTTTAAGTTTTAGGATAAAAATAAATTGATCAAAAAGGTTTTTGCTTGCCATTTTTTCTTAAAAAATATATATATTATTAATAGAAAAGTTCAGGTTAGTCTATAAATAAATTAAAAGTTATAGGTGTAAATACATTACTATATAAGCTCTTAATTATTAAAATTAGTAATAAGGAAAATTGTACAATAAAATTAAGGCATAATAAAATAATAATAATAATAATTTAAAAAAAAAAAACAGTTTGCGATAATTAATTTTTTGTAATTGTTAAAGATACAATGCAGATAATTGATAACTGATCTTCAACAACTTTTAAATTCTATAAACGATCGCGGCAAACTTTTCGGCTTAAATTAAATATTAATATAAGTAAAATCAAATTTATTGTTATTTCTAGGATCAACACATTTAAAAACATAATATTAACAATAAATAATACCATAACTGAACGCAGTTTTAAATATATCTATGGATGTCGGCTGAATGAAAACTGGAACTCAGACATTGAAATAAAATTTCGAATAGAATATGCTCGTAGCACTTATTTTGCAATTTAAAAAAGTTCTATGTAACCATCATATCAATATTGAAACCAAAATCCGATTCAGTAAACGCTATATGTGTGGTAAATACTCCTCTATGGTATGGAAGCGTGGACACTGAAAATAACGGCCATGAAAAAGCTTGAAGCATTTGAAATGTGGGTATACCGTATTAGAATACTAAAAATATCATTGATAGAACAATAGTAAGGTTCAAAACATAATAGCTGTTTTTATTAACAATCAAACGCAAACCGTGAGTTTTTATTAACAATCAAACGCAAAAAAACAACTTTTCTGGGTCATATGAAGCAAAATGACAAATATCATATTCTACAACTGATTTGAAGGCAAGTTAAATTTGAAGGCAGAAGACGAGTTGGCAGAAAACAAATGTCATGGCTAAGAAACTAAGAATCAGACAATGTCTTTAGTAGTTAGTCTTTAAACAGTGGGAGAACTAATGCACGCAGCACAGAATAGAGAGAGCTTGAGAAAAGTGATCGCTCTTATCCAGCAGTTCTGGATATGCAGCTGAAGAAGAAGTATTGTCAAATTCAATATTTTTAAGTTTTCGGATGCAAATAAAATGGAAGAACAGTAAATGGTTTTAAAATTCTCTAACAACGGTAAAAATGTAAAGTTTCTTTGTAACGTAGGACTACAAAATTATATTATACTTGCAAAATTGATTTATTTATTTATTTATTTTCACAGTTGATCCTACAGATAAATCTGTAGGCCAACTTTATAGGTCCTTTTCCCTTACGAAATGTGGGTCTTTTTATTAAATTATATTAATTATTTGGAATATATTTTTGTATATATATATTTATATTAATTTTTTTATTAGTTATATTATTATTAATTATTAAATTATATTTGAACCGATGTGGTTGCATTGAAAATTACATTTTTCAGTAATTTTCACCATTTGAAAAAATTTTCGTTTCTCACGGGGTTCTCACGGGCTTTACCACTCGAATACCGAGGCCACGTTGCAAAATTGATTTTATCAAAAAATTAAATAAGTACACCATCGCTTTCTAACCATTTGATATATGTACAATTTCAATTGTTCATGACTTTATTTTTATCTTTTACAGAAGTTGTGGTAAATTATTTAATCTATAAATGATACATAAAATGGTAGAAAGGGTTTGAATTATTAAAATGATTAAAACAGAATAAATCTAAGCTACATATTATAAGCAATTTTATATATATATGTAAAAATTCAATAGAAAATATACTATAAAAATTACATCTAAATTTATAAAAGATGACATGAATTGACATTTATTAAAGAAGTATATATTTACAATGAGATTATAACAAAATTACAGATTGCTACTATTTGACTACAATTTTAATTGGCATTTCTCGTCAGGTCTTTACAATTTTCAAACGTTCTAATTTTTTTTCCGATTATACCGATTTCTACCTATTATACCCATCATTATTGACAAAATTAAACATGTTATTATTCGACACGGTTTCATTTTCTCCCATAATATTGTACTTCGAAGACTCCTGTTGGCATCAGTTTATCAAAATATTATACAAAAAAAAATGTAATGCATGTACGAAAAATATGAAGAGATAGGCTCAACTATATACTACAAATATTTGGTATATTAAATAACGATTTAAATAAAATACAATTACGAAATTTGAAGAAAATAAAACGTTATTAATTCACTTTCTAATCTAATTAAAGTACTATAAAATGTATTTTTTAAGATAAATCGTTTAAAAGCTAAATATTAATGTTTACAGTGTATGCGATAGCTTTGCTCAATCTATCTGATACTTTATCCAAAAATTTTCAAATTCTTTTTTAAACTGCAATCAAACTTTAAAACTAATTACGCCTACTTTAGCTAGCATCATTCTATCTATACTGAAATATTGCAAAGCAATCTAAGTTAAAGAAATATTTATTCAACTTATTTTAATTTAGCTATATAAATTTCGCGAATAATTTCGTAATAATAATTGTCAATTGTTATTAATATTTATTTTAAATTATTTTGCAACAAAACTTCTTATTTTCATTTCCAAGACTCAGTTTCTATTTTTAAGTAAAAAAATAAAAAAAAAAAACAATATTTTATTTTGATAATATACTAAAAAAAAAAAAAACTTTTACAAAATATCCTAAATAATATATTTCATAGACATATTATGTTATTTTATATATAGGATTTATATACATATTTATAAATTATATATACATATATGTATATAGTTACTTTAAATGAGGGAAGAAAAATAAAAAACATTTTTTTCAAAGAGAAAAAATAAAACCGAAAAAAAAAATATATATATTTTTAAAAGCCCAAAGACTCATACATTATCTGACATTACAACTTAAGCAATTTGGCAGAGAAAAACTTTTATGATTTTTGTATGTAATGTACTCACACTCTATATTGATTCTCATATTTTTTACATTAACCAATTGAATAAAGATGTGCGGAATTCATTCATTGCAAACTAAGGAATTATTCAAAGTCGGAACTAAATATATGTATAATATGTTCTAAATACATTTATTATATTTCATTATAATATGCAATATAGGGTAGGGTGTCCCTAATTTTCATGATTTGAATAGTTTTATTAAACAATTTAAATAATAAAATTTATTGTTCGTTCACTTCTGAAGCTTTTAGATCTGTATCCTTTTTTTATTTTCTTCACAGTAAATTTGGTACAATTACATTTTTGTGCTTAATTAAGTACAGTACTGTAAGTTTTTACTACATATTTTACTACAATGTTTTTCTAGTATTTAGTTATAAAATATTTGGCTTATTAACTCACTAAATATGAACAACTACCTGTACTGTGGAGAGTTAATTCGTCTTTATAATAGCATAAAGTTCCATGTCATTTAACAGATTTAACAGACAAGTCAGAATATTTAAAACAACTATTTACAAGATCCAAAACCTAAGCGGGACTAAAATCCGGAATTTTTTAATTATACTATAGTCAGAGACGTAACCAATATAGCATATCGTTCGACATGTACATTTTAATTCAAAGAAAATTCTAATATCCAATTATAGATAGATCTTGATCAATTCTATTCTTTGTGGAAATTGTAACAACCTTAGCATAAATATTAATAAGGACAATTATATGTAATTTTCTAACAGACAAACTCAAATTGAATTTTATTATAGTAGTAATGGCTCTACTATTGAACATGTCTCCGAAACAAAAGACATACAGGTTTCATTTTCGATAATAAATAAACTTTTAACGCTCATATTGATCACATTTTTCCTATATAAAGCCTTTTTCATAAAGGAGAAATTCGCAGCTATTTTAAAATCCATATACATTAAAAAATTTATATATACTAAAATCGAATATGCTTGTCCAATTGGATGACTTATTATGCTAAATTAAAACAATAAAGTCTGTACAAAAGAAAATGATTAGGTTTTATCTATACGTAAGTTAAACTGGGAATCTTATATCACTGGCTATCTGGCTAAATGTCAACTTATGAACTTACATACTCTTGAAGCTTTGACATAATGCTGCTTCCGTGATGTTTTGCTACGATATCTTACCTAGCAGAATAAATTGTCCACCTATTATTCGCCTTTATAATATCTATGCACCAGTGCGCGATTTCAGATGCCAAAGATTTTTATATCTCATAGTCGTAGAACCAAGAGTGAATATCTGGGCCTATAGCAATTTATCAGCACTTATTTAACAACAGTTTCTCATTGATTGACTTCAATTCAAGCAGGTAAGTTTTTAGGAGAAAAATCATCACATTTTTGATACTTCGCAATCATTTTCGTCCCAAGTTTTATTTAATTATCTATAATTATAATTGACAAGCATTTAAGGTCCTGCGCAGTAGACACTTTTTTATTTTATTTCGATTCTCCTGCTCCTTAATGAACTTCTAATATATATAATATATAAGATTGCATATAAAACAAAAATGCGCACACAGTTGAAAATTTTGTACTCATATGATTTTATTATTCAGCAAATACATTATGCATATGTGAGATCTTATGAAAATAATAAACAAAAGCAAACAATTCAGTTTTTATAATTTACATTATATAATGTCGGTGCGAAGTCTATGTCAGTACGTAAATTACTGTTTTTTTAAAAACTTTAAATTAGACTTCAACTTGAAATATAATTACTCAACAGGGGTCCCTAGTAATTTTATAATATATAATAATTTATTCTCTGTTATAATTTGAATTTACTACCATTAAAATTACGATTACTATTATTATTTATTGATTTGAACTTCTTTTCTTACTTGATGTTATTTTCTATTTGAAAATATTGTTATATTTGAATTTTAGATTTCTCTTTCTTATTATCTTCTTATTTTTTTTTTTTAATATTTTATAAACAAAATCTGTAAGGTAGTACCCAGTAGATTGAAATAAATAAGTAATATCTGAAATCGTATAAAAGTAACCTTGTAAACTATACCTTCATCTTTTTTAGTGAATTTAAGATTCTGACCATCAAGTTTGATTCACACGCGTTTAAATAATTACCCATATGGTGAGCTTTCATGACACTCATGGAGCTCTTTAGAGTAAATAAAAAAATAATTCTGTATTTAGGACGTATTTAATATGAAAAAATACTTATGATAATTGAACATAGAACTGAAGTCTATAACACTCGTATCATTATTTAAATGTTATGCCTCGTAGTCTGTTAATATTTATTAATATGTATATTAGTATTAGGTTTTCCTACTATTTACTTTAGTCATTATTTGATTAATTTCATTTCATTTGTTAGATCTCTTGATGAAATTACTTTGGAACTTGAATTATTAAAATGTTATTTTATATACAATTATTTTAAGTTAAAAAACAAAAATAAAACCTTGTTAGATCAATTAAATCAAGTCGAAATTAATGAATCTGTTCGAATGATAATGAGATAATGAATTGATGTTATCAAATGTAATTCTTTATCTTAATGGTAATTCATTATTGCTTTATTCCAATTGTTGACTTATTATTATTGCTTAAAATAAAGGACACCCTAACTTATATATAATATGTTTTAAATAACTAGATATATAGGTATATATAATACTTTTTATTAAGATAAGTAAAAACTGTTTACTGAGTTATAAAATGTTATAAAATTTAGAATCAAAATTTAAATAGAAAATTCATTGCAAAAAAAAAAAACAAAAACAAAACAAGAAAAATTAAATAAATAAAATTTACTGATATTTCAAAAGACGGACATATTTTGGTTTAAAAAGTTTCCTTTTTATAATTTTTAATGACAATTTAAAAAGGATCTACATCTACATAGCTAATGCTTTTTTTTTTGTTTTTGTTTTTCTTCTTCTTTCTTTTCAAGTATTTATTTTTCTATGATTCTCTTATTGTATTTAGAGTTTTTTTTTTATTTATTTTTTTTTATATATGCTTATTTTGTTTATTTAAAATTATTTATTTTCATTTTTAATTTACTTTAAATTTATACAATTATATATTTATACAATTATATATATATATAATGAATGAAAAAACCGTCTCCATTTAATGCCAATTCTTTTTTGTTCATTAAACTTTTGCCAATGAATTTTTCTTTTAATGGCTAATTTTTGTACATATCTAAATAGATATATTAGTATATAATATATACATATATTTGTATCTTCTTATATATTATTAATATATATTTTTCTTATTTTGTTTTTGGAAATTTATAAATGCAATACGGAAATACTTAAAAAAAAAAAAACAAAAAGATGTGATATAAAAATTGAGATATTTTCAAAAGTCATAGTAATTTCATAAATATACAAATTCCATGTCTAAAATATATCTTGTAAATATAATTTGATGATATGAAGGGTGAATTTAAAATAAAATTTATTTTTATAAAGCCATTTATATTTATTATTTATACCCTCTAAATTATTGAATACTTAAGTTCGAATTTTTGAAATATTATTTTTTTTTTTGGTTTAACAAAACTAAACAATATAAAAAAAATCGTTGAATCCACGAAGCAATTAAAAGTGAGTGAGAGAAGATCTACAATTAGAAAAAGTTATAAATAAACTTCGTTGTACATATAATAAGATCAAAGTAAATTTAAAGAGAACATTTTTTTATATATTTATATACCAACGTATATTTAATTAGCAAAAATTTTATTTTCATTTTGAGACTCTAGACTCTACAAAATCTGAACCTGCTCAACTCATTGAAAATTATTTATTTTATTTTTCAAATTTAATGCAAATTTTCATGAATATGCTACGAAAACTGGAATAATGTTAGTTAGGGATTTTTGATAATCTAGATCACGATCACAGATCTTTTCGGATTTGATTGAAATTGAAATTTGTGAAATTTCAATTTGTTGTAAATATAAAAATTCAGCAGAACAAATGGAATTAATAAGTAAAATAATTAACATTTATACAGTAACCGTACCCAGGAAGATAGTTTAAACTTTTTAGGTATGTGCGTGAATCAAAAACTGACTTGGAACGATCATCTTTTTGGAATCGCGAAAGGAGCATCGAAGTGTTTGGGATTCGTAAATCGATATAAAGCTCTCTTTTCAGTTTCAGAACTTGTCAAAATCTATAAATATATATTTTTACTTTATTGCTATGAATATTTTTATTAACTTTAAATAAATGTAATTATAATTGCATATAGCCTAAAAATGAGAAACATTTCTAAAATGGAATACAATTCACACATTCGGCTACCCATTCAAAATCTCACAATTCGTCTAATTGACGACCTAACTAGAAATTCGTCCTTAACTTCCCTTGAACATCGTTATATAGTATATGGCAGTGTTTTTTGTTTTATAGATACTTCGTAGGTGTCAACACATCTCATTAGAAATCATAGAACTAATTGCTCCTCTTAAACAGTTCCAACGCGAAATTAGAAAAGCCCATTTCTACACAGTAGACATATCTAGATGGCATAAAAATGTTTACAGAAATTTGTTCATAGTCCGGATTTCACGAATGTGGAATCAAATCCCTGCTGGTGTGTTTCCACATTTAAACAACACCATAGTGTATAACTTACAAAAGTTTAAAAAAACAAGAGAATGAGGTTAATTTCATTCTCCAAATACCTGTTAATTCTTTAAATAACGTTCCTATCTATAATTCTTCATATCCTATACCAACCAAGTGGTACGTATAAGTACTTAAGTCGATAGATAAGTACAAATGGTTAAGTGCTAACGCTTGGCTTTTCATAAAAAAAAATGTCCTAAGATTTTAAACTATGGTATCTATTGATGAATGTCTTGAAACAGAAAAAAATATTAATTCAATAAAAATCAAAGATAATAATTCATGTACTAAAGTCAAATGTGTAAAAGTGTTTCAATAAAATCAAAATAAGAGTATTTACTATTTAATTCTATTGTTGAAGTAGATGAATATGCATTTGAGAAATAAAAGGTCAACAATAGGGTTTAATAGTGGTTGGGTACATTAGAAATTACATATCTGGGTTTCAATCAAACTGCTGCGGACTAATGTAATTCCAACATTATGTTTTATAAATGTTTGAAAATGAACATGAAGTTTCTGAATGTGTTATTAAAACATTAAACAATAATACTTTTAAAAGGGAGAGTTTGTTTGTTTGTTTGTTCGCTATACACGCTCACAATTTCAAAAGTAGAGCTCTGAATTTTTGCACAGCTATTCATAACCAAAAACGAACCGGAGGTGATACTTTACAAAGCTGTCAAATGACATGTTCGAGGAGTTGCCATACAAATTCTAGCCCCCATCATAAATGTTTCACAAGACAATTCTGTTACAGATATAAAAATTTATACATAGATATTTTATCAAAAATAAACAAACACGAATTTTACACTTTTCCAAGGTTGATTTGAGTAATTAACATACACAAATGTGTATCACAAATATCACAAATATTTTCAAAGGTGCTAGAAGGTTAAAAGCTCAAGTAAGTTAAGTACTTTTTGAAAAGCAATCTAATTTTTTACCTTTTCCGAAATTAGGATTGGTATGGGTAGCTGACATAAAACCCCCATCACCCATGAAGAAAATTTCAGAATTTTAGGATGTTAGACATATGAAGCTTCTAATTAGAATTCACATAATATAAAAAAACAAAAACATTTTTCGTTGGACAAAAAAAAATTAATGTTTATCAAAAATTTTAAAAACAATTAAACATTATGAAATTTGATAATTTTGAATATCCAAAATAACTTTTATTTAAAAATGTTTAAAAATCATAAACAGATACATACAATAACAATATTTGGAATAAGCTAAGTGATTTAATACAGCTTATTAATGGAAAAATTTCAAAAGACTTAAATAGCAAAATTGAAATAGCAACGATTAGTACAACCATACAAAGTATTTAAGAGTTAACTGATTCCAAATTTTAGGAATCAGTATTAAAATTTTACATGGCTAAGTATAATGCTTCTACGCAATTTGAAGCAGCTTAAAACTATGCAATGGTACTAGATTAATAATAAAAACCTTGTATCCTTATGACATTGAAGAGTAAATTCAAATTGATTGTCGAAAAGGCGAACATATCTTTATTCCAAGATATCTGCTAATATCATCAGAAATGACGTTTAAGTTTAAACGCTTACAATTTCAAAACGGTGAAATTTAGTTCTGCTCATTAACAAATCGCAGGGAAAAACTCTAAAAATGTTTGTTCTGCAACTGAAAGAAGATTGTTTCTCTGATATGGTAAGAAATTTAAAATTTAGCAAAACTTACATATTAGTAACCAAAGAATGTCAAAATATCATAATGTAAAATAATCATAATGTAAAAATAATGTAAAAATGTAATCATAATGGTAAAATTTTATACTTTAACATACATCAGAGACTAATAAACAATTTTCCAGAATTAGAACAAATTATAATTATGATGTTAATGTCGATGTTGATCAATAACGATAGTGATGAGTACAAATAAATAATTATTATTACAATATAATATTTGAATATAAATAAGTCATCATTCAAGGCAATACTTGTAGTGTTTATATTAAAAAAAAATGAAGCTACAAACTTTTATCAATTAAATGTATCGGAAACGTAGTGTGGTTGTTTGTTGCATGTATAATAAGTTGCGAAAATAATTTATTTCATATAATGGGCTTATACCGTCAACCTAAGTATATTAATATATAATAATGATTTTAACATTTATAATTATGAATATTGCAATAAGAATGCAAGAAATACTTAAAATATCTAAATTTGTTTAAATATAAATAGTATAAAAATTATACGCATGTGTAATAGAATCTTTAAAAAACCTTAATTGACTGTATTGTGTCGAATTACTCGAATTGTTATGAAAATATTAAATTTGGGATAGATAATGTTTAAAGTAAAGAGTGATCATGAAATACTTATAGATTATAAATGTTGTTATACAGATTATAATATTTAAAAATAATAACACGTTTGATTAATTAAGTATGTATATAACAAAATATAAACAAATATAGACCTAGAATTTATAGATTTAGTATAGATTTAGATTATAATATATATATATATAATAGATTTAGACCTAAAATAAATAGAAATGACATAATATTATCTATTATCATTTATATCTTTAGAGAAATTATTATCATTTAGGTTTCAATTCAAAATCTGAAAAGTTTGGAGACAGTTTACATTACATTATTTAATGGATTAGTGCATTAGTGTTGGAATGAATTAGTTAATGGATATTTGGAATGCATTACTTAATGGATTTGTGATCTGAGGTTATTCATCTCTAAAATCATGTGTATCAAAGTCAAGGTTTTTTTTTAAACAAGATCCAAATTATACCAAGATTCATATATAATTGTCCTATATAGTTAAACATAAGTACTTCTACTATGGGAAGCTAATTTAATTTGAACAGAGGTTCATACATCTCTGCAAAAACCCGAATATAAAAGCAACATCTAACTACACGCATTTTATTACTCCAACAAAACAATTTATGTAAATGCTAAAATTACAAGGAACCAAAAACTTTATCATTCATCTCATACGTTGTAACATTCAAATAAGTTATGTAGAACAGAAAATCCGCTAGTAAGTCGCTAATAGAATAAACAAATTATTACAATTAAATTCGATCGATTCGGGACTTATCACTCCTGAGGGATTTGTATTTCTATAAATAAATATAATTATATAGAAAATATTACCTATATATATGTATCTATTATTTTGCATTATAAAGAATAATTTAAATTTAAACTAGAATGAAACAATTAAAATAAATAATATAATATTAACCAATCATGATTAAAGTTAAATGGTAGAACTGGTATTTAAATTATAGTCATGTACATTTAGTAATAATTATAAGATGAATTTCGCTTACATATAGACTATTTTAGAACTAAAATATTATGCTCTGAGTAAAAATAAACAGTAAAAAAAGTTAATGAATTTATGGTTAAAAAAAATGTAATGCTATAGAAGGTAACTGGTTCTCTAATGAACTTGTGATATTATAATAAGAAAAAATAAAACATAATATAATAATATTCTAGAATGGTTCAATGATAGAGAAGAATGGCATACCTAAGGTACTAAGAAATAAATTTAAAAATAAAATAAAATATGCAAAAAATAAATTTATAAGACGTAAAATTGACAATTACTACAATCAAAAATCTATGTGGTAGGTATAATATAATAGAATAAAAAATATATTGAATAAGAAAATTTTTTAAATAAGTAAACATTCATTTTGATAGATAAATTATCAAATGTATAGAAAAGAAATATTAAGTACCAATTCTTTTTAGATATTTATAAGATTAACGAGAATACAAAAATTTAATATTGCAACATATTTCAACTTGTTATTAATACTTTGAAATTTAAAATAGTTACAATGAATTCAATGAAATTAAAAAATATCTTAATAAATATGAATATAACAAAGAGATAACAATATGGCTTACACAAAAATATTTAATAATTTATATTTAATCTTATTTGTTCTAATTTTCTGTCTGTCATTAAAAAGTTTTTAAAAGTGGAATTTTTCTAGAGAACTGTAAAGAAAGTATAACAATTTCAGTATATAAAAAATAAATGTGTAGCTTTAGTTAGTAGACCAATAAGTACCATAAGTTTTGATTTGAATCAAGTTATTGCAAAAAATTTTAATGTTTAATTTAAAGACTATTGAAAAAAATAACTGTAGAAAATCATAGTTGTGAGTTTCTGTTAAATTTGGTAATTAGTAATTAGAAAATGGGTGCTTATATATGATAGAAATATTGTATTAGCTATTTTTGTAAATTTTCAGAGAGAAATTAATATGATAATGGTTAAAGGCATATGTAAATGTCGAGTCAAGTACAGAACCTTATTTTAGTCTGTAAATTTTAGGCGAACTACGCATTGTCTGTAATTTTTAGTAAAATTCTCAGGAAAGTATATTAGAATTTTTTTCAATGTTTATTACGGTAAAAAAAAAATATAAAAATCAAAACTGTTTATATATATGTATAATAACACCCTGTACCAGCACTTGGGTATTTTTAAGAATAATAAAAATAACTGAATAGAATAGAATTTCTTAAATTCATTAAGTATTTACAATACAACTGTTGTAAATACTGATTTTGATTCCAATAATCAAATCTCTCCAAACTCAGAAATGCGACTTTATATTTAAATAAATATTTATTTTAATGGTACTAATAACGTCTCAGTTGAGAACTAACGGTCCTCAACTTATTTGATTATTATAAGTATAATTTGAGCATGTATTAATATTTTTCCTTTTAAGCCATATACTCAAAGAATGTTATTTCAGTATCATAATAAGTATCTGAATATCAATAATGAAACAAAATCAAAATGGCATCCACAGTGCCCATATTTAAATTTTACTTAGAATGCACGATTACAGTGGAAAATTCCTCAAAAATTGACAAATCGAAAAGAGAAGCATATAGCAGTGACATATCGTCACATTTTTTTTTAATTCAGAGCAAGTTTAGTATATACTAAATTTAATACACAGGCTTTAACAGGCTCAAAGCAACGATTCTTATCTTCATATAGGGTAATACAGTAAACAAATAATGAACTATTTTTCAGTATAGACAATCTATCCAAAATTTGTAATAGACTTTGTCTATTTTGCTAATTTATCTAGTTTTTGAAGCTTCATTTTATTCGGCCAAATAATTATGAAAGAGAATTTTAGCTTTAATAAAGCTTTAATTCACTTTAATTGTGAAGTCGCAAACCGACGTACTTATTTTAATAGCTTGCGAAACAAATATGCTTCTTAAAATTATTGGTTGAAATATTTAAAAAAAATTTTCGATTATTTAATATATAATTTAAAATCTAAATTAATATAACAAAATAAATAATATTTATAATGTGCAAACTTACTAAATATGTCAAGCAATTTACAGAAATTATCAAAATTTCAAACTTACCTGTAAATAAAGAAAAAATAAAAAATAAAATTTAAATAAAATATAACACAAAGAAAAATTAAATTTATTATTATTATTAATTATTATTTTTATATTAATATTTAATCATTTAATTTGCAAAAACATACACAATTTTTTTTTTTTTATTTTTTATTAAAAAAAATATAATATATTTATATATTATATATAGTTAATATAATAATATTTAATTTTTTTTTATTCAGGAAAAAACTGAAATATGCATACTTATATATATATAGCAACGATATACCACATGTCACTATTTACGAGAATTTTTATATTATATAGTGTATGTGTTTTTATTAAAACGCATATATTTAAATAAATACACAATATATTTTTAGATTTTTATGAAAATTATAGATTTTTTTTTTTAATTCATATAAAAAATATTACAATATCCAGTAGAAATTACGATTAACAAAAAAAAAATGTATATATTATTTAAAAGCTTAAATATTTAACATTTACAGGAAAAAAAACACTCGATTTCTGTTATCACTATCGTTCCATATTGAATTATAAATCAACGAATTATATATAATATACGTATATATACTCGTATAGACTATGTATACAAAAATAAAAGATATACATATATATTTATAATATATTTTTAAATACATTTTTTTATTTTTGTTTTTTGTGAAACGATTATATGGAGTTAAATATAAAAAAAGAAATTAAACACGATTAAAGAGCGTTTTAGTAGGTACATTTTTTTCGTTTTTATTTTTCTCCTATCATTTACACGATTGCGATTTGCGATTAAAATAAAAAGTCAAGTAACGTTAATCTCTTATTTTTCTTATTTTCTATTCTTTTTTTTTTAATTTTCATTATTCGCGCTCAATTTTTCATATACGTATTTTTTCCATTCGAAATTAACAGAAGATCACAAACAAACTAGAAATTTTTTAAATCATATTTTATCAAAAGCAAAATTTTTTGTATTTATTTTAATGTTTCAAAATTTTTGTTTAGATATAATATCAAAAATAAGTAATAAAAAACAAAAAATAAACAAATTATGAGAAAAAACTTTCTAAAAACAAGAAAAAAAAAATATTTTTTTTTTGTTAAAAAGTTCTTTTTACAACAGCGTATATCCTTTTTTTAAAAAAATTTTTTTTTTAACAATGAATAGCCAACGGCAAATGAGGAAATATGAAAAAAGTAACTGAGATAAGTAACTTTTTTCTCTTTTTCTTTCTTTATTTAACTGTTTTGAACATATATATTATACATATATATATATATATATATAGATTAAAACGTGTAGTTTGTGTTTTTGGATTTGTTTTCCTCTTGTTTTTTATGTATGTGTTCAAAATAATGTGACAATCTGCCTGTTTGTTTATTTATTTTTTTTTTACCTATGAAATCTATACCTATATTTTTTTTAAATAATATAATTTAAGATACTACTTGAAAATAATAACAGAAGTCAAAAGGTATCATTATAATGATGTGAAATTGCGAATGTGAAAGCGTTTATTGTGAATATATTTAAATGTGTATTGTATATAGGGTATGTATATAGGTATACTTCTTCAAATGGGAAATAAAAAAACCTGAATTATCTTAATATCTTAAATTTATTAGATATTTCATTATCTTTGTCCTTTATATCGTGACTTCAAATCGAATTATATGTTTTTCCGTATAATTTTTTGTGTATGAAGCTGTTTTTTTTATTAATTTACAGTTGGTATAGATAATTTCCCGAAAGAAGATGCTTCATCATAATATTCACGAGTAGAGAATCAAAAAAAAAACATGTTAGACAATATTATTTAAAATAAATATATGTAATAAAGTTCTAATTCTAATGTAAATGTGAAGTACAATTACTTCACTTAGGCTGTGGTTATTGCTTTAAGTAAAATTAATACGTCCAATTTTTCCTTTCCATTTTACTGTGGCAGTATTTATTAAATTTTTATATAGAGAAATAAGAATTGTAAAAAAAATATTCTAGTAAACCAATTCAGTTCCAAAATTTAACATTTTAAGCTTAATATTTAAAATAAAATCAATTTGATTAAATTTTATTTTACGAATCAGTATTTTTACAAAACAAAAAAATTTAGCAAAATAAAACAAAATTATTTTACTGAAGCAAGTTTAATTTTTTCATTGTTTCGTTTGATCAGAAAACTTAAGTTTACATTTTATTATATTTTGATTGTTTGTTGTTTACATTTCTCTTTGATTGTTTTTTGTCCAAGAATTTATTTAATTTTTTTAATATAATTTTTGTAATATTAATAAAACTTCATTTGTAATTTTTAATTTATCTATGAAAACAACTATACTTTGTTATGTCAAATTCAAAACAAGAAAACGTTAAATCGAAATGGCAAAAAATTTAATTAAAGCAAGTTTTCTGATCGCTTTAATCCTAAATAACCTCACCGTAAAAATAAAATATTTTTTCAGTGCTTCATTTTTACGTATTCATTTTACTAATTGCTATAATCACAGCTTTAATCGCAGATTAATTTAAAAATCCCAATTTTTATTTCCTAACCAGTAATAACACTTTATAACCGTGCTGTAAAATTAAATTTTCCCTATTAATTTCTTTGAAATTGCTGCCAAATACTAAGGGGTACTGCTAATATTTTATGGCATTATGAATTTTATGTATAAGATTTTAATCGAGTTATGATCATATTTATATATTTTATTCTTGTCTTTTAATTTTTCAAATAATGATTTACCTCTTCTAAGTCCCTCACTATATTTGTGTAACTAAATAAATAGAATCGATGATTTCATTTTTAGTTCAGTAACCGCGATCTTCTACTGTTTGAAAATGGTTTACTCTTAATTTATCTTTTCTGTTGATCTTGATTACAGGTATTTTCTTGAGCACTTGCCATTAGCAGTATTAATTAAAGAATCAAAATTAAAAATCTTATTATTATCATATTCATATGTTTTTTCCGTTGGATTGTAATCAAATATCGATTATTCTTTGAAGTTAGTATTAATCTATTTCCATTTTATGAATTAAAAATTCAATTTCCTTTTACTCATTTAATTTTTTTGTGCAAATATCGATACTTCGGAAAATTACTTCCTTCATCAGTGTAGTCGCAAGCACTAAGCATTAAGTGTATTTAAAAATTTATACCCATCACCCTATATCACCCATTCATTAGCTTTGTTAGATTTGTATCTATAACCCATTTTTGTTCTTCTCTTATTTTGTGAAGTTTTAAGCAATATAATTCAACTTCATTAAAATTTTGTGGAAGTGAATCATACTTTGCAGAGCAAATAATCACATCTCTTGACATTTAGAAGTTTCGTTCCAGCCCAAAATACACTTAACTAATAAACATTGCTGGCACCAATTGTTAAACATTTTAAGGTATCAAATTTAAGATTTAAGTTGTTAGATATATTATTAGACATATTATGATTTTAAATTGATTTTATCTTCTTTTGATGTAAATGATGAAACTAGTAGAAAAAGAGTTTTAAAAAATTGGAAAACATATACCTGCAAACAAGCGAAAGATAAGAAAACAAAAAATAAACAAAAGAGCTCGAAACTATATATACAAAAAATTATTCTATCTTTTGGAATAAGCTCTGTTTCCAACATCAAAGATAATCGAGATTCAATTTGAATTTCAACTGTTATGTATTTAGTGATAGAAAAGTAGTAAGTTGTGGTATAAATCTATATAACTAAATCAATGTCCTACCAGTAAAACAATATGTAATTTTTCTTTCAAACGTTTTACAAAATAATCTAGAAAATCTACATTTACATTTTACATTTATCCGTGGCCTCGATAGCCGAGTTGTAAAGCACTCGAGTGTAGTAATGTAACGATCGAAGGAGCACGGGTTCAAACCCCGTGAGAACCGAAAATTTTTTCAAATGGTGAAAATTACTGAAAAATGTAATTTTCAATACAACCACATCGGTTCAAATATAATTTAATAATTAATAAAGATATAATATAACTAATAAAAAAAAAAATAATATAAATATATAATTAACAAAAATATATTCCAAATAATTAATATAATTTAATAAAAAGGCCCATATTTCGAAAGGGAAAAGGACCTGCAAAGTTGGCCTTTATCTGTATCTGTAGATTTATCTGTAGGATCAACTGCTAAAATAAATAAATAAATCTACATTTAACCCTGGAACAACTAGCCTATTATGAAGCAAATATATTTTTTGAAAGCATATGTGACTGTACTTTATTCTTTCGTCATATTTTTAAGTAAACAAATATTTGAATGTTGAGAAGTATAGACATTTTAGTAAAAGTCGGTGAGTAAATTTTACTCATGTTTACCTAAATAGTGAATAAATTTTACACACGTTTAGCTAAATAGTAAATAAAATCAATTCAAATCTACATAAGGCTCATTCCGAAAGTACTGCAGTAATTCAAAAGTCGATACACCACCACTTTTTGCTCTAATTGCAATTTACCTATCCATATATGTGGTGAACACCAAATAAATATCATAATAATTTTATTATTATATTTTTTATGTTATGGATTACTGTTATGAATCACTTTAATAAAAATTATTTTTCTAAATATTTTTTATTATATATCAATTTGAGATATCGTGTTTACACTTTCTCATATAAGATTCAGTAAAAGTGAGTAAAATTTCATTCATGTTTACCTTTAAGCAATAGGAAAATTATTATTTTACCTTTCCAGGGTTAATTTTTAAAACTTATTATAGAATATATTAACCACATGACGGTTATATCTTATTATAAAAGTAGAGATAACACTCATGTGGTCTTTTGCTTCTCTTCATAAATCTTTGTTTATGCAATAATCGTTTTCAAATATCCTCCGAATACTGAAGACTTTTAGATTATTTTAAAGTGAAAATAAAAATAACTATTTACTATATAACAGTTTTAGAAATCCAACATTTTATTAGTACAATTATAGCTAACAAATAATAAATTATTTACCATCATTCTTAATATTCACTTGGTATTAGTGTTTATATTGTACCCACTTATACTAATGTCTAATACAAAATTATTTTATTATATGACAATATCACTGATAACAACGATAAATCACAAATATGAAAATATAATAAAAAAGTAATAAATAAAAAGAAAAACAATATTATATTACCACAATATAATATACATATATATATAGGTACATATATCTATACAAATATTAAAATACATTAAAAAAAATAACAAAACTAAACAAAAAAAAACCAACAACAACAACAACATTATTATTTCCTTTGATGAGTTCTCTTAAATAAAATTAGTCGAATTTAATAACTTCATCATGTTGTACATATATATATATATATATATATATATATATATATATATATATATAATACAGGAGGTAAAAAAACACATAAAAAAGGAAAATGAAAACAAGGAGCTTAGAAAGCAGGCGGAAATCATTCCAAAGGTTATAATGTTTTGTTGATTCTGATTATTATTACTCCAAATCGATTTTTGATATGAAAAATATATCCTGAACATGTAAAGATGTCATTTAAATCATTTTATGTGTAACTGGAAGGGCAAAATAACTGAAATATACATGTAAATATTTATGTATACAAACATATACATATATATATATTATATGTTTATGAAATGATAATGACTGTTTTCGTCGGCTACACCTTTTTGCTTTCTTTTCCAAATAATGCACAGTAAATAACAACCCTATAAAAAAAAAAATAAGTAAAATTTCTAACAAAAAAAAAACACAAAATTATGAAGAAAAAAAAAATGACAGCATCATTCAAAATAGCAATAAATGCCTTCCAATATACCATTAATGAGCATTTTTTTATAACATAAAAATTATTAATGCAATGCTAAAACGGAAGATGTTGTATGAAAATGGGGCTTTCTTCTCCAAATTAAATTGTAATATTAATGGTTTTTATTTTATTTTTATTCATATTTTTTTTATGGCCCAAATGCCTAAGACGCCTAGATATTGGCGGTTCAGATTATTTCCGGCCGTATAATAAATGCTAAATTAAAATTAAATTTAAAATTCGTTTAAAAAATTAAATTGTTAAAAAATAAAAATCGGTTTCGAACCGTTTATACATTTTTTTTATGTGAACCAACAACATCGAACCAAAACCTGGATTTATTAAATACCAGAAATCAAAACCGAACCAAATTCACTTTCGTAAAACAGTTAAAAATAAAATCGATATAACAGCTAATATAATATAATCAAAGTTCTAAATTAATCTAAGTCGGTAAAGTTAAATTTATGAACGAATAAAAATTAAATTAAATTATTTATTTTTTTTAATTGTCAAGCTTTACTTTGTTGAAATTACTCTAACGTGTTTCTAAAAACTTTTTTTTTATCTTTAACCATAGATACAACCAACCAAATGTAAACCAATAATAATATATATTAAAAGGATGGGGATGAACAATTTGACAATAAATTGATATGGAAAAGTCACATAATGCACAAACATAATCAAATAAAGTTAAAAAACGGACAACTATAATGGCTTTTATAATTAAATAAATCAAAATGACCAACTGCTGCTTTACAAAACAATTATAAAACCGATATGGAGCAGAAATTTGAGTACCTCAAACAATACCAACATTAATAAGAGCATATTAATCAAAAATAATTAGAACGATAGCGAGAACCAAATGGTATAGGAGAAATCATAATGTACACCGTGATTTAAAAATACTGATTATAAATGAATGAAGAAAGTGAAAAGATAAGTTTAAAAAAATATCAACCCACACACACCCATAAAAGTACAGGCCACATGATTTAATAAATAGATTTTAAGTTTAAAAACAAAGAGTAAAAAAAACATAATGTAAATGAATTTAAGAAAAAATTGCTAAGTATAGAATAATTATTGTATATATAATATATAGAATAACTACTCTAACCAAAATGTAAGTAAAGTTATTAGGTGTCTTATTTTAAGTCAGATGTACCTAATTAAGAACCTTTAATTATAGTTTGTTCAGATAGTGTTCATATTACTGAAGTCGTTTAACTTGATTTTTATATAACATTTAATTCACATATACATTACCCATACTTGTTTATTTTTAACTTTGATATATATTGACCCACACAATAAATTTAACTGATAAAAGATAACGAAAAAATGTTCTCGTTTTTAATCATCGATTCGTTTCATATAATAATTTCTTAAAATTATTATTGTCAATTTAAGTCACCTCAACTAGGTCTTTAATATCAGGACATAGACATATCGTTCCCATTTCTAATGTAATAAATAAAGCTAAATATAATTTGTATTATTATACAAAAAATCAAAACAGGAAAAACTTTATAAATTTAAAATTCACAGTATTTTTTGGATTTTAATGATAGAATCTAGTGGCATTATTTTATCAGCATCAATTTATTAGCAAAATATTCTTTCTATTTACAAAACAACTAAATTGAACACTTAAAAATTATCTATTTAATTCTCTATTAATTTATCTATTTAATACAAATGTATGTAATTAATTTTTTTTTGTTTTGCAATCAGTCTAAACACATTTAAATGAAATTGAAGGAATGTTGCAAAATTCAAATTGATGAAATTTTGTACAGATTAACAAGTATAATCACAAATATTGATTTTGCCGGATCTGGCATAGCCAATGTAAGATTTTTGATTCCAGAATCATATAGCAGAAAACAAAATAAGTGTAGATAGATCAAATACTTTGCTGTTTCAATCTATACGATTTGTAAAATGTTCAGTGCGTTCAAGCCAAGTAGCTAATTTCACAATACATATACGAGTATGCTATATTAATATTTTATCCTAATAAAGAAAAACTTTGTTAAAAAAAATTAACATTGAATAAAAATAGAAAAAATGGAAAAAATATTCCAAAAAGCAAATTAAATACGAAATTTAAAAAAAATTCTATAATATTTTTTTTTTGTTTTGATTTATTTTAATTTATTTTCAAGAATTAATTTGAAATATTTACAATAAAATTAACTTAAAACAATTTCGATTCCTTGATTGGTGATTGATGTCCAACAAGTTTTTCCTTTTTTATTTTTATTATTTTTATATATATATATATATATATATATATATTTTGTATTAGTTTTCATCTTTATTTTTAACATTTTTGTAATAGAAATTCTTATAGATATTTGTTTTTTTTCTTCTGTTTGTTTTTTTTTTTTTGAGTTGTTTGAACATTTTAAACAACCAACAAGAAATAAAATAAATGCAATATCTACGCCTTTTTTATTTATTTTATTTCAATTTTGAAAAACATTCAATCAATTTGGTTTGTTGATTAAATTAAAAGCATAAAATTTTCTGCTGTTATTTTTATTCTTCATCATTTTTTGTTTTTTTTTTATATATACTTACATATATTTCAGAATCATTAATAATGTATGTTTTTTTGCGGATTTGAATGATTTACGTTGAAATACATTTTTTTTATTTCGTTGATTTAAATTACAATTATAATGGTTTTCATCAGTTTATATTTATTTATATATATATATATATATATATTATATATGTATATATAAATAAATTCCATTTTAAAAAGACTTAAACCCATTTAATCGATATTCGTAATTTTAAACGCGGCAAGAAAAAAACATAACAAAAAATAAAACAAAGTTGAACACTTTAAACACAAATATGGTAAGTCTTTTTTTTAGTTTTTAGTTGTTTTTTTTTTTTTTTAGAAAAAAAAGGTAAGACAAAAATATTCAATGAAGAAAAAAAAACTGCAATATGTTTGTTTATATATACATATGTATATATATATTGTAAAAGCATAGCAAAATAACAATCAGAATATAATATAAGAACAACCTATATATGTACAATATAATAGTAACAACAACTGCAACAGCACAACAACAAAAAAATATCATTAAAGTAATTTATTAAATTTCAAACTAACAAACTATATTTTGCGATATATTGAAAGAAATTATGCAATCACGATACATAAAATGTGCATAAGATTCTGATTTTGAGATATTTTTGCTTCAAAACAGAATTCGTTTTTGTTTCATAAAAAATAAAAAAAAAAAAAAACAAAAAAACAAAAAAAAAACATAAGAAAAAAAAGACACTTTTATATAAAGTACGTATAAATGCAATGCTTGTTACTTACTATATTATATATTATATACATATACATTTATATTTTATGCATTTATACTATACTTAACTAAGAATATTTAAGTTGAAAATAAAAATTCAGCAAATTTTTTCTAAAGTGAAACGATGAACAGGAATAAAATTATAGTTTGTTTTTGGTTTCAAGTTGTTTCGTTTTTTTTTTATTTTTATTATTTTATATTTCTGTTTTTTTATTCTTTAGTCTCCTTGATACCCAGTCTTTTACATATATGGTAAGGATAACGATATTAAAGCAACGCCATATTTGAACCAAACTAGGCTATATAAGCAACCGGTTACCATTATAAAAAAAAAAAAAATTCGTTAAGTTGCTGTTTTTTATATATTTTGTTGTTGTGTTTTTTTTATTATTTTTATTTTCTTGTTCTTATGCTTTCTTTCATTTAGTTTCGTCGTCGACGTCGTCATTTAGTTTTAATTTTTTTTTCTTCTTTTTTGTGCAATAATACAACATCAAAAGATGACAAAACAGAAAAATAGTGTCTTGTTTTCTTATAGATGGATATACACTGTCTTTAACTGAAGTCTCAATTCCCAATACTTTTAGATGTATCACTACAACTCATATTATTGCATATATATATATAAATATGATAGTACAATTGTTTGCCCTTAGCCTTACATATTAAATTCAAAAAATATAAATATGTACATATATGATATATGTTTTAGCATATATATTTATATATCTATATATATATGGAGATTTGTGCAGTGCAACTAAAGGTAAAAAAAAAATTGTTATTATTATTTTGATTATTTTTTTTTTTTGTTATTTTTGTTCACCGCATTTCTTTTGCAAAGTCACATATTTCTTATTTGATTATTTTTTAAGCCCTTCTCTTTCTGCCTCTTTAAGTTTATAATGATTTAAAATTCCATTTTAAGAATTTATACTTAATGATGTGTTTTGTTGTATACACAGAAAGCATATAATTTTAGTTTATTTTATTTTATTTTTTTTTTAAAGTATTAAAAAAATTTCTAAAAGCAAAAAAAGAAAAAGAACGGTCAAAACTTTCAAAAAACGATGATTTTTGTCTCCATCCTGTCGTCGAATGCCCACATTCCACGTTTTTATTTTTCTAATTTTTTTTCTGTTTTTTTTTTTGTTTTTTGTTATATTTATTTTTTATACAATTTTTACTCAAAAGTTTTTTGTTTGTTTGTTTATATACAAAAGAGACGTACTAGTTACTACAATACGATACGATATGATAGGATATTAACAAGGATATATTATTAGCTATAGCTTTATATAATATTTATATAAATATTTATATACAGTCGAGTAATTCTAATTCGAATTTTATAAATAGGTATTTTAAAATGTGTTTGAGTATTATAGGTATTGGAAATTTCATGAGTTAAAGAATTTACTCATTAATTTAATAAAAAAAATTTTTTTAATTTTTATGTCTACACCATTTTTTAAAATAACATAATTTTTCATTTGAAACATTCAAGCTTCATTTTTATAATTTAATTGTTTATTTTTACGATAGTCTAAATGTTTTTTTTTTTGGTATTTTTATACCTTAAATTTTAAAATCAATCAAATAATTTCCTGATAGCTGTAGGTTAATATAGATTTATTTAAGTTATAGCGTTGGTCATATTACCCTATGTAAGGCATCCGATATAAATAATAAATGTCTCTATACACAATTTAGGAGGATTTATTATGTATCATGATTCATTCATATTTGTTTATATAGGTATTATTTTATAGGTCATTGAAAAATTAATAAATTAAATTTTTAAAATGGATTCGTTTCCAATAAAATTTTTAAATTTTTTATTCAGCTAAAATAAAATAATTACTGGAGCAGGCTACAATGATGAGATTTATTTTGACACATTTTTACGTGAAATATTCAGATAAATAAATGTAGGTACTTACTTCGTTAATGTTACACTATTTTCAACTATATTATTCTTATTTTTAATTAGATCTGAATGAGGTATAGTAATCTTGTTACTCCTAGTACTAAATATTACTACCATTCCACATGTGATTGAGATTTGGTATTAAAACAGGACGAAACAACTTAGTGGTAGTAGAAAATAATTGATTGAAAAATATTACAACAATATTAAATTAAATATAACGCTGACTGTCAAGAAATTTTTTATGCATATATGTAGAATAATTATTCATCAACATCATCTGTTGGTTCTATAGCTCGAGATAAGCATTAACCATATATATAAAATTTTCCTCCACTGTTCTAATTTGTACAACTGTATTCTATCCGTCAACTACAATTTTTTGACTGTTTTCGTCAATTTCGACCATCAATATAAGAATAAAATATAAATTTGAGCACCGTAAATCCAGTTTTAATTTTAGGTGTAGAAAAATTGACTTGCACATCACCAACATTTTAATGAGGTTAATCGATTATTGGTGGTGTGGAAATCAATACCTTCTATACTTTTATAAAATAATATTCTAATTTTTGCAATACCGTTTACTATAGTTATTTTACTCATTGTTTTAATTTTCTATAGATATTTAATTGTAATAACAAAAAGTTGGATTGATAAATTTATGTCATTTCTTACACAAGGTTTACCTCTACACTCCTCAAATCATCTAAAATTTTCAATGTTTGTAAATATTTAATAAAAATTTTATATTTAAAAAAAATATTTAAAAATGATTTTTTGGGAAATAATAAATATTAAAATCATGAATAGATAATTTTCTGATAGAAAAATATTTACGTAATAAATAATTTGGATGATTAATGGGTCAAAGAGACAAAGGAAATTAATTTACTTGAAATTTTATATGAATATGTTAAAATTAGATTTTAAATATTGGTATTGATTCATTTAAAAACAAAGAAACAATAATGAAAATTAAATAAAAAATATTCGATTTAAATTAAATTTTATACCTAGGGAAACTTATGTACATGTACGCTAACTGTTAAACTATTGATTTCCCAGATATTAAAATAAATATCAAAATATAAATTGAGTGCGAAAAAAATTAAGCAAATCAAGAGTGGATGCCAACTGAAATATTTCATGTAATGAAAGAGAGAGAGACGAAAACATCGAAATAAAAATACCCAGTAACACAAACGTTTTCAAATCTTGATTCGAGCAAAAATTTGTTCAACAATCGAGAGAGATTACAACATCTTCAAAACGATTTTAATGTAAAGGGTTTTACAATAGGGATGATACATTTTAAAAATTAAAAAAAAAACATAAATTATTCATTGAAACATAAACGTTTTTTTTAGTTGAAAGGTTACATTAATGCCATTATGAATATGGAAAATAATATCATTAAAATGAACACCACAACTTCTCCATACGCACTGCATTCTTTAAACCCAATTTTCTATCACTTTTTCAAGTAAATAAAGTTGGCTGCATTTCATCAATAGCACGTTCAGTGTTGATTTTGAATTGCTCAATTGTTGTTGGATTATCAGCATAAGCTTGTGATCTTGTGACTTAACATATCCCCAAGGAAAGAAATCACATGGTGTTCAATCATACATCCTGGGAGGATAATTATAACTGCAACATTTCTTGAGATAATTTCATTACCAAATTTTGTTTTCAATAAATCGATTGTTAGGGTGGCTGTGTGGCACCGTCTTATTGAAACCGCATATCCTTAAAATTATTCTCAACAACAGCAGGAAAAAAATGCATTTAACATTGTTCTGTATCTTTCTCCAGTGACTGTTATTCTTCGACCATTTTCTTCAAAGAACGGACCAATCACTCCACCAGCAAGAACTGCACACCATACATGGACTGTAATGGTGTCTGAACAGTTTCGTGTGGATTTTCAGCACTCCAAATTCTGCAATTATGTTCGTTTACATAACCATTTAAACAAAAATGAGCTTCATCAGTGAATAAAATTTTTCGATAAAAATGTTCATCATTTTCAAGTTGTTTAAGAGCAAAATCAGAAAATAAACGACGTGTATGGTGGTCTAATAATGATTAAATGTCATAACATACTAAACACAAATGACATAATAAATATCAAAAAAAAAATAGGTGGTGGTGGGCCAGTTTAACCATTTTAAATTGTATCACCACTATTGGCAAACTCTTTATATAAAACAGTGAAAAAAGTATCTGAGGTTGATTGAAAAATGCCATCTGTGCTCATCAAATCATACCAGTCCAGAAGATATGACAAAGAGGAGCAAGATGAGCAATGACAATTGGGTCATTGATAAGACGAATAGCTTGTTTTGGACCTTATCTAAATGTTGTAACGCATTAGTTAAAGTGCCAGCCCATATGTGAAAATTATACTCCATTTTGGATTGTATGAAAGCTGAATAGATTTTAAAGACGTCAAGAAAAGTCACAGAAGAAAAGTAGGCCTTGACGGAAAACCTTAAATTGGCTACGTTTTTTGCAACATCCAAAACATATAGTTATGTTATGATGTCCATAGCATTGGAAGTACAAGCAAAAAAAATAAATAGCAAAAGAGGAGAAATATTTTTTCTTTCTGCTTTGCTAAATACAAACAAATTATTTAAATTATTATAAGACACTTAAGACTTGGGTTGTAGAGTATTTTTTTCATTTATAATTACATTAAATTTATTGAAACTAAGATTTCAAATCATTTTAAACCAAAATTAGTAAAACTATTTTTTTTTTATTTTCAAACATTTTAAAATAAATTTTTTCAAATGTTATAGGATAAATTAGAGGTACACAGGTATTATATATAAATACAAAATGATGTATGTATATTATTTAAAGTAAATAATTTTAAATTCATTGGATTGGATTTTTTTTTTGTTTTATCAAATTAAAGTTGAATAAAAGAATTAATGTAAAGAGAAATAAATTCGCATATAATTTAGATAAACAAAATACTAAAAAATTACGCCTTAAATTACATTAATTGACGCATTAGCTACAAAAAGATAACGACTCATGCATAAATATTAAAAAAGTTTGTTTTTCTTTGTTTCTTTTTTTTTTTTATTTTTTATTGTTTTTCATTTTATAAAAAATCATTTGTGTTTTCTTTTTCATTGTATTTTTTTTTTTGGCTGGTGTTCTTCTATTTTATTCCTCTGTTGAAGTTTTCTATATTTTATCTGTAGCAGCACCAACAGCAGCAGCAGCAACACCAAGTTGTTGTTGATTGTTGTTCCAACATTTTTGAAAATTCATTAAGTTTTTATAAATATGAATTTTATTTTCGGCTTATATTGTCTGTCGTTACAGTTGAAATGAATATGCAAATTCAATAGTTTACTTCCCCATCTATAATATGTATATATATATATATATATATACATACATATATATATATATATATATAATATATATAATGTGCATATTCAAATTTTTATGTAGGAATATTTATTTTATGTATGTATAAAATTGAAATATCTTGTGCTAGTATATCTTATATGTAGGTATTATATCAAATGTTAATGACTTGAGAAAAAAAATTTAACAATAAAAAAAAGCCAATATCTTTGAGATCAAAACGAATCTGAATTGTTTTATTAGATTTTCTGAATGTATATTCTTGTATTTATATATAAATATTTATTTTAGAACTTAATATACATATCGATTTCTTATACAATGTATCAAAGATAAATGAAATGTTATAAGCCTTTATAACCTTGAATTATTATATTGTTTAAAAGAGGGATAGGCTCCATATTTTCAAATGATATTCAAAATAACTTCTGAATAATCTATATAAAATATCTTCTTTTTTTTACATATATTCTTATCCATCATTATATATATACGATACATTATATTTATTGACCTAATAATGTTTTAATTAAAAATAAATAATTAATTTTTATTTTTATTGAAAAATAGAAAAAATGGAGTTGTAATTTATAAAAGAAAAATTAATAAAACTATACAATTACAAATTTTGTAAGGTGTTTGTCATCGTGGTTATGAAAATGTTTTTAGCTTACTAAAAATTTCGATATTGAAAGCTATAATTCACGAAATGCGATTTTTTCGGAATTCGTTAGATTCGTAGAATTTTCAATTCATCAATTAAATCAACATTTTATATATGTCAAATTCATTTCTCTATATTCATCCGATAGTTCCAACTGCATACAGTTTTGCAAAGACAGCTCATTTGATTGTTCTTCGACTCTGGAAATCAATTCAAGCATGTATATTATCCTCAGATGAATCCTCATTATATCCTTAAAGTTTATCAAATCTTTCGGAAGTAGATTTAAACGTTTGACCGAGATTGCGATTACATCGACTCTATGCTTTTATAATTCAAATTTGGGTTTCTTGTTGGAAGTAGCCAGCAATTGATATATTGTAGTGATTTCCGTCAAAGGTATTAAAACTAATAGTACGCGCGCTATGGTTCGTTGGTAACGATATTTTACATCAAAACCTACAAATCAAAACCATAAAGGAGAGACTCAGAAGTGCAAGCTGCAAGCAAACAACTTGTTGGTTTCAAATAGTGCTAGTTGACCTAAGCATTAATATTGTCATGGATGACTTACCATTGGGTTTTTCATCCGCCATTCATTATATATGTTGATTATATATTCAAATCAAAAAAATCATACAAACTACTGAATGTCTCCGTTAAAGACAGATTGTATACATGTTTACAAGGGCAAAAAAATATGTGTTGAAATTTAAATTAGAAATTTAAAATATTTTTAGTTAAAAATATTAAATTGAATTTAGAATTTTCGACTAATATTTTTCGTCGGCCTCTTGAATGTGATATACAAGTGTTGCACGCCCGTTATCGTTTACAAATCGTTTAACAATTGTTTTCATTGACATTTATCTATTGTCAAATTATTCATTATAATATATATATGTAAAGGAAACTCATCACAAATGTGTGCTTATAAATTATTCAAAATCAACTAACTGAAAATGTTATACCCAAATTATTCTTGAATGAAATTCGATTAAATAAAACAAATAAATAATTTGAGGTATGTGTACAGAAGACTGAATTCCAGAGTTTTAATTTTTATTATTTGAAAATTTTGTAAGCATCAAGGCCTATTCGATAAAACAGATTCAATTAACATCTGAACTAACCCAAAAGAAAATTATGGAAAATAATAAGTAAGATTTGCTTATATATTATATAAGCCCTATACGCTTTGGATAAATTTTTCGCGTAAAATATAATCATAAAAAGTTTGTTCGAAAAGTTAATCAAATTATAGTAGTTTTTAATTTTTGTATGACATATTGGCAACACACAGTAAATTTTTCAACAATCACGATATTCAATTTTCAATAATATTCATTCAATTCACATTATTATATCATATAGCCATTACATACTAGTACGCAAGTCGATTAAACGGATGACACTTATCATATGGTTTCTAGTCAAATGATTTCCTAACTTTTCAACATGTTTATTAATTCTTGGTTGAATTATTAATATCTTAACAATAAATATATATACATTTATTACACAGAATTGACAAATAATTTAAGCAATTCTTATAAATAAATTAATTTTTTTTTGAAAAATCAACAATACCATTTTATGTATTGGAACAAAAATCAAATTTTTCATTGATTTTATGTCACTGACGCTTAATTGGTTATATAAGACGCATATAAATGAATCAAAATGAAATAAATAAAAATTTATAATTTATATTTTCATATAAATCAAAATATGCAAAAATTGCATTAATTATAAAAGGATATACTTATTACACCAACAAAATTGGATTGAAAATAAAAGCAATATTATAAAATGGAGATCATAAATTAAAAAAATATTCATTTATCTATTTCGAATAAATTTTATATATTTAAGCTAGATTAATTGCTTTTAGATTTAATTTATTTTTAATGAGATAAAATATATACGATAATAAATGAATAATTAATTTGTAATATCGATTGCAAATTCATTGCAAATATATATATATATATGTTTACAAATCTTTACCTATATAATATATATATATTTTTTAGACGATTTAAATTCAATCAGACATCTAGAAATTATATCTAAAATTATTTTAAAAATAAAAAGTACCGTAATTAAATTCATATTCTATATTATAATCGTTGCTTTTTTGCTTTTTTTTTACCAAAATTATAGCCAAGTTATTTTATATATAATTTCAATCATATCAACTCAGCATATACGACAATATAATATTACTTTCATAAATGTTCATTCATATCCTTATTTTAACTAGTTTCTTGATATTCATATTATATGTCACTATTTTTTACATTCTAGTGTATATGAAACCCAAAAATATCAGTTCTGAAAAATAAAAAACCAAAAAAAAAAAACAAATAATACAAAAACCAAATAAAAAAACAAGTAAAACTTTAAAGCGATTAACAACCATAAATAATGAAGTATTGGGGCTAAAATATATAATTTGGACTTATGTGGTAGTTCAAAGGACAAAAGGGAAAATTTAAAGTACAAAAATATACATATGTGTGGTATACAAACTATATATTCATATATATATATATATATATATATATATATACATAGCTGTACCTGAACATACAATGTTATTTTATTTATATGTTGCCTGCAAATTGGTTCGATTCATTTTATTGTTTTTTTTGTCTTTTTCTGCTTTTTTCTGCTTGTTTTTGTTTTCTGCATCAGGATATAGTGGACCAGGATGATCACAAAAGCGACGATATAATCGATGGATGAAATAAACAAAAGCGGACATAATTATCGAGTTATCGCGCCCAACCATATTTATGGTCTTTTCCCATTAATATTTTTTCTTTTGTTATTGGTGTCGTTTTTTAAATGCTCAAAAGATATTGGATATATATATATATATATATATAAATATAAAGTATTGGCAGGCCAAAAAACATAAACAAAATATTATGGCAATACTACTACTATACAACTACTACTGTTTCTTTTTCTGTGCTAGCATTTTTATGAAATGCTGTTACCTATATTTGTTAGCCAGTAAAGAACGGATTCGAATTAGTTAAACGCAGGCTGCTGTGCAGTTATTATTATTCAGATATAATATTTTTTCTCTTTATTCGATTTTAAACAATATATATATATATAGATTTTATATATATATTTATTATATATATTAATTATATTATCTGTATGTATAAATAAAACATTGTATAATATAAATAAAATTCAATGCACATAAATATGATTTTTATGTATATATAAATATATGTACAGAAAGTCAATTTATCTATCGCATATTATGAAAAAAAAAATTAAATTTCCTTAGAGCATAAAAATTGAAATAAATCTGTATTTTTGTAACTAAAATCATGTTTCAAACGTTAGGATTATATAGACTTAGACTCAGGATAGTATATAGTAAAAATGTTGAATGTATTGAAATTTGTTTAATAATAAAAAAGAAATTAAAAGTTAAAAAAGTTCAAGTAGACATATTTGATATAGGAAAAATATAAAAATTTTTTTTTATAGGTATTTTGATTTGACGTTTTTTGTTTTGGTTCACACTCAGACAATCAAAATATAGTTTGTTTAAAATAAATATGTAAATATTTTAAAGATAAAATTTTGAATTTTGGAAGATATGTGTTCCAAAAACACTTTGCATAATTATGCTTCTTTATATATACCTATATGCGACTACTGTATATGTAAATTGAATTTCGAATATAAACGTCATGCTTTTCTAGATGAAAATTGTGTTAACTTAAAATATGCTTTGTACTTCAGTCAATCGCCATCTGATTACTAACACTATAAGGTATAGCTTCAAATCCCACTTGAAGCCATGATTGTTTTGATGAAAATTTAATTTGATAAAATAAGCTCACTAATTTAATGATAACGAAAATATGGAAATGAAAGTACATATTTCACATTTACAAGGACCTTGTTATTAAATACAATACAGTTAATTAAATCAAATTTATACTTTAAATTTACATCATTACAAGTAATCAATAATTTATATTACTATTTATTAAGTTAGGTTACAGTTATATCTAGCCGTAAATTTTTTTTTTTTTCAATTTTACTGCAGCGGTAGACCAAAGATTTTAATGTTAAAGTTCTTTTAATATAAAAGTGTGTAAAGATGTTCTAAAAAATAAATTTTATTGCAAAATTTAACAATTTTTAACAATTTATATATGTTCAATATTTTTATAAAACTCATTTTATTACTTTTAATAGATTTTTTATGAAATTCTTAACTGAAAATATTAATATTTGGAATATAATTTGTTTGGTATAGCGCATTTTTTTTACCATTTCTAGAAATTTATGTTAAGATATTCTGTATAGAAAAGCCTTATAGAAAAGTTAATTCCAGAATAACTGCAAGAATAGCGTATAAATCTATATAATCATCAACCATCATTTTTATTATTTTCCTGTAACCGCACCCATTGGGGCATAGGGTAGAATAAATCTATTATTTAATAAATTATTATACCTATTTTATTATTTATACTAATATTATTTATTATTTTATTACATTATTTTATACATTTTTCTATCACCGGCATAATTGCAAACTTTATTTTTTTATTAAAAATGCTTTATGCATTTAGGATGAATATGACGAAATATATTACGTCAGTTTAGGCAACTTCAATTGGGTTTACAAATCTTTAATAACAGTCGACTATATTTTTGTAACTATATTGATTTTTTTTTCATAAAATCATATTGATTATGAATTGGGTCATATATATACCATTATTTCAAACATTTTAGGGACACTAATGAGTTTAATATTATAGACCGTTAATTCGAAACAATATTTTTTTGATCTAGAAAATATATGTAAAACAATTATAAATAACTTTTTTTTGTAGGTTAAGGATAGAATAAGATTAGCAATTATCATCAAAATAAAAAATAATAAAATAAAAAATGTGAGTATAACTATTATCCAAAAAAATTAATTACAAACTATTTGTGAAGGTTACTACCTTGATACATGCTCCAAACAACTTTAATTTAAAACTAATCAAATATATTAAATAAGTACTAATACCTCTTCATATATAATCCATCAGGGATCCACCAAGTTATCTCAAAAAATATCACTGTCATTTTATTGCAGTGCGAAGAAAATATTTGATTTTGTACGAACAAAGTACGGAGAAGACACCACGATCAAAATTCGAACAATGTCTTTGTTCAATTAAAACTTTTTAATTCATATATAATTATACAAAATGACTGTGTTATTCATATATATATATATATATATATATATATATATATTATTATATATACAATCTCCTTTATAGTCACAACTATCTCAAGGTATATAAATTGTCATCCTTAATTCATACTACATTTATTTCTAAAGCTGCATAAATAAGAATAGGTACATTATCATTGCATAATAATTAGGTACTCCAGAATATAATATTTAAAATTTCATTGAAACGTTCAACTAAAAATTAATATTCCAGAAAGAATTAATTAAAAATGAAAAATTATTCCCAACAACAGTTATTCACATGCGGAAAATCTTATCACATAAATTGTAATATTATTGATTTGTGATCTTAGAGTCGAATTTTTGTTGCTTGCAATATGAGAAAAAACCTATATTATATATATATAGTTCGATTAAATTCCAATACACAAAAGAATATATCAAAAAAATGAAACTTTTTTAACACTTACACCATTTTATACAGAAAATGATAAACAAAAAGGATAAAAATGTAGTTGTTGTATAGTTAAAAAAGTGTCCTTTAAATTTTTAAATTCCTATTGTATAGTTTTTAGCACTTGACTATGTATATCATAATAAACAAAAGAGCAAGATATATATTAATGTATATATAGAGGAGACCATAAAATATGTGCTCGCTTTTACGCTATGATTTTTCAATATGATAAAAGGTCATAAAAACCTGCAATATCTGGCGGCTATAACAACCATGGATAACCCAAAATAGGAATAAATAATTATTTTATCTATATATGGGATTAAAAAAAACATATATGTATATACAAAAGTATACAACTTATTCCAATATAACTAAATATTTTTATATATATAATATATATATAAATATATAAATATTCCTAGACAATAATATATTAAATAAAATATATACGTAGGCATCATATAGTATGTAGGTATATGCATGTATGCCTATTGAAATTTTTAATGCAGCCCGACAAAAAAATTTATGCAATGTCTTTCGGGTATAATAATTTAAATTTTCAGTTTTTGTAACAAGATTTTTGCAATTAAAATACTATAGAAAATATATTTTTTTTCTTTTTATTTGTTCTTTTTTTTTGTTATTTTTTTTTTTATTGAAAAAGGTTTTTTTTTTATAGGCGAATAATAAGGCTTTCTTATACGCATAATTACGTTGTTATTTTTTTGATTCATTTTTTTTTTTTTACTTTTTATTGTCCAATCAATAATTGTTTAACATTTGATTTACTGAATTTTATCAACCAACAATTCTCCAATTAAATATGAGGCAAACTAAAAATAAAAAAAAAACAAACCAAAAAACAAAACGAAACGAACAAAAAGGAAAAAATAAAAAATAACGAACAAAAAAGTGATTTTTAATTACACTCATGCAGAATCATTATTTTCACTGCAACACACATTTCTACAAAATATAAATTTCCACTTTCATATATAAATTCTGGCATGGGAGACCTAATAAAAATACGGATACATGGTACATGAGATAAATTCTATTCAATGTAAGAGTTGCTAAAGGTTTTATTCAAAAGAATTGCCTTCTCGAAAACTCTCATTTCATTCCAAATTGTTGGTCTAAGTTATTGTTTTCAATTTGTCAATATTATATCATTATTTAGAAAAATTATTATTTTTAGAATGTTATTGTATCAGAATTTTTAATTTTGCACTTTACAAATTTTTTTTGCAATTTGTTTTTGTTGTCCCAAATTTTACAAACAAATAAATTGAAAAACACTTCAAACTTTTAAAATTATAACCACCCCATTTTGAAAAATCTTACAATTGAAAAGTTTTTTATTTCAAAGTTCAAAGCTATGTTGATATATAATGGAATTTATTTTAAATTTTTAAAATATATGTATATATATATATATATATATTAAAATATAATAAAAAAAATATTGAAGAACTCAATATCCGAATACAGCCAATAACTTTTGGACATAAATTTTGAATGTGAAAAATCACATAATTAACATAAAAGTATATAACTACGAATTTATGTAAGGGAAAACTTTACTCAATTGAAACCTTTAGTACTTAAGACTGTCAGAAAAAAAAGATAATATAAATTAATGATTTATAAACAGGTCTTAAGGTCTATGTTGATATAATACAACAACCTTGCAATGCTACAGAACAAGAGTACCACACATAAATTTTCAAATATTAAATAAGTGCTATACGTATCAATGTTATGGCCCCATGATACATATATACGTATAATGAAAAACATGAAATCTAATCTGCAAATAAATTTGATCACTAAAACAACGACAGAAGTATATTGTGCAAGAATACTCGTATAACCTAGATGAAAACTCTCAAAATCGCAACCTAAAACGTTCTCATAATATTCATTAATCGATCTAGATAGATAATAAATGGTCGGAACTGAGTTAGTACAATTTAACTGAGTTTAAGTTTCTCATTTCATAGTTTTTGAGATTACCTCAATCCCATCATAAAATCGTAGCCTGATTATATCTTAAAGAAGAACCTTCCTATAAATATTATACCTTTTTCGAGCTCTATCATCGTATTTAAATAGTATAGTTAAGAGGAAGATTTTCCTTCCTGTAAGCAGAATCTACATATCTATCTCATAGTAGTACATCAAATACATGATCAAAAGTGACCAAAAAATTGAAACAACAGTATTTACACAGGAGAAAAATTTAATGACAGCTCCCCGAACCAATCAGAGTTTTTAGACACAACAAAAAACGTATTTTGTTTACTTTGAGAAATTACATGAGTACCAATTGTCATAATCATTAATTATATAAATATATAAATATCACTCTTCTAATTTTATTGTTAAAGAGGGTTAAAGTGCTCTACAACCACTTAATCATTTTTAGCTTTATAAATATTCCTATCGTGGGCCAGCAGATGTGTGACATGAATCGGAAACAAGTAGAATTTTGTAAGCTAAATTAAAGTATTTGAGACTTAAAGATGAGGACATATTAGCGAAAAGTCTAAATCAAAAACTTTCATTTTTATTTAATTCTGTATATATCTACCACCCGTTGTATAGATATACTCTTACTTAAAGGAATTTCTTGACAATGGATGCTAATAATTCAACAAACATTTATCTAATAAAAACAAACATTATCAATAAAACAATACGTATAATAAAAGTACTTTCATTAAAATAAATAATTTTTTCTTAATAATTGGATGTGTTTTAAAAACTATTTTAATTGTTTTACAATACAAGTTGAAAAAAATAAAACAACAAAAATAAATAATGTTTAAAAAAAAGTAAGACGAAGCTACAGCTGAAAGCTGCTTAACAAGAAAATAATCATTTTAATTTTATTTCAGATCGCCTGCTCAACTCTTATTACTAACAATAGCCTTTTTTCAATTGGCAAGAGTGAAGATAAATCTACGAATCAATGCAAAGACAAATCTTCTAAATTAATTTTAAAAAGTTGGCAGCCTTTATTTTTGGATGCATATGCACTTCTTTTGTATATATACATACAATTTTTTCTGTTTTGTTTTTGCATTTTATTTTTTTTTGCAATTTTTAATTTTTAATTTATGAGATTTTCAGAATGGAATAACAATTTCAGAGAGTTTATTAAGCAGAACAATAAATCTTTTCCTTTATATATAAACCATTTAAAAGTTAATTTATTATTGTAACGCATGTATTTTTCAGTAGGATATAAAATGTAGTAAATTTATAAAATTTAATATTTCTATCTACGTCCAAACATACAAATGTATGTATATGTAAATAGATATAATATTGCATCATTTCAAGCCTCATATTATTATATTTACATCCACACATAATAAAGTGCATATATTAATCGTCTATATTATTATATACATAAATTTATGCAAGTGTATATAAACAATATAGCATATAATGATAATATATCTAAATGAAAGATGAAATCATATCCAACTCATGACGTAGTGTATATGGATCCTCTTTTCTATCTCTGTTTAATCTTTCCTTTTATTTTATTTTTGTTTTTGCTTTAAATTTCATATGAGTTTTTAAATAATCGCAGGTAATACCATCTAATTATTTCGCCATCGAATTAAAAACTAATAAAAAGGAAAGAACAAATAGATTGAATCCTAATGAATCCTACTTATAGTAATTTTTATAGGAATGTAAATAAAATAAAAATTTCTAAACAAAGAAGAAAATCAAAAAATAACAGTTAAATCTAATTAAATGTTTGTAACTGAGACAGTTTATTTGTTCATATAGAACAAAATGTATACTTAAATCTTAGAAAGCTTGAATATAATATACTTATACTATTTAGGAAGTAATTACTTAAGGGCATGGTTTTATATATTTTAGTATATAATGTTAACTCTAATTTTGAAAAATTTCATTTAAAATTATAAGATACATTAACTAAACGATTGATTATCATATCTTTCTAAAATTGCAGTTTTAACCATACGTAAAATGACTATGTAAAAATTTTTATTTCTCAATTTTTCTGCGGTAGATATGAAATTTGAATATAAAGTTCTTAACTTTAAATTTCTATATGCTTAATATTAAGATTTTGTGTACACAGCTGCATCAGTAAATTCAAAAACGAAAATGTATATTTTACGTATTGCTATAACTGCAGCCTATTACATACTAGAATTTTGCAAAAGTCTAAGATGACATTAACTATATCTGTTAAGTTTTTTTTAAGAAAATTGTTAATATCATGAGTAAAAACGGTTTTTTTTTATATATTAGACTGTAGTCTTAAGATTAAAAAATAGAATTGTGTTTAGACTGGACCCAAGTCTATGCGCCTCTGATAGAACACATCACATAGCGGTGAAAATTATACTGATTAATTTATATTGAATGTAAGTACAACAGACCGTTTTAAACTTTCCATATAAATAGATATTTTTAAATCGTTTTTAATAACAAAAAAAAATTATTTTTCTGTATGACAGCTAGGTACCTTCATATATATTTTCTAAATTTTTTGATTGCTGTCTAATCGAAAAAACTATCAAAAATAAAATACCCAAATTTTAGTTCAAATTGATTAAGGCAAGCAATATTGTACAATCATTACACATTTTTGATAATCAAGTTTCCAGATATACCTATTAAATTTTTAATTTAAGTGCAGAATAAATCATTAACACTTTCTTCAATATTTGCAAAAAATAAAAATAAATCTCACGATAACACATAAAAAAATTGGACAACAATCAAGAAAGTAGCTTAGTCGTCCAAATTTGCTTAGGCATATCATTTTCAACATTATTAAAAGTCAATAGCTAGTACTAGTAAATCACTATATTGTGTATAATTTAAATTTATTCAATAAAAAATGATAATAATAATATTAGTTGTAGTAGTAGTAGTAACTTTATAAGTATTAATGTACTTTGAATATACAATTAAATAAATTTATCACAAATTTAAAGATCTATTTTTCTGTAATTTAATATTTTTTAAATAATTCATAATTTGTTTCTAACTTTACATCTCGTGGAAGATCATTAAATATTTTAAATCTAATTTTAAAAAGTAATGAGTTTTGCCCCCTTTTTGCTAGATATTATTCGAATCAAAAATTAACATCCGCATTCATTAAGGCATATAGTTGTGCATTTTGCACAAGGCTAATTTTTTACCTTAAATATTGTAGATGGCTTCCTTTTCTCAAATTAAATATAAATGTTAGTATACATTCAATTCCAACCTTTATTTTATTTTCATCCATTTTGGGCAGTTTAACTGTTTAACATATCTTTTACAGATGTGAATCTGCTACATTTTAGTATAATTCTAATCGCTTAATTTTGGAATTTTTGTAAACGCTCCATACTGTTTTTTGAAAACAAATATATAATTGTTGAGTAATGTTCAAAATGTTGCACATCATCATTGTCCTGTAGCCCTATCCGTGAGGCATAGGGCGGAATTTATTACACATATATAGTAGACAAATTATTTCTAATTCTTCTAAAAAATTCAATTTTTTTCCCAATTTTTTACAAATATATTCTACATGACTTTTAACATTAATTTTGTTCCTCTATTATTACTCCCAAATATACTTAATTTCCTCTATACTATTAAAATTTCTTCACTATCAACACATATTTCCTCATTTATATCATTATCAATAACCATATATAGCTTTTGTTTTGTTAATATTAATTTTTAGCTTGTTTATTTTTAACTACATGCACAATAATTTTAAATTTTCCTCTAATAACGATTTTATTTGTCTTATATTATTTCCGCTTTTAAAAGTTAAAGCGTCACACGCGAATAGTATTATTTTAGTATGTTTCAGGCTTTTTTTTAATGTCGTTAATATAAATTTAAAATAACAATGCTCCTAAAGCTGAGCCTTGCGGCACTCCTAATTTTACCTCTTTACTCTGAAATATCATTATTTATCTCAGTCATTTTGTATCTACTACTAAGCTATGATTCAAACTAAAATATTCCTGTCAATTACTTTGAATAGATCTTCTCTTAAAATCTTAAAAAAACTGATATTACTTTACTGTTATTTTCTATTAAGCCTTTCCATTAGAGGATTGTCCAATTTAAAGCCGTTTCACACGATTGGTTTTTGCGAAAACTAGATTATTTTTTTTAGTTATATAATTTTTTAACTTCACGTTACTTGTCTAGTTGGATTTAAATAACCTTTTCTAATATTTTTTCTATGGTAGGCATCATGTTTATCGGTCTAAATTCTTCACAATTCTTAGTAATAACAAAATATTAAATGTTATTCAAATATTTAGAACTCTTCTCGTTTTCATTGTACAAATATATTTTGTATTATACATAATATTTCTCCTTTGAATGTTTATCTATAACTGAACACTAGAGACCACAACCAAATAAAGATTAAAATAAATATTAAAGAACTAAATATAATCTCAAATGGGTAATTTTCGAGTGTAAAGGATGATACGGAAAATGAAAATGCATCAACATTTTCAGGATATTCTTAGGATATACTTTAATTCAAACCATGAACATTAAGTTTATGTACAACCCCATCCGCAAGTCAAATATTATTTTAAAATATTAATTTAGATCGTTTAGATTATTTACACACAACTTCATAGTTCAAACAGACCAACACCACTTTGGCCAAGGACCAATTAGTATCTAAAAAAAAAAGTTTTCAAAATGTTCATAATTCATGTCAGAATTTGGAGGATTTAATAATGAAATACTTCTTCACCTAAAGTAAATTTATTATTATTATTATCATCAAAGACATTTTAATCTTAAGAAAACTTTAATTTATATCCTTTCACGAATATTGATGAATTATTTCTTTAAAACATACAATCATATACAATTATATACTGAAATTTCATTTAACAACATTTAAATTTAAAAAACTAAATTATTTAAAATTTTGCGTTTCCATAAAGTGTCTATATTTTTATAACATTTTTGCCTATTTTATTTTCTATTTTATTTTAAACAGTTTCAAATCAGTTCTTTAAGGTTAATTTTTAAAATATTGTTTGAATTTGTTTTTTTACATTTTTTACTATAATATACAACAACAAAAATACATTGTATAATGAAAACCACATTGTTATACTTAATTTAAATACATTAATAAGGATATTTTTATGCAAATGCATAAAATATTTTAAAATTCCATTATAAATATTATATTTTATTTGTAATGTCAAAATTAAATAATTGAAAAGGTATATTATAGTGCAAAGAAAGAATAAACCGTTTATTGGATTAATTTAATTTAATTTAATTTTATTATTTCAACTGCACATAAATGTACAGTCAAAATTTAGAACCCTCTTCTAGGTAGTATGTGAGAAATCGATGTTCGATAGTACAAAATTTATTTTTAAAAATATACTATATCCAACCAGAATCGACTTCCAACAAATAAGTTTAGAATCACGTCCTGTGGGAGTCCCATATTGGCTATTAAAATAATTAAAGTAATATTATGATAAAGTAATGGTAATGTAAATAAATATGTCGAAAAATGAGATAATGAAGATACACAAAATAGTATAAATGCATGACTAATTAAACATATTGGGCAACTCTTTCTCCTACCAACTAAAATAAATACAGTCGAACCCGTATATAGTCACATCGCTTTAAATTACAAAATTATCAAACCAATTGTACTTTTCTCCTAATTTATACGAAAAAAAACCCTTTTACCAGTATTACGGTTAAAATCATAAAGTCACATGAAAATAATTAATGTATTTATTTTCGCTTAAAGTCATATCCAGTTTTTTTTCTCTCATTCTAATTGTTTTGTTTTGTTGAATTTTATTTCATAAGTTGCCAATGTTTCGCAATAATTTTATTCGTATAAATAGTAAATAATTTATTGACCTCTATTAGAAAAATATTCGTTTAATTTTACTGAATAGAGATGTCTCAATTTTACAACTCAAATTTTTTTTTAATAAATACCTACCCATCACAGAATGGAGTTGTATTTTCACAGCTTTTTGAATTCTAGGTCCATATTGTATTTGCCTCATTTTTGCTTTAAAAAATACCATCGGAATCGGCTAATATCACAATCCGGTTATAGTCAAAAATTTTCATTGTCCGATCAATGTACTTTTCAGCAGGTTTAATTGTAAATACATATTCATTACATTGAAGTCTCAATTCTACAAAGATGCAAACATTATAGCTAGAAAGATGAAGGCGGATAAAAAAATTTCTCTGATCTATATAATAAAAAAATTAAAAATGTTTGTCGTAGATTAAATCAACTAAAAAAAGATATATAAACAAACTTAGAGCTGACCGAAGATCGTAAACTAATAGAATTATCATAATAGAAGAGATTGTTAATTATTAGTTGAGTTCAGAAGTTAGATATTGAAATCTATCTAAATGTATAGCTGCAGAGGTGTGCCAAACACATCCACATTTACACAAATACATAAAACTTTTCAAAATAAAATTTCGTATAACCTGGAAAACACATATGGTATGGAGTAAACCAACTCAGGGACCAAAAGTATTAGACACAGTAAAGAGGATGGATATTCAGTAAAGTATAATAAAATATGAATTTATCAAAAAAATTTTATATAAAAAATAGATTAAGAATATCGCCATGAGAAAATAAGCCATGGCAGGTCATTATACGAAGTCCAATCTTTCTTTGTAGGAGCAGTGGTGTTATGGATTTACATGTTTTATCGTATACTCTTGTAGAGACTTACCATTTTATGTATATGAATAAAATAAAAATAAATTGTATTCAATTATACATTGCAGCGGCCGTGGTGGTTCAATCAAGGCCTGATTAGAGTATTTTATTTAACATAAATCGTTCGAATATTTTTGGCACAATTTATGAATATTTTTGACATAATTGACATAACAAATCTTTCAACCTTAAATCTAGCCCCAGGAATATCACCAACAGCATTACGATCAAATCCTGATGCAACTAAAATTTCATCGTTTTCTTCAATATAATTTAAACTACCGTTAGGTGGTACGAAAGCTCTGATTTTTTTGCCATTTTTAATCAATTGTACTGGAACACATTTTCTGATAGCAAAATTTGTCTGCTTCGAATATTACCTTTTCAATTATGACAATGATGCCTTTAGCGTGAAATGCATCTCCAATATAGGATTAGCCTTCCAAATCTTGTACTTGCTTTTTCATAAATTTATAACGTACGTTTTTTGTCGCACTGAAAACAAAAAAGTAATAACCCTGCGAGGTAGTATGATTGGAAAATAGTTCATTTATCGTTAATCACAAATTATGTGGACGAGACAAATTATGATTACGAAATTGAATGGGATCTAATTTTTTTTACAAAATTTCATTTTATCACACATTTTCTTTTTTTACAGAGTTGTTAAAATTTTAATTTTGTACATTATCAGTTTTGTGTAATAAATATCAACACCAGCACAACTGATTGTCATGCGCTAACTGCTATAATTTTGCAGTTTTCCGGCTAAGTTAAAAATGTTTATAAACAAACTTAATCTGCAACATTTTGTTTATCAACAAGATATTTGTTAATATTTGCAATATTGGCAATATTGCTTATTTATAAAACTACTGTGTTATGGTCTAATATGATTTTTTTCAAAGATTTCCTCCTACAAATGCGGCTCTTACTCAGTTATGACTATGTACAGCACCCAACACATTAGGAATTCACCACTATCCGACAACTAAGACTGTCGGCTTATATTTTTTAATTATAATTGTCTTTATTTACGAACGTTTAGTATGAATGAATTTTGGACATAGCTTAATTAATTCCTATTTAGACTAGTAAATTTTTAACACGTATACTTTGTCGTAGACAAACCTTACAATTCGCTAGTTCACCTGTATTTTTTTTTTCTTTGTATATATAACACTCTTATATGCTGATAATCCTAAACATGTTTTTGAATTTATTTGTTTTCTCTTAAAATTCAGACATGTAAGGATTTAAAATAAAAAATTATATCATATCCTTTTACATTTTTTTTTTGCTAAAGTTTCGATAAAAATTTTATCATAGAAAGAAAAACGAAATAGAAAACTTAAATAAAAAAAAAATAAAAGAAAATGGTTAAAAAAGAAACAAAATTAGAATATAAAAACGTTTATGTGTTTTTACCTGAGGAAATTTTCACTTGCATATAATTAGTGTTATTCCATACCTAAATTCTTTTTTTGTTTAAATCTTTTACAAAAACTGTTTATTTTCTTTTCTTTAATATTTGTTTTAATTTTAAATTTATTCCTATTTTTGGCAAATATTTTCATAAGTTTACAAAGTACTGTTGTTTTTTTTTTTTTGGTTTCTAGTTGTTATTTTTTTTACCAACATTGTGATTTCAATCGTACCTATACTTGAATATTACAAAATCTGATTAGGGTTGTGGCTTGATTTAAAGCCCTTACAATAAAATGTTATAAATTCATTTGAAATTAAAAATACATTTTTTTTTTTCAATATATTCAACTTAAAAATACTGCAAAACAAAACATAAAAAAAAAGTTTTTAAAATTTACTAACAAAGTCACAAATTTTGGAATGATGTATGACTAAAATTCTAATTTGGAATTATATACATGAGTTACACGTATATAATGTAATATATAATAACTTGTTAAGAATTTATTAAATTATTGATTTATAATATATAACTTTTCGAAATTGTTTTTCAATTATGTTTGCACGGAATTGAATATTGTGGCACCTGCTTTGAAATATAAATATAACATATTTACATACTGTATATATAACACATGTATATTGTATACAGATGTATATAGTACAGAAGTGTAATAATTAGTTTTATGATTTATATTCGAAATTAATTAACACAATTCGCATTTAGATCTGATTTAGATTAGAATCAATAGAAAATATTTGCGGTCACGAATAAATCATCAATTTCAAATATTTAAAAATTTGTGGTAGTATAAAAAAAAAACTAAAATTTCACGGTTATGTCATGTTTAAAATGATAAACTTGGAAAATAAAATGAAAACTGTATAAGCTTCTTGCAGGAATGAAGAAAAATTGCATAGGTATGTGATTCGGTATTCAAAATACAATTTGCTCCCATTTATGGAAAAATTGAAGGAAGAAGAGGAAACAAATGTCATGTTTACGACACATTAGGAACTGAAACGATGTATAAATATCGGTTATTTAATACACGATTTAATGAAATATGAGTATATATAATAGAACTTAAGCTGGTAGAACATACATAGTTAACATCTACAAATATTCAATGGATAGTTACCGAACCGCGAGAGTGAGAAAAGTTTAAAACAAAATTGACCGGAAAATTGGTGGTTCGAATTTAAAAAAGAATTATAATAATACAAATTTAAACATAATTTAATTACATCATACATGATATATTTATGAAATGTACATATATCTCTGGCAATAATAGGTATATTAAGCACTTAAGTCAATATTTAAATCTTTTTAGTGTACCCATTTTCAAATTATTTTGTGAAAAAATTGGGAAGACATAAAAAGGCCAGTGTATGTTTATAATATTAATTTTTATTGAACTGAAATATATTTGTTATAAATTACAGTTAAAAATTAAACAAAAAAAAACAAAAACAAAAATAAACTGCTATAAATATAAGAGAAAAATGAAATAATAAGCGCTAGTATCGGCAGATATGAAAAAACTTTAAATCACCAACTGGAGATATTTCGCTCGTGACCGAAGTCAGTGGAAGACAATTTTGCGTCAGGCCCAGGACCTTCAAGATCTGTAGCGCCCAACACGTAAGTAAGTATTCCAATGATAAGATAAAATCATAAAATAAATTTGGATGTAATCGCTTAAGTCAACTTTATAATAGTGGTGTAGCACAACAAAATTTAATATAACTGCTAATCCTAATATAAACTGTTATATTTTGCTTAGAATATTTGGCATATAGATTGAATTTATAACTATTTAGTAATAAGTTGGTGTAAAATTATGATATCATGTGCAATACAGCCCAGCTGATAAAAGTGAATAAATTAATGCGATTTTTTCAACTTTGAAAATCTATAAAAGCCTCGGAATTCTTATGAAAGATAGATTTTTGCAATTAGAATGCGATGTAACAAAATCTCATTTTTAACTTATGTCAACATAAGCGGTTATACACCATTTTTCCACAAATATAGAGTACAGTGGTATCAGAAAGTCACAATTAAGTGTTTGTGCTAATTGGTTTTCCAGAAGCAACTGCAATGGCCACTTTTACCTCCTCTACCTATAACATTTTTAAGAATGCAGAGTAAATTTTATTATTTGATTAAAAATTTCAATTCACAATATAGATACTACATTTATTTTGCATCAAATAATCGAGAAGTCATCGAATTTATCTATACTTAGTATAATTTTATTTCGTCGACTTAGAAAGTAGAGTGATATCTAAACATTCGATTAGGTGTAAAATTACTAATTTAGTAAATCATTAGTTTCAGAAGTAGAAATAACTGCATTTAGGAATTTGAACATTTTTCTAATTAAAGGTTGATGGTGTTTTAGTAAACCTACTGGATGAGGATATATTATACAATCAATTTCGTCTAATAATAGACGTCTGATATGCTTGTCTAAGCATTAGTTTGACAGTATATTAAAAAAATTAAAATCTACAAAACCTGCGTAATGCCTATTGTGACCTATGCCCTAAAGTGTTAATCAGACGTGGTCATAGAGTTACTACATTATACCATACTTTACTAGTTGATCAACTGAAATTAGATGAGAATATAAAAATAATAATGTGATTTAGAATAGATATAGTTTGATACCGAGCATAAGATGTTTCCATGTCTGTCTGTGTAGAAGGGTAAAAATAAAGCTTAAATAAATATACTAAAAAATTAAATTAATAAATATCTTTAGGATATACCAATATTTAATAAATAAAAAGCATTAATATTCAATTTATTTTATATATGTTTCCTTTTTACAGAGGGGGATGTATATTGGTATACAAACACATTGATATAAAAAGATACAAATATGTAAAAATGATTTACTTAAAACAAATGTAAGTGTCATAAACACTATTGAAGAACTTTTTCGTCCATCTAACACTACATACTGTATGTAATTCATCAGAATATATAGTGATATTATAGACTATAATAAGATTAGAGAAGCTAATTTTGAATTTGGACGTGATTGTATTGATTTATATTGAAAAATAGCTTAAAGCCGAGTTATAAAGAGATGAAAGATATTTAATTAATTAACTGTACATGTTGTTTGTATATATAAATTTCATATTAAGTTGTTCCAAAATAAAAATTTGAAGGGCATAAATTCAATCAGATCATTTAAAAATAAATAACACTGATATTTAAATTCCATCTATTTTTATTACATAAATATTATATTATAGTAAATTATTAATATTAACGTTCAATACTTTCTTTTGTTTTTATTAAAATTGTAAATTAAAATTTCACATTATATCTTTGTACTATTTTATATCTTGCATTTGAATATGTTTGAAGTTTAACTGTTTAAGTACTTTACATTTTATTTTTATACGTTAATTTATTAGAATAAGAAATGAATTATTATATACAGTACCTATACACGAGCTATACTAAGCTAATTTTGAGATAGACTGAATTAAAAAAAAAATTAAAAATCAATTATTTAAGTTTAAATATAATTAATAATTTATTTCGAATATTTAATCTTAAATTAATTAGCATTGGCTCATTATTAGAATTAATAATTATAAAAAACATTAAAAATAATTCATATATTTTTCAAAATAAATTAAAACACAACTATAATTTACAAAAATAATTTTAAAAATTATTATATTTAATTATAAACCATTTAATTAATTATAACTCAAGATATTTATGGTAATGAAAATTTGTTGAGACTTAATTCATTTAAAATATAAGTATTTGTTAATTTTAAACAAATTCTAATTTTGTTTTTCCAACCCATGTATAATTGTTTCGTATACTTTTTAAGTATTTCAAATAATGTTAATTTAATACCGAAACGTTAATATACCTATATTAGTAATTAATTATATGAACATATATATATATAGAATTTACTAGTAATTATCAAAAGATCTAAAGCAAATTTCTCAATTGGATCTCAAAAGGTCCTTTGTATATCCTTAGTGTATAAAATGTTCAAGTGCCGAATTTCAATTTCATAATTTTTTATGTATAACATAACAAACTGTCAAATTGTTATTTGCTTTTGTTTTGTCTGGTCGGAATTTTTCAATGTTTCTTTGTTGATGGCGACATTTTTTTTAAAAATTTTAAAATAATTTTTTGTTATTATTTCCATTTAGAAAATGAAGTATTTATTGAAAATAATTTTAAAAATGATTTTTACAATAATTTTATTTGAATATATGCGCTTAGAAAACTGCTTCTTTAAAATCTTATCTCAATTATTATTTATCTCAAAGTATATGTTTAGAAGGGTAAAAATGAGGCTGGAATTTTCCACTATGATATACTTTATAAAATTATTGTTGTAATATTACATTCACATATCACATAATATTAATATTTTATATATTGTTGTAGTATCTACAGTATTTTATTATATAATTTATGGTAAAATTATGTTTCATAAAAACCAATACTTTATATTTAATATTTTTACCACCCTACCAATAATTATTAGTACAATTTTATTACTAAATTACTAGCAAATTTTAATCAACTTAGAAAACCTATAATAAAATCATATTTAAACTATGAAAATTTAGAATATTTAGTTAAAGTCCTAAATCTAGTCCTAAGTCCTAGTTATTGTCCTAAAATAACTAAATAACGTTTTGAAACAAAAAAAAATTAAAAAATTGTAGCGCAGCAAAATTGAAAAATTATTTTTTTAGCTTGGCGATAAAATCTAATTTTCAAAAACTCTAAAGAAGACAGTAAGATCTGGCAATTAGACTTATATTTCGATAGTGCGTTAATGAAAATTGTACAGTATGTTTTGAATATAATCTAATGAAAATCTTAAATTAAAGCTAAATTATATTAATATTTAACCCTCTCAGAAACCATGAACTTTATATAAAACTTTTTTTTATTGTTAATGAGCCTAAATTTTTTTTTAAATTTAAACAATTAATGTAAAAGCGATTTTTTTCAAAAATTAAAGACTATAATTTTTTTGCGGCGGTTGGACTCGGATATACATAATTAACCAAAAACTATTTACAAAAAGTAATTGCACACTCGAATACAAATTATTGTGAAAAACTTCTTATTTTAGGGAATTATCCACAACTTCACTTTTTGAATTAAAAGATGGTTATTATAATATTTAAAATGTTGGGAAAAAACATATAACTTATCAAAACTATAAGATAACACCGATCCACAAAAAAAATCCTAAAAATTAATAACAAACTACCAACCAATTGCAAAATTATCTTGTATTCCAAAATTATTCGAATTACTTGTCTACGATTTCATTTATAACTTATATTGTTTGTAACTCACTATTATCTAATCAGCATGGTTTTATGAAAAATAAATCGACTCTAACCAATTTAGTAGAATTATATAACGTCATTTATTCAATGATACTTGTACTTCCACTGATGTCATTCCAACACAGCACAATTCTCCAATGAAAAGTTAGGGTTTCTACAAACAATAATAATTATTTGGATTCATTCATATGTAGATGAATAGAAAATATTCTGTGTAGAAAATATTCTGTATTGTTTAGATTAAGTGTTTTTGATTCATTTGTTGCTAATTTAGGTCTATTCAAGGTAGTCATCTGAGCCCCTTGTTATGTATTATAGCTATATTCATTATGTAGTTAACGCTGTAGTAATAGCTGTATCTCCGTTTATGCTGATGATATGAAAAGTTGCAAAACTATTAAATCTTCTAGTGATATAGATCTACTCCGAGAAGACTTGAATTCATTTTTTGATCGGTGCATATTAAGTAACCTTTTACTTAATACCGACAAATGTGCTCAAATAAACTCCACCTGGCGATCTTCTGTTATACTTGGCAACTACACTTTCGAGGTGTATTTTTTATGAGAAAATTCCATTCAAACACCATTTTAATGTAATTATTAACAAAGCTAATTCCTTACTAGATTGCATCAAAAGATGGTCCAAAGAGTTTGATGACCCATAAATATCATTAAAGCTTTATATATCTGTCTTGTTCGTTCAAATTTGAAGTATGCCCGCGCATATCGATAGATTAAAAGCAATCCCAAAAAATTTTGTTCGTTTTTCTCTTTGTAGCTTACCCCGGTCTAATTCTATACCCTCCCGTATACAAACCGATTATATAAAACTGATGCAATTAAATTCGTTGCAGTCCTGAAGAACTGTATCTGATATTTTATTCCTAATTAAATTTTTGAATGGATTAATTGATTCACAGATTATTTAACGGCTAATCAGCTCCCATTTAAATACAAATTCTCGTTTTCGATCGAAAAATGTCTTTAATTTGATATTTCACATTTGATTTAGGTATAATTGAATGTTTATGGCAGTTAAGTCTTAAAAGAAGAATTCAATAAGCTTTCAGTAATCACACCTCCCTTCCGTGGCCTAATCGGTTGGAGCACAGAAATGTGTTTCAATTACAATGTGGTAGTCACGGGTTCGATTCCCGTGGGGGTATAAAATATAACTAAAAACAAAAATAGTAAAATATTATATATAAAATTTATAATCAATAAAAATAATTAATATAATTAATACTTTATATAACTAAAAATATTACCTATACCAATATCTATATCAATACTCATATATATCATACAACACAATAAAAATAACACAATTAATAATATTGGACAAACACTAATAATAATTACACAATTGTCAACTACTGACAAAAATATGTGATACAACGTACCCAGTGAACACATTAACGTCAGGCATCTTAAGGTCAAAGATGGATAAAATCGCAGCGACAACTTGCAGAAAAATATGTCCTCGTCTTACCACGTAGACGCAGATAGAGTTATCAAAGTGGTCTTCTACAGTAAGCTAGTCCCCTACTTAGACAGTGCAAACAGATTAAAAATGAAATTTGACATTGTCTCGGAAATTACCTCGGAAAGTGAAATTAGCAGCTAGAAATCGAGTACGATGGAAATGTCAAGTGGAAGCCCTATGCTCCCAAGAAAAGTAAGGAAGAGGAAAAAAGAAAAAAAAATCACACCTACTTTTAACACATTTACTTTAAGGTGAAAACACAACACGAGTGACGGACGAATTTCGTCGACAACAAGAACGAAAATTCGCGACAAAAAAATATTTGTTTTACTGAATATTTTCTTCAATATTGAATTCCTGGAAAAATGGATAAAATATTAAAAATTAATCAAATAATTTCTATCATTGTTATCTTCATCGGACTCACATATTTTTTCTAATAATTAAATAAAGTATTTTCATTTTGTTTTACTTTATTTCAGTTAAAAATTCAAGATATATATATATGTACATTACATATTAATTAAACCTGAACATTCAACTACAAACTATCATCAAAAAAATGAATTCATTGAAAAAAAATAATAAAAATCTCGGGGCGGCAAAATTAAAAAAATATTTTTTTAGCTTGGCGAAAAAATCGACGATGAAATTTCATCCATAATGAATTCAGTCTAATTTAAATAAACACATTTTTAAACAGTCTTTGACATTTCGTTTCGAAAGATCGCCCATGTTGTGTTCTGTTTTCAAACAATAATATTTCAACAACAAACAAAATTTGACAGATAAAAATAACAACTAAACGGTAGAAAATACACATCCTACGATTATTTTTGTTTGTTTAAATTTCACCCTTGATTCTTAAGCGTATGCAATTATTAAAAAATTTTTAAAAAATAAAAATCTTTTTTTTAAAGTATCAAAATTTTTACAATTCAATATTTTTTATTTTTTGTAATTTTTTACAGAGACCTACATTTTGAAAAACAAAAGATAAGATGCAATCGGTAGTGGAGGTTGTAAAACGATTTATAACCGCATTATTTAAAGGTTACCACATACTATTTTTTATTAAAATATTTTCAATTCAATTAACTTCTCTCATTATTTTATATTCATGATAATAATTTTGTTAATTTGCTTGGCTTTTATATCTTCCCACATCATTCTTTAAAATCACGTTTTCATTTTTTTAATTATTTAATTATCGGTGTTGGCTTCTTAAACCCTTTCAAAGTGCCTTACTATATACCTATAGTATATATACATATATAATATAATATCAGTTGACGAATTTCCTTTCAATTGTGTTTTTAATCATTTATCAGGCGATATTAATCTCATTTAATAGATTTTTGATTAAAAAACAATTTTTATTTTTATTTTTTACGGTAGATAAAGGTACTGGTGGGTTTACTTTATATTTAGGATATGCAAAGTTTATATTTTCATTTTATATAGGGTATGGTAATAAAAACACACCTCAAGTTTTTTGTTCAAAGGTTCGAAATCATTTTTAAGAAATATTATAATTTTTCATGGATATAATTTTGTAAATTATGTAACATGCTATGCCCCAACGAAAGGGGTTAAAGAGTGACAGAAAAAGAAAAAAACAAAAAATTACTTTAGTATAAATTTATATTCATGAATTTCAACACGAATTTTTAAAAAAAAAAAAAATAGTTTTCATTTATTTTAAATATCTTTTTGGGAAACTAAAATTAGTAGCATATTTTTAATTAGTTCTTTATATTTCAAGTCAATTGAAAATTAAATTTTATCTTAGTAAATAACATTTAAAATCTCCTTTTTAAAATGTTAAAATTCCTTTTCCTAAATTCTATTAAATTTTAATTTTATGTATTTTTTTTTTTTTTTTAATTTTATTATATAATGTATACGGTAGTGCAGTAATATAATATATACGTACATAATATAATATATTTTGTTAAAGTATAAAAATTGTATATCATTAACCTAAAGTCATTTTTGTAACCTAACGATTAGAGATGATGGTTGATGTTTTTTGTTTTGTCAATTTTTGTTTTTTATTTTGTTTGTTTTCATTTATATATTTTGTATTTGAGATATTCAAAGTTATTCTTTCTCTTTGCTTTATTATACTACCATTTTGTATTTGGTGTATTGTTTATTTGAACAAAAAAAAAAACAAAAAAACGAAACATTAAAACTAAAAAATGTTTTATATTCATTTTTTTAGTTGAAATGTACTTCTTTTTAATGTCACAAAAAAAAACTAAAAATACAACAAAATAAAAAAAGAGAAGGATAAGTAAGTAGAAGAAAATTATCAGAAAAAGAAAGAAATCATGAAGTTTTTTTTTTTTTATTTTATCTCAATCTAAAATTCAAAAATTTTCATGCCACTTTTTCATTTAATTTCATTTGCTGTCAGTGAAGTAATAAAGACTAGCAAAATAAAAACAAAAACAAAAAAGAGCGAAACTAAGCGACTGTTAACAAAAGTTTTATATATGTATATGAAAGAAGAAAAAACTTAAAAAGGGAACCACTGTTTCATGCTTTGTCGTTATTTTTTTATATTTTTTATTTTTGTTTTTTCCTTTTTTCTTGTCTTCAACATGAAACTTTTTCACAGGCCTTAAATGTACAAGTTTTAGGTACTTTAATTTTCAAATATAAGTACGATATTCTGTTGATAGAGCCTACTTATAAAAACCATCTCTGTAAAAAAAAAAAAAAAAAAAAAAAACAACAACAGTCTATAGGTAAACATTATATATAGCTATAGAAGATCTGTGTACACATAGGTATACAGATATATGTAAACAGTTAATAGATTTTTGTCGATTTTTTCATCGTTAAAATAAAAAATGAATAAAAAAATAAACAAAAAACACACACAGTTGTTGTTAATCTATAAAACATACATACATAGTTCCTTTTTCTTCTGTACTGTTTGAGTTGTACTGCTCTTTCTTTCTCTATTGAAAAAAACATGCGACAATAGAATTTATATGATCACGATTTTACCATGTTTCATACATTTTCGTTAAATTTATTATATCGGAAAAGGTGGTATTTACCTATATGAAGAAATGAATTACATACATAACTAGATATATATATATATATATATATATTTAGGTAAATACTTGATGCATAGTATTAAAATTCTGCAAAAGTAAAAGAAAATGAGCTAACTATAGGTAATAATATGTATGTACTATATATTTTCAACATAAGTTTTTAACCATCACAGAGCTCTATATAACTAGCGTCTAGTTTGACTTTTTTGTAACATTATTTTAGTTTTTATATTTAAGTTTTTTATTTTTTGTTTTTATACTTGCCATTTTTACCATGTTACTTTTTAAATGCGGGGGAATATCTGTTCATCAAATCGCACAAGATATTATATAAATATATATGAATATATATTGATATAAATATATAACTATATATATATATATATATAGAAACCTATATTGTATTACCTACAGAATCATTTAATACTTGAAGTTAAATTGTCAGAAGTAAAAACATTTCAACAAAAAAATTAATTCAAATGGGAAAATATCTTATACAAAAGAAAAATAAAATAAAAAATAACAAAAACACAAAAAAAAAAAAGAAAAATGGAAAATTTAAACATTTCTCGTTTTGATTTTCAAATGAATAACAAATATTATACTTGCATATTGTTATATATATATATATATACTTACCTTTATATTATATACATATATTTTATATTCATTTACTTACTTCTTTTGGATAAATATTTTATTAGATGATAAATTTAGTTTATTATATATTGAAATATATTCGACCGATATTAATATACATGTTTATATTATTATATTGTATATATAGTTGGATATGTATGAATATTAGAATGTCCCTTATTTTGATAAAAATAATTTTTTTTTTTAGTTCATAATTTTCACAAATTATTTTAGGTACAACAAATTTACTTTAATTTAATTACATTTTGTCAAATTTGTTGATTTAAAGAATGTTCTTAAGCAAATGATCAGAGGAGCCAATTTGTTTTCAATGGTTTGTCAGTGTCAATTTATCAAAACCCAAAAAATTATTCAATTAACCTTCATTAGTAAAAACTTTTGTAGAAATACATAATAAAAGTGTGTTTTCAATTTAATTGTTCACATTTTCAATAATATTTTTAAAATTTAATTAATTTAGTTCTTGTCAGGTTTCCGTTCACTAAAAATATTTTAATATGTGATAGTAAATATCGATATTTCGGAAGCATCATATACTTTCTTCGTCAGTGCTTGTGACTAGCTAATTATCTTATAATTCTGTTTTTTCCATTTTATATCCTAATCCCTAACAATCAGCCGGAAATCTGGCAACAATTAAATGATTTAATTAATTATCAATAAAAATAAGAAATGATTAATAAATTAAAAAACCAAAAATTATAAGATCTACATCATTGCTGACTCAAACAGAAGATCTGACTGAAATAACTATTCCCGACTACTATAGGATTCAAAATAAGTATAATAAATTCAAAAATATATGAAGTGTATGAACGATTAAGCGTGGAAGTGTAGTAGGTGCAAAGTATACAAATACAAATAAAGTAAAATAGGTTTGGGTCTTGTAAAAATTTACAAGCCTTGTAGAATAATTTTTCATATACAAATTTTACAACGGAAATACCCTTCTTCATCTAGTACAAGACTAAACCTTCAATTTACACCTATTCGCAAATACGCTTATAGATTAAGCTGTTAATCACTTTTACAAAGTTTTGTATGTACATGGAACAAACAAATATGACTCTAACTAAAAAATAATAAAAATTCAGCCAGAGAATTGTCAACAAACTGGACAAAAATTACTTTTTCTACTGACAAATAGCCCTGCAATTTATTACATAAAATTAAGCAAGTAAAATATATTACGAATATTTATCAATTTTCTATTATGTATCAACTAATGAAATATGAAAAACTACAACCACTGTCATCAAATTATAGATCGTCTTAAATAGCATAGTTCTATTCTTTATTTGAGTTAATATAAAGTAAAACGACGTTTGAATGAAATGACATTCGATTTGTGGACAAAAGTCAATACAAATAAAAATAAATAGATCTATACTCTACTACTTTAATAATATCCACATTACTACTTTTAAAACCGTATAATAACCTATGTCTATAGCCTTTTTTATGCTCTTGATACTAACTTAGGTAGAATCACCTTTTGAGGAACTAAGCCTTCTTAAAATATGATAGTTTCATTTTATTTAATTTGTTACCAAATTAAACTTTCAATTATTATTTGTCATTTATTTTATTCCAATGACAAAGGGAACTGCACCAAGTAGAAAAACCAATAAAACATTTTTTTTTTGCTTCATTGGGAATCGAACTTGATGCGCCACCCAGCGTGTGTATTATAATGATCTTATAGAATAAATTATATTAGGCACCTTCTATTCTCCAAGAACTGATTTCAGTTAACTCTTCACTAACATTATAATAGCATAAAGATACACAAAACATTAATTATTTTTTAGAAGTGTAGGTACTAAACAGACACTTCTATTTAACTAAATACTAGCTATTAAAGTCATTTCAATTAAATTTTCCATTCAAAAATTGATATCTTTTAAAAAATATGGAACACCCTAATGTAATATTATTACATTATTATCTAAGTATTAATTGACTGTCATATGGGTACATTCTTTCTTACAAAGAAAATCAGAAAAAAAAAACAAAAAAAAACATTAAATAAAATTATTTTATTTAGTAGCAAAATATATTTTGTCTCAGTTCGCCTATAGTTTTTCTGATTTTGAAATGTTCCAATTATTAAATTGATTTTAATAACGAAAGTATTTCAATCATTTTGAAATTCACTATAAAAAGTTTAAAGGTTTTTATGGAAAATTTCCAGATCCTTATGGTAACAAAAATTTTTATAATGGTAAGCATATATCTTATATATGTACATTATATACGGTGCATAATATGGTATGAATAATTAGCATATTATATACCATTAATATTAAAGGAATAATATTTTAACTAACTCTATGTTAAGTGACAACCATATATAGCATTGTTTGTTAACAATAAGGTGTAGAGATTTAAGAATAAGCTTATAAAGTAAAAATGAAAATTATGAAGTTTCCTAAATAAAATTAATTAATTCAAAGTATCGAATAATGAATTTTCTTAAGCACACCGGAGCAATAAATTGAAGTTGATAGAAATATTTTTGTTCCAAATATGAATAATTAATGTACAAAAATTGTGCACAGTAAAATTTTATGATTTCAGAGATTTTTAAAAATTCATTCATAGCAAATAGCTTTACTTTATTTAAGTTAATTTAAAATTATATTAACAATTATTTTATTTTTCTTTAAATCCATAAAAATTCAAATAAATAACAATACCCTAAGCAAGGTTCGCACCCAATACGTTTTAATTACTAGTCAAATAACATAAACATACATATATATACATATTAAATGTGTATTTTCATTTTTGGTATCTCCAAAATATATACTGTTAAATGGCTATTTTAGTTCTGAAAAATTATAGTACTACCAATTACCGGCGTAACATATGCCGAGCCAACATGCAAAACAATATTTATTTCCTCTTTATTTAAAATTTAACTCAAAACAAAGTTTCCTATTTCCACAAAACAATAATTTTTTTTATTATATCGCCCAATTTTAGCCTAAATTTTTTGTTACGCAGGGTATATTTTTTTTCTTTCTGTAATCTCCTTGTTGTTACCTCCGTGGAGTCACCGATGAAAAACTATTCTATCTGGTTTGAAATTTTCCTTTGCGTACAGCGGAGACACCACGTGAAGGTGAAAAAGATGGTATAGTTTTGTAATTTCAGAACCAATTGAAAAAAAAACCAATATTATACTTGATATGTTCTATATATTATCTTGTTAAATTTAAAGGATCTAGGCCTTTATTGTGAAGTGTCAGTTTTCAGTAAATATATCTGAGAAGTGTCAGCCAATATTCAAAATCGGTATTGTGATTGTCAGTTGTAAATCAAAGTACTTATACATTGTGTATACTTACAAAAATTTGTATTGGGAATGTCAGTAAGAGTCAGTTTATCTGACAATTTAAAGCAATTTTTTGCTGTTGCAAACATGACAAAAGATATTGTGTTAAAAAAATACTTTTTTTACTTAAATTGTTTGTTTTTTGTTCGTTTTTATTAATATTGTAAGTATTTTTTTATTTTACAAAAAAATTCGATTGACGACATATTTGTATTTTATTAATAAAACACTTTAATTTAAATAATTATTTTTTTTTTTTAAAAAACTTTAAAACAAACTACAAATTTTAAATTTTGACTGTCAAAAAAAGGTCGATTTTTCAGAATAAAATTTGGCAATACCAAATATCAGTAAAAAAATGATAAAATTTCTTAGTTGTCTGTCGAGTCCTTAAAAACACTACGAAGTGGCTAATTCAAAGACACAAACCATGGAAATTTAATTGATTTAATAACTTTCAAAATACTACCAATTCGAAATAGCTTCATATTTGATTGATTTTATGATGCTTTGCTATTTGATTCTTGTATTAAATATAAAGTTTCCCTATGGTGGTTTAGAACTAAAATAATATTTTACTATAAATGATTTATTTGAAATAGCCCAAAAATTAATACTTTTTAATCGGTAATTTTTGAAAAAACTTCACATTTAAATTTTAGGGTTCGTGGCACTGCTTTTTTCCTTAATTCACTGAGATGAAAAGTTTTACAGACATTTTTAGCGTATTACTATATTAGACATTCGTCTATGAGTCGATCTTTGTCTATAAGTCGCATAAGAATATTTAGTGAATTAATATAAGACCCAACATCAAGTATAATTAAGAATTTTGGCCTGCTGAGCTCAGAAAAACTACTTGAATCGATCGCTAAATACAGAGAACCTTCACAAATGTACTACAACAATTTCAAAAAACGTCTTTTTTGATAATCAAAACTTTGCAAATATAATAAGCCTATGATGTTAATTTTCAATAATAAAAAACGAATTAATAGAAATTCTATCTTAAAATGCATGAAATTCAAATGAAATTAATCTAACCCGACCAATTCAGTTTTTTTACCTCATTTTCATAGGTTATTTAAAATTAATACATATCAATATAATTCCAGAAGTCAACAAGAAATATATTGAAGTCTAAACGAATTGAATGATATTTGCTTAACAAATAGAAAGACCCACTTTATGATCAAAATTATTTTATTAATCGAGTTATACCACATCAGTAATCTTTCAACATTTTGTATTTTTACTGCAATCAATGAACAACTAAAAATTAAAAGTGATTTAATTTTCAATACAGAATTTGGAAAAGGAGGAACTGACTCGTTGAAACCGTCTTCTACATGTCAATTTTATAAATTGGAGAATTAGCAGGGGAGAACTAGCCTTGTACTAAATTTTTTTAATGAATTGTTTTCATTCATTTCATATTACTCTTGGCGCTACATATTTTTTTTATTGATGTATCTAAGACAACAACCACTTATTATGTAAATAATTTATTCAAAAAAAAATTTATTTAAATTTAATTCTAGCGTGGAAAAGAAGAAACTCTGTATCTTGATGAATTGCGGTATTTCTGATAAATTAAAATTTTTTATGTTATCATACAATATTTGTATCTACGCGCCCTCCTCATGCATGAGCGAAATTTTAAATTGAAAATTCTAATTCAAAATTAAAAAACATTGAAAATTTGATTTCGCCACGTGTCCTTTTAAAAGAATAATAATGAAAATAGGTTGTGAAATGGTTCAGATATATTTGTACCGTACTTTTCTTAATTTACAGAATAAATATAATAATTTGGAAATTGAGGTATACTGACCCGGAACGAAGAACCGTCTTCTACATGTCAATTCTAAATCAGTAGACCAGAAAATTACTGAATATTTTTCATATGGATTCCTATATCGTTTCTGTGCTTAAAACAGTTGTTATAATTCACATACAATCAAATTTTTGACTATACATAAATATCCTTTTGCCTCCCACATGAGTCAAATTTTAAACTATATTAAATTTTCATTCATTCTTTTAGAATTTAATTGGATTTTGCGATGATATTGATCTATTCGAGATGTTTAAAATTTAAATCTCTACAATGATTCATTCTTTTTATTTTAAACACGCGATGTTCAGAATTTTCTACAACTATTCAATTTCTTTTTTTTTTTAATCTTGAAAACAAATAAAAGAATGAAAGGATAAAAGTACATAAAACTAAAAATTAAGAAACAGGAAAATGAAACTTATCAAATTGATGATTTATGTAAATGTCTGTATGTATATATTGTATATATATATTACAATATATATCTTTAATTTGAGATAAGAGCATAAATACATGTAAATGCGAAAATTTACAATATTTTACAAAATGCACATAAATGAATGAATGACAATTGACAGTATTATTGAGACGAAAAAATCGAATATTTATTATGGTAAATTTTTCAAATTTATACATTTAGAAAAGACAAATACTATTACAATCAATGTAACAAACAAATTGTGGCACACAGGTCATCTAGAATTTTATTTCAACTTAGAATGGTCATAGAAAGAATATATAGCAAGAAATCTGATATATTATGTATATATACAAACACATACACACAGAGCGGACTAGAAAGCAATGATTTATGTTATTGGAAATTATTGGCTAATTAACAAAACAATCTAAGACAAGTGAATTTGATTTCAAAAACTTTTAAATCAGTTCAGTATTGTACTTGTGATATTTTGTCAATTTGCTGAAATCAATATATATATAGCTATAAATTTGATCACAAAAATACTTATGCATATAGAAAATGATTTACTCCTAGTAAAAATTTACTATAAATAACTTTGGAAAATATTTTTGAACCTAATTCAATTTGTTTGCATTTAATTTTTTATTGTTTCTAGAATAATTTTTGAAAGTCGAAAATGTACAACATGGCTGCATCTAACAAATAACCTCAAACACAAAATACCAGGACACATCTTGATCCTGCAAAAATTAAACTAGGAATCAAAGCAAATGCAATGTCGGACTACATGATCAGTAGCAAAAGCAATTGAGTGTCGCAGAAACTTTAATACAGTACTAATATCTAAAAAAGGATTTAATAATAGGCTTACCTCCTAGCTTCGGTATGGTACACTGATGGTCAAAAATCGCTTAGAACTAGAGTACATACTCTAATTGTTTACGACGCCATATAGCTCGCAAAAGACATAAATATTTTGCCTAATTCTGAAATGGACATCAAATCAATAATAGCCTTCATATCAAGGATATAAACCTGTATTTCTGAGATAATAAATGTGGAAGTGTAATAAATCTTAAATCAATAAAAAAAAAATATATATATATATATATATACTATTAAAAACATATGTAATAAATTTGTTTTCGGTTCATTAATATTTTCCAAAGTTATTTAAATATCCTTAATAGAAATACATTATTTTCTATGTGTGCAAAAAATGATGTGATCGACTGTTGTATATATTTCGTTTACATTATTAATAAGGATTTTTGATTATTATAGATTGTCTGTGTTCTGCAGGGATTCAAGTGTTTGCAGTTTCGAAATATTAAATCCATATATTTTATTAGATCAGGTTATCTCATCCATGCAATTTGGCTCTCGCTACAATATGAGGATCAACATTCTATTCTGAATAAATGTTCCTAGACCATCTGTTACTTTCATCAATGATTTCTTATATTAATTTCATTAACGCTGACAAAGCTTCCGTTACTTTCATCAGTTCATTCTGTTACTTATAAAATCTTGATCACTATCAAATAGTGTTGTTGTTTAATTTAACTTAATTGTTTTATATCTTTTAAGTATTTATTTATTTTCTCTTAGGCTTCTATTATTTTGTTGTAATAATATTTTTGGTATAATATTATTTATCTCGCATATTAATTTTTCTATTTTCCCCATTTTGTTTTTCTTACCTTTTTTAATTAGTTATTTATAATGTATATTGTTATTCTATATATATATATATATATATATATATATATATATATATATATATATATATATATATATGATCTATTAATATCTAATGTATGCATTGAATATTGATATCAATTAGCTGTAAGTTTTTATTCTATTTTATAATTAATAAAATTGTTTTATATTCTTTACTTTAACTTAATCTTAAATTTTTTGCAAAACATTTTGTTTTACTATATTTCTTTAATATTGAACTTTTTCTGATTTGTTTTTTTGTTTTTTTTTTGTATTTATTTTTGTAATTATGTTTTTTTTGTATTATGTTGTTTTTTTTTTGTTTTTGTATTTATAACTGTATTACTTTTACATTTGAAATGTCCACCTACTATTGTTCTATTAGAATACAATTACTTTTTCTTTTCTTTATTCCATATCAATTTTTACTTACATCTTAACTTTCTTGTTATATCTAAAATATTCACATAATTAATAATACTTATAATTGAAAACTATTAATAATATATGTAAGTGAATTTATATGAATATATATATTAACCTTATCTTTAAGCGATTTGTGCCTCTAAATTATGAAAACTATACAATTTAATTAAGAACTACCGTTTTTCTGTAGCCAATTTTTTTTCTTTGGATACAAGTCTCATTTCTATAATTATCCAGTTTTAAATCTACCTGTATCATCCTATCAATTATTTCTTTTCTAATATATTTTGCCCCAATTATTTTAATAAACTTCAATTTCAGCAGAATTTTCCAAAGTTATTAGTAAACAATTCTTAACGTCCTATATAATTCGTCCTTACAAAAACAATACCTTTAAGTTCTTTACTTTTTTCTTTATTTTCTTATTACAATGATTTTAGCCTTAAGTTCTAAAATCAACGCAGTACTTACAATGAAGTAATATGTTTCAATAATTTTCAAATTAATGATTTCAAGAAGATTAAATATAAAAAAAACAAAACGTAATAAATACAACGAAAATCTCTTGGATTTATATAATATAATTTAAAACTCTATATATATATATACGTTAATATTATATATTAATACACGATAAAAGTGAACAACAGGTCAAACTCAATAAAAACAAATCAGAAATAATTGTCGAATCATTAAATTGAATTTTAATTTTATTCTTACTTATATTATACCTACATATTTTGTATAATACATACATATATATATAATATATATAAATACATATATATATTCATTTTAAAAATTCCAAAGATTTGAATATATTACTTTTGAATTTTTAATTTTAAATTCATACAGATATAAAAAAAATTATAATAAACGAATTTATTATAAAATTCAAATTTAAAAAAATGCAATTTATCTCTGATGTTTTATTTTTTAATTTTTTTGTTATATTGTTTTTTTTTTGCACACAAAAAAACAACAAAAACAAAGATACGAACGCAGAATTTTAGTTCAGTATTCATTTAAAACGAAATAGAGCAGCTTATGATGAAGGAACTATTCGAATAAATAAATCTAACTGTAATTCCATTTTTCAGTCTGCTTGAAAAGTTATGTCTATCCAGAAAATCCTTTTTATTTCATTTCAGTTTTTTTTCTCTTTCTTTCTTTCTTTCTTTCTTTCTTACTGTTCATTTTTTTTCTTCTACTACACTTTTCATATAAAACATTATACAAAAAAAATAATACTTTTTTTTTCTAAAATTTCATCGCCCAAAACATTTTTTATTGCGGATCCTCTTACTTTACCTTTCTCTTTCAATTTTTTTTGTTCATCTCTTTTCTCTTATACAATGTATATTGGATTGGATTGTAGAATATAAAATAAAATTAAAACACACAAAAAAAAAAAAAATGAATAGAACATATACTTCATATAATAATTCTAAAATAAATAAATTTACCACCGCGCACCACCGTGCTCCCAAAAATAAGCCAAGAAAATAAAAAATAATAAAAAATAGATTTCAAAAATGAAAAGTTCATACATAAATATGTCGAAAAGAATAATAAGGAGAAAAATTCCTTTCTTTATGAAAATTATTAATGTTAGAATGAAGAAAAGCTTTAAAACAGGAATAAGTAACATATAGCTAAGTATATAATATATATATATATATATATATATATATATATAGAATAGAAGAAATGCATTACAAAATAATAAAATACAAAAAAAAAATATTAAAAATATATTTGGAAATTCCCTAGAAACAGAATACCTTTGGGTTCTCAAAGAGAGTATGAGATAAATTTATAAGTTTTGAAATTTTCAACAGCTGATCTTACAATGGAGTTTTCACAATAATTCCAAGGTATAAATATCATATTATGTATCCACAATACATAATTCTTTAAATTCCTGAAAACCCCCTAAAATCTTACTACAAAATTTTAATTTTAACAACATGAGATTCAAAATAATTTCGAATAAAATACAATATAATAAATTAAAATAATTCGAAATTATTTTTGTTTTTTTTTATTAAATTTGATTCTAATAAATACACAACAATTTGACAGTGTTCTATATATATGTGACTGTAACCATTAATGATTGGTTTGAGCCGAATGTTTTCTATTCATTTCTAAAAAAAAATTTCAAACTATTTGACTCCATTTTTCATTGTTATTCGAATATGGGTATACACTTTTTCCCCTCTTACTCTTCGTGGGAGGGTAGGACATCAATTTGCCCACTCCATTATTTTCTGTTTTGTGTGGTGATCTTGATTTATTCCCAAGTTTTTAATTAGTTAATTTAGCTGATGTTATGGTTCGACACCCGGTATTTTTGGTTCTTGGAGTTCCATTCTAAGGCTATTCTTTTTATATAATTTGGTATATTTTTCAGAGTGTGACATATCCATTTCCATTTTCTGCCTTTAATTTGATTCATTGCCTGTTCTTCACCTGTTAGCTGCCATATTTCGTATATACATAAAATCGTAATATCTTGGATATCTGGATGTGATTATAGTTCACAAAAATAGTGGAATCGACTTGAAGAATAAAATACAACCATGAACTGAACATAAATGCTATCGTAGTACATATAAAGACTCAAGAGACTTTCATGGCTTGATTTTGTTGTTTTATATAATTCCAAGCTTATGGGTGCCCTACTCGATAACTGCTTATACACAGAAATTTGGCATACACAATTACATTGATTAAATTTGGCACACACAATACTAATTTAAATTTGGAAATTTATATCAATTTTATTTTTAGTGATAACCAAATTTTAATTTAACAATTTTTTATCATTTATTTGATCACAATGACAAGGGGGTACTACTATACCAGGAACATAAGCCAATAAAAGTATTTTTTTATTTTTTTTTTCCTTTGTCAGGAAACCAATCTGGGACCTTTCGGTTGAAAGATAGGCGATCTACTTATACTGCATCACCCAGTGTGTAATTGAAATACATTTCTAAAGAATCAAATTCCCCAAAATATTTTTTATGGGAAAGTCTAGGATAGACTATAGGTATACAGCAGAATTTCCCTCTCTAAAGCAGTATAAATAAATTTTCTAAATATACCTAATCCAATATATTACATAACAAGGTTATAATATAGGTATATAACTCACCAAAATTTACTAACCTATGTATGTATATACAATTCATTAATTGCGTAAGATTAAATGCGAATTGTAAACATATATGTATTATAGGAACAGTTAATGATATGAAATATTGAAAAATATTTAAAAAATAAAATTCTTCATGGTCCAATTAACTGTGAGAACAATTCTAGAGAAAGCTAAAGCTCATCCAAAGATGCATATTAAAGATATTAAACAAAAAATTTATTTGTTTGTTTTAGATTGTCTATATATATATATATACAATAATATTTATACACATTATATTATCCTTTTAAAATCCAAATGTAGAAATGAATGCGAGAGAAATAAGGAGATAAAACAAAATTTCTATTTTCATTGTACATTTCTATATAATATACAAATATATATACATATATATATATTTTATACTGACTTATTTATTACAGGTGTATGTATGTACTTTTGTTCTATAGAGGTAATTACTGAATATCACGTTATAAAATCAAACTTAAATTGTATCTTTTAAATCAATTTTCCCAATTCAGTTCGATAATTGCAAAAATATATAGACACGTTTATATTGAAGTTCTTTATTTTATGCGATTTAATATACAAGATGGAAATAATTCGTATTTCTTATAAATATATATATATATATATATATATACATATATATACAGTCAATTCCTTAAATTGATCGTCACAAAATCGTTTTACTTCTTTTATAACACATATATATAGATTTATGTAAATCTATAGAGTACATAGAATCTTTAAAAATGTCTTGAAAATTGTTGAAAATTTCAAAACAACAAAAACGCAAAAAAAAAACAAAAAAAGTTTAAAAAGTTTAAAAAACAACAACTGAGGAAATAACGATTTTTATTTATCATCCCATTTTCTTATGTGGTTATGTTTTTTATAGGGTGTTCAAAATGCCTTTTTTATAATTTATATACTGGTATCTTTTATTTTTATTTTCTTCTTCTTTTATATATATATATATATATATATATATATATATAAGGATATTTATGTATATATAATTATATCTAACAATATGTATGGTATTCGATCAATATATCTTTAAATCGAAAGGGTTAACGAACAGCACACAAAACTTGTTTTGCCCTTTCTTTTTTTTTGTTTTTTTTTTTTTGCTGTTGTCTTCTTAAAATTTTCTGCGGGTTTTTTTAAAGACATCAAAAAGAAAAACAGGTCCATTTATCCTTTAAAAAAGAAAAAATGTACCATCAACATTGCAAAAAGAAAAAAACAAAAAAAAAAACAAAAAAAAAAATTAAAACAAGAAAAAAATGTTTAAAGAAAAAATATAAAAACAAAAAATAAAATATAAACAAGAAAATCAACAAAAACAATAAGAAAAATATAAGAACAAAAAAAAATCAATACTTTAAATAATACAAGCCCGCCTCAAGTGGGTACTCCTTATTGCTCTTTTAATATACTTGGTGCGATCAGGACAACAAACTTAATGTGTATCTATAAATTCTATGTATAAAACGATTGTGTTGGCGTTTTTATTTTCTTTAAATCATTCCGGCATAAAAGATGGTAATGATGATGGTAGCCCTTTTTGTTGTTTTTTTCTTTTTTTGCTGCTTCTTGGTTTTTTGATATTTTATTTTGTTTTTTTTTTTTTTTTACAAAAAGAATTTTTATGCAATATAAGTTATCTTTCAAACAGTGGGGTAAAATTAAGGCCCAAAATAACTATAGATTTATATATTATTATATTTATTTATTTTTTAAAATATTTATTTCGAAATATAAAAAAAAAACACATTCTTTAACAATACAATACATTATATTAATCTTTTTCCAATTATAAGTTTGTCTGTCTGACATTTTACCACATTTTAAATATTACGAAAATTGATTATTTTCTTTATTATATTTTGAATCTGTGGATTTGATTAAAAGAAAAATGTTCATCAAAATTAGGTAATTTATGATCCTGTAAAGCAATTGTATATAACAGTAAAAAGATATACACAATCAAATAGTGGCGTTTGCGGTTGTGGGTGACACTACATTAAATATAGTTTAGAAAATACATTGAATAAATAATACAAACTTCTCTTTACCCAAATAAGATGCCCATCCAAAATTCAATATATTCGATTGTTGAGTGAGACAACACATTTGTTAGGTGAAGTAAAAAAACTATTAGTAGAATAATATCAAAGCTTGAACTATCAATTCAACATGTACAATGAAAATTTATTGAATCATCATATGTTCAGGATCGCATACAATATAAAACATAATATTGAGCTAAATGTAGCAAGTATATGTACAATGTTTCTATCGACCAATAAATTAAATTAAAAATGAAAATATAAAGCACTATTTAAAATATTATAACTGACAAATCTCAAACAAAAATTTAAGTAATGATTCAGACACAAATTTTGACTTGACCATTCATTCACAGTCTTAATAGCACTTTTGCAAATACTAATACCTATTTTGTTATTAATTTTATTGTTACTAATACATTAGTAACAAAATAGATATAAGTTATAATTGTAAGAAAGTTATTAACCAATAAAATTTTACCATACCTAACATGCAAATTACACCCAGGGTAAATATTGTTCTCTGGATCTATGAGTCAAAAACCATCCAATTTCGATCTTGGATATTTGATTGTACCCAAATTAATTTTTATTTGTGTTTTTGAAACAAAAACGACTCAATTAATATGTTTTTTGTTTTTTTTTTTTTCATTATGGAGAGTTCTATATAAAGCGAACTCTAATTGTGATAAAGCGAACTCTATCTGTAGATCTATTGTGTACTTCCTCGTTTGTTCTAAGATTAATTTATTTATTTTATTTTGTATACATATATATATGAGACGGTGAGTCTCTGTAAGAGTATATAGAGTATAGCAGAATTGCAGGTTTATGTGCTCGATAAACGCTATAAATAAATATGTTACGTGATGCTAAAATTTAATTTATAAAAAAAAAATAAAGTTTAATAAAATTTGAAAAATTAGTTAAAGTGATTCTTTTCTCCTCTGGTAATTTATTTTTAATTTTTAAATATTATTATTGAAATATACATAGCTTATAGAAAATTTATAAACATTCTACTTCTAGTCAAAATATGTCATTTAATTTGGCGGTACTACAAAAAGCAGTTCTTTACAAACTAAAACTATTTTCATTTTGGGCCCTATTATCATTGTCACTAAAATGTGAATGAAAGAGACAATTCAGTGTCATGAGTATCATTTATATGAATGATCTGTTATTTTTCTCGTCAGTATTATTTAAAGCTTGTGTTTTTGATTTTACGTTTTGAAAAATGTAAGTAAATTAATAAATAAATTAAATATATTAATAAAAAAGATTTTTCTTACAAAAATGTATATGTTTAAGAGACAAATTATATAGCAATAGAAATCACATGAACAAATTAAAATCCACATTATTTTTTTAATTTTGAAATTTTGAATTAATTCAAACTTATTTTTCACTTTTAACACTTATTTATCGCTTTTAATTAAACAAATTCACTCCAACAAAGGAGTGAAACAAGCTCAACAAAAAAAAAAATAAGTGAATGAAAAATAAAAGTAGGTATAATGTTTTTTCAATGGTAACAAGTGAATGATGTACTCATAAAAAAATAAATAATGAAAACAATTGTAACACGGGCCTTTATTTAGTGTTAATATATACATACATCGTATACAGCTTTCATTTCAAGACCATACCTAAAAATTGACTAAAATTAGAATCTTACTAACTTATAAATAATATTAATTGTTTTAATATAGCGACGGTGAAACTCTCTGAAATGATTAACACAAAGGCCGCTTGTTTAAGTGCTGTAAAAGTTTTTTTATTATTTTTTAAAATTCCTTGGAAATATAAAATGGAAAATAAATTAAAATACATATATTTTAAATTTTGCCATAATTATCATAGCAAAGTTATTCAAAAATAGATGTATTTTTTCTTATTTAAAAATGTTTTAACGTAAATAAATGTCAAAAGTCAGTTAAGCTGATGCTAGGTTGTTTATTCCATTTTCTTGGCAAATTAAAAAGCAAAATTCACTTACTTATTTAAAGTGAATATGTGTTCATTTGAATACATCTCTTAAATCCATTTGAAACTACAAATCATGGTTGTATCAAAGAAAAATCAAAATTCCATATTTTCAATGAAATTTATTTATTTTTTTTTATTTATTTAAATTTTATCTCAAAAAGAGTTATAAGCTCGCACAGTTTCCGTACATTATAAAATACATAATATTAAAAGAGAAACAAGAACATATTTAGTGCAAAATTGAAATATTAAAAATTTAATAATATAAAAATGAGGAGAAAAAAAATAAATTTTAAGCTTAAATATGGGAATTGGTATCTATATTAAATAACATATTTTCTTATTAAATAACATATTTTCATAAATGTTTTCGGCTATTTATTTATAAATACATCTTTTTGTAATAATTAATAAATTTTAAAAATTATTAAAATAAATAAATATAATTTTGTAAAATATTACCATAGAATCAAATCGATATGAATTATACATCGCGGTAAATTCCATAAAAATTCCAATGATTTAATCGAAATTGATGTTTATGAGCAATTTTCCAAATCATTTCACTACATTTTTAATTTGATAATTTCTGTTTAAGTTTCAACTAAAGTATTGCGATCTATTGTAGTATAGTATCTTTTAACTTTTGGATATCCAATCTAAAGAAATATTATATATCATGTCCTATCATGTCTAATAAAATCATGTAATGATCATGTCCTATGTATACCATATATAACCATAATAGCTCATCAAAATTTTATTCCATTTTATTTCTTGAGCCTTGCCACTAATGGGACAAAAAAGTCGAAGCTTTAACCAGTATTAACTAATAATTAATCATTACTCATTATCATTACTTAACTCATACTAACAACACATAAACATTATAATGTTGAAACATATGTTTTAACATTTTCTATATAGATAAAATGGGCGGACACCAATATTAAATTCAGAATGGAATCAAAATATACTGTAATGGTCATTTTTATATTTTACTTAATAATTCCTGATTCTCATTGTTTGCTAAATATTTTTTTAAGATATGTAGTGACAAATTATTAATAAAAAGGTTGAGTGAGATAGCAATTTTTTTGTCACTGCACAAATTTTTTGTGATTATAAATCTTTCACAGAACTGTTACACATCTTAGACTCCACATCGTTTTGATCATTTTATATTTCTTATTTATATTAATTTCTTCAATATACAAATTAAATCATTCAAATTCTTAGATTTGACGATAAAAAATTTCTTATTTATATTAATTTCTTCAATATAAAAATTAAATCATTCAAATTCTTAGATTTGACGATAAAAAATTTATGGATATTTTAATAAGCGTTAGATAGTAAAAAATGATTTTTTTTAATTCAAAAAGTCTTCTGTAATTTCATTTTGTGTGTTACAAATTAATTTTATTATTATAAATTATGTTTTATTATAATCAAATTTCTAACCTAATTTTTAAAAATAAGATTAGTTTGCAAAACAAAGCTTTATTATCTTTAACTTAAATGAATAATAAAATATATAATTATAATTGCAAATGAAATATGAAAACATAAAATAAACATCACTAAACATCATAAATTAATTGTAAGTTTAAAAAAAATCTCTCATTTTCACAACAAGTTAATAAAACAGTTAACTTTTTTAATAATAAAAGTAATAAAAAAAAATTTGTTATCAGATCTAGGATAATGTCTAAAGTAAAATCACCACAAGACTAAATAAAGAAAACATACTGTTATGTGAATTAAAAATGGTTAAATGGTTTTAAAAGGCAGCTGCCTTATGTTCTTTTAAAGTTCATTAAAATTAATAAATATCCCAAATACCTAGTGTACGTATTTCTATTATTATTAATATATTTATATATATATACATAATTTTAAAAATTATGATCAATATCAGACAAACTGATACAGTATGAATATTTATAGTTATATCTTAAAAATTTAACACAACTAAGATTCTTAAGATCTCATCTCTTACACAATTCATAATTTTTCTTTCATAAATAAGTCACATTCATACACAAAATATAATTCAAATATTATTTTGGAATTTTCTAAAAATTTGCAAAATATTTTTTTTTTATTAATATTATTACGTTTATATATAAATATTTTTGTTTATTGAACTTCCGATTGAAATCACAGTCAGGTACCTATACCTATATATGAATAATCCCATCAAATTTGGAAATTTCTCTTTTAAAAAGGTAAATAACAAATTTCACAATAAAAATTTCGCAAGTCAACAAAAACAAAAATCGGTAAAAAAAAAAATAACAGTCGTTGTTTTTTTTCAAACCCAAAATATTATTTCATATTTTATTATCGGCCCAAATACGGACGGGTATTACATCAAAACAATTGTTTGTAAAATTTTTGCAAACATAATTTTTTTTTAACTTTCTAAAAAATTGTTTTATGGTTTTTTTTCGTTTTTTTTTTTTTTTTGTTTTAACTTTATGAGTTATTACACAAGGACAATGAAGAGAAATCGCATGTATTTAGAATAAAATAAAACATTTCTAATATAAGATTTTATAAAGAATATAAAAGAATGGTTTTATTTTTTTTTTTTTAAATATTTTCTAAAAAACTTTCACCAAAATAAAAGAAAACATATTTTTTTAAGAAGAAAACTAATAAAAAACAAAATTATGAATTATGCGTAAAAATTAGTTTCAAATTTTTTTCTTTTGTTTTTATTTCCCTTTTTAAATGCAATAATTTGAATTTTTCTTGTCATATTATTATTTACAACTTACTAAATGTAAATTATGTTTGTATATAAGTAAAAAACTAGATAATCAAAAAAATAAAAAAAAAAAAAATACCTACCAAAAACTAAAAAATTGTTTACAAAAAAAAATCATAATTCCCAAAATTAAATTGTTTGTCAGTTATCAGTATCACGTATTTTTAATATTATTAAATTCATTTTTTCTTATGTTGATTCATTTGTTGTCTTTAACAGAAATTCATCATCCCACAGTCTTGTTTTGTTGTTTATTTTTTTTTTTTTTTAATTTTTATTAAATATGTTGGAGATTATCTCTTTCTACACCCATTTTTTTTTTTTTTTTTATATTATTAATATAGTCATTTTATCACTTGATTTCTTAATTTTATAATAATATAAAATAAAACAAAAAAAAAAAATTTAATAAATAAATTATTCATACCTGATTTCAGGTGGTATATATATCTTATTTAATATTCAGGTAGAATATTTTTTGTTTTTCATTAAGACCTTAAAACAAAATTAAAAAATTGCTTTTTTTTTTGTTTTTGTTATACATATTATAATTTTTTTATTTAATTTCAGTAGTTGGTTGATCTTGTTCTTTCTTTTGGCTTCGTATTAGTTAAAACGTTTCTATAAATTTTTTTTTTAATATATATACATACATATATATATATATATTTTTGATTAAGAAATCAGTAAAAATGAAGGGCAGTTAAAAAAATTTCTATAAAGATTATCTTTTGAACAAAAAAAAAAACTCTACACATACAAATTTTGAAGTTTTTTTTTTTTTAATAATATATTAAATACAGTGAAGTATCGCTAATCAACAGCAATCAATGAAAAATTGATTCAATTAATCGTAATATCGCGATTAAATAAATTGAATTTAATATTGAATTTTAACTTTTTTTCTTAATTTCACTAATTTTAACTAAAATTCACTAATATTTTCTCTTCTCCATGGCCTTATCATGGGCGAGATCCTAGGCCTCATCCAAAATTTTTCTCTAGATAACCCGATCTTAACTGTAACTTATCCAGTTACTTACTTCTGGATATCATCTCTATCAATTTACAATTTTCACATTATTGAACCATATTGCTCTTGATTAAACTTAACACTTGCCACCCTGCGGCTGACCATTAATAATCTTATACCCAAATATTTATTAAGGTAATAAAAATCAATTTACAGTAGTCCTCATTAAATATTTGTAAACAATAACGATTTTTTGTCTGAATATTTTTAATGTTTCCATGTTTTCCAGGATGCGTCAATCTTGAATTTGATACAACAAGTTTAAATTTTAATTATACAATTATTTAATTAATTTAAGATTTAATTTCAGATTTTGATTTTCTTTTTCAATGTAATTTATTTTATTTTAATTACAAAGGGTACCAGGTCGAAAAACCCATAAAATATTTTTTTTTTGCTTCATCCGGAATCGAACCTGGGCTGATTGCATAATGATTTTCTTTTCATATGATAATGATTGTAAATACCTGATGACACAGTAATCTTAAGTGCTAATGCATGTTCAATGTTCAATATCAATTTCATTTGATCTCTTATAACGTTCTCGTCTTGCTTCAACAATGAATAAAACTCCAGGAATCCCAAGAATAAAATCCCAGCCCATATTATTATTTTGCCAATGAGGGTAAAATGTCTGCTATCACCACGAGCTCCAAATATAATTACAGCGCAATCAGACCATATAAAGCATATCTAAAATCATCCCGAGGTGATTTAACACACACGAGAGCTACCATGATTGTTATTAAATCTAATGTAAGACTTAAGATAAAGAAAAACTGAACAGCAACATAAAATCCTGATATAGAAGGAAGTCATGAATATAGTATATAATACATACATCCTGTAAATATTGTATTTTTTTTTTTACGTTCTTGACAGTAACTTAGGTAGGAATCACCTTTTCGTGCTTAATTAAGTACGGTACTGCAATTTTACACTACAATATCTACAATATTTCGAGTTTTATTTAAAAAATTACTGGCTACTCATTAAATGTGGAAAGCTATAGTTATCTTCAGGAACTAAGTCTTCTTAAAAAGAATAGTTTCATTATTGTAAAATCGATGAACATCTTGAAAGTAGTTAAAAAAAAATTCAAGAATTTTGGTTTGAGTAATTTTTTATCTGTCACTAACCAATAAAAAGTTGAAAAGCCTATCAATATAAACAAAAATCCTATATCGTAATAAAAGCTACTACATATCTACTATTTTTATTTCTTGTTCCCATTTTTCATCAAAATTAAATATATAAATGAACAGAAGCTTCTCTACACCCAACTCAAAAATAAAAACTAAGAAGAAATAGAAAAAAGACTTCAGTTAAACTATGAAGGATCAAAGTTAACGAAACAAAAAAATTCTAATATGATCAGATTATGTTACAAGACAATTATGTCAAATACTCACATGAAGGCTCATATGGAGAAAGCACATTGAGGCTAAAAGAACTCATATGAAATTAAAAGCAACAAAATGAGCTGACTCCCCATTCCGAAAGAAAAAAGGGTGTCTAGTTATGTATGCAGATTGATTTCTAAACCGCTTATAAATAAATAAATAAAAGAGCTGGCTTTTAAATAAACTAAACTTAAATCTGATCTAGCATTGCTAGAAAGGATCATTAAATAAAATTGGGTTAAAAGGTTTGATAACAAATCGTTATTTTAAATGTATTAGCTATAGGCTATAGCCTTTGATTAAAACTATAACTTTATAAAACATATATTAATCGATTTTGGTTCCTACACAGAAGACTGATGATTTCCAATTTAAAAGAAAGATATTCAATAAACAAAATAATTAAAAATAAGTTTATAATAAAAATTGTATTTAAATAAATTTTAATATTTTTTAATTTAATACATTTAAATTTTAGTCTTTATTTTTAAATTCTAATTTACACGCATTACAAGGACTGGTCGTCTTACGTGTAATAATTAAATAAAAAAATAAATAAAAATTGAAAGGCTTGAACAATTAAAACTATTCTGAAGTTAAAATATTAACATAAATATAAACTGCGAAATGTCATTAAAAGCCCATTGAGCCCAAAAATAAATTACGGAATTACCTCTAATATTGTGGATGATAGCGGTTTTTGACCCATAAAAGCAATTTTTTTTACCTACAATAAATTGGAGACTATAAATTACTCACCGAATATGGTTCATAATACTAAAAAAAACTGATGGAGCTATTCTATTTAAGAAGTCTTAGTTCCTGACAATAGCAGTATAGCTTTTCACATTTAATAAATTAGCCAATAATTTGATAAATAAATGCTCGAAATATTGTAGATATTGTAGTATAAACTTGCAGTACCGTACTTAATTAAGCATGAAAAGGTGATCTACCTAAGTTACTGTCAATAATATAAAAAACAAAATAACCATAATATAACTTCTATTTATTATAAGGGGATGGGTACAGTTTATACCATTCCAAAAGCACGATATTTCGAAAATATCTTTAATTAAAGTCGTTTCCCAAAAAAATACTTTGCAAACATTTTACATTAGGAAAATTAATATTTTAAAAAAGGCCGAGAAACAAAATGAACAAAAGAACAACACAGAACAAAATCACTTGTAGAATTATTTTTTTTTTTAGAAAAATTAGCAGTTCTAACGCTTCAAAGCGTCCAAAGCCTTTTTCTAATTTGCTGAAATTTTTCTTAACGACACAGTTCTTGAAATAACAGTTTTTCTTTAAATAAAATAATTCATCTAATTTTGAGGTATATTATGTTCTATTAACGTTGTGTCAATAAGACCCATTAATAACAAATATGATTGGGACTTATATAATAAAATAACATATATAAAAGCATATATAACCCACATATGTACTATATGTATATACCATTATATATTCACGCACCTCTATTTGAACGTCCCATATTTGTTTTATTGGGCTTATGTCCTTTTGAGTGACAGCATATATTATCCCTATGGGTATTCACCATAGCAAACGCTTATAAGTAAATTATTATTTTACTCAAATTTTAATTTCAATATAAAAATAATATGATAATGGTAGAAAATAACAGTTACGCCGAAATGTAATAGAGATTGGACATGTTCAACACAATATGTGTGTATCCTTTTTTCCTGCACATATATATGTCTGTGAAAGTTTTTTACATTAAAGCCAAACAATTTGCCACTAAGGTGAAATTCACATAGAGGTCGATTTCTTATAGGCAGTTAAATTTTCGTAATTTAAAACCATTTTCACGAATAAAATGTTTCAGTTATTCTTTCTTTTAAAAACAAGTTTTTACTTAAAAAATTCTATAATAATTAATTTTCTTTCAAGTTTGATAAACAAAATATTTTGTAGCCCGTAATAGCGTGAAATTGGATTATGGAGATTTCACTGTTATTGGAAAAAATAATAAACAATTATAACTTTATAATTATAATATTTCGAATTTCATATTAAATTTGTTTTTGCTCTTGGCATATGTAGGAATATAAGTACTTATTGTAGAATAAATTAATTTATTACATTGTTAAATATTGAATAAGCACCTATATATAGAACTAGTAACACATTTATTAAGCATATATTAAGTCATTAATATAAAAATTGATTTAATTGTAATTTAACCATCATATAGCCTGGATTCGATAGACTAAAATTAGTGGACTAAGTGTATTGCACCAAGCTGACCTAAATTAGTCGTATATATTATTATATTTTTGTAAATATATTCAATTACTTCTGCAAGAATATACTAAATACTAAATAAATTGTTTTTAATTTAATTCTTTTTTTTTAATAAATAATTAAATAACCGATTCGAACTATAAATTGATTTAAAACATTTTTTTAATAAATCAAGTGGAAATAATAATTCAAACAAAGTAAATATACAAATACATATACATTATACAAATCATACTCCGGAACTGTTTACGTACTCCGTAAACAAAGTAAACATATACATTATACTCTAAGTATTGTTTCTTAATTTCGGTAATTTTGAGAGGGAATCTGGTCTCAATATGGCCGCAAATGGACTTATTTTGATTGTGCAAGCATTAAATAGGTATAAATAATAATGTCATATATATATATACATAACAATGTCATATATACATAATAGTGTCATAAATAAATAATAGTGTCTTACATACATAACAGATAAAAGGCTGATATAGTGCAAATTTGTAGAGTTATTTAGCTGGAGGCTAATGGGTTTTATCTGAAGTTTAAAATAATTACAGATAAACATTAACTAATCATACATCACTTGACAAAATCTTTAATTCAAAAATTTTTTATGCACACAATTATGTATAATTAATATAATAAAATAATACGCCTCTTCTAAAAACTAATTATACGAATAAATTTGCAACAACTCATGAGTTTCACTTATTTAATTTAATAAAAATTAATTATATGATTTTAAGAGCCTATGGGATTGCTATATTATGTACCTATACACTAAATATACGTTTTTGCATATTTGTTTTATTCAGAATTTCCTTTTAAGCTAATTATTTTTATTATGACTAAAAATCTGAATCTTACAAGTTATTTATCAAAAATTCAAAATAAAGCAAAAAAGCAAATTGAAATTTCTCTACATTTTTTTCCAAATTTTACTGCAAACATGAATTCAACAGCAGGGTAAACGGCCGAGTTCTTAGAAGCAAGATCTCCTAAAGATAAACTTAATTCATGAGAATTGTCACGTCTGTTTATAAAAACAAAAAAAAATAATTATGTATATACATAATCAAATATTATATACCTACATAAGTAAATATATATATAGGCTATTTATGTATTATATTCCCATATTAAGTATATGATAAATATGAAATAATATCAAAAATTTAATTTTTTATTTTTTTATTTTTTTGTTGAAGAACTTGAAGTTTGTATAAAGACAGATAAACAAAAACTTCTCGCACAAATAAAAATTTAAGCTACTCATTTGATTGTCTCAATAATAAGAAAAAAAATATAGAACCAATAAATAGCGAAAACTAGAAGAGAGTTATATAAAATTAAAAATTGCCGTCGCAATTTTATTTCTGATTTAAGAAAATATGTGATTACACTTTTTTCAAGCTTCAATAATGTTGGAAATAACATCATATTATAATCTTTTGAAACAACGTCTCAAAACTACGTAACTGAGGCGTCATAGATCGATGGATATAGGTGATGAGCAATGAGCCATGGATTCTATACTGACTAGAGGATCAGTTACCTATACCAAAGTCAGTTATTTTTAAATATAACTAATACATAACATAATTCTTGTTAAAGCTAAAAATATTCTGGTCGCAATAACATCAATAGATCACTACCAGCAGTATCTAAATAAAAAACAATGTATCATTTGCAATTACAAACATGTAATCAGTATGCCTTTCTTTAGTCAAGGAGCTTTTATTTTCTAGCACTAATATTATATCATATTATATATTACATAAAAGATTTCGGATAACTTTAAAACATTTATTTCAATAAAACTTGTTGAAGTTAAAGCCATAATATTTTAATTTACCTTATATATATATGATTTTATGTATGATTTCTCCATTATTATTGCCCATTATATAATTTTCCTATTTAAAAATATTTAGTAGTAATCCATGGAGAAACTAATATTTTTATTAATTAAATCAGCTGCTGACTGGAGAAGAATATAGGTATTATATGGTTGGTAACCAATAAAAGTTAAGCTTACAGTCGTCTGATGATGACATTATAACAAAAATCGATCAAGCAATTAATTGAACTTAGTGAAACGTAGCTACCCAGAATTTTCTAATTTTTACTATTTAAAAATCGTCTACCTACAGCCTACAACATATTCGATAAATATATTAAAGTTTGATACCTATATAAACATTTTAATGCAAATATTTTGTCGATATAGATTCATTTGATTAATATTTGTTTGTTTGTTTTCTTTTTAAAAAAATCTACAAATTTTAAAAATTGTTTTATTGCTTTATATTAATTCATTTTAAAAACAAAATAACATTTTTATTTAAGTTCTTTTTCTAGACATTTTCGACCTATTTCCACTACTATTCGGAGTATCAGACTTTATATAAATTTTGGGTAGATGTATGTACGCATATAAATATTATGCTATACCATCTAAACTATATATTAATTGTATCTACAGTATGCAATAGGAAAAACCAAATTTTAAAATCCAAAATGATCATTTGCAAAAAAAAAAATTCAATATTTAAAAAAAAAATTTTTAACTATGTAGGTCAGTTTTTTGTTAAAGATACAGAAGTATCGACATTCGATTCAGCATAGTTATACGATTGAAGCTATCCATCTATAGTATTTCAATGACAATTTTTTTTCTTCATAAAATGCGGCTTCTTACATCAACAATTCAAATTAAATTTTTAACAAAATATAAAATTCTAAACTTATTTACTAAAACTATTATTATTTATGTTATCTTAATGATTCATATGCTAGTTATAAATTTTAACCGACGGAAAATGAAGATATTTAATATAATGTAAGTGTGGATTGTATATATACTTCAATACTTAAAATTATCGTACATTTTTTATAAAATATATAGCGAATCTAAATTATTTAGATATAAAATAAAAATCTTGTAAATTGTTAACGTATCTAACTATCTATAAGTTTTTATATACGCTATTTATAAAACAAAAAAAAAAACAGAAAATTTTCAAGTTTTCAATTATTTTTACTTTATTTATTTAAACTAAATGAACTTAACATCAATCAATTTGAATGGTAATTTGATATTATAAATTGAATAATATATACACATGTGCATACATATATTATAAGTATAAACATATGTCATGTATATGCACGAGCAATATTATAATTTTAATATAAAAATACACCTGTATAATCATTTTGAGAAGTGCATTTTATTGAAAATTTACCATTAAAATAAATCATAATTTTTATTGAGAAAGTATTATTATCGTTTGTTATTTTTTCTTTTTTTTTTTGATTATTTGATTTATGTAATATATTTTTAACATTAAAGATAACTGAATTTTAATGCATTTAAAAACCCACTTTATACCTTATCTACATATTCTCTAAATAATGAATAATATCTTCTATAAATTCAATATAATATTTTTTATTTGAGAACTTACAATTACAATCTATCTACACACAAATTCATTCTTAACAATTTGAGTATAAATCGACAAACAAAAATACCTTACAAAAACAAATTAGAAAAATGAGAAACCTTTAAAAAGAGAAATTTCCATTTTCCTTTTTATTATATCGCAAAAACTTCCCCTTTTTTATAAACTTCCGCACATATACTCTCTTAAAATATACTTTTGCCATCAATAAAAATTGTACAACTCTTTTTACTAAAACTTACCAAATAAAAACACCAAACAATAATAAAGAACAACAAAATAAAAAAATAAAAAAAAAATTACTATACACAAAATAAAAATGAATATAAATATAGCTCATTCAACTCAGTAAAATTAATAAATTTTAATATATGTATGTATATATGAATGTGTATATCAATTCTCATTGTTCATGCTGCTGGCTGAAAAGAATATACTATATGGTTGGTCATAAAAATAGAATCACCATCATCAATCAACTCAATTGTTGAACAAGTGTGCAAAATCAGAGAAAATAAAAGAAATAAAAAAAAATAAATAAATAAAAATAATGTTGTATGTGTTTGTTATATGTTTGTACCCAACAATAACACTATATTTTTGATTTTCTTTCCTATTTTTCTTTTTCTATTTCTTTTTTATTATTATGTTTTTGTTTTGCTACACATTTTATGGTATATTATACAAAATGTACTCAATTTTAATATTTATTTGGACTGCCCCTTCATCACTACTACATTAATAATAATAAAATACTACCTACTGCCATATTAATATAGATATGGTATAAGTCATTTTCCATTCTGAAATAAAAATGCCAAAAGAAAAACAAAAAAAATAACAGAATAAAAATAAGTTTGGTTGTTTTTTGTTTTATGGTTTATGTTGGTATTTGAAAATGAATAAAGGCATAATATCAAACACATAAAATAAAAAAAAAACAACAACAACAAATAGAACATAACGTAAATGAAATAAAGTATAAGGAAATAAACTGCAGCAGCACCATCAGCAGCAACAGAACTAACGAACAATCGAAAAGCAACTGTGAAATGTAGAACGAACGGACAATGTACAAAAACAAAAGTGGAAAAGAGTATAAATTTTTATTTTTATAATCAAAAAATAAAAATATGAAAAATTAAAGAGAAGAGTTACGACGACGCCTTGACGCCTTGCCGCCATATTTCTTGTCATCAGTATTTTTGTTCATTTTATAGAAAAATGGAGTGTCATGAATAAATCGTAATCAAAGTTGATTTAAATAAAGGTTTTATTTTTGTTTTTTTTTTTTGGTTTTAATTCTAACAAAAAAAAATATTTATTTTTATGGTTTTCTGCAAATAATAATTTAAACACTGTTTTCACATAATAAATTAATTTTTTCATAGTTTTAAATATTACACATTTAACACCAAAAATAAAACAAAAAATAAAATAAAAATTAATACTTTTTTTTTCTAAACATAATTTTTAAAGTAATGAAAATTAGAACTTTAAAATGTTGAGTTAAGAATGTATAAAGTGTAAAAAAAATATATACCTATATTTATGTATACAGATATATTTATATTATATGCTTATATTATTTTAGATGCAAGAACATTTTGTATTATTTATTTAATTGTTTATTTATTTTTTTTTTTTTTTGTATTAAAATTAACACAAATAGGACATAATATGTATGTTTGAATATATTTTTGTATATGAACGTATGTTGAATCTGCACAATAAATTAAAATATAATTTTAATTGAAATTCTTGTAACCATATTTTGTTAAATCTCATATCAAATATTGATTTAAACATTTTATTATAGATATTATATTTTATTTTAATAACTAATATTAAATTATAGTTTTTTCACTTTCACAATATATATACCATATATATTTATAAAGAAACATTAATAAAATATATTATATAGATATAGTAAATACATAAGTTTGTATACAAAATTAATTTATTTATTATGCTTAAAATTTAATAAAATATTTTATTTCTATTTATACACACATAAAAATCATTTGTAATGATAGCCAAACTTTAAATTACAAGATGCCATAAAATATAATTGCACACACATACACGCACACAAAAACAGTATCTCTTAGAATGCAATAAATAATTTTTTAGTTGCCGATGGTTTCTTAACATTTAATGTGGTAATATAATAATATATCACTTAGTTACTTGCATTTACATATTATAATGTTGAGTTAACAGTTATTAAATAATAATTTTTCATATAGTTTTGTATATTGTATAATATAAAATGCATACATAAATGTAAAATGTTGTAAGTATAGCCATTTAAAAGTATATTATAAGGTTTATAAAATTTCATTAATTTGAATTATGTGCGTAAAAAGCCTGTATTTAAAAATATTGTAATTCGAAATTTCTTCAAATGTTTTGATTTTTGTTATTATTGGATATTTTACAAATTTCAATTTGTATGTGTATAAAATATTTTAAAAAATTGACAAATTATGGTGTTGGACTATGACAAAGAATTTTTCTTGTTAAGAGTAAGTACCCAAATTCTACATTTTTGATATTCTCAAATCTAATGCTTGAAAAAAAATTACAATAAAACCTAAAATTTTAAAAATATTATACCTACATTTGCTACAGGGGGCATCATACAAATTAGTTCGTTCTAAATTACAAATAAAAAAGAAAATGACATATCTACGGCCCTGGAATGACCAAATTTCTGATATGTAGCGATAAACGGTACTAAATATTTAAGTTGTTTAAATCGCTTTAGAAGTGCTATAGCTTGCTAACCGATACAGTGTAGTGATTATGTTATCTAACTACTAATTAAGTCCCCTGTTCGAATCATGCTCAGAACATTGTTGTTTTTAATTGTTCTTTGAAATTAATTTGGAACACAATATGCTATTATGAAGGCCAAGTAAATTAGTTGATACATCCCAAAAAAAAATATAGGTGATTGAGTATGTGCTGCTAAGCAGCTACGTTATTCATTACGAAGTTTGGAAGTATTATGATGTATTCGAATTATTATTTACAAAAATTTGCTTAGTATCTATAATGCTTATTTATTCAGTATCTATGCAATGCTTTTCTTCTTCCATATCCTGTCCTATCCCAACCAAGCGATACTACAAACAAAAGGTAATATTCTAGTGTTTTGTTATTTGATAAAAATATAATATCAAGCTAGATTGGTGTGGGCGTGGCTGCTTTAATTACTAATTATCTTGGTAGAGTAAAAACCCACAACGCATTCGTCTCACCCATGATATAAAATTTTTAATCAAAATTTAATCCACTTGGTCGTTATTCACTTTTATTAATGACATTAAACTTCACTGCCAGTAGTATATAATAATACAAGTAATGAAAATATGCTTAATTTAAATCAGGAAGGCTGTAAGTGCCCCTTGAGATATCCCACAAGGTCGTAAAATATTGAAGTTTCCTACCAACCAAAATCGTACGAAAAATACATCAGTTGATAGAAAACAGTACAAAAATTACAATTGAATAAGATCACTTGCATCCATCTTGATTAATGTTTAAATCTTTCATGCTTGATTGTTGTGTGATGGGCAACTGCGTCCCGTGTGATTAAGTCTTGTAAAAAATCTACTTTACTTACGAAAAGTTAATAATTATATTGTTATTTGCGAATTGATGCTAGAAACACAAACAATTTGCAAATTTGGACAGGGAAAGGGTTTTGCAAATTTGCAATTTTGAAAATTGACACATTTCAAAATCAATACATTGATTTAAAACAATATTCTCATTCCTAACAAATAATACTTTCGATGAATGAAAGTAAAAATATTTAATGTTTGCAAAATTTATTATTTTTATATTTTTAAAGTTTAATAAAATGTGTTTAATGCATTTTGATTGTCAAAATTTATTAATAAAAAATGTTACGCTTAAAATATAAAATTTAAAAAGAATATTAAATTAATGTTCCTCAACAATGATATTTTTGTAGATAGTCAATTTCTATTCTAAGCTAGTTGTTGTAAGTTTACATTTATGGACAGAATTAAATTAACTTTTTTATAGATATTTAGGTTTTAATCAATACTTTTTTATTTAATAGAGATCCACACTTATTTACTTATGCCACAACTTTATAATAATATATATATATATACACATATAGGTAAATATACACATAAAAAATAATTTAAATTTAAATGATTGTAAAACTTAAACTATAATTTAATAACAAAAATAGTAGTTATTTTACAAAATTTTGTATTTATATTTTGTTCGAATGCATTTTGGACGGACTTTAGAAGACAGTATAATAACCAAATTCGATCGAGATATTAATTTTATTTATTTCTTTATTGATCGAATTAGTGTTTTATTGATATCTTTTAAAACGTTTTATTCAAAGCCATTTCTTAATTTGTTAAAAAATACATACATTAAAAATTAAGCGCACAATATCGATCCGACAATAATTTTGTATGCCGTTTCTATTCAGCTGACAGAATTCATAACTAGTTTGTAAATTTATATTACCATAATATAGGTTGTTGTTACTGAATAATAATAAATCAGAACTGTTGAACCAAAATTTCGATAATATAGGTAAGTTTGAAAACTATACGACCAGTATATGAAAGCTAAACCAGAATGAAAGGAGCTCCACTTTCTTTTAGGACATCAATTTTATGAAATTTTTCATTGCATCACAACTCTGTGCAACTCTGTACACTGATATATTGTTTCACTGACAACATATGGTAGATGTTTTTATAATAGGTTGTTTTTTAAAAAATTATTTATACAAATTCAAAAAATTATTTCAAGGGTTAACCGAAGATTTTATTTTATTGATTTAAAAAACCGAAATTGGTTAAAAAATAAGTGTTTCCGATTTTTCTTTTTAGCATATATTGAATTTTTTGTGTTTTCAAAGTCAAATTATTTACAATAAAAATACTTTTTTTAAGTCAACTGAAATCAAATTAAAATCAATGGGGTTGAAATAATAAAATGATAATCAGAACAGAAATCGATGTGCAATCAAAATTTTAAAAATGAGAACTAGAAAAGTTGATTTCTTTGTATGACCGTTATTATCAAAAAGTATTGGCTTGAATTCTTTGTATGTGGACATTATGATGAAAAAATATGCACTTTTCACAGGTCCTACTGCGTTTCGGGACATTCCCATAATCACAATCAAATGACGTTAAAAATTTGACTTTTGAAAACGGCTGGAGATTGCTGGGATAATTTTACCTGAAAATCGACAAGCAAAAGTACTCACCCCCGTACTCTCTTTTTTTTAATGGGCACAATGACGAAAAATTAAGCACTTTTCATAGAGCCTACCCCATTTCGCTACATTCCCATAAGCACAGCAAAAATCGAATTGAAAATTTGTCTTAAGCAAACACCTGAAGATTGCTAAGCTAACAAGCAGAAGTGCTTATCCCAGCTCAAGAAAAGTAATTTTTTTTTTCTAAGTTTCAGTCGGAAACAAATGCATAAATAGGCAGGGATAATGACTGGTCACTGATGACTGAATGACTGATCAGACAAATAATAAAATGTGTCACTTAGGTACAGCATAATTCCCTAAACAATTGGAACTACCCAACATATACCATTGAGGAAATTCCTGAGGGTAATCATTAAATCAACCATCCATAAGGATTCTGATCCTGGATTCGAATCCATAATTTGAATAAATATGGGTAATTTAAATAAGTCCATTTGCGGCTATTCTTAAATGGGACCCTACCCGTTTCAATAAATCGAATGTAATTGGTATTGTGAGAAATGTCACATTTCATTCTGAAACGAAAAATTTAAAAAAAAAACATAAATATGAAAACAACAACAACTGATGATGGGAAACTGTATAAAGAAAATTGTTTATTTTTTTAATGCTCAATGAAATGTTCGTTGACGACAATGTTGAAAGCATGGTACCCTACATATCCAAGGAAAACTAATTACATATCAACTATTATAGTGAGATAGACGAACAGTTTATTAGAATTAACATATTTTAGAAATTTTAAAATCTCTAACTTCTTGTATAAAATAAGTAAAAAAAAAAAACATTTGTATTACATACGAAATTTGTAAAACAGAGTAAAACTACAATTTATAAAAATTGATTTAAAAAAAATTTTTTAAGTTGCCACTATCATCATAAATTGTCATCTTTATCATATTGAATAATAAATAATAATATGAGACATTTTTATAAACTGTTTAATGGATATTGCTATTTATTATGGATGCGATTTAATGCGCATGAATTTATTTATTTTATTTATTTTTTTTTTTTTTTGCTTTTTTATTCGTTTTTGTCTGTTTTATTTCTTTTTTGTTATTTATTTTATGTTCTTTTCAGTATTTTGGTATATAATTTTTCAAAGCTTTACTTACTATACTATACAAGAATATCATTGAAGGTAAAGCAAATAAAATTAAACATTATTTTGAAAAATCACAAAGTGCTGGGCCACAAATACATAGAAAAATTATTGTATAAAATTACCCCAAAAATATAACAAAACAAAAAAAAAAAATAATATAAAATAAAAATTTATATAAAATATAGAATGTAAAAGATTAAGCAAAATTGAATTTTCCAAGACTTTGTTAAAGAGAAAATAAAATGCAAAAAAAAAAAAACAATAAAAAAAAAATTAAAAAAAAATACAAAGAAAATAACTTTACATGTTGAAAATTTATACACCAGTACTTTATGGCAGAAGAAACATTTTTTTGTTCTTATTCTGTTTTTTTTTTTTGTTGTTCTACTGTTTAAGTTAAAATAGCTGATATTTGTTTTTTTTTTACGAAATAAAAGGCGAACAAAACCAAAAAAAAATAACAAAAAGAAAATAAAAACAAGAACATTTTTTTTTTTTATTATTCGAATAAAGCACACTAGCAAAATAAAGCGCTACCCTCTGCAATATATCACATCAGCTACCCCAAAAATAGCTCCTATAAAACATTATAAGCTTTATGTGTTTCCAAGTATTTTATAGCCCTTAGAAAAAAAGAAAAATGAAAATGAAAAAAAAAAAAACAAAAAAATAAAAAAAATAAAAAAATGCCTCGAGACTCGGCTCATGCGAAATCAATAAATTTTCATTTTCGAATGCTTGTTATATGGGTCATTCCATTGGGAATTCAATGAAGATTGCGTAATAATTCCATATATATATATATATACCTATTCTACAAAAAAAAAATATATATATATATATTGTGTTATGGAATTAGGATATTCATATACAGCTACTTATATAGATATATTTTTGTATCAACTTTATATAATATACATATACATACAATATTATAAAATATATGACGTAAGAGATGATAAATTATATCTGTATTGTATTAGAAGAATATCCGTTATAAATTTCATATAACTGTTTATATTCTTTTCATATTATATATTTTAATTTATATTATATGAAAAATAGCTACACATAATATATTTATATGTATATACTATATATATATATATAGTCATGATAGCGCTTTTTAATTTTAAATAATTTATGTGAATTTTTTTTTTGTTGTTTTTTTTTTATTAAGAATATTTTCTTAAATCGTTTTTATTAATGTAATTAAGTAGATAAAAAAAAGAATTGTCCTCTTTAGATATTCGAATTGAAAATTGTACTCTATAATAATTGAAATATTTTATTTGATATAAAAAATCTATAAGATACAATAGGTTGTTGTTAAAAGGATATCTGATGTATGTGACGATATTTCTGTAAATAAAGTATAACCATATGTATATTTGTTATGATTCTATTTTATTCATAAAGAAGGTCTTGTTTAGTTTAAAAAATTTTCTAAGTTCCTAAAAATGCTTATTGAGATTCTATCACAATTTTATGCAACTTTTTAAAGTATATAATTAAAGATTTCGTTAGAAATGTACGAAAAAATATGTTTTATACTTCCATTTACCCTATTCATGGTGGTGTACTGTATAGTAACACCACATAGTATCTGCTACAAATACATGTAAGAATGTAAGAATAACGAGTCAAAATTATTTATATATGATTTTTATTTAAGTACTGCATATGTGTATATATACATATAAATTGGTAACAGATGTTTACATTTTTTTTTTGTAAATTGAAAAAAAAATGTATAGACTCTACAATCTATGGCATGAATATGATGATTTCTATGCGAGAGTATACTTAATTATTTTTGAATGATTTTTGGATTTGTATGAAATGTTTAAAATTTAACTGAATTTCACCTAAGCAATTTATTTATGATTTATGTGCCCTGAAATAAATATTTATTTTATATAGAAATAATTTAAATAATCCAAACTTAACACTGTTAAAAAAGGTTAATATGGACAAAATTTATTTCAAAATACTGTCTTTCAGTATTCTCAATTTACAGATACCTCATAATTAAGTAAAAAAAAAGTAACTTAACTCTTAATGTCTGGTGAAAGTTCCACAAATGAATATTTGCAGGTTTTATTATTCTACGTTCACTAATGAGCCGTAGTGCATATGTGAAACCGTTGCAAATTTTAATGTTAAAATTATTTTGTATCAGAACTAACCCATTAGTCAATACATAACCTTACATCTAATTAGTATTCAGTTTTATTTTTATATTGTCAAACTATACTACGTAGTTTTCATGTCATCTAAATTTAATTTAATTTAATTTAAACTTTATTAGACACCAGTAATAAATCGTGCCAACAACGCCACAATGTCCTAACCTCGAATCCTGACTCACGGCATGGTATGGCAGTTATAAAATTTTTTTAAGAACTTGAAACGGTGCTACGCAACTGTCACCAATTGATCAATGTATTTTGAAGTTGTGGGGTTCTACGCCTTGATTAAGATTTTTAATTAATTTATAAATTTAAGAAAATGTTACTACCACTGAGGAAAATGTTTAATATGTACCTAAGTCATATTATATTGTTATTAATTTCATGTAAAGCACTCCTAATAAATACTTTTTAATTTATTCAAAAATATATTTTTATACCCACTTGAGGCTGCTCCTTATTGAAAATGTACTGAAAATTATTTTTAAATTTTAATTTTCGTTAGTAATTTGGTAAATTTTGCAAAGAATAAATCAAATGAACAAGCCACTCAAAGATGTCCAAAATACTAATATAATTTTTAGTGAAGCTATTCACTTACATTATCTAATGAAATTTTTAAAATGATACCGCGAAGAAAGATTTGGCATTCACAAATGAGATGAAAATGACACGCGAATAAAAAAATATGAAAATATATATACATGAGAGGTCTAATTAATTGAAAATAATTATTACGAAGTTAATATTTCATTCAATTAGTTGATATGTGGCTCATTTTAATCCCATTTCTTATAAGAGCCTGGCTTTTATAGGATATATCCCAGATTGAATCTTGAAAACTAATAACACTGGTGTGCTATAATACTGCCAAAGCAGTTAGAGTGTTCAGCTATGCTAGTTATCTCTTTAAATGTATTATATAATGTATAAGTATCTAATATCGACTGGTCGTGGTAAATATTCCATTGTTGAATGCGACTAAAATTGTTGTCAAAGTAAATATAACATGATTAAGTTTTTCTTTTATTTGCCTGAATTTGCCATTTATGTATAATATTTTTTTTAATAATTTTTTGTTTATCATCGTTTTATTTATCACAATTGTAATAATTCACGTATTATGAAAGCATATATTGATTTATAATACCCAGACAGCAGCGTCTAGGTTCAAACCTCTGTTTTTAATCAATATTTCCAGATCTTTTAAATATTATATATAGATATATAATTAATCTTAAATTTAATTTTGTTTGCTTGTGTGTTTTGTTAAATTTAAATTTTAATTTGCATATAAGAAAATTAATTAATATTTGGATTGAAATAATAATTGTATTCCAAAATACATAATATACCTAAATTTATTTTAAATAAAATAGAAAAAAAAAAGTTTTGAGAAAGTAGATTTTTTCACTTATAGAAAGGTTCAATAAATCATATTTTAGCAAGCTATTGGTAAGCGATACAATAATTAAACTCTCTGTACGCGTTAATTGTATCCAGAAAAAGTGGTAAGCTATACAGTTTTTCTTCCAACCACGACCACTGAAAAACTATTCTGTAGTTGTATGTTTACTTCTAAGACCGAATAGATATTTAGGAATAATACGATTCACTTGAGCACAAAGCCATTTGCTTGGTCACACATTGCAAAATCATTTCTTGCAAATCACTTGCCATTACTTGCAAAGCCATTTATATAAATAAATACATATTTATAAGGCAGAAATCAACAGAATCAGTGAATTATAAAAATACTTTGCAATTTCATGTATAAAACCAAATTTCTGCCCATACGTTTTTTGACAAAGCTAATTAACTTTAGTTATATGATTAAAAATATTGCTAATCCGCTGCTACTGTTGTTAAATCAAAAGACTTGGACGTCATTCATTCTCTATATTATATCTTGTGAACGCGTTTCAAAATTCAAAGTCAAAATTTTAAAATTCTTTATTTATAACCATAAATGTTCAATCTTAATTTTATTTTCTTCATTATTTTAATTCTCTTTTTTTTTGTTTTCATTTGATAATGAATTTTTTTTACGTGATCAAAATAAATAAATTAAAAAAAAAAAAAATTAAATTATAAATATTTACACGCCTTACTAATAATAATTATAGCAAGTTGGTTATATAAATTTATAGCTATAGATTTTTAAACTATATTATATAAATACATATGTTTATATATTTATTTATTCATTTATTTAGTTTAGATATAATTAATGTTAAATTTAATTTTTACATATAACTACAAGATATACATGTAAAATGTTCAATAAGATAGTTACATATGTACATAAAATTAAAGATAATTTAAAAATTTGAATTTTTTTTTAATAATAGTTACATTATTACTATATATGTGCATAATTGCTTACTACAATTACTTCTAAGCAAACTGATAAATAAATTAGTTCATTATAATAATATATAATATCATATAACATCTCTATATATCTACCTCTCCATACAATATACATCTACTTAAATCCCCAAACATTATAGCAAAAAAATTCCATTAACCGTGATAAAAAAATATAACTCAAAAATTGAGACGAAAAAAAAAATTATCGATTTGAGTTAACCGACTTTTAAAAATATAACTCACTTTTGTTATTGCGTTAATTTTATTATTTGTTATTGTTATTACATTTTATAACTATCTTTTTATGACTTATAAGAGTTAACAGCTTAAATTCAGCATTTAACGTAATTCTTCCCCTCATAAAATTTCATTGAAAAATATATAATTGTTTTATTTTATACCATAAACAAAGAGAACAGAGAGAGGGAGAGAGAAAACGAAAAAGAATTGTTATTTTTATTTGTTTGTCATTTATTAAGAGAAGAGCAAATTATTTTATAGTCTTTCTTTAACAATAAAAATGTACACGTTATTTCTTCTACCATAAAGTAGATGTCGTTTAATATTTATATACATACAAAAATTCAAGAATGATCGATTAATTTTGTTTACAATTCGTATAATCTTCGGTTGTTTTATTACTCTTTTTATATTTTATGAAACCGGTTTTTTAATAAACTTTAAAGCAAAGAAAAAAAAAGAAGAAAAAATGTAACAAATAATCTTTAAATTCAATGATAAATATTTTTTAATTTAGTAGTTTGTACTTGCTACAATAAACTTTCTGTACGTGTTAATTTTATTTCTTTGTAAAACAGGAGGAGTTAAAACAAAACAAAAACACCATTTTACACTTTATTGGTATAGTTTAATAAATTTAGCTATAGATAGTTAGTTGATAGTTTAAGTATTTTTGTTTTTATTATTATAATTTACAATTTTTATATATCGTAGTATTGGTTAGCGTTGGGGTATCTACCTATCTAGTTAGCACTCATCGATTATTTTAATTAAATTAATTGTCATTTTTGATTTGTTGTATGAAAATAATTTTTAAGAAAATAGAAATTTAACTAGATTTATAGTTTTTGATTTTAAATTCATACTTGCTTAAAATAAAACAATATTTTGTGTTCAAATATATATGGAGGTATATGGAGTTAGGTACAGGTCCTGTATTTTGTATTTATTTTTATTGTCATTAAATATTGAACGAATTGTACTGAATAATCACTGTTCCAACTTCACAGTCTACTTTGAGTAGTTTTTGTTGTCAAAATAATTGAAATAAATGGAATCTTTTATTATATAACACATGTAAAAATAAAAAATTAATATAAATTTAAGATTCATATACAATACAATATCACTAATTCTGATAATAAGCGATGGTGTTCATGCACAAGCATGTTTTTTTTCTTAAGTGTGATTGACAATTGGACTGGGTACCTATTTATCCGTTTCATGAAAGGTTATACATTTTAAGCGTTACTGCATATTTTTGCATATTACGCCTGTTCCTGCATATTTTGGCACATTTTCACTTAAAAAGCATATATTTGCATATTTTAGCTTTTAATATAATTTTTGCTAAACTCAAAAATATATTTTTATTAAAGTAAATTATTTCAAGAAGGTTCTAAAACCAAACTGCAAATTGTTTTCATTTGATACATAATACATATATGTAAAATAGTATGTACTTATTTTATGCGTTATTTTAATTAAAATGCCATATTTTTTGTTTTTAACAGCATATTATTATCGCTTAAAATGAATTTTTAGATCTACTCGTAGGTATGTTGAAAAATTTCTAACAAAAATTGCATACTTGCAGTAAGAGTAAGGATTGAAGTGTTTTTGTAAGAGTTTTATTTTTTATTACTTCCACTCCACGTTTACTTACAATTTATCTTATCTAATAAAGAACTTAATTATATGTACTCCAAAATGTCGATTTATTTAAATATTTATATGACGTAATTTATTTATTTATTGACTTGTAGCAGCGTTTTCTTTCCTTTCCTTCCTATAAATTTATAATCAGTTATTATTTTTTTTATGTCTTAAAAATCACAAGGAGTTGTTCGTTTTAGTCTTCTGCTCCGGCCTCTGCAGTTGTCATTAAATTGTTAATGTGAAACAACATTGAATTGCAGTTGCTGGTTAAATTGTTTGTATAAACTTGCAATTTGAGTATGTCTGCTATATTTGGCTATTACACTAGTGCGACAGATCCAATGTTTAAGTCGTGCTCGATGACTTTAATAGCCACAAAACATCAAGGGGCATTTACGAACGACCTTAACACCTTATTTTAGGATCTTTGTATAATGTTAATGTTAGTTTTCGCTGCGGGTTCCCAAAGTTTAGTTCTACATGTTCAAATAGGTTTTACTATATAACTTTATAAATTAATATCTTAGTTATTAATGATAACTGTGTGTGTTCTTTCACATTAGCGTCAAGATATGTAGTTCTAAATTTGATTTCAAGCTATTTCCTTTTACTGGCAATATGCTTACGCCAGCTGAGTCTTTTTCTAAATGTATACCTAGGTACCTTACATAATTTTTTTGTCGGATGATTTTATTATTTAAAATGACTTGAGGAGAGGTAAGTACAAACGTTTCACAGGTCATGGCTCATTCAACAAACATCTCTTCAAGATTGGTAGATCGAGCACAGGAAGATGCAGATTCTGCTATTTGATTGCGACGCTATAGCTCGCAAAAGATACAAACACTTCCAGGGATACAAATCGCCTGATTCTGAATTTAACATCAAAGCAATAATAGTGTTTATCAAGGACATAGATCTGCAATTCTCAAATGGACGGGGAAGTATAATAGCACTTGACCGATATAAAAATACACTTGACAGATCCTTTTACCATATCTGATTTACCATTTATTTAAAACGTTCAAACTATCAGTATTCAAGTTATATAAATTATGACTGTAATGTAATTTTCGAAAGAAGTTCTCAATTTTAAATTTTTAAATTAAAGTTAAGCGCAATTTTGTGTGTGTTTTCTACAGTCATCAATTTTAATCAAATCGTACAATACAGTTAACGATATACTTCAATGGCAATAGAATATAATCACTTTAGATGATAGTTTTAAACTATTATGGTGAAAAAATAAGTTTAGCTCTGGAAATGCATAAAAGCCCTGAAGTTTTCTGGAAAGATAGAATTTTGAATACTATATAGAAAATGCGATGCTAGTATATCTTATGTTTTACTTATGTTGACCAAAGCGGTTTTATATTATTGTCACAGTAAATGTTTTCTATTCTATTGTTAGCATAGTTATAGCATATTAAATTTGCAAAAATCAAAGAATGCATAGTTTGTTTACTATATTTATTTTGTCACTTAATATTAATACAGTTTAAAGACTAAAATGTGCCTTATATTTATGTGCCACATATATAGGTGGTTTATATACAATTATATCCTACTGTTCTCTATATTGTGTTATACTTAGACTAACTTAATTCCACTACCTTTAATTATACTTATATTTATTTCAAATATGAACCAAATATGTTTAATTTACTAATTTTTAAGTTTTACATTTTTATAAAATTATCGTCTATTAATGAAATTGCAAATTTTATAATTTCATTTTTATATTGGCTTAACCGTACTCAATTATTGAGTCACCATAATTTTTTATACTTTTTTCGACTACACTTTTTTTGTTAAAAATATTTTTTTTTAATTTCTGAATCCCATTTAGACAATAACATTTATTTTATTTATAATATTATTTTGAATATCTATTTTGAATTTAATAAAATTATTATTGTAATAAAGGTTATGTTGCAGTTTATTTTAATTTATCTGAACATTTGTCAAACTTCAGTTAGGTTATTTTTTTTTAATAGTCCTAATTTATCAACAAAATATATTTATGTTCTTGTGGTATATACTTGAGAATTATTTTTTAAAAATAAAAAAAATTGTATACAATTGTATAGATAATTTAATATAATTAAAGTAATTTTCACTATGAGAGATTTATCTTCCATCGCGTATATACTTATGTGTATATAAATAAAAAAAAAAACTATTTGAGATATACAAAAAAATGTGGAAGTGATATACCCGTATAATATTACCGCATAAAAACATAAAAAATCCCTTACTATGTTCGGGTAAAATTATATCAAATTATGTATATTGAGTATAATTTTGTCAATAAATTTTACCATTTCTATCGAAATTGAGTAATTTCTTTAATGGATTTTATAAATAAATTAAAATATATAAGAAAAACTCCCTTTCCTCAATGCACATTTACTCCTTTTTTATATACATGTAATTCCCTAATATATACCATATATAAATATATATATCTATTCTATATTATATATATATATATATTTTTTTTTTGTTGATTCAAGTAAATTTATGTAAGAAAAATTAATTTTGCAAATAACATTGTTGTGTTGAGAAAAATCCAATTCGAATAAGAAAAATTTAGAATTTCCATAACAAAAAAAAAAAAAAAAAAAATAGATAAATAAAATCTAAAGTAAACCCAAATTCAAAACCATAATAAAAAAAAACAGAAATATGTAAATTTAAATAACCTGATTTATTGATTAGGCTTTGAAATTTACTTCATTTCTTTTTAAGAATCTGTGACAAGACAAAAAAAAAGAGCTGAGAGTTTGAATTCAATTATTTTATATTGCGGTGCGGTATTTAAGGAACTATATATGAAAGGAATAGCTGCCATTTTTGTATTTCATTTCCTTTTTTTGTTTGTTTTCTAAAATTGCTGTTTCAGACAAAATTTTTCAATTTTAAGACAAAAAATGAAATTCGGTATGAAATTAATATAAAATTTTCAAATCAATAAATTTTGCGTTATATTGGAGACAAATTATTTAGTAGTTGGTTGATATCGGTGGTGATTTTAACTGAAACAAACTGTTTTTTTAATAAATGAGTTATTTAAGGTTATTAATGTCGATACTCTCCTTTTTGTAATACTCCTGGCTTCCGTAATCTGTGAAACAGTCTAACAGCGATGTTGATTTAAATCGATTTTTGTGTTTCTGCTGTATCAAAGTGTATTGGAAGACTGGTGTTTTTTGCGACGAATTGTTAGAAGTCATATTTTGAACTGAAATAAATGATAACCAGTCGATTGGACTGAAATTGTCGTACCAGATACATTCATATGATAGCGTTGAACTGTGTATCAACAAAACTCGTCTGTTGGTTATTGTAGGATATATAGGTGTTTACGTTGTATTCAGATGTATAATATACTGAAATAAGTGCTGATGTAAGATCAATATGACTGTGTCAACCACCTAGTATAGGTATAAGTATAGTAACCACATATAGTATATAATCCAACAAGTTTATGGAATATTAATTTTGTTGTGTTTAGTTTAACTGGTACTGCTTTTTTAAATGTTGGCTTTATTTCTATAAATCTCTATAATTATAATTGTATTTTAACTTATTATACCTATGTGAATTTTATGTTTAAGACCTATTGCCTATTATATTGTAGATTGTCTATTTTATGTAAGTGAGAATTTGAAAGCTGATACCATGAACTTTCTATTCTTGTTTAATTTGGCTCTTGACAATATTTTTTTGAAATACAACAAGTATGATTGCATATATTTTAAAATTTGTTTAATGATGCTTACAATCCTTCAAATTTTTATGTTCCTGTTGTATGCTCCTCTAATTGTTATAACTTTTTCAATTGATCTTTTTTGATATAAATTGAACTGCAGTTTTCAATATTTTTTAAAATATGTGAAGTATATATAATTTAAAGTTAATAATTTATATAAAGAACTTGTGAACCCATATTAAAAAATTCATAATAAAAAAAAATTATGTAAATTTCAAACTATACTAGAATCTTCCGATTGAAAAAAAAACAAAGGAAATAACAAATTGTATCTTACAACTTCTAATTTTGTTATCTTAAATTCAATATATTTATAGAAGAGTCAAATGACTCAACAATTATTAACTACAAGTATTTCACTTTATTCAATCCAATAGATACTTTTATTATCATCAAATAATAAGATACTTTTATGTCATCATAGCTATGTACTTCTACATGATTATTATTATTAATTATTTATATTAAATTTTTAATGAAAAGAATCATATTCTTTACGATACATATATAAATATATAAAAAGTATGTATATATATACAAATAAACTTTATATTGACACTTTTTCATATATATACTCAAATACACAATAATATTAGGTTGACAGACTTAGAATATAATATATAATATATATACATGCATATAATGTATTTATAAGATGTATTATATTGTATAAGGCACAATTTTCAAAAATATTTTCAAAGTACTGTTATTGTATATTGTAGGTTGTCATCGCAGCTATCATTATAGCTGAGACATAAAATTCCATATAAACTGATTAATCTAACAGACCCATACATTTACTGACTTACATATTATACATATATGTAGTTTCTAAACATAATGTTTGAATTTTAAAAATATTAACAGGTGGTTACTAACTACGCAGTGTAGGATTTTTGATCCCATTATCATTACAAGCCCGTGTATTACAAATAGTAATACTATATTAGGATAATTTAAGACAGATATCTACGAAAAATTCAAATGTGATCTAAATTTGTCACTTCGATTGAACTCTATCTAATAAAAATATTTTTTATATTTGTTTATACTAAATCTATGCTTTTACGTATAGATCCTTTGCATATATACTAACAATTTCACACAACATTTAGTCTACTTGAATATATATCTTACAGATTTCCTCTTAAACTAAGTCAATTTAAAGTGCAAAAAACAATTAATTTAAAAAAATTGATGACTTTTCTTTTGAAAATGTGTTTGCTATAATGAAAACCCATCACGGGTGAACCTATGTTTTGAATAGACGTTGAGAATTAACTACAGGCTCAGAAAGGCCTTATTAGTTCTATGAGATTCGAGATATAAAAATCTACAAGATCGTATATTGCATATGAAGCATTTAAATTATACAAATTCAAGATATATGGGCAATCTATTTTAGCTGACAAAACAAAATAAGAAAACATTACTGAACCAAATATTACTCCTAGATTCAAGAGTTTGAATATCAATGACTAATGAGTTTGCATTGCAATCCAATTATATTAATCTGCCAATTAAATTTACGAAGGCAAAAACTAACCGCATTTTTTCTGAATTAATTTTAGGCTTAGCAAAAGATGGCATCTAGATAAGGGAAGTGGGTAGTATATTCTAAATAAGGACTATAGCTAATGAATTATATAAGTTCTTAAACGTGCATGAATCAATAAATTAATCCATGAAAATGATTTAGCTAAGACAAAATCAAATTTCGGATTGGAAGTGGATTTTATTGTCTAAAATAACTCCCAAACCCTTCATTTTTTTCAATTATTATTCAATTCACAGTTAAATTCAAAAAAAGTTATTGGTTTTGTAAAATCACATAACTTTACATTTATTAATATTTAAAAAATATTTATTATAAATAATATTTTGTATATTAATTCCCACTTCATCTTCATAATAGACCATTTCCATTTTTTTTTATACTCAAATTAATCTCTTTCATAAAACTCTATACACCTAACAAAAAAACAAAAAATGAGAATAACGCATTCGATATAGAGAAGTTTCACTGTATATACATGAAATTCATTATAAAATGTGAGTGCGGATTCTTAAATACAAACTAGTTGTATTTATAATACTATATAATTATAATACACATATATGTATATTTTTTATATTATGAATCAAAATTTTTACTACATGCGTTAGATAATTCTCTAAGGATTAAGGAGCGTAATAATTATTTTTTTTTGTGTATAAATTTTCTTATACTAATAAGATACAATTTAAACTAAATAATATGATATAAAATATATGTATATAAGATTATAAACATAGTACCTTATATATATATGAAAGACTGAAAGATGGTATTCCAAAAGGATTTTTAAGTTTCATGTTTGTGACATGATTATAATTTTTAATATATATTCAATATGTATACATTATATTATATATATATAGTCAGTTTTTGTTTTGTTTTGTTTATTTTTTTGGGTACACATTTTATGTTCAAGTTAAAGAAATTTAAACTTATAATTAAGAATTTTCTAAAAAATAAATCATTTATTTTAATAACATATGGATAACCATATTATATATTTGTCATTATATCTTATAATTTACAATTCACAAATCAAATATATATATATATATATATATACTTATACATATAATATTTAAAGTTTAAACAACAATTTATCAACATAAACCGTATGGTTAGTTTTAAGTTTAGAAAAAATATTAGAAAAAATTATGTTTAACAATTAAAATTTTAAAGTATAAAATAAAAAAATATTAAAGTTAATTTAAAAATATACTGTTAAAACTAATGTTATTGCTTTACAACCTTTAATATTTTTTTAACAAATGTAAAAGAATAAATATAAAATTTATAAATTGTAATTATTGAGATTAAATTCATAATTTTGTTTTCTAACTGAGATAGTCTAAAAATATTATATATAAAATGAAATTGAATTTAATTTAGGATAATTTTATATAAGTTTTAAAACCTTTAAAATTAAAATACCAATAGTGTACTGTGTAGAGTCCTGACATTTTTTTTTCAATAATTTCTTCCCATTTATCATTTCAATATGGCATAATGGCAACAAATAAAAATGAAAAATCAAATTTAAAGTTTAGTTATTTGTCGAACGGAAATGTAAATTAAAGTCATATTTAATTTGTGGGCTTTAGGTGTTTTATATATACATAATTCTATCTTTTGCAGTCTTCTTTAAATTAATTATTTGTATATGAAATTCTACGTGGTCTTTTCATCATCTTTTCAACATCACTCCAGTCTGCCTCTATTTATTCCCGTAAATACTATTCAGGTATCCGAAAAAATTATTGAAAAGTTCAGTTCAGGTGTGTATGGAAATTATTGCATGCATAGCATAGATTTGAAAAATTATTTTAAATATTAATCTCGTAATTTCAGAATATGATGGGATTTCGGCATTAATTTCAGTACATTTTATTGTTTAATAATAATATTGTTGTAATATATTTCTATAAGGTTAGTGTACCCCAGTTCAGTATTAGGTCCTGTTCTGTTTCTTATTTTTATTAATTCATTATTGCAACAACAGTTCAAGGGCATACCTACAGCTTTTGCGGATGACACTGCTTTTTCATACAACAATAATAATCTACTTGACTTATTTTGCGATTTAAATTTTGACTTGGACCTAATTCGAAAATGGTTTTATGTTCATAAATTAGTTATAAGTGCCTCGAAAATTTTAGTATTTGGTATCATTCTCCTGATTGTCCTAAATTTACTTTACTTCCTATACATCAGACTCTAAACTCTTTTGTCCTATCTTCGCCTTGTAGTATTTCTTGTTTTAACATTCAAAGTGTAGATACGTTAAGGTACTTGGGGGTTTTACTTGATAATAAACTGAATTGGTCTGCACATACTTGCTATTTAAATAATTAGTTTAAAAATGTTTTGCGAAACATTTACCCCTTAAATCTGTATTGTTCTTTAAAAGTTATGCTAATGGTGTATTTTGCTCTATTCAGTTCTAAACTGCAATATGGAATTAGTTGCTGGGGTGGTTTTATAAAATTCAAACTCTTCTCATCGCTCAAAAACACTGTATAAGGATAATTTAAAAAAAAAAATAGACTAATGCCGATTTTTCCTTTATTTAAAATGTTGGATATTCTACAACTTAGACATTTATATTTGTTTAAAACGTTGGACATTTTTTTTAATAGGTCAGGCTATCCGCTCACCGATTTATGAATAGATATCATCTTAGAATTAATAATTTATATCTTGTAAATGTTCCAAGAGCCCGTACCTCTCATTTTTGCCAGTTTTTTGATTATATAGCTCCAAAAAAATTTAATATGGTACCTTATTCTTTAAAATCGGACAGCTCACCTGTTTCATTTTGCAAAAATATTCGATTTTGGCTTTTTGAACTGGATCACCTTCAAATTGAATCTATTTTTAATACGATTTAGTTTTAACTTCAATTTGGTTTTTTTCTAACTATAATTTTTTTAATTTTCTTTTAGAATTCTAGTTATTTCTTTACTTTTTATTCTTGCTATAATTTTGTATTTAATTCTGCTTACACTCGTTTATTATTTAAATTTTGCTTTAAATTTTATTTTTTCATTATATAATTTTAATTTTAAGCTATTTTAGTTTTTTCCATATTTAGCTTTAATTTTCTCCTTTACTCTGTATGTACCCAACAATATTTTATATTTGTATGCCTGTATTTTTGCTTGCAGTTTCATTGATCACATATTCTAATGAATATCCGAATGATCTTATATTTATTCTTATTATATAGTATTTTACTATAATATGAATAAATGAATTAAAAATCTAAATCTAAATCTAAAAAATATCCAAGAAATATCCGTTTTGAACATAATTTCAAAATTTCGTAAAAAAAAGAAAAAAAAAGGACGGAGAACATTGAACTTGGTTATAAAAAAGCCTGGTGCTATGTTGTTCAGTGTAAATTTTTACGCTTTGCCTTACGTGCATTTTCATGGTCAGACTACTTTCAACTTTCTCCTTCCAAAGATTCCTTTAGATACACCCATTATATCTCTCCAACAACGTCGATTGGTTGTTGACATTACGTTTTTCCATAACATTATTGCTGGGAATATCCAGGCACCTCAAATTAGGGATTTAATAAATTTAAGAGAGAATCCGCGTAATTTACGTTCCGTTTTTCTGTTTAATATTGCCAACCATAGTATACTGACTATGGTAAATTTGAGCCAATTATAGAATGTTACTCTAACTCGAGAACAGCTTGGTTTGGATACTAATCTTAAAATTAAAGCTGTATAATTGATAAATAGTTACTGTAACTAATTGGTCTTTTTCTACTTTCTTTTTGTTTTTAAATTTATCTTTTTGACATTCTACAGCATGTTAGCTATTTAATTTTATCTCTTACTAATATTAGTTACCAACGGGGAGGGTTACTTAACCCAGTGGATGATGATTACACCACTTAGTAACATGATGCAAGTACTTAGTAACACGTTTGGTCTACCATAGACGTCTGATTTGTAAACCTAAATCTTCTTAACCTTCAATTCAAGAACGCGTTTTAAGCAAATATAAAAAATTTAATTTTAGAAGATCCTACACGATCCGAAAATTTTAAGTATAATTTTGTAAGTATAAAAATACATAACTACATGTAGGTTTTATCACAATGCCCATATATAACCCGAAATGTAAACGATTCTTTGAAGGATGAGCACATACACACACACACATATACACATAATAAAAACTATTCTAATGGCATATATGAACTGAGCTAATATAATTTTTAACAGGAGTAATGAAATAACGTTCTAAATTTTATGTTACTTAAAAAATTTTGAAATCAGAATTGAAAAAAAAAAAAAAATTTAAATAGGAAAAACTTCTAATGATCATTTAATTGGTTTTTAAATGTTTAACTAACCCCTTAGCTGTAAAACTTTTCAGTTTTTTTATATCAAATTATAATTGTATGAATATGTATATATATTATATATATTATAAAAGCTTATATGAATAGAGATGCATTCAAAATGCATTACAGGAGTTACCAAATTTAATTTTCTTCAATTTTCAAATGAAAATGTATATAATGTACCTATACCATGTATATATGTTTGTTTCAACAATTTTTAAATATTTACAAAAAGTTCAATTAAAAATTGTCCTAAAAATATACAACATATATATAATATATATATACCTATTATATAATGTAATACATATAGATTTGTGAGTAAATTTAAAACTTTTTCTTTATGTTATCGAAATAATTTTTCTGCATTCATAATTTATAAAAAAAATACTAATATAATATGTAAGTCAGTCAGTGTGTATGTTAATAAACAAAATAATCAGTTCCGTATGTATGAGTGAATAAATTAATAAATTTAAATAAATAAAAAGAGAAAAAAATAATAACTTTCAATAATTAAAAATTTAATGAAAATTTATTTAACCTATATATATTATATATATATAACTATATATTCAAAACACCTAATAATTAAGTTCTATATACATAATATAACTGTGAATGATAATTTTTAATATTTATGTTGCTCCTTATATACGCACTGAAGTCTTACTAATCCGGTTCATTTATATAATGTAAAGGGTGATTCGAATATATAATATGTACAAAAATGTCAAATTCTGAATGTTAGAAAGATACGAAAGTCACATAATTTCTTAAAAAAAATTAAATATTAACTTTGAGTTATTACGTTTTTGTTGGGGATTCCCCATTTGTTTTTTTTTTACTTTTTAAATTAAAATTGAGTTCAAAATTAAAATAAAATTATTTTGCAATGGATTAACTAATCAGTAGCAGTTAATTTATAACAAATATAAAAGATTTTGCAAGAAATACGAATGAAAGAGAACAAAAACGTATATCATATAATACAAGTTGTCATACAAACATTATAACAGAATGAATCATATTGGTTTTTCTTTTGCCTCAATAAAACAAAAAAATTAATCGAAAAAAAAACAAATAAATAAGGCGAGGAATAATTAGTTTAGAAATAATTTTTAAATAAACTGAAAGGTATATTGGTTGCGGTGTTATATCTAAAATGTGTTTTATATTGAATTTTCACTTTTGTTTATTAATATGTTTTTATCTATGTAGATACAACATTTAGTCAAATATGAATTTTATCACTCAAAAGATCTTAAATTGTTAAAGTACTTGTAATTATTTGAAAACTAACAGAAATTATAATTATTTTAAGACGTTATCAGAATATGGCATCACTTTAAGATACAATATTAGATATATTTAAAAAGAGGAGATTTAAAAGTGGGCTTGAACGTCAATACGGTGATAAGTCCCTTAAAAAATAAATTATAAAAAAAAAAGAGATTTAAAAAATTTGTAACCAAAAACTTAATAAAATATCAATCCTAAACACTTCTTAATTAATAGAACTACATATATATTTTTTTCTTATATAATATTATATAAATTTAACCCTAATTAACCTACGTGTATAAACGAACATGAAATACTGCGAAGTGCCTCTGAGGCACACATATAAAATATTTTGTAGAATTAATTAAAATAAAGTCGATGAAAGATAAACAAAAAATGTGTAGAGTTAATTTTGTATAACATTCTTTTGAAATTAACGAACTACAAAAATACTGGCGTATTATTATAATCTTGTATTACAGTTTCTTTTAGAAGAACAATAAATTTACAGTTACAGTCGAGTCCACTTAAGAGCACCTCGCTTAAAAGCATAAACCATCTAACGTGCATTATATTTCGAAATCAATGTTTTTGCTTTATTTTTTCATATGATTCAATTCGCTTAAGAGCAAATCGTTTAAACGCAAAATATCTTTAAATTAAATGCATAAACTTCTATATAATATTTTATTTACATACTTTTTGCGTTGTTTAACAGCACATGACGCTATATTTTGTTAATGTGTTGAGACAACACAACATAATGCGGGCAGCTTTAGAATTAATAAAAATACGGACAGTTTAGTAATTTTTGAAGTGTTGGATATCATACATACTATGTACAAATACATAGCTACAAAAATTCAAATATAAATGACATATGTTATGTACCAAATATAATTCAAAATTTCAGGACTTATCCATTTAAAAGCACAACTTGCTTAAGTGCACAATTTTGCCTGTTATCTTCGATGTGCTCTTAAACGAGTTCGACTGTAGAATAATAAATTTACACTTGTTACAAAGAAATTGATGGCCTACTATTTTTTTTAATTTCTATGTACAATTTTTCTTCAGACACATCGTAGTGCTTTAAGCTGCATTTTTGTAAAACGCCTAATACAAAAGTGTACGAACCTTATAAAAAAAATTTTTCATATAAGTAATGAATAAATAATAGAATACATAACATCATATAAACGATAAGAATGATATTTTAATGAAATTAAATGTAAAATAAGTGAAATGTGCCTCAAAAGCGACCGTAGGTTGATTAGGGTTAATAAACAGTTATATTTTTCTATAAAAGAAATTATCTGTAATATGTATTCAATTTATGCATTAAAAATAAACAGAGCTATTGTTTTCCAAAAGCATACCATTCATCAGGCTTCTGCGTTACAAAGTTCAATGCTATCCATCCTATTTTGAGGTTATGAATGCACGAAATTTGAAGTTATGTTTAAAATGGATATTTCTTGGATATTTATACAAATTCATTACAACCACAAAATTTTTAAACAGTTAAAACATACTGAAATTATTGCCGAAATCTCAAACTTGCGAAGCATATTCAAGTGTCGGTCTAAAATATGTGTCTTCAGATTTAATGATAGAGCTTTAAATCTTTCTACCAAAGCTAAAAACATGAGATTTAGAGGCATTTCATTGCTCGGTTGTTAGTGGAGCACCATTCGGTAAAATTGTTTAGATCATTTTAAAGTAGGTTACATTTATCAACAGACATAATGGTTTTGAGTTCAATTTCGAATTTCGTAGATTTTCCAAAATTTAAATTCTTACATTTGGCTATAATCCGTTTTTAAATTGAAGATATGGTTAGATTACCTTATCTATTTTTTTGGTCGTCATTATAAGGACTTACATTTAAAATTTTAATTAGGATTGTACAAAAGAGTTTCGTGCTCGTAAATTACAAAATAATTTTTAACTGATGGTAAAGAAAAATCAAATTTAAATATAATATCGTAGTTCGAATCTGGATCTACATCTCGATATTATTTGATCTTATCATAATATATTTACAGTAAAAATTAATATAGAAAGTTAAAAGTTAGCATTTTAAAAATCGAATATTTAATTTTGACTTCTTATTCCAAAAAAGTTACATAAGAAATATAGGGATTTTTTTATTCTACATTAGCAAATCTTAGACTCACAAGGTTTTTAAAAACCAGATTTTAACTTCAGCTAATCTTCAGATCTCTTTATTATATCGTGTATCGAAAATTACGAAAAAAAATTAGGAAACAGACAGTATGAAATTATTGATATACTTTTGAAGAAAAACTTTCAATTATTGTTTCGAATGCAATATCATATTTTCATTGAGTCAGAATCCAGTATAATATATATAGCACATCTAAAATCATAATCAAACATTCATAAATATTGAAAAATATTCATCATATTGTAAGCTCAAGGTGGGAACGTTGACCTGATAACCCGAAGCATGAATACATACAGTTGACGAAGCAATTGAACTTTTTCTACAAAACACGAATACAGACTCATCCATGTTTATGCTATATACAGCTATATGGCCAGACAAATAGATTACAATTTATTTTATTTTATTTATGGGTATAATTTCTACAAATTAAAGCAAATTTACCGGTTAGATTGTAACCTGTTGTAACCGTTGTTACCATCAATCAACCAATCTGAAAGCTACGAAAGCTATATTCACTGACCATTGGATCATTTGGTTGAGGAAATCAGAGTCCCCTTGACATCGTAAATGTCTCAGCACAAAGTTGAATACAACGTCCACATGATCTTAAATGTATACAAAAGCTCACAAAAGCTTGAGACATTGTCTACATGATCACAATTTTTGTTGACGATGTCTCCACGACCGGTTTTACAGGTATTTGGGTTTACAATAATTTTTAAAAACCCAATATTGTACAGTGTCAATAAAACTGTATGTTCATTCTGCTTGATCCCAAATGAATTAAAACATCATGTCTCAGAAAACTCTTATTATACACAATGTTGCCTCATAGCCTCTATATTGCAATCATAGCCTCGTTGACATCGTAAAATGTCAAACTTATTTTATGGGTAAAATTGACAACTTAGTTTTTTGCATATTGTATCAGGTTCAAGTTTTTTTAAGACATTTACGATGTCACTGTACATAACGGATACTGCAACGGATCTGTAGAAGTGAGTTTGCTCATCTAAGCTAAGTCTTTCTTACTCTAATGAGCCTTGACCAACAAATTTGCCGGAGGTCATAGCCAAACATGGTAGTACAGGATGGCAAGAACTATACTTTTGCAGAATTTTCCACATCCTAACATTAAACAAAGTTGTCGTATTTGGAATGCGGAATATTCGAATATTCGACATAAATATCAAATTGTTTAGATAATCTTATCTCACACTTCTGTTGCCAACACTATTATAATATTTAAGCTTTGAAACTGGTGAGTGCTGAATAATAAAGACTGCTAAATTTATCCTTCAACTGCTGAAAAAGGTCAATACTTATGACCTTGTCTATAAGAAAACAAATACCAAATTAATCAAATAATATAAAAACAAGAAGAACTGCGCCATCGGATTTTCCCAAGCCAATTTTTTCTTTAAATTATAATCTTGTATAGAAAATTATATATGTGTATATATATAATCGCTTCATTCTATATATATAATCATTTTAATCATATAGAATTAATTACTCAAATTCAGTGTAATAGTACAAGCACTATCACTTCGGCGACCAAAAGTTTGATGTATATATATATATATGTATATATATATACATATTGATAAATCATTAGACCAAAAATATTGACATACAAAATGGCTTTAAAAAAAAAGATCAAAGTTTATTTACATTTAACACGCTTTTGTGTTTAAATAAACAGCGGCGGCGCCAAAAAATTAAGAGTTATTTTTGGAATTAAAGAGGTTGGGAAAAAGCACAAAATTTAAAGAGAACATAAATAACTCAACTAAAAATATCTTTTAAAAAAAATTCAAATTTCATTAATAACAATAATAATTATATCATTATATTATTATTGTTAATAAAAAAAAAAGACAAAAAAAATAATAAAAAAAAGAAAATAAACAAACAAACAAAAAAAACATATTCAAAAAATTTCTTAATTTCAAAATATAATTATTAGGTTAATATAGATTTTTGTTTTTTGTTTTTGGATATGTAAACTATCTGTTTGTGTTGTTTAAACAAAATAAATACCTTTTTTTTCTTTATTCTTAAAATTAATTTTCAGCATATTTACACTTAAAAATTGATACATTTAAGACTTAAGTTCACAATAAAACATTAACAAGAGAATAATATTTATGTTTAGTTCAATATAATCATTCTTATTGCCATTAGAATATAAATAAACACTTTAAATATTTAAAAAAAAAAAAATTGTATAATTAAAGAAAATTAAAAAAAAAAAAAAAAAAACAAAAAAAATTGCTTTGATCTTTGATGTATTTTTAAAATAAGAAAAGAATCATAATGTTATTTGAATTTTATACACACAAACCCATATAAAGTGGAAAAATGTATGGTACAAGCTTTTCCCAATTCTTTGATAAATAAATTTATGGAAAAAAAACTATAAATATTGGAAAATGTAACTTTAGGAAAACTTAAGCGATTTGAGACGAAAGAAAATTTAATATTTTATGATTTTAATTATTTTTATTCACAAATTCGACAAAAATTTTGTGAATTGAGCTTTGAATTATATTCAAACAATTTGAAATAAAGCCTTCTTAACACAAGTCAGTTTGAGATGAATCTGGCTTCGACTGAGTCGAAAATACTTTTAGTATAAGTTGCTTAAGAGTTTTAAAACTTTTAGTTGGCTTTTAAACAATTTTTATTTATATTCGTGTATAAATCAGTGCAGTGCATTGATTGGGAAGAACATTTCTTAGTGGGCTTGGAGAGTTTAAACAAATTACGGAGAGTGGTGTTTATTTTCAGTCACTTAAAGAATTACAGAGTGTCATATTTCTTTGAATTTATGTATATATAAAGCACTCGAACTATGTAAATATAAAGCATGTATTTCATTATCAATCATCAATCATTATTCTAAGTTCCGTTGATTAAAGTTTATGAAGTTTTAAATTCAAATATAACTATATATAAAAAAAATGTCGACTACTTTTATAGACAATATTAAACTTAAAAAACACCTTAAAAATGACTGATCAATTATCTTGAATACATTTTATATTGGTCTAACCAGTTCCCATACGCCATTAAAAAACTAACATGAATAGACTCTATTCTTCATACAATTTTGTTTTTTTTCTTCAAATGTTTACATTTATTAGTAGAGTTTTATGCATGAGTATGAAACTTTAGTCTAAATTTTCAAACACAAAAACTGGTCTATACGCAATTCTATACATTAAATATGGACTAGTAGTTTAATCGAAGTGAGGTAAAAAATCATACTCAATTTCATTATAAACACTGTTTTCCATCATACCAATTTATTCTTGGCACTATATAATTTTTGTTTAGTAATTTATCTTAGACAGCGACCCCATATGTAATAATTTATTTAAAAAAAAAACTCTAGCGAGAAAAAAAAACTCTGTACATTGATTGACGTAATTCATTATTTGATAAATTAAAATGTTTGTATGCTAAAATATAAGTAGGATAAGCTATACATGGGGTGCAATTTTAAATTGTTTGAAAATATTTAGTTTCGCTACGTCTCTTTTTAAATATATATGATTGAATAATAATGAAAATCGGTTGTGAAATGTTTCAGATATTTGTACCTACCGTATTTTTAATTTACAGATTAAATATAATGATTTCTTGACAAACTTATAACCTGCTAGAAAGTACTAGAATATATAGTAGTAGTATTAGGATATTGATTCTAATTTCAGTAATGTTCAATTAGTTTTAAATTTATTAATTTGATTAAGTAGGTTGGGAACAATTTATAATAATATAATTAATTACTCGTAGTATTTTGCTCAAATAAATTCAAATGTTTGACTATGGTCTAGTAAACCTGATTTATTTTTGTAACAAACAGAATGTCCGGGTTGATTTGGAAATCCTGTAAGGGATAATATCTCGGAGTATTGTTTGAAAATAATTTTTGTTGAGAGGAGATCTATTTTAAAATTTCACCTTGGCTACTAAATATCTACTACAGCTCCTAAGATATACAAGCTGGGCAATGTGTTCTTCACAACGTTTTTCTAGAATTAATGCGTATAATTAAGTACTTATTTAGACTTCAGACATACCACCAGATATACTAATTTACTTAAAACAAAACATATATCCTTTCTTCCGTTAGTTCAATTGAAGTAGATTATTTTTTTAATAAAAAAATTAAAAAAAAAAAAAACATATTAATTGTAGGCGTATCACAGTTACGATATGAATTTTATCAATAGAAGTGTCGGTCAAAACATTACATTCAGTACAATAAAATTAAATAATTTGATATTATGTACCTAACCTGAATCAATTAATTTCAATTTAATAATTTAATAAAATACAAATTAATAATTCAAAAGACAAAAATAATTTTAAGAAAAACTATAATAACTCACTAGTCCACATTTATTTCAATTTATAAATCATTTATATATAATACATTATTTATTAATAAATTAAATTGAGATTTAATTGAAATAAAATATTAATAAATTGTGTTAAGTAGTCAGCCATAAACGCATTATTTGATTAATTTTAGCAATACATTATTCAAGTTGGTTTTTATTATTTTTATTATAGTAATTAAATTCGTATAAAAAATTGTATACCTATATATGCACAATAAAAAATTTTATATTTTTTTTTTCTTGATGAAATTAACCACCACTATACCACTAACTATACAATGTGGTTATAGATATACTTTTAATATTTTCTAAAATATTATAATTTATTAGTGCAAAGTTGTATTAAAATTAAAAAAATATCGCCATTCTAGTAAAATTATATATCTATGCATACATACATACATATATAATTAAATTTAAGGTATATTTTTACTTATTTACTATATAATATTAAAATGACATTTTTAATAATGATTTAATTTAGATTAATATTTCTTTTCAATCAACACGTTAATTATTAAAGAAAAATATTCTATTAATAAATAATTTAAATTGAATATATATAAGCATGTATATATAGGTGGTAGATAGATTATTATGTATAGTAAGAAATCAAGAAAATAATTTTAAAATAAAATTTTATTTATTGTTACATTGGCATTGTGTTAGTACAGTTCAGTACTCGTATATCTCAATTGAATATATATATTTCGCAATCGAATTGTTTATATTAGTATTGGTAGATCTATACTTTATCAGAATGTGCATTGCATACATTAGAATAAAAAAAACTGCAGCAGTTTTTATTCTATCTATTTATAAATAATAATAATTATAAACTTTAAATGAGTAAATATAATTTTATTGTTTGTAATGGGATGAATATGAACTAATTACAGACGTTTAGTGCCGGGCACCGGCTAATTGATGAATATTTAACATTTATTAAAATATACATTAAGTTTTGGAAATTTATAGAAAATACACATTGCTATTAAGTTGATAAAAAGAATCGAAATAAATATCTAAGAATTGATTTTTTTTAAAATAAGTCTTTATCTAAACAATTAATATCAATCAGAAAGATCGTTGCCATTTTTTTTAATAGAAATCGATATGCTTGTGATTTAATAGAAATCAATATCTTATCATAACAACAAAGAAAATTTAACTTCTATATGTTATATGTGTATTATCTATATTTTTCGTGAGTATATATTTGAATTTACAAAAAATTTTGCTATATATGTTATGTAATTTTAATACGCAATTTCAATGCCCAAATGCAAATATATTTTTTTTACAGTTAGAGTAAAATTAATGTTTTATTTGATTTATGACTATTTTTAATTACGGCGTTATTAAGTAAAACAATTTGGATTTATACTTTTAACTGTTGCAACTCCATCCATACTATGTAATACAAAAATTGTTCCATTAACCCATAAAACCCATTAAGTAAATAAAAAATTAATGCAACTAGGTCTTTTTGTTTACATTTATTTTATAATAATTACCTTATAATAATAATTATACTATATAATGTACTATATTTCCCTTTTTCAAGCTCAGAGGAACTAATAAAATAACTAGATAACTAAATTAGTACTGTTAGTTCTCAATTACAAGACATAATTAATTCTTATTAATTAAAAAAATTTATTACGTTATTATAAAAATTATAAACGTTGTACCCATTATAATATAGAGAGTGTACCGTCTGAAGTGCGAAAACCTTTTATTTCATGAAACAAATTATTAAAGTATAGGCTAAGATCTGAATATCTATATATTAATATTTTCTCCAATAATGAATAATTCAATGGATAAAATTTTGTTATACAAATATGTACATACTGTAAATATGATTTTTTTTTTAATAAAGAAAAAAAAAACAGACGGAAGGGGGTTTATATTGATATACAACCTTGACTACAAAGGCTAGAGAAAATCAAAATGAAAGAAATCATATCTAACAAATACTAAAATACCTATTACAACTCAGCCGATATATTGCTGGAGCACTGACAACTTTCTTTTAGAATTGATATACCGAACTAACGATACCTTTTTTGTAGGTATCAGACTTACCGTTTTTGATAACAGCTGCCCTCAAAATTTTAAATTTTAGGATTTGTCTTCTGATTTAACATTTTTAATCCCAGAACCCTTTGGACATTCAACAGAGCTGTTATATACATATTTATTAATTGTATGTAACTGGTAATAATGCACAAATATTTAATATTTTATGTTATATTAAATTCACTTACAGTTTCAATATACTAAGTTTTATAATCAGTATAACGAGATTATATGAACAAAAATCTCATAAATAATAATTATTAAAATTTAAATACGATAATTTTTTTTTATGTAAAATATAAATACTACCTTACCTTAAAATTATTATAACAGATAAGAAAAATATATTTTTTTTTTCTTATATCAATTCTGTTAGGTGTACAACTTTGATTAGGTCTGTCTGGAACTTGATCTTTTGTTTTTAAATGAACGAATAATTAAATTAACATAAAAAGCGAATGTGTTGTCATATACTTAAAATATCAAATATAACAAAATAAAATTGCATAATTAAAAAAAAAAAACACTAAAAAATGTTCAACTATAGAAAAAGCGGGAATACAAAAAATTTCGGGAAACTAAAATTCTTAGCTTTTGGAAAACAAATTTGGATAAAAATTTGTTTTTAAAATAAAAACAAAAAAAAATATACATTTGTTTGTATTTATGGTTTACGAATCATTATGGCAACTTAAGAATAAAAATGGATGCACTAAGTATAATTTATAAATGAAAACTTATAGTAAAAAAAATATTTATAATATTAAAAAATTTCAACAAATATGTATTGTGTGAGTTTATGTGTATGTTATTTTCGCAAAATATATATTCAGTAATAAAAATTAAAAATTAATAAAATAATAAAGAAAATATATTTTATTTTACTTACCTAACCAGTCTGGAAGTAATGAGCCCGCAAGAGATTCTGAATATCTCTTACCTAAAAATAAAAAAAATAAAAATATATGAGTAAAAAATAATTTATTGAAAATTGAATAATGTAACTGTTATAATATATAATAATAATATAATCTGTTTATTATAATTACTTAAGACGAAATATCGGTATTTGCACAATAAAAATAAATGATTAGTGAATGGAAATTCAACTTTTAATTCATAAATTAAATATATCACTATAAAAATAAATCTGAATATCACAAATAGTTATTATCAAAAATTTATATTCTTTTCTCTTTAATGAAAAGGGTCTTGTCTTTATTTAAGAATTTATTAATCTAACTACTTTACATTTTTCAGAAAAATTTGTATTAATATGGTTTTAGATATTATTTGTATTCACCATACGCATATAAGTATGTGAGTTATTATTAAAATAAAAAAAATATATAAAACAAATCAATATATCTATATGAACCCATAGGTTTACATATAGGTCTAATTAGTAAAATTTAGCGATGAAAACCGGTTTAAAAAAAGCAAAATTATTTTTAAATAATAATTAAAAATTAAATTTACTTTTTAAATCAAAAAACATTAAATTTGTCTTTAATATGAATTATAATTATCACACAGGGACCTCTAGTTTTTATTTATTTATAACGTAATATGAAAGTGGGAAAATGAAAAGCTAAACCAAAAATTCTACTTCGTATAGATTAAAATCAAATATCTGAAAATAAAAGTAAGAAAAGCTAAATCTATAAATGGGATTTGAGAACTATGTGATTGTTCTGAAATACTGGCATCCTCCACCCTCAATTAATCTATATATAAGCCATTATTATAATACTCGAATTATAAGGCATACAAAAAGTTATTTATTCATTTCGAATTTAAATTTAATTTAAAATTTATAATTTTTAATAAGTCGACATCCCATGCAGCTAGAGCTTAATAAAAAATGAATCAAAATAAATAAATAAAAATTATAAATTATACACCATCAGGCACTAAGTTTCATATATCGCAGAAAATTACTCAAAAAGTTATTCTTTATGGACAGACGATCATTTTGTGTTTCAGACCAGGGTGGATATCCATGAATATGGTGAATAAACTTGTTCTTAGAGAAATAATAAAAAATGTATTACATATAATAGCCATGAAATTATTTTAAAAATCTATACAATCAAATGAATTATATTGCATCGCAGTATATTTATTAACATATTATACTAGAAGACCCCTGTGAAATTGCACAGAAGTAGTTTTGTTTTGGGTTGATTTTTTTTTAAAAATTTTCGCTAAAAACAGCAGCATTGCAAATCTTTTAATTATTTTTTATATTTATATAATTCGAAATCTATGGTATCCCTAACTGATTTTACACAGAGATTTGGCATACAAAATTACATAAAAAATTTTTCTTTTAGAATTCTTATGATGTCCAAATCTATACTAATTTAAAATGTCGTCAAGTTAGGATAAGCTTAGCTTGTGACCGACGTCTTTAAAATTCATCTCATATTTTATTTAGAGAGTATTCATTTCGCAACAACAGCAACAACAACTAACAAGTAATAAGAAACATGAGAGTTAACAAAACCATGTCTTATGATCGTCAAAATTAAGAATTAAATACATCAGAAAAGCTTATGAATTAAATGAAATATCGATTATTTTGTGTTCCTTGTTTTTTTCATAGTCAAATTAGAGCATTTAAGTGCAATTAGTAGAATAAACATTACAATTATAAATAAACAATCTTAATTAGGAACATATCTTGAGACAGTTAATATTTACGATAATGGTATATACTAATAAACAAAATTTTACTTTTTACTAAGAAAATAAATACGTAAATGTTAAAAATAATTAAAACTAAGGTGAAGGACATAGAAAAATTAATTAGAGTATAGATATAAGATAATATTTATATAATATTAATGAGAATGTCACGAATGGTTAATAAATTATTTATTTATTTATTTATCAGTGTACTTGCAGATAAATCCGCAGGTCTATTTCAGGTGATAAATTATTTATTTACAATAAAAAAAATATAAAATATGACAATTAATGAATGTATCCATATCAATCAGATTGTAATATAGTTTATAAATAAAAAATAATATTTCGATTAAAACTACCAAAGTTACTTAACTTAATTTAGTTACAAAAATATTCGAGCATTTAACGAATATTTAAGTTGAACAAAGTATAAATGCATATATACATGTATACTATACGCAGTCATCGGTCTAAGAGATGAATTCCCTTTACTACCTACTTATCTGCCATGCTAATTTAAAGTAATTGTCTCCACGACAATAAAAAATATAATAAATTCAATATATGTAGAATACAATTTTAAGATACAAAGTGTTGAATTTATATAAAATTTCAAAAATATTCACTTCCTCTGAAGTATTACATTCTAAGAGGTAAACATTTTTCAGCTATAATAGGATATGAGCTCGATTTTAAAAATCTAATTTTATTTATTACAGTTTTTTTAATTATTTTCAATTTAATTAATATTAAAAAATGATTTTTTTAAATAATTAAGTATTATTTAAAAATATTAAAATAATTATTTTTTTTCTTCAATTAAATATTAAAAATATTATTCGATTTTATCTAGACAAAAAGTCGGTAATTTAAATAATGACATACTTTTAAAACTATTTTACTATAATATACCGAAACAGTATAGTAATAAAAAACACTAATAAAAATCCTTTTATTTATGAAATAAAATGATTAATTTATGTCCTTAAAAAGTACTTACATGAACACACGCTGAAACACACATAATATATACTTCTACAAAATACTAATTTATATAGGTACGTATAGTAATTTAAAAACAACAGGTCGATTTAAAAAAAAATAATTTTTTTTATTGTTCTTCTGATAAATTATAGTGTTAAGTTGTATATCCTTTTCTGTATATATTCAAACAAATATTCACATATATATATATATATATTTGAAAATAAAATAGTAAACCTTTTCTTAATTGTATTGTAAACCAGTGTTACACAACTCTTTTAAGCATTCGGGCACATCATCTTAATTAAAATATTTTTTTTTCTTTTATCATTGCATTCAATTGAAATATTTGATTAGCTTTGTATGGTCCAAGTTATTGATATTTGATAATTTTTTGTAATGTCTTATTATTTCAACTCGTCTAATTATCAGGAAGTTTAGAAGTGTGAACATAAATATTTAATATTGTGGCAAAATTATGGCAAAGTTTTATTCATTGGATTCTGTTGGGTATATATATTTACAAAATACACAATATTTACTTTAGGAATCAACAGAACAAAGACAATTAGTAAAATTACAAAGCTGAAATTTATAGGTCCGTCACAGGTTATATAATTAGAGGAAAACTCAGTACAGTATTGTAGATTTCAATACAGAAACTTTTGTGCTTGTTCAAATTTTAAGATTACCGACTTAACTGTAATTTAAAGTGGTAAATTATAGATTCAAAAGCTTATACTAAAGTATATTTTTTCATCACTACAAACACAAATCTATGCCCAATTTTTTTTTAAATTTTGCTTTTGTTGATGACAGGAAAATGGGCGTAACAAGCCTTTAAAACAGTATTAAAACATTTGAAAAATATATTTAAGAAAATATGGTTTGGCTAGGAGCATCACTTCTAAAACTTTTAGTGTAATGCCGTATTTGTTGAAATATATTCTAATCATCAATTGAGTAGAAGATATTTTTAATTTTTATGTAAAATTTTGAAAATTATTTAATAAAATATATTTAAAAAGTAAAAAAAATTATGATAATAATGTTATTAATTTAAAAGCAACAACAACAAAAGTCATTGAATGGTACAATCGTTTCATTGTTGTGGCAGATATTTGAGACATATATTAAAAAAATTACAATGTATAAAACATTAAAGTTAATATTTTAAATACATTTTTTTCTTTTCCTTTAATCACTAACACCCTTAAGCCAAACAACAATTCTTTAGTTAGCTTCAAAATTGAAATTTTCAAATTTCATTGCTAATTGAGTTCTTAATTTTTTAACCTAATTCCAGAAATACTTATATGCAACATTTATTATAAAAATTCCTTTACTATTCACAATGGTTTTCATTCATTCTCTATTCCGGAAATACAAAAGTGTTCGATGACACTTAAGTTATAAAGCACTGTTCTACCCCTATTAATAAAAAATATAAAAAGGAAAACGAAAATTTTTTTTTTTCAAAACAAAATGAGTGAAAATTACTAAAGTAAAATAATATGTATATGTACCGTTATATTTATATGAATTACTTTGTATTTACTATCATTTTAATATTCCAACAATACTAACATTTTTTTATTATTATTATTTTTTTTTTTGTTGTAAATTTTATATGAAAGAGAGAGAAAATATTTTCATGAAAATAGAAAAACATCATATATGTAATAATATGGTATACCTATATATATTTCGCAAATAGATATAAATACAAAATACAATTATACTGAAGGTAATAAATTAAAAAAGTATGTAAGTGCAACAACCCTAAATATTCTATTCTAAAAAATTGGACTTGAAACTTTTGAACTTTATCAGAACCTATATTATAATAAGTTTCATATAAAATTTGTTGGGTTGATATGGTAGCTCGTAGATAAAATATTTTGAATTCTCAATTTTTCTCTTTCTCTATCTCTCTCCCCCTCACTCTTTTTATACACAATTCACACTCTTATTTTCTAACTTATTGTATGAACTAACCATAAAGTTTATTAAAAGGATGCACTCACACCTATTTATTTAGATAGATGTATAGCAGTATATATGTACAATGAATGATAAATAATTTATATTGAAAAGGACTTCATTGAAAATATGTCTAACAAACAGACATTAATATAAATATATTTACCTAAGTATATTATACAATATATATGTAGGTATATATAAAAACATTTGTTAAGAAAATGTATGATTGTATCTGCACTGCATTAAAAGTACCAGCAAAAATTTAATTTTACTCCATACTCAATACAACACAATACAACATAGATAGTAAGTATTACTAACTACTATGACTGAATCGTTTGGTCATCTGTGCGCTACCCTTTATTATTATTTTGTTTTTTTTTTCTTGTTTTCCATTCTTTATTGTTTATTAATGCCTACAAAGCATTTTTATAGTGGAATGGAAACTGAATTTTGTTTTGAAATATTGACATTTGTATTTTCATACATAACTATACATACATATATGTATCTACAAATATTTAACTTATACAGTAAAATAACTTGTAAGAGATTTGCAATTATATTAGAATGACTAGAAGGAGGAAAAAGGGAAAGAATATAATATGTACTATATTGTATATGGGTATATAATATAATATTTGTGTTCATATATAAAATAAAATAAATTATGTATTGACAAATGAATATATTGCTTGTTAATTGATCTATGGAGCAATATTAAAAAAGAGGTGCAATGCAGAATGACTTTTTCCCTCTCATAATATTATCTATACACATTTTCTATGTACATAACTTTATGTTCAAGTTCATCTATAAAATACAACTGCATAAATATACATTATTGTATCATATATAAATTTATATATATATATATATATATATATATATATATATGTATGTATATAAATGTATAATTGCAAATGAATAAATATAGAAAATGCACTAAATTTAATTACATTTTGAAATTTAATTGTATAATAGGTTTTTACGTACCTGATGGGAATAATGCAATTATTTTTGCTTTTAAAATATTTGATTTCGATTTGAAGCTATTATACATTCTTGTATTTACATTTATATATATATAGGTACAATGTATCTATATATACACATAATATAATTTAATATATTATTTATACATAAATAAAATTAGTGTATTTTTATGTACATATAAATATTTTTATTTAAAATTAATTTTGTTTATATTATATATAATGTACATATACATATATATTTGATCAATGAGTTTTGTTAATTTATTAATATTCATACCGGAATGATACCAGAAGTGTGACTTGAAATTTGTGATTTCTTTTGCCGTTACATATAAATCTAATTTTAATTTATTATATTTGCTAGTACATAAAAAGTTTGTGTTTTTATTTGTTATAAATTATGTACGTATATACGAATATTTGGGAAAAAAACCTATGTGCTGTACCGTTTTGAATTGTATTTCAAATGGGTGGATCTCTACAATTGTTTTTTTTTTAGATTTGTAATATTTCTTGTCTGTTAATAGTGTCAAATATAGGGGTAATCAAAAATATTAGTGTTGTGTACTAACAGAAACATTGAGATATATTAATTAAATTTAATCTAATCTAAATAACCACATAATCATATAATAACTCTTATTCGTTTGTTTAATAATAATTTAACTGATTTAGGGTTTTAGTCTATAATTATATTATTTTCATCCTCCACTAAGAGCATGTTACCATTTTTGTTTTACTAACATTCATTAATTAATTAGTGTGGGTGTCTTAATAACTAAGAAGGTTGTAGTATAGTCCTTTTTCGTGATACTGTCTTCTGACTCCCTTTCTTTTAATAGAGAAAGTTTTTTATTTCAATTAAAATTTTTTTTTATTATTTTATTGCTTCTTCAACAGAATAATCACTTTTAATAATTAGAATAGGAATAGTTAGTAACAATAAAATTAAATACTCAGATAGTTTGAAATATATTATTTCAGTTTAAATATCAAGCTTATCCGATTTCACTATGGATTCTTCAAAATTCAAACAATATTTTATAACTAAGCCAAATGAATTATTTATAAAAAATTCGTTCTATAGAAAAATATCAACTTCAAACCAATTTGTGTGTATATGTTAATTAATTTGAGTACGTTTTTTTTGTATATATCTCCAAGTCTGTGATTGGATGAACACCATGACTGATTTTACACAGAGATTGTAATACACAATTAAATACAATATTTATATTTTTTTATATGGTATATTTAATAATTTAAAGTTTATTTACTACATTTTCTAGTAAAGTTATTTTTTTATATCAACCTCTAACTAATCACTAATCCATGCCAAAACTGGACTAAATTGTTTCTAAATAAATTATTTTACAATATTTCATTATAAATTAATTTTCTAGAATAAATTAAAACCTATCGTAAGTACATTGGGTAAAAATTTTTTATTACTCCTGCTATTTGGCTTTGTAAGAGTTGGTCTATGTATAGATATCAATTCGTACGTTTTAAAAATTTAAGCAAGCTTTCACTTATTAGCCGACTTAATATATTCTATCTTTGTAAACTAAAACTACATCAAAAGTCAAAAATTAATACATATTGATTATAAAATCTCTTAAATAAGTAATAAATTCATCCATGGATTGCAATTCTCTTAAGTATATTCGTCTTAAGTAGTATTTAAGTTATAGTTATAATTAGTTTTATGTTTAAAATAATGATTATATAATGTTTATTATTACCATTTTTTTTGCAATTTAAAAATCAAATCAAATAAGATATACATATACAAAATTGCTATGTTTCAGCTGTATAAAGGTAAATAGAAATAAAAAATACCTAATCTCTGTATAATCTATATTCTAAATTGCATCAAAAACAGTTAAGTAAAATATTAAGGTTATAAATATAAATACATAATAATAAATAATACATCCTATCTAACTTCCTTTTACAATAAATCTGGTAAGTTCACATTTTTAGGTTTAGACTTGACTATTTCAATTTACTTATGTAGTTATATGATAGATTTGCTACAGTATAGGCTTCTATTCAACTATAGAATTGATTCTATTGAATTTGCTACACTATAGCCACAATAGTTCTTAGGTACTTATATGACGAATTTGCTACATTGCTATGCTACTATTTGGTTTAGCTACAGTATAAGTTTCTAACCGAAAATAACATTTCAATTTAAAATATAAAAGAGTGTCCCATTTTAATCAGTTTTAATTTTCAAATATTGGGTGAAATCAAAAAATAAACACTGCGGCAATATTCAACAATTCAGCTTTTATTTAGCTTACATTTATTATTTAGCATATCATCACCATCATCAATGTCCTGTAACCCCATTCGTGGGGCATAGGGCGGATAATGTTGCATATGCTAAATTGCTAAATACTGCCGCAGTGTTTGTTTTTTGATTTCAACAATTTACACAATAATATTATTAAATAATAGAATCAAACATTTTTCTTAACTTGCCATGATATCAATAATTTAAAGAAAAATAATACTAGAATAGAATAGCACAGAATTAGTACAAAATAGTACAGAAACTACTCAAAGTACAATATTAATTTAAAAATAGTTATTTAAAAAGACGAATTATACAATTTCATATATGATTTTTTTTACCTCCTCACACCTGAATAAATTTTATTCATCCATCAGTATAACACTTAAAAAAGATATCCATTTGTATGATCATTAATAACAATATTTTTTGGTATAATAGTTATGCGAGTATAGGTCTAAAAAGGTACGGTTTTTAATTTCTTATTTTTTTAAAAATAAAAATAAAAAATCAGTTAAAGAAACAGTAAAAGAATATACTCTCCTAGTGTCTAACAGATGGCTCAACACCTTAAATATTATACTATAAATATGAATATTAATTTCTTCAGGTAGGTATTATAGATACGATACGATCATGATGAACGATGATATATATATATATATATATATGCATATTTAGGTATAGATTTGATCAAAAATAAATATTTCAATTCATCGTTTCATTTGTGTGTGTGTCTTCCTTTTTTTTATGTTTTGTGAGAAAGTAATTTTTAAATTTATTTTGAATCTTATAAGAAAATACGTTGTATGAATTATTGTTCAATAACGGTAAAATTAGATAGAATGAATTAGAAGAAGAAAAATAAGTTTTATAGAATAAAAATGTTTTGGATAAATTTTTTAATATGATTCAGATTTCAGATATATATGATCCTGATCCTGAACCTGAATGTTTTAATAGTTTAGAATAGGCGTGGTTCATACAATGTTAATTTATTTTGAAGAATATTACATATGTACAAGGTGTTTCAGCAATAATCAATTTCAAAGAATATTATTGAATCATTTGTTAGAGCGAGCCATGTTATTTCAAAGGTAATGCCAGAATGTCAGTGCAGCGAGCTTGTAGGTAATTTTTATTTTAAAGAAGGCGACTTTATAAACAAATTTAATAATTTTTTAAATATACATAATATGTTAACAAATATATTTTAATATGTTAACAAACATATTTTGTGTATGCATATTATATTTTATCTTGCATATGTTGAAAACTCAGTGGATCCATAGAGATTAAAAATTTACTTGAACCTTTAAACATAGGCCCTTATTGTGAAGTGTCAGTAAATATCTGAGATGTGACTATCAGTTATCATCAAACTACTGATAAATTGTGAATACTGATAAAAATTGGTATTATGAATGTCAGTAACAGTCAGTTTGTCTGACATTTTAAAGCAATTTGTTTAAACAAAATTTTTTTTTACCTAAATTGTTTGTTTTTGCTTTGGCTGGCGACATATTTGTATTTTTATTAATAAAGCACTTCAATTTATATAATTATTTATTTTATAAAAAACTTTAAAACAAACTATAAGTTGAAAATTTTAACTGTCAAAATAACGTCAATTTTCTCAATATATTCACAATAGAACAAAATTTTGTCAGTATCACTTCACAATACCAAATAAAATCTCAACTGACAAAATTTCTTATTTGTCAGTCGACTGAAAACTGAACTTCGCAATAAGGGCCATAATCTGTCTGTATCATAGCCTCTGAATTAGCACTTAATTTATTGCTGATTACTTCTGAAATACCCTGTATAATGATGATGTAGGTATTTTAGTACATTATATTCTATAAAATCAAATTAAAAAATTACTTGCGAACTGTTATAGCTAACCTTCAATATGTTATTTGTATTTTCTTGATATTATTGTTATTTTCTTTGATGACGAAAATAACGAAAAATATTTTCATAACTGAAGACAATTTTCTTAAATAAATTTAGTCTATTCTAAGAAAATTTTGTGGTTATCGAAAATATCGAATTAAAATTATTAAAGTAAGTTAGAGGGAGATATATGATTGAGCAATAGGTTATTTAATTTATTTATATGTAGTTTTGTAACCATTAAATACAGCATTGGTGTTATATAATTTATAAATTTTTCATTATATAATATACAAGTAATCTACAGATATTTTTCATGACTGCATCAAAATTATTTAAAGTTATAAAATTAATTAAAATGAGTTTAGTCTGTGCTGGAATACCATATACATATACTTATATGTATATTATAATGTTTGAAAATTAATAAAATCAGAGTGAATTGATTTTTGATGATATTATAACATAATGGTTATCTTAGAAATTTAATTTCACAATGCTTTTCTGTGTCAAAGTTATAGATATGAAATTTATAAGAAATCAGTGGTTGTTGCAATTTTCAATTATGATTTATGAAGCATCAAACGATATGATAAAATTATTCCAGTAATTATATATAAGTGTGAAATATGTTATCAGATATTGTGAAATTATTCCAAAGTTCAAGATATAATTGTCCATATCGTAATGCAATTGGAAATATTAAATTAACCAATTAGAACAAATTGAATCTCTTTCAGATGTACAAAAAAAAAAAATTAACCAATTAGAATGAAACTGGATTTATTTTAGATCTACAAAAACCAAAGCATACATTTACAGACAAAAAGTCGACGTTTGAGGCTAATCGGTAGTTTGGGAAACATTTTTAAGATATAGATTGTAATGTATATATATATCTATTATTAATTTATCATACCATACCATTTAAATATACCTAATAATTGTATTAGAATTATAATTTTGAATCAATTTTAGTTTTTATTAGCATACCACCAATAATATATTTATATTGTAAACAAGACAAATCCAACAATGGCGATAACCAATTTTTCTACACAATTATTTTGTTATATTTTACAAGATGGGTACTATAAATTAAATTAAGATGGTGTTAATGTTATGTCGAAATAGTCAGCGACGATCACTTCCTTTATAGATTTTTATTATTAAATTTTGTTGTTGTGCAGTTTTGTGCAAATTCCTATAAAAGCAAGTTGAATGAAAAAAATCATCATAATAAGTTTAATAAGAATTAAAAATATTTATCTAATTTAGTTCATTTTAGCTTTTAAATAAATTATTTTGCAGTAAATATCATTATTGAGGTTTGTTGTTCGATACCTGAGAATTACAACAATAAAAAATTAACTTCAAATTAAAAATTTCTATATAAATATCGTTGCTTTCATTACGTGGTAATCCGGAAACCGATTTAAATTTATTTCATCGGACACTGTAGTGTAACCGGTAACTGAAATATTATGTATTAAAATATGCGCTATTCTAGAAGAGTTACTAATACCGTATCTTCGAATGATAAAGGAAGAATTTAAATATACTTTTGGTAAAAGAAATATAATAAGTACCTACTAGAATCCTAAAATACTTTGCTAGACAGTCACAAGCAAATACAATAACTATTTAATTGAAAAACTAACAAAACTTTAACTATTGTTATAATTGGTATTCCGACAACTTAAACTCAATGTTAACAAATGTGCTTTTATTACTTTTACACGCCGATTCTGTCCAATTTCTTATGTATATTGTTTTAATAGCCAATTCATTTCAAAATATATCAATTAAAGGCTTCAATATGAAGACATAGTGGTGTATTTAACCTTGAAAATTTTATATTATGGTGATTAAAAATTATTTTTGATTTATTCATCAAAAACTTTGTCAGTGTTGACGATAATGGGATGAAAATGAAAATGACTTTATTAAAATGATTTTAATTCAAATTTGTACATAGAATATCAGTGTATATATATTTGAAATTAGTATAGGGTTGTGGGCTATTAAATTTATGATTTACAGTCTTTGACCTTTAAATAATTACTGTTCCCTACTTGTTTATAACTATTTTTTTTTTCATGAATTCAAAAAAAAATCACTATAAATTGTTTTCATGTTTTAAATTCAAGATCAAGAGAAGAGTAACTTATGGAGTTAAAATTTGAAGTTTAATTAAGATTTCAACAAAATGATGTTAATGGATAAAACTACCAGTTACTCCAATTAAGATTTCATTATTTTTATTGTTTTTTCTTGTATTTTTTTTTTGCTCACTTTTTCTTTTTTATTTCATTTTGTTTTTGTTTGGATCTTCAAAAACAAAAATTGTTTTTGTCTTTTGGGAGCATGAGTAAATCTTCTTAAATTTTCTTTCTCCACATATATGTATAAACATATATACAAAACTATGCATACTAAATTGATATGTATTTGTATATATATGTATATATATATATAAAAAAAAGATATTTTTAATTTTTTGATCGCATATATACATATATATATTTAAATTTAAATTTTATAATATACATATGTACATACATAAATGTGTGTGTGAATACGAAAATAGGAAACCAAAAATAAGTTTATTTGCCTTGAAGATGAACAATATCTTTCGTGATGATTTTTTATAATTTAATAAATTTTGAATTCTGGTTAGGTTCAATGATTTTTCTTTTCGCATGAGTTGTGATATTTATATATAAATAAAATATATTATGTTTACATATATAAATATTATATTTAAAACAAAAAAAAATTGTAATTTGTATAAAATTTTCCCTTACTAATTGAAAAACAAAATTTTGTATCTATCTATATACATGAATTCCGGTGGTGTGAATTAAAATCCGAGGAATTAAAATCTATTGACTTTCATTTCAATATTTCAAGAATTTATGCTCATGCGCTTCAATACATATTTGAAAGGGTATTTATGGAATGTAATTCAAGTTGAATTAGAATGCCATTTTTAAAAGGTATTATGTTCACCAAAAAACAAAAGCGGAGTCACATGCAAATATTTAAAGACTATCTTAATTTAGTTTGTTACATTGGTCCCAAGGGTTTTTAACAACAGATTTAGACGGCAGGAAAACGGGTTTAAGAAAATCATATAAATTTTAAGTCAATTTCTTTCTAATTGGATGCTGAAATCTTCACTATACTTATTTATAGCAACCGTGTTTTTGCACTATTTTAACTAGAATCCAGTTTGTATAGATGGTAAGGTTTTACGAAAGGCTTTAATAAAATACTTTAATAACAACATTTCCTTTTTCTTAATATATTATGTTCATGAACCTTAACACCCTTTGAAGATAAATTAAGTTCAATACATTTTTCGATATTGGACTTAATCACACCTTTATACTAATTATATTTAATATAATTAAAAATAACTATTAAAGTCCATAGACTTAAATTCCATAAATTTAAGAATTAAATTCAATGGACTTTAATTCTGTGTACTTTATTTCAGGCCACCATATAAATACCTAATTATGATAAAATGCCGAATCATTATTTAAAAATTTATAAAAAAAATGTTTTTTTTTGTGTTTTCTTAAAATCAGTTAATAAAGTTTTCACAAAGTGTAAATCTCAAATAAATTTTGTTTTGGTAAATTATTTAAATATACTTATATTATAAAAGCTATAAGAACGTAGGTGGTGTGGTAACCTTGATTTGCATTACATAAAATATATCTTTAAAAAATGTGAGTCTCTCTATATATATAAAATATATATATATATATATATATATATATGAAACAGTTTACAAACCATTTTGTACAAAAATATACCAATTTATTGGTTGATCTTATGCAAAAATATATAAGTAAGTGTAAATAGATTAACGTACCTACATTGATATTTTTCATTTTCATTGTTCTTATTAATACAATTATATATTTTGTGTTAATTTTAGTTATTGTGAAGTACCATCAGCACTGTTATAACTATTAACAGATATTTATCATAATTTTAATAAATTTATATTTGACCACCCAATTTTTAAAATAGAAAGGTAGGTAGGTAGGTAGTAGTGGTCGATAGTACGCCGACACTCAGACATTGTGATATCACGAAAACTTTAATCGATATTTTTAGAAAACCGGTGGAGGTCTTTGATTTTAACGCCATTCGATTAACAACTTTATATTTACTACTTTATCATTATATAATTTAATTTTTAAATACCCTCTGTATGAGCTCTAAGAGCTCTTTTTGACATACTGAAAATAAAAAAAACGTTTAAAAAATAATCTAGTTCAACACTTTGTTCTCATCTTTTTCGTTGTTGAATTTACATACGAATTGAAAACTTGGTTTTATGCCTATCACTATAAATCATCGTCTTTTCTTCTTCTTAGGTAGCCAACAGACCATGTAGAGGCCTAGGACTTACTCATTCGTATCCTTGATTTATTTTTGTTTCTTATTTAGGTCACGGGCGGTCAGATCGCATAGGTTTAATTAATTTATTGGTTGAAAATTCATTTTTGAAAATGCATAATTCAAAAATACATAATTCCAAAACAAAACCTTTCAGAAAACAAAATTTCAAAACAGAAAATTCCTGGAAAAAGATAATACTTATCTATTTTTCCAAATCCAATCAGTGGCTACCCATAGAAATGAATATAAAGATGGCTTAATAATAAAAAATATCAAATTTCAATCATAGATATCCATACGCCAAATATATGTATATATATTTGGAACACTGTTTTTCCTGACGTCGTGAAAATGCGAAGGCAATGGTTAAAAAAAGCATTTCCTTTATCGTATATCTTACAGTTCCAAATCCTTAATCTAAATTTATTAGAACTTACTCTTTCCTTCGCCATTAAATGTGAATGTGAAAACATACTTTTTTTCAAATCTTCACTTGAAACCCTATAATTCTGCTGACCGCACAATTTTAAGAAACAGAAAAATATTCCTATAATGAGAATATTCTCTCGTAGAGAAAAGATATTTAGACATTTTAAGTAAAACACTAAAATTTGACCTTTAGCTGACCTTGTCCCCAAAAATGGTCTTCTATCAAATATTTATGACATTTTCAAATACCGTTATGTAAAATTTCTTCTCAATCGGACGTGCCCCCTTTTCTTGATTTTTTTACATATTAATTAGAACGCACCTCATTGGGCAGCAATATTTTTAATTTGCATTTCAAGCAATTATTACACCAACTTTGACTATTAACGCTCCTGCAGAGCATCAATTGCAAAGCTATTCTACTGACATGTGATTGTATATATATTTTAAATATTTTTAAATATACCCAACCCAAAAATTCAAAAATAAAATATATATATAGGTACTTATACCTATATTACTATATACTGATTGTTTTGTTAATTGTGTTTTATGACCTGATTTTCAACAATAATACACCGATCACAAAAATATGTAAAAGTAAATTATTAAAAAGTTGAAAACAGAATTGATGAAATTGCAAGTAATTTTTAAAATTTTTTTAATATTTCTATCAATAAAAATATTTATATCTTTATTATACGCTTCCATTGTTGTAGAATGTATACCTATATATATAGAATGCCAGTAGAAAAAAAAACGAAAATTTCCCATCATTGAAATAATAATTAGTTCTTTTTTATTTTATTTTGTTTTTATTCTTATTCTGCTTCTGTTCTGAAATCTGATAATTGATGAAATTAATGTTGCAATTATGAAGGATTTAAAATAAAAATCATTTTACATTCAATTATAATTGATATTACGGTTGTAATTGTACTTCTTACATTATTTTTCTAGTTAAACAAGTCTATGCTATAAATACAACAACAACAACATAGTAAGTATATATATATATAAAATTATATTCTTCAATTTTATAAAGTATAAAGTGGTTACTTGATTACTGTGTTCACCTTTTAGGTAAACAAATGCCAGAAAAGTGATCCCGCCTACAAGTCATTAGAAAAATTTATGTGGGTAAAAGTAAATTGTTGAATTCCTTTGTATATTACTGTATACTGTATTACAGTATTATAACGTATATATGTATATACATATAATATTATACGTAAACATAGGTTAATAGAATTTTGTTTTATTACTATAGATACATAATATTGTATAATAGAAGTAGTAACAGTAGGTATTTGCGATTATCTATAGAAGAAAAAAAAAAACTTGTGAAATCAAAAAGTCATGCAAAATAAGAATAAACAAATTTTATTATTTTATTTTTTCTCAAATAATTTTCTTTTCTGTATGTCTTCTATACATATTTATTATATGTAGATATATATAGAATGTAGAAGGTATAGAAAATGTATATTTATACCTATATATATATGATGTGGATGTCTAATAGATATAAAAGATTTATTTATTATAAGACTTTTAGAGATGCAAACGTACACACAAACACACATACAAATTAATATAATTTTATAAAAAAGTTAAGTTAAAATCATAAAAAATATTAGCAACACGTGAACACAACAAAAAAAAAATATCTACATACCACATTTTTCTTTTTAAAATTACCACTTTGTTTCTTAAAGAGAACTACATACTATAAAAGCATGCAAAGAAAACAAAACAATATGAGTAAAGCAAAATAAGCAAATATAAACGAACGAACACATCATTGTGAATGAAAGTAAAATTTGACTGAGATTAACCGTAACTGCAATTTAGTATATATTTATGTAATGCAAAAAATTATTTTTTTTTTTATAAAAATCAGAGTGTATTATGATACAAGCAAACAGATAAAAATGTGCAACGATTACTACAGAGGGGTAAGAAAAATATCTATAAAGTTAATGTCAAAAGAAATTATGCTAATAGTAAAAACCTGATGGCTTTGACACGTGTTGCGGATGTTTTGTTTATACTATAAAACGAACACCTTTTTGTTTTTTTTGGTTTTAATTTTTAATTTTTGTTTTTGTTTTTTTTTGTTTTTGTTTTTTTTTTAATTGAATTATCATAAAAAACCATTTTAAAGATTACAAAATTTATATAGATATTTGTATGCAGATATATTTTAATTTAATGATATTTTAGCACAAGACAAAACAAAATATATAAGTATAGATATATAGAGTTGATATAAATATGAGAGTAAATTGAAGATGTTAGTTTTATAACTAACCTTTATAAGATTTTTTAATAATAAAAGAAAAAAGAAAAAAATATTATATGAACAATGTTGGAATTGTTGATATTAAAAATATGGTATAAGTATTATTTATAAAAATAATATATGGTAATGACCAGTCTATGTTGGTTATACATATTAACAAAATACCAATCAGAAGGTCAAGGGTTCGAATTTGTATCTAAAAATGGATGTTTAGCTTAATTCACAAAATAATGAAATTTTGTAAAATTTGTTGAGAGTATAATTCGGTAATAACATCAGCTGAGTGAAAAAATCTAAATTCATTCAGCTTGTTCATTTGTTATTTGTAGATTCGTAATAAAAAAATAAAATACTTATATACATATAAATAAATAGCTTGATAATTTGATAATATCTAATTGTTACTATATTTTGAAATTTTTAACTATTTGTGATCAATTTTCAATATTCATAATTAACTATACGACCGTACATCAACTCAGGATAAGGTCTTAATCATTTAATGAAACTATGTATTTTAATTTTCTTATACAATGAATATTATTTTCCATTTTCAAAATTTTTTTTACATAATTGCAAATTTTAATTTAAATTTAATTTGTTTGCTAAACTATATATGTACATATATGTATATAAATATTTTTGAATAAGAATAAAGAAAAAACTTAAATAAAATGGACTACGGTATTTAAGAATGCCTAATTACTGACAATTGTATAGTTTTCCACATTTAATTTATATAGCTGAAGTACCTTAAAACCGATTCATTTTATGTAGTACATCATGCAGTACCGTACTTAATGTACAAAAATATAAATCTACCTCTACTGGCAAGAAAATAAGACAAAAATATTGGTTTTTATAAATGTACTACAAGTAAGAGAATTTTTCGTAAACCAGCGAGTATAGTTCAAAAATTAAATTCAAAGATTGAAAATATTGTGACAAATTAAAAATTAAATTGCGAGTTCTATAATTAATTTTCTTTTTAAATAAAATTACAGTTTGAGACATCAATATGTTTGTTTTGACTGTTTTTTTTTTCACATGATTTTGAATTGTAAAATATTTTTGAAACAGTTTTCTTAAGACAAATTGTTGCATTTATCATGAACGTTAACCCCATTTAAATGCCAATTTAAAATTAACAAAAAGTACAATTAAACGTATTTTATATACAATTGTATATTAATTGTTATAATAATTTACCGTTAACATTTTTGAAATATTATGATAGATTGTAAATAAACGTAGAGGTTGTAAAAAAAAACTTTATATGAGGTACAACTCTGAAGCTGATGTACTCTTTTTCTGTGCTTTAGAGGGATCCCTTCCGTGGCCTAACCCGTTGGAGCAGAGAAATGTTTTTTTCTCCCGTGGGGGGTATAAAATATAACTAAAAAAAATAAAAAAATACTCTTAATATAATTACCTATGTCAATATTAAAATATCTCATACAACACAATAACCAATAATACAATCAAATATTGGCAAACCACTAATTATAATCAAACAATTATTGTCAACATCTGACAAAAAAGAAAAAAGTGGGATATCAGAAAGAAAATTTTCATTTTTTACTTTTTTCTTTAACTTTAAATTTATCGAAAACATGTGTTATAACGGTATTATCAAATTATTTTCTGAAATATGCATTTTTGCTGTTCTAAACTGGCTTAAATAGTTACTACAGTTGTTCTAATTTCTAAATTATAATACTTTTCCGAACTCAAAAATCTTATTTAAATAATTAAATTTGGTTTGTGCTGAATTTTAAGCCACGCGAAAATTATACCAGAATTACTGCCAAATTTCACTACATTTGTTACTATCAACTACATTTTGTTATTATATTTACCTTAAGTTTCAATCAATATTTCAATGGCTAGTCAACTTTGTCAGGCACACAAAATTAACTAACAATAATATTAAAATTATTTTCTTTGTTTGGCCTTGAATAATAAAAAAAATATTGCTTAGAAATTATTTAATCAAATAAATTTCAATCAAGAAATAAAAAAAAAAAACAAATTAAAAACGAACTGGCTTTTCATGGAGAGAGTTTAATTTTAATGAATGAAAATTATGAAAAATTTTAAAAATTTCGTAAATAAAAGCTTTTGTTAAAGTCCCTTCCTAGCCGATAGCCGTAGTAGCTAGTGCTCTTATTGAGTATAAATTTATTTTAATCAATAATAAAAAATAAATAAAATAAAATGTCTTGTTAGAATATGGTCTCTTCCGACGGTTTATAGGTTAGGAATTTTAAATAATAAAATTAAAAGTATTACCTATAATATTAACTTTAAGTTGCATCATAATGATCCAGAGCATCATCTTAGAACAATATGTAAATATTTTCAAACTAATTTGTTAGTTAATCATATCTATATATAGTCTAGAAAAAAATAAAAATAAAATCTAAACTCTGATTGATATAAAGAAAATAAAAATAAATAAAAGAGGGACTAACTTCAAATATTGATCAAATATCAAATATAGAGAAACGAGTTAAAAATTTACGCAATTATTTTAAACAATAACTTACAGTAATTACAAATTCATATTTGCAAAACTATCATTAAAATTCTTTACTGCAATATTTTTTGCAGTTGATGAAATACTAAAACTATTTCTACATTTCTTAATAGTATTATTAATTTTCTATAAATTACTATTTGTCCATTTATCATTATCACCTGCATGGAAGTAAATGGATTTGGCAGTACAATGTCCTTAATTCATTCATTATACCGATAATAATTTGTATCTTACAGTACCTATATAAATTAAATTATTTGACATTAAATACATATGCACATATACTTTGAAACCTATAGTTATAATTCACTTAAAAAATATTCAGAACTTTATTTAAAGCTCATATTCTAAATACTTATAATAACAAAACATTCGAAATACGAAAATTTTGTTTTGATTTAATCACAAGAAAAAAAAAAAAGATACCCCCATATCTAATTTTAATCTTACTAATTTTTATTTTGTTTTTTTTCTGTTATTTTCATTAGGTTTTTTTCTGAATTTTTCTTTCGCGCCTTATTTAAAATATAAATCTTTTTATTTTCGAAACGAATAAAAAAAAAGTAATAAATCAGAAAAGGCATATAGTATACCTGATTTAATATAAATTAAACATTTCAAAACAAAATGTCTTCAAAAAATATAAAGATAAAACCTCAGAGAAATAAAAAAAAAAAATAATAAAAAAACAAAGCGAAAAAGTCATGTATGGTACATGGATTTAAGAATTCCATATCCAAGCAACATAACTACAACAGAATCTTATTAATATCTATATATGTATATATATATATATATATATACAAATCTATATAATAATATGAAAACAAAAACAAAAAATACCAACATTTTTTTTAACTTTTTTTTTTGACACTTTAAATATATTCCTTATATGATACAATCATATACAAACAAATATATTTACATACATATGTATGAATTCACTTAACTATAATATGATTTTAATAAAACATGTCTGGTAAGGGGTATGGTATTTGTTATATTATATGGTATGGTACCATTTCCTTGACCAATAAATCTTTTTATTAAAGCAATGCATCACCAACAACTCTAAACTGTCAAAACAAGTTGAAATTCCAATGGTTAAAGTGCCAGTTGGAGACCATAAGATGGTAACAGTTGCCACAAATATATAAATAAAAAATAAAAAATGATACACCAAAAAAACAAAAAAAAAAATACAAAAATCAAAATAACCAAAAGGGAAAATTAAAAAAAAAAATCTTCTTCTTTTCTTTGCTTCGTGTAGGTTAAAAGTGAGAAGGTAGTTTTGATAAGTCAAAATATGACGCAACAAAACCCGACATTACTATTGTAAATGTACGTATGAATATAGAATAATAATTTGTTTAATTTTTTTTTTGTTTTGTTTGATTATCATGAATCATCATTCCTTTTGTCCTAACTATTTACTACTATTGTACCCTTAAATAAAAAATTAGGATACCCAAAAAATATTATTTTTCTAATGAAATTTAATTTTTACGCCATCTTCAATAATTTAATTTATTTGATTAAAAATATACTTTGTACCTGTTAAAAACATACTACATATGTCCATTAATATTACCAGATTGATCAAGTGTCAACATTTTTTTTTGTTTATGAGACAATTCGTCTACCACCATTGAATTTTACAATATTAAAAAAAAATTGTATTAAAATAGCTGAACCCAGTACTTGACCAGAATAATTTAATCTCTTTCTATCAATTTGACTTTCGAGAACAACACTCAACGATTGTGCAAACAGTTAGTGTGGTATCAAATAATGGTTTTTTTTCTACACAGAGATTCGGCATACACTTTGAAAGGAAAGAGTAATGAATAACCGTGTTCACTTTGAGATAAAACATAGGATTCAAAGCTTGTTCTATATGTGTTAATTAAATCATACGTACTTATTCCAAAGCCCGTTTCGGGTAAAATTTGATGAATATTTTTTCAAGTATCAGTTCAACAAGGCTCTATGATAAGATCAGTTATATATTCAATATCCACAGGAAATTTACCAATAACCGAATGTGTGGAAACAGCCATACAATGTAAGGATAACACTGCACGTCTAAACGATGGCTTAAATATTGGCATGTATCTGATCTTAACAACAGAAGCTTTAGATAATTCACATCAGGATAAATAATTCAATCTGTCTAATGTCTTAAATCAAATATCCCCATACAATACACACATTTGCGACCATTAGATTTAGACTAGAATATTTGATGGCAAATATGTTTCCAAATTTATAATAGGTCTCTATACAGCTGCCTATAATATGTAAATGGCAAATTAAATCAATTTTGTTATTATATTTTCCCGTGTTTTATTTTGTTAATCTTCATTTTTTATTAGCTGATACTCTAGTGGAAATCTTTGTAAGTCAATTGATGCTTTGAAATTGAATAGAAGTAGAAATGTCAATATGTGTATTTTTTATCGTTTTATGTGCGTATTAATTATTCATTCCCGAAAAAAATATTTACTCGCGAAGTAAAATTCTATTCGGCTCTGAAAGCGAAACAAACTACAATAAAATGATCCCGTAAGTCATTAATACAACAAAATTTACGCAGAGTACACCGGCATGGAAATGAGTTTTTCTTGTGAATTTGCGGTTACTAATTTTAAATGTAGAAAACTATACATACCATAAACTGTAGAGTACAAATCGCCTTAATATAGTAGAGTATAGTTCTATTTCTTTTTTGTAGGAACCGAATTTAAAATCTGATTTGACTGATTTGAACGAATAATTAGTGAAATTTTGATTTTTCTGTTATTACATTCTATAGAATTGAGAATTTGGCTCAAGGTCAACTCAGGTACCGAAGTAAATTTTTGATGTTAATATTTTTGAATAATACTTGCAATATTATAATATGTAACTGTAATAACACTTAACTATTGTAAGCTCAAAATTAAGACAGTTGAAAAAAAATTGTATTAAGTTGAGATAAGAATTTAAGATTGGATTAAATCTCTATTTCGAATTACCGGGTTATTAACTAAATTAATTTAATACATTTTATTATTAGTGAGCTTGAATCCAGTAACTACGTAAATCTAAATGTATCTACCGCTTTCAAAAATAAATTGTTGCCACAATTAAAATGTTATTTTTATTAAATTAAAATTACGTTTAGTTAGTTTGACAACACTATGTAGATTGCTATACGTACATTTGATGTAAATTTAATGAATGTATACATGTTTCTAAATATAAACCAGATGACAGATTCTGACTATTATTTGAATACGAAATTTTTCAAATAAAATCTATTTTTGAAGAAAAAAACTATACTGGTTTGTGAAGTTTGAATTATGACAAATTTTGCTGAAGATGTTCAAGTATTTGAGAAATACCTATAATTGTAAGGTTAGAAAGAAATTAAAAAAGAAAATGAAAACTACAAAAAATTAAATTGCAAAAAAATTATTCTTAGTCTTCAAAATTTAATATCTTGCAATTTATACAAAGATTAAGAATGATGAATGTTACTAATCCCATATCTAATCTTAACACAAATAAGAAGTAATCATCGAAAACTTATTTGGAATTTTATTTTAATTACTAGCGTTCCTTTGGGCGTTTCTGATGCAGCCAGAAGTAGCTGGAGATAGCTGTTACTTCTCGATTCAAATCAATTGCTGAAGAAGTGTACATGGCAGGTGAAGGCAGAAATAGTCAATTAGAAGTCAAAACTAACTAATATTATGTCAATATTTATAGCTTTATTTAAAACTGTTGCATTCACTTGAAAGCTAAGAAGAAATTAAACCAAACACATTTTGAAAAACAATTTAATAAATTTAACAAAAATTTTATAAAAACGAAAAATCATTTGACACATTTGACACTTTTTTTTGTTATTAAGAATGTTTTACAGATTAACTGTTCATTAATTCCTAGCCTCGTCTAACTCTTTCTAGCTATTTTTCACTAAATATAACTACACTTGAAAATTCAAAGGCTCACAACAATTGCTACTAAGTTTAATATTAATTCCGCTTTGTATAGTGCTCAGTATTCATTGATAAATATTTAATAATATATAAATATGTTCACATATATAACTACAATCAAAAAGAAATGGAAAGCGTTCAAAACATTTCGACAAATTTTATTAAGCTGGGGGCAGTGTATCATTAGATACACAGGCTTATGTTCATACATAACATATTCAAAGACGTCAATTTCTTTAACTTTAGTGTTCTGTCATGATCATAAAACTTAAGCCGAACTGACTAATATGGATTAAGACGGCACTTCATGCTGTATATTTATTATTAGTTTATTTATTGGTTTTATGCTTAAGTTTTGTAACAAAATTGAAATTGAACAAAAATTATCTAGAGTTTTAAGGGACGAGTTTACTCAAGAGTATACTAATACTGTGAATAAAAACTAAATTTGTTTCTATTGAAATTGATGAATTGACCATGTAAAATATAGATTTCAAAATATGCTTACTGAACTTTACAATTTAATCAGAAATTGTACTGGATAGGAATATAACTATTATAGCGGAATAAATAAGTAAATAACTACTTATACATAAAATAAAAAATAACTTTGAACAAAGTAAAGCCAGCTTAAATTTTATATTTTAAAATCCATACTATTTTATTTTCCTAATTTAAACTGGATTTCCTAACTTAGACTAGATTTACCTAAAAAAATAAATCAGATTTTAATGTTCGAACCATATTTTTTTTTTGTAAATATTTAAAGGTATAATTAATATTAATTAGTCGAAATAGTTTTTTTTTATTAATATTTAATTATTAAAAATAATATCAAAATTATCAAAAATTAATTAATATTAACAAAATAAAATCAATATAAATGTAAAAATAATTTGACTTTAATATTTGCAAATTTTATTCAGTAAACTTGAATAATATATGAATCATATTTCTTTGAAAAATGTGAATTGCACAGTAGAAAATGGGGCTTATGATGGAAGACGGGTGATAAATTCAATATTTAATTCGCAACGTATGCAATTTCAATCGCATTCATATACAGATACCAAATTAGAATATTTATCCGATACACGTTTGTTCGTTTGGGTCTTCCATCATAACCCCATGTCTTGTTTTAATTAGATAAACATAGTTGACAGCAAACAATTGTATTCGATTGCGATATAGAATAATTGGTGTTTTTAATCTTAGAGCCAATATCTTTTAAAATAAAAATTATATGCAGAATATAAAGCTTTGTAATCGGCAGTAAATATTTTTAAAAAAAATATATGTGTATTTAAAGTTTATAATACCCAGAGCGTTACAGGAAGTGTATTATAAGTGACGTTAAATAAGTCGTAATAAACAAAAAAATTAACAATAAACAATAATGTTTAATAAACAAATTATTGAGAGGGGGAAGTCTATTCTCAAGCATTTTTATTTTGTTTCCGTTTTCCACTATAAATTTGTAATCATTTATAAGATGGGACTAAACTGGGAATATGTTTTTAAAGCTGTTTAAAGATAATTTAAATTTACGGCATAACTACTTCCGTTTCAGCAGACCTGTTGAATAATAGTTGAGAGATTTTTTAAATAAATACATCATTCCATCTGTAATTAATCACAGTCACATATAACTTCTGTCTGAGATTTTATAGGTAAACAAAAATATTTTAATAATGAAGAAATCTTTAAGATCTCATATAATTTCTAAATGTACAAGAACAGACTGGGTTTGTTACAATCACACCTATGACAAATTATTCCTGAGACGCTCTGTATAATCAAAAATTTCCTTTGATCATTATTATTATTAGTTTAAAAATTTTGAATTACACTGTAATTTATTTTTATCACCCTGTTAACACCATATATTTTTTATACTATATTTTTGATTACAATAATATAAATTTACATATATAAGATGTTTATAGTTGTTTTCTTTGAAAAAGGTTATGCTCAAATAAATGTATTGTGCTGAATTTTGAATTTAATGGGAAAAGTATATGTACGCGCTTTTTTTTTTTTTTTTTTTTCAAAATGTGATTTATAAGTTCTCTGTGTGTAATTTTACTTTAATTTTCATTCTGATTTCTATTTTTGTTACTTGAAGTGTCGTTTTAATTATAATCTCATTTTAAATATACATTTAAACTTACATATTATTAATATTTATACATGCATATGGATATATACATAAATACCTTAAGAGCAACTGTATAGGTGTAGGTTTAGGTATAAGTGAAATATAATATATATGTAAAGTATATTATATAGTATTACGTATTACAATAATATGTATATATATACATATTAATCAAAGAGTAGAAGCTAAAATCTGACAGATAAAGTGATACTAAAATTAAATGATATATTTATATATATACAATCGTACTTATATATATATATATATACATTTTTTTTTTTACATATTCCTTATGGTATGGTAATAATAATGTACATACAATTTTCTTTATACATAATCTTGATAATAATATTTAGCTATACATATTATATATGAGATGTAAACGCAGAAAAACAAAAAATAAAATAAAGAAAATCGAAAAGAATAAAAAAAAAAAAAATGAAAAGAAAAGAAATACTATAAAATCTGCTAATTTTATCGTTTTACTTTTGGGTGTGATCAACAAACAAAAAGACATATCATAAATTTTAACTAACATGACATTCTACTGCTTAAAAAAAATTATTCATCATATTCATTTTGTATTTTGTCTTATGACGTTCATGTTTTAAGTTCAATTTTTGTTTTTTTATTGTTTTTTTTTTGTTTTTGTTTTTTATATCAATTTTTTAAGTTTTTTTATTTTCTGGAATTTAATATTTTTTAAAATATAAAACAATTTTCAATTGTAATTGGATACAATATTGTTTTTATTTAGTTTTAAAATGAAGATGTTGAAATGTTGAGTTATTTTTTTGGTATTATCGATATTATATAATATATAGGTTCAATAGAAAGTTATTTTCTATTTTATTTTTAATTAAATTAAAGAGAAAATATTTAGAAACAATTTTGTTATCTAAAATAACACTTTCTACACTTTATACATCAGTAGTGTGAATGTTTCTATCGATTTGAGAATCGCATGCGACAAATTAGGTGTTGTTATTGTTTGCATATTTCCATGCAATCTTTGTGTTAACATCGTACGTTTTGAAAATTTACTGACGACATATAAAACTGATAATATGAAAATTGTATTGTTAGAAAAGTTTTTGACTGATGCAATTTTATTTAAAAAAGTTATAACAACTTTGTATAATAGGCAATCTATATTAAAAGATATTTAGATGTAGCTTCATTTTTTTAATGAAAAAAGAATAGCTCAAAAAAAACCATATAAAACCAATACCAAAATGTTCTTGTTCCCTTTAACTAAAAATAAGAAACAGTAACTGTTTTTAGTAGTTCATTCAAAAATAAAAATGTATTTATCATTATCGATGTTATACTGTCTACCATTTACAAATTTTCGATGAACTAAATTTATAACATTATATTAAAAGTAAACTTTCAGGTTGGCGTAAATTATACAGGCGTTTAAAAAACTATTTGCGCAAAGAACATTTTCGTAGATAACCTAAATCAGATAATTCGGTGAATATAGGTTTTTCCAAGAAGAAAACTCAATCTTAAATAACATGATTATAGGTACTGACTTTTGATATGTTTGATATTTTCTTTCTTTATTTTGGGTCTTTTTTCGGGTTTTTTATTTCATCATGCAAACGTTAGGCAACAACGCTTACAAATTATTCATATTTTTTTTATAAAATTTTGACAAAACTTGATAAATCATTGCAAAAAAATTGACAAAACCAAAAACAATCATTTGTCAGATCAAAATTTGAATGGAGTAATATAAGCAAAATTAGCAAATTTGGTCAACTGGTCCACAAGCGACTCATGAAGAATAATATGTAACTGAAATACTAGATATTTGTATTTTAGGTTAAATGTGTTAATAATATCACTTTTTTTTCAAAAACGAAAAAACCATAATAACTGTAAATTGTCCATAATAGATCAGTGATATACGAACATTCTGAGGATCAATTGATTTATATTTACTATAGTTTTAAATATTTTGTTTTAACAGGATGATTCCAAGCAGCAACTGAACTCAATCGAATTATTAAAAAAAGAATTTGTTGAGTCTTCAATTTAAGGAATAGAATTTTCGAATTAGCCTCAAAGTACGTGTAATTCAACATATTTACACTTTTTCCTTTGGAGCTATGTACTTGAAGTCATTGATCTCAAAACAAAAATATTGAACAAATCAAAAACATTAAATGACATAACATAATTCATGTTAGAACATAAACAATGAAAACTGGTGTTGAACAAATTAATTTAAGCTAACCATCGCATTGTGAACATTTAATTTATTTTATACTCCATCATTTTGTAATTGAATACGGTTTAAAGTAAATAAAATAACAAATCGACTTTTTATCATTTTATTTACAAATACAAATAAAGTACAAATAGAAATAAAAATAGATTTAATTATTTATTTTAATAAGTCGCATTCTTTTTATTTTCAGTCATTATTTGTCCCTGTATTTATAGTTTATGCAAATTTAATCGCCCTTGCATGGGTATCTATATATGTACAAAAATTCAGTGTATGTCTGTATGTTTGTCCTTTATGCATTACTATACACCATTCATTCGGTCGCAATATGAAACTTTGAGAAGTTAAGTATACTCTTGCAAAGAAGTATTAATATTTTTTAAATATCGGACCAAAGTCTTGAAGACCTAAAAATTGTTTCATATAGGTACTTTCTAAAATAATTAAACAGAAATTTCTTTTACCGTTTCTACATATTCTGGCTGCTTCGGTTAACTGTCATACAACACCTAGAACTTATAAGGAAAATATGCATAAAAAACAGTAGCCTCTTACATAGGAAAAACTCTAAAATTTTTTACATATAGTTGCTTGATAAAAAATAAACAAAAATGTTTTGCATTTTTAGTCAAAATTTGGGCTGGTTCGGTTAGCAGTCATACAAGTTCTAGCACTCATCAAGAGTATATCAAAAACAAATGGTTGTAAAGGCCTTATTATAAATAAAAATGGATTGGATATCTAAAAAAATTCATGGTTCCCGTATAGCAAAGACCAACATATTTAAACATTAATGAAAACAAAATATGATTCTGAGGCTTATAGTTTTTAAATCGATATATTTTTATTAGAAAAATTATATTTTTTTATCAATTCATTGTATTCGAATCAGTCAATGCAAATTTATATTAAAATCAAAAAAAATTGTTAAATTCGCAAATTATGATTATGATACGTAGTTTACCCTAATTTCGAACCCAAATATATTATACAGTCCAAGTAAAAAACAATGGTTAACAAAAAATCACATCATTGTGATCATCAGACATGGCAAAAAATAATTTCAACCTCTTCATATGAAAAATTTAACTAGACTAGAGCAATCAAATAATAATAGGGAAAATGGCATTACATAGCGAAAGTTATTATAATATCTTAACCTAAAGGTATATCCACAAGAACTAGAATAAAAATATTAAAATTAAAATCGATACATTTATTTTTAAATGCGATCAAGAATTTGTGTTAAAATTTTTCGTAACAGTAAAATATTTATCGTTCAAATAACAAACAAAAAAGCATATAAACGTTTTTTTTCTTTACAAAATAAATTTTCACTTTTGTCTCGAAAATTAAATTTTCTTCTTTACAAAATAATTTTAATTTATTTTCCACAATATTTATAATAGTAATACCTCCATAATTTTAGCTCAGCTTCTTTTTGTATTCTAATTTTTTATTTTATTTTTTATTTTATTATTGTTAAGTTAACTTTATTAGAGTAAATTTATACTACACATTTTTATTTAAAACTTTCCATATATCCTTAGTTCAATATACTTAAAGTACAAAAAAAAAAATTAAATATAAATAAGATATATGTATAGTAGGTATATAACAATAAAGAAATATACTACATACATATATGCATTCTCAAATTCTATGTTGCATTTTGCAATACTAAACAGAAAACAAAATCTATAGATATGCAGTTACATTAAATATATTTAAGACTATTTTAGAGATACATCTTAAAGGTTCATTTAAACTTTTTTTTGAGCTTATTTATTTTTATTTTTTTTTTATTTTTTTTTCTTTACTTTTTAACTTTTACCAAAATTTGAATATTAAAAGATTTACAAAAACATTTATTCAAATTCATTTATTATAGTATATTTTGTAATGCTTGTGCCCTATAAGAAATTTTTATTTGCTTAATTTTAAAGATTTTAAAAAGCATTGCTGAAAAGCGTAATAATGATGTTATGAATCTATATATTCACTATTATATTATACCCTATTCATACAAGATATAATTGAACTCTTTGCAATAACTAAAATTGAAATATGGTAATGATTTGGGGTGGATTTGCGATCAAGTCTTATATTTTGAATTAATTGTTGAATGAAAGCAAAAGCTTAATTTTTTTCTACTATGCAAATTGTTGTACTATAGATATTCAAGTTCAGTTTATTAATGTTTTATAATAAGCACTAGGTGTGTCACATTATATTTTTGACAATATGCTGGACATGCTGGTAATTTTATTTAAATCTAAACAAATCAAGTCGTTTTCTTATGTAAATCAAACAAAAACGAAAGTGACTGTGTGTTTCCATACAACAATAGGATTTTTTTCAAGTTCGTATAGGTGAGCGCACACTCATAGTTTACATGGTTCAGCTGGTTTTTTGTTTACAAATTTTTAATAATTTCCTTTGAATTAAAAACCTTCATTACTATATGCCCGCCTACTATACTATGCTACACTTAAGAAAACACATTGATTTGGCTTTATAAAAAGTTATATATATCATATCAGGTATATAGTATTTGTACTTACTTTTTAATCTATATATAAACTTTTTTAACTTATTTTTAATTTTTTAAATTTTAAGATATTTTTTGAAAAAGCGAAGATGCTATATTAAAATATAATTTGTTTTTATTTCCCTTATAAGTTGCAGTTTGTATGATTTTTCGTTTTTTAAAAATGAAGTATAAATCATTTAAAGCCAGTCAAAAAGAGGCTTATCCAATATATATCTCTAACAATAATGTTTGTAAAACTTTCCAGCTCGGTGAATTAAAGTAAAAAACAATTACATGAACCAGAAAATTTAAGGTTGAAACTTTTGCAAAATGTTACCGCAAAAATTTACCGATTAAGAAATAAAAAAAAATAAAAAGTACCTCCTAATTTTGTGCCCATCGTCATATTTCAAATAAATCATTATTAAAATATATATCAAACAAATGTATCCAAGTTTTAAACCCACATAGGAAAACTATATATTTAATGCAAAAATCAAATAGTAAAATATGAAAAAATCAATAAAATATGAAGTTTTTCAAATTAGAAATATTTTTAAAGTCATCAAAACAATTAAAATTGTTCAAAAAATAAATTATCTATACTTTATTAAAAAAAATTGATTTCCATGGTTTGTGTCTTGGAATTAGCCATTTCGAAATGTTTCTAATTGACCAATGCAGGCACATGTTTAAGTTCAAATAAATGATTATATTGACAGGTATTGTTGCCATGCTTTGCTACCTTTGAAAATTCACTAGACTTGCTAAAAATCTTTCTTATAGGAAAAACACAAGAACCAAGATATTATAGAGAATATAAGGGCAATGAAATTATAAAACTACCATCTTTTTCATTTCGACATGCTGTCTCTGTTGTATGCAAATTTTAAACCAGAATGGGCAGTTGTATATGTACATTGCTGACAACACAGATATGACAAGAATGAGATTAGAGAAGGAAAATCTATTTTATAGAATATGCTACTACAGCGTATCTGATGTAGGTGAAACATTATTAAAATTAAATAAATATTAAAACTTTAGGCACGTTTCACAAACTAAGATATTTGATAAAATTTGTAAAACATACCTTTAGAGTTCTAATATTTATTTAAAGACCCTGTGTAACAAAAATGTTATGCTTAAATTGGACGATATGCTAAGAAAAATTAATTGTTTTGCGGAAATAGAAAACTTTGTTGAGTTAAATATCATTTAAATGAAGAGGAAAAAAATATTATTTTAATGCTGGACCGGCAAATATTACGCTGGGAATAACTAGTTAAATCCTTGAGATGTACCTATGATGAACCTAAAAATTAAATCTAAAGGGACACCATAAATAACGAAAATTATATCGTCAAATTTAGTACCCAATTATCAACAAATTATTAAGCTAAATATGAATTTAATTATTTCCAATTTTCTTTCAAGTGGGGTAAATATTATTTTTACCAAAAGAACAATTTTTAATGTATAAAAAATAATTTACATAAAAAAAAAACAGTTTATTTCCAAAAAAATCAATACATATAATTTAAAACGAATTGTTTCAGGCTGCCCTTTCAACAATTCCGAATTCAAAGTCCTTTAATTTTTATTACACTATACTTAAAATTCTACATGTATACATTAAAACCTGATTTTGTTTACATTGTTGCAATAAAATTAGTTACAATCATTTTTTTTTAATGTTTAAGAAAACTCTTAATTAATTTGCAGAACTAACTATACATTGTGTATATATGTATTTTGTATAGAGTATACAAACCAAATTGGAAAGACACGACTTATAACCAAAATAATAATTTGAAAACATGTTAACATATGTTAACCGTTTTTCGTTTCTTTTGAATACTAATTAAATAATTTTTGATATTATGTTGAATATTAAAATTTTGTATTTTGTAACCTTTTCTTCCCACCACAAAATCTTTATCAAAAAATAATCATTATCTCTTCAAATTTCTCAATAGAAGATTTGAAAATTTTTAAAAAAAACATTTTTTATCTTCATATTTTACCATCTATACTAAAATGTTCAGTTCATTAACTTGCCTTTTTCTCTTATTATTTTTCCAAGTCAATATTCAATATTTTCAGTTTCCTTTGAATAATTGCAAAATTAACTAAATTTGAATCTAAACAGAAATCATAAAAAAAATAATAAATCCATTTCAATCGAGTAACCTATTGCAAAAACTATTTTTTTTTAATTTTCCAACAGATTTTTTTGATTTCAATTCACTTTGATTTCGCATACATAATTCTTATGCTAATCATTTATTTTTATTCTTCATCATTATTATAATATTATATATACTATATTATATATATATATATATATTTACATCATATAGTTCATTTACGCACATCATTAGAAGGTGAAACGATGAAAATATAATGATTAATATAAATAAAAAACTATACTACGTCTATATAAGATAGTACCTATATTATAAAATAGTACGTAACAGGAAAGATACATTCAGGAAAAGAGCAAAACTAATATAATAAAAACAAAACATAAAATAAATTTAGGAGGGAAGAAAAATGAAACAACAACAAAATAATCAATTAGTCAAAGTATATATATATATATATTTTTTTGTTCAAAATGGGTATCACCAGCAGCAGCAGCAGCAGCAGCAGTCCTATATATGAGAATGGCGTCGAATATTTATTTTATTTTGTAAATATATATATAGTGTGCATGGATATATTCTATACAATAAGTTATTCAAAATTTATGATTTCTGAATGGAAAAGGTATTTTGTTTATAACAATAACCTAAAATTATAAAATTGAAAAAGAATAATAATAAAAAAAAAAAAAATAACAACAATAAAATTAAAGAAATTCTTATAGATATAATAAATAGGTATACGCGACGAGTATTTTTGGACAGGTTTTCGTTTTTATTTCAATATTTTTATTATTAATTTTAAAGTATATCCAATTGGAATAACATTTAACATTCATATTTCGAATATGATTTTTAGTTTTTATACAAAAGCAAAAAAAAAAAATTGTGAATACACGCATAAATAAAATTTTTTCTCAGTAGATTATTGCGTAACATGATTCACATATGAAAATTTTTTCAATTTCTCAGTCAAAAAATCGTTGATTTTCAAGTTAAAATTTAGACTGTCTGTCATTAAAAAAAAAAAAAAAAAAAAAAAAACAACTAAAATTTATATAATAAAATATGATTGAATCACACATTTCAATAATTTCTTAACTCGATATTATTTATTGTATTGAAAGTTTAAAATTTTATTTATGAGGTGAAAAAATAAAAATCATTTTTGTTGTTGCTTATTAAAATCAATTTATGTTATAAAAAATTAAAAGAAGGTAAAAGTAAATTTTTGAAATTTAATTTTAGTGTATAATAATTAATAACTAAGTATTATAATACAATAACAATTCAGATATGTATATGTATTTGTAGATATCGGTCAATCCATGTGGACAATCCGTAAAAGACATTGAGAAATTTTGTTTCGTATAGAGAGTGGGACTATTTAAACAAAATCGTTTCTAAATTTAGTTAAGAAAATACTATCAGTGTAGTAGGGATTTTCATAGGCAAATACTACAAAAACAAAATACTGCAGAGTTATTAAAATTTGAATTTTCCACATTTGCAGTTTTGTATTATAAAAAAAAATGGAGCACAAGTGATTGTCATGCGTTATTTACTATAATTTTACAGTTTTTCTGCTAAGTTAGAAATGGTTATGAAATTCATTTGCAACATTTTGTTTATGAAAAAAATACTTGTCAATATAGGCAATATTGCCAATATTGCTTGTTTATGAAAAGTGTAACCATTTTTGCAGAATCATGACCAAATTTAGCCATTATTTTTGTATTAATTGTAGGCTGCGGTAGGCAAGACATTTTAATATGAAGTTGTATGAATGGTGAAAAACGATTCTAGAAAACAAATTCTGTTCCAAATTTTAATATTTTAAATTCAGAATTTGTTAAAAATATTAATTTTAAGATGTAAATTAAACAGTGAAAATTCCAGGCAAAAAATAGAATAATAAATTAGATTTTACATGAAATTGAACATAAATTACCGGAATCTGAAATATAATTTGTTTTTTTACAACATATTTCACCATTTCTATAACTTAATAATAAAATATTGTTTAACTTTATATATTTATATTGTATAGCTTTATATATGTATATATAAATATATAAGTTTTTAGTATAACTTTCTTGAAAAATCTACCACTGCAATAAAATTGAAAAACAAAATTTTTACGTATTCATTTAACGTATCGCTACAACAGCAGCCTAAGCAACCGCAAATCAGCAATCGCTACAACAGCAGCCTAAAAAAATTAATAGTTTTCAGTTGGCACAATTTGTGGCCATAGTTATTTCATTTTTATTTTGTCAAAATAAATGGTCAAAATAATTTATGTAATTTTTATTTCAAAATGATATAAAACAAATAGAAATGTTGTGTAACCAATGTTTACCATTGTTGAAGATGTTGTGAAATGTTGTGCAACTAGAATCTGAATTTAAAATTGGGAATTTACAGATAAAAAAAAATATCGGCTATACTATAAGTTCCCGAGAAGCATTTAAAAATGTTCAAATCTTAAAATTCTGTATAATTTTTAACAGCAACCAGTCAAAAATATCGCGATTTGCTATTAAATTCAAATTATCCTATGTTGTAAGGTCATGTTACAAGTAAACCAAATATTCACTATAAATGTTGCAACTTTTTAAAAATCAAGTAGTTCTATAGTCACATTCCAAAAATAAAATGATGGGTGAAGTTTTTTTCGCTGCAGCTCAAACTGCATTATGTACATAGAAAAGTATTGTACACCGACATCTGTAATCATCATCTATCCAAATAATTAAAATTAAATTTGTGTACAGAACAATAAGTTGTTATTTCAAATCATCTAATACAAAGTTTCGTGATAGTTTATATATAGATTAAATAACGACGAATCTGTAGTTATATCTGTGTAAAGTGTGTTTTTTTCAAAGCTATTTCAATTTCTTCCTTATGAATTTTGAGTGTGTCCAATGGATTTTATGTGATGCTTGTATGTTAAAGATATGTCTAAGTGTATACAAATAAGTAATCATATTAATTAAAATTTTTAAAGGAAAAATAACTTTGGCTAACCAAATTCTATTAAACACGCGACTAATCACAATTCTAAATACTTACAATGATAAAACGAGATAATAAAGATCAGTATCAAAGCTCTTAACAAAGCTCAAAGTAAGTCAGACTTTGACTATTTGCAAAATTTGTTACGGAGAAACAATTTCATTATAAAACATGGAAAATATGGCTCGATAATATGATTAAAAATAGACCCACCTTTTCTTATAATTTTTGTGTTTATTATCACATCTCTAAAACAATATACTAAGATGAGTAGGACATGCAATAAGGATCAAAAGGATGCCAAAAAAAAAGTTTAGTACCGTATTAGTACTGCTACCAGAACGTACTACCAAACAATACTAGAGTAAGGTAGACCTAGAATCTAGATCAAGAAAGGCTGGACGCAATGGAGGAAAACTGTCGAAACATTGGAGTTGCACAAAATAGAACAGAATGAAGGGTAATTGTAAGCCAAGTTGAGGCCTGAACTGTATAGCCATCACGAACTGTAGCACCAATCATATAATTTCAAATTTATAACTTTATTTTCTCTAATTCAAAAACAAAATCCAAAAGGTGCTTAGATCATCCGGCAACATTACATAAATGAGCACTATATAAATTAATGAGGTTATTGTGTTGTATTTAATATTTCAACCCGGACTAATTAAAAAACCCGGAATAATTAAACCCATATCAAGTCTAAATATAGCAAACCCCACTTTATATAGAAATATTTCTTAAACACTATATATTTACTTTTTATTTGCAATATTTATACTTGTAAATGAAGATTAATTTTTATTTATTAAATTTTATTTTTAAATAGATAATGGCTATGTATAAAAATTTAAGATTATCGTTAAATCTACTGACAGACAATAGTATAGTTTTTTTTAAGAATATTTCATTTAAATTAAAAAAAAAAATAATCAAAAAGAAAAAAAACAGAACAAAACAATAAATCGAACCATTAATGAAATTAACTAAAACCAGTTTTCTACAACATATAATCAGACATCGTTCGATCGCGGATGATTAAAAACACATTAAAAATTCGTTGTTATTTCATTGTTCCAATTTTCTTTTACTTTTCCCTTTTTTTTCCTTTTTTTTTGTTTTTTTTTTTCGTAGTATATAGAAAATAATGTGTGTGCCTTTAAGGTAGTGAGAAAACATAAATTTTTTGATGCTATACAAGTATTTTACACTAGAACATCAATAAAATAGGAATCCTACATACGTTTTCTTCAAAGAATCCTAAAAAAAAAAAAAAAAAGAAGTTTGATACATGGTAAATGCCGTTCGATTACAAACATAACAAAAATAAACAAAATGTGATAAAAACAAAAATTAATATATAATATTCACTCGTGCTAATTGTACTATATATTTTATAGGTAGTATTGACGTTAAATTAAATATTTACGTTGTATAGTTAAGAAAAATAAGATAATATAAAAAACAAAATAATAAAAAAAAATATTTCAATTTTTTTTTTTTTGTATAATGGTTGTAAAATATAAAATTATTAAAATGTCCAAAATATTAACCAAACTATTGAGTTTGGCTTAGCAAATTGTTTTCGTATATTAAATTCGTGTGTTACAGTTAAATACACGTTCATAATACGATTAGTGATTCCAATGATATAACTATAAATTTAACCTAGTACCTAAGATGTAAAATAAATAATATAGATGATAACAAAATTATAGGCATTTAGTACATCGAAAAATTTTCTTGTCTTCTCGCACTTGTATGTTTTCTGTGAGAGGTTCACTATTGTTTAGTTTATTAAATTTCTTAAGATTTTCGGCTGTATCAGATGCATATATTTATTTTACCCGAATTTTTACGCAGATTCTGAAAGACAAATGATGCAAAATGCGAAGTAGTTTCCAAAAAAATGTCATTGTCGTATTAATTTTTATTTTGAAGCGAAAAAAGTAATTGAATACATCAAAAATGCTGTCATCTTCATGCAAGTCATCGCTGTTGGACCTTCTGTATTTTTTTTCCAATTATTCATTACTAGTACATATCTATAAGACCTACGATATTCGACCAATTTTTCGATATATTATTTTTTTTGTGTCATTTTCTCTCTGACAATTTTCTGGATAAATGTTTAATGAGGGGAGTAATAACTTAAATTAAGCTAAAATAGCATTACATAATTTACCACATTCAAAATTATAGGGTGAATATCGTAATGTTATTTATTTATATATTTTTGATATTTATTAAATACTATACATTTTATGTATACACAATCTTCCTTTCGTGCAAAATCAAAAATTTTCCCGGAATAAATAAATCAATACGTAACGGTTATAACTTATACCCTTGGAAATGTTCTAATTTTTACCAAAACAGATTTATCAAAGCATTTCTTCCAATCATATTTCGGCTAAAACTTCGGATAGGGTCGGGAGTATAAAGCTATAAATAAATCTAACTCATCCTCTTACTCACTAATAAGTCTTCTTTTGATACCAAATTTGGTTTGTAATATGTTTGTAGATGTTATAGGCGATCAAAAAAAAGCAACACAAAATATCTAAAAATGTCAAAAAAGAGCAAATAAGAAGTTATCAAAATATAACAATCGGAGAGTACAACTTTAAAGGAGTTACAAGCTTTACATACCTCGGAGCAACAATAAGAAGCGATAATAGTATGCAGTACTTAATTAGTAACAGAATTCAGTCCGAAAACAGATGTTACTATGCAAACAGAAATTTGATATATACAATTAAAGTATATATATCAAAAAATGTAAGATGACATATATAGATGCGAGGCATGGACCATAAATGCAGCCGAGGAGAATAACCAACGTATATTTGAAAGAAAAACTCTCCGGAAAAGACTCTGCTCAAAAATATTAAAGAATGGAGAATATATAACTAGAAATAACACCGAGGTTAGTAATATAATTAAGAATGAAGATATTATAAGGTTTACAAAGGCCCAAAGACTAATATTTGGCTGGCCATGTAATTAATGAAGCTCGAAAACAGGCAGTGGTATTAAATAGAAAGCTTAAGAGTAATCGGGGTGGGAGAAAAACAAGCAGAAGATGTGAAGACAATGTTCAAAATAATGCCGATAAACCCTTCAAATCCCAAATTGGAGATAATTAGCACAAGATCAACCCTTTTGAAGGAGTATTGTGATGAACGCATAAGTGTATCCAGAGCTGTAGCGCTTTAAGATGATGATAGACGAGTACAATTATTTTATTTAATATTTTGCCTCTTCGAATCATTTAAAGAAATTAAGTGCTGTCTTTCTCTCTCTCTCTATTCCTCAGTTTAATTCTTTGATGAATTCTAGGATATGTCATACATTTCAAATTGTATATTATAAAGTATTTTTAGACTTAAGTTTTAGGTCAGATTGGAGCTATATGTATAAAATACAATAAGATAATAATATATTACATCAGTAACAGTACAAAAGACCTTGGATGTAAATGTAATCAATGCAATTGTATTAAAAAAAATGTGAGTTAATTTTTCTGTGAGTTACCCAATAAAAGAAGAAAGTAAGAAGTTGCATTGAACGATAGCGCTTAATTTAATTATTTAACTGGTGATATTAAAATATGGATAAGTGTAACATCTTAATAAGCCATGAGTGTAACTTCCAATATCTCTCTATAACCTATTCAGTAGGATGACTAAAAAGTTCAATCTAATGAAGCTCCAAGCGCGAGTTCAAATGCCCTGAGAGATTATTTCTTCTATTATAAATGATAATAAGTCGAATAACAACAGCACACTATAATTAACTGTACCATGTGATAGCAATCATTACTGCAATTGAACAGTCTCAGAACCACACACAATTTAACACTAAGTCGAATATCAACATCAGTGTAGAATAATTAAATACTTTATGATTGTATAATCATTAGTGCATTTGTTGTATTAAAATAATGTAAATTCGGCATAGCTGTTGCAGTAATGAATTATATTAAACAAACATTACAGCACAAGCTATGTTGAAGCTATAGAGTGCGTGAAAAGAATAAACAACGAAATGGATATAACAACTTCAGAAGGACTTATACTTTCTAATTCATCATTACATTATTTTATAATATTCTAAGCATAACGTGCCGAACATACTTAGACATAATAATAAGAAGAAATTTAAATCTAGATAACAGTAATTTAACTAAAACATTTTATCATTGCTGAAGAATAATAAATAGATGAATCCACCTTGAAGTTAAAGATTTCTTTAAAATTGTAATCGCTTTTATCAATCAATGATATCTATCTCATTGTTGACGGAACAACTTTTAAAAATTTTATTCCAATAAAATTGTTAACGAGTGTTGATTGCAATCTTTATAACAATTTTTATTTTTGTTATTTTTTTGTTTTTTTTTTATAAAAAAAAACGCATGTAGCAGATACAATGTTACGAAGTTGGATAGTTTCTCTAACGAATTTAATTTTTTTTTTAAAAAGAAAATGAAAGGGCAAATAATTAGTACATCTGACGACATATGGCTTTTAAATAATTGAATTTTTGATCTTTTGTATTTTTGTTTTTGTTTTTTTCTTGAAAATAATTACAATATTTATTTGTCAATTAAAATCAATTGATAAAAATATAATATGAACACCATTAAACCAAAATAAAATAAATTTTGAACAATTTTTCATGAAATTACCATTTATTTTGTAAAATGTATTCAGTCAGTGCCATAACTATTATCGATATAAAAAAGGAGTTATGAACATTTGACCGCACCTGATCATGATCGTAAAAGAAGAAGTCAAGAATTAGTGTACAAAAAGAATGTTACATGCCCGTGTCAATTTATTAACTACAAACCTGATAAACGAAGAAAGCCACATACAATGTCTGGTATGATGGAATATTTATAACGTAGAAAACAAGAGCTTGATAATAAAGAAATATAAAATGATGAATGAATATACGATAGTCCGTAAAACATCTCTTGTAACGTTGTATTTCTAAAATCAAGGCTTATTACTTGATTGTATAAATAGTGTTTTGTTTTACCAAATAAATAGAAAGAAAATGTAGCTTTTCACGGGTAAGATCTAATACACATTCACCTACGGAGCTCACTCTATTTTGAAGAATATCTCCACAAAATGTTGGCATGTAAAAAAACAGGTACAGGAACACTGTTAAATGAATTTAATATAATTTCATCATATAACTGGCTTTAACCTATGCATGGTCATAATTACACAGAAATCACAACTAAAACTTAAATTTAGTACAGATGACTGTTTTAATTTCAAAAAATTAAATTTTTCTTATTTACAGTTAAATACTCAAATATCCCATAAACATTTAAAATGATTCCTCAAATTTAAGGAACAGCTTTTGTAGTATTAATTTCTGCCATCGAGGTATTGGGTACACGCTATGCTTCCTTAAAAGCTTTGGCTTCACAAATTTTTAAATCAAAGCTTATCTATAGTTGTTACAAAAGTTTAATAAAGCTACCAGAAAGAAACGAAGTTACTCTTATGTGGATTCCTGGGCATGAAGGAATACAAGATAATGAAGAAGCAGATGTCTTTGCCAAATTAGGTGTGAAGAGTCAATTCTTAAGACCAGAGTCAAGTGTTGTTCGTTCAAACGTTCATACCTACAGAGAATTGTTTCCAAGTGGGAAAATACGGAAATCCAAAACATATGGTATAGTTGCGAAGGACTTACTTATTCTGAAGCCTTTTCCAAACTAAGTATCCTACAATTGAATCAGTTAATCAGAGAGACTATTTCCAATGTCAGAACCCTGACATTATTTATCATAGGTCATCTTGACCCATTTGATAGGCATCTGTTCAAGATTAGTAGATCGAATACAGGTATAGGTGCTGCTTAAAAGAAGAGGAATCCTCATCTCCGATTATATTTGTTTGCGACGCTATGGCTCTCAAAAGACATAAATATTTCCATCGCCTAATTCTGAAATTGACATTAAAGCAATAATGGCGTTCATCAAGGACATAGACCTGCAATTCTAAGATAATTAACGGAGAAGTACAATGTATCCTAAGAGGTATCTTGTCGAATTATACATGTCTTGTTTAACTTTGTATTCTAAAGTTTTTGTCCTAAATATTACCAAAATTTTTAAAGTATTAAGTTAAGAGTTAGTATTAAATATAAATTATAAGTCGGAGATAATATTTAGATACTTTGAAAAAAATCATACTGTAGCAATTCAACACGCACAATTTTATTGAATTTATCAGGCGGCTACTAGTCTAAAACAGAGGCTATGACTACGAAATTTCAGCTCTAAAAACTTTCTTGGAGTACTTGCAGCCTGAAAGTAGTTCGTATTACCAATCGTTAAGTGAGATAACTCTAATGTGTCAATCACAGTTGAAAATATGGCTTCGATAACTGATGATTTTGCGGTTGCAATTCCTAAAAAAGTTATGTGATAGTCGACTGATAGAAATATTCGGTTATGATAGCCAACTGCTGGTCATGGCAACATAATGCCAGTAGTTATGGTTATGACTCTAAATAAATTAGTATTTCGTCATAAATATTTCATCAGTTGCAGTCAGTTATATTTAATTTTTATTCAGTCGCACGCATTTCGTTGTTTCAATTGCATCATTAATTTATTGCTAAGTTTTACGTGTAAAATAAAACAATTTATTTTAACTTAATGTTGAAATAGTTAAGTAAAGACAATCAATATAATATATTAGTGTAAATACATTTATGAAGTGTAAAAACAATATATAAAATATATTATTGAAGTTTAAAGTGTTATCACGTATTTGGTAACACGGGTGTATTTAAACCTTTAATCAAACAATTGAAGTTTTTACAGTGCACTGGCTTCCCAATAATTTTCAAACACTATAAAATAGTTAAACTTATTACTTGCTTCATAATCGGAGACAATTTAGAGTTAAATTCTATTCTCGGATTTACCGAATCGCTGTTCAGCTCGAATTATTACTGTGGAATATGCACGATGCCTAAACAGGAAATGCAATTTGCAACTAAGGAAGATAAAAATAAACTAAGAACGTTGAGTATAGCTATGAAGCAAATGTGTCGCTTAATAATGTTTCTCTCACTGGCGTTAAAGAACGATCAGTTTGGAATAATTTGGTCGATTTTCACGTAACTAAAAATTTCAGTTTGGATTGTGTTTAGAAATAAATATTTTTTATGTCTACAATCAACTAAAACGTTATATTTTAATGAGCATTATTGTACATATATAGAGTTGATAAACTAAATTCATATTTCACAATATCTTTATAAAAGTTATAATAAAGATAAACAAAGAAACTATTGGCATTATATTTTATTTAATTTGTTTTAATTTATTTTACAGTGTTTTAATTGAAAGTTTTAGCGTTTAATCCATAAAATAGGTAAAATACACCATTATACGATTAAGATGTTTCCTAAAAAAAGAGGTAGTATTCTTTTTTAAAACTATATAGACTTGGTTGTTTGATATGCTAAATAAAACTTGTAACCTGTAAAAGTGGCTCTGAAAGCCCTACTAAAGGTGTGATCAAAACTACATATAGAAGTTACGATAACCTCTGAAATGGTTTTCATCACTAGTAATGGGATTCCTATGCCTGATAGAAAGGTACGAAAACCTAATGCGAAGGTATTATGCCCATCCTACCGGAGTTATGCGCTCCAAGATGAGGTTACCAAAAACTCGAATGTGGTCATCGTTACCTCCTTTAAGATGTTTTGGCTTTCAAGAGACTCAAAGCTGGTTACGATAACTGTCTCTAAGAATCTACTTTACCTAAATGGATGTTTTAATTTCTCCTTGACAGTCTTCACTACCTTGCAGTAACGGTTACGATAACCAAATTAAAGTTGGCGCAGTCGAATTTTCAAATCACATAACATCAAAATTTTAGGCTTCAGCAGCCGTAAAATTGGGGAAGGCCTTTTGGAGGTTATGATAACCTTCCCAGAACTCTCTGTGAATGTTTCAACAATTGAAACGAAAGTCGAGAGTACGAATCATTTTGACGTGCATCAGAAGGCAAAATGTTAAAATTCCGAGCCTGATAATTAACATAATGAGAGTTATTTTAATTCGATACCTTGTGCTAGTTATCAAAAAAGTTAATATACCGGATGAATAAAGCACCCTGTAAAATTTACGGTTTAAAATAAATATATAAATTTCCAAGTATTTAAAACTCTTCTTAAATTTTCCTTTTAACAGAAACAGAATTCAGAACAAAAACAGAACTCAGAAATTTCAATGTGCATTTCATATTTTATGGTTTATCTTTTTTTTCATTTTTGAATTTTTACTTTCCAAAAAGTAAAGTTTAAGGTTCCAAAAAACATAGGATAATTAGCGGTAAATAATCCTAGTCACATCTGAAATAATTATATGTATAGGAGATGTAATATCGACCGATTCTAGTTCAAAAATAAGTAATAAAAATAGTTTAGAAGTTAACTTTTGTTTTACGGATATAATATTTTTGTTATTATTATTATTTTTTTTTTTTGTAAAAATCAGGTAAAAATATTTGAATATTTTTAGATATTTTTATTAATAAATCATTTTTTTTTCATAAATTTATAATTTTTAAGGTCTGCTGTTGCACAATAATAATTTTTTACATAATTTATGACATTTAAAACCAAAAAGAAAAAAATACAAAGAAATTTAAAATTTAGAACACCTTACCTGTTCAAAGACTGAGTATTTATTTCGAACAATTTCTTTTCTTTTACTTTTATTTTATATTTCGGTTTTTAGTTTGGATAATTACATATAATATCTGCTTATATACATGCAATATGTAAAACAAAAAAAATAAATATTTTCATTTTTTAAATTCTATTTATTTTATAATATTAGTTCTTCTGCAAATGAGCAAACGCTCAATACTCTCTAAGTAAAATTTTTAATTTTCGGAATTCAATTTTGTTTTATTTGAAATGTTTTGTGTGAAATTAAAAATATATTTTAAATTGTTAATTTAGAATAATTTTAAATTAAATTAGAAGTTTTGTTTTAAAGAAGGATTTAAATCGATTTGAAATGTTATCTAAGAATTGGTGGAAAATATTTTATTCAGTTATTAAATAAATCATTGAAATAAATTTATACAATATGGCGGAAATAATCTGAAAATATTAATAGTAAAAATTTTTTCCCAAACTTATTAATTATAAAGCAGTATCAATAATCAGAAAGAAAATGATAGTTCCGTTTAAATATATACCGAGTCTGATTTTCTTCATATTTTGCACAAAATGACTTTTAACAGTTTAGTTAACATTGCATTGCATTTTTTGATATTTGACGGAACAACTTCTAATAAAAAACCCATTATTATAAATTAGAATCTAAAAAAAAAAAAAATAAGCAGTAATTTACTGCAAATTACTGTACTGTAAGTTTATTGTATAAATTTGGAAACCGGATTCATTAGAAGATTACTGTTATTCGCTCACCTTTATATATCTTTATTGTTAGAATTAAATTCTGCTGAATATTGTGCATTCATTAATAAATAACAGTAATTAAGCAGACAAAACAAATAAATCTAGTAATTAGAGAGTATACCCAGTATCAAACTCAAAAGATTTTTTAATAATATTTTTGTGTTTTTTGTGGGTGGTTATCAAAGTATAATACAATTGCATAAGTTAAGAAAGATTTCATTTAAAAACTTGACACGATAAAAAATTATAATGAGATTAAAAACAAAATAACATTATTTTAATTTAAAATCTTGGATATTAATTTTTTTAATTCTAAACAATACAAGTAATTAAAAGTAGTTTTGTTTAGTATTAGCACTACCTTTAAATCAACAGGCTTTAATATATGCACACCAAGTTGTAATTTAATTAAATACAAAATTTAAAAAAGGTATCCTTTGATAGCACTTTTCTACTTATTATGTAGCTTTGCAGATCGTAATGAATTTTATGTTGAAATGGGGAAAGTCCGTCATAAGATTATTTGCCAGGATATCTGGATGTATTTCCAATCCAATTTCCAATTTCATCATATACTGAAGCAAATCGCTGTGGATTATACTATTTGGCACAAACCAAGGAGCATCGTCCATACTATTCTTGTTCTGAAATTTTTGGATTACATCAATGTTGAATTTAGGTGCAGCGCCCCAAAGTTGAATTCCGTTCGGTCATATAGGTTTAATTATAGCTTTGTACAGTAGCCAATATAGGCTTCTGAGCTTCTGTTCCAATTGAGTGCGCTTACAAACAATAATGACAAATGTATAATCTATAATGACAAATTTTATTTGCCATTATTGATTATTCATTACGAACTTCCTTCTAAAAGGTTTAAATTGGTTGATTACATTTTACTTAGTTTATGGTGCGAAAATATTACTTGTCAATGTTTCATTTCATTGAACAATAATTTTAATGAGCAATATTAAGCCATTTGGAAGCGGTTGAATTTTATTTGTTGATGTATTGTGTATACTAAAAATGTTGAATGGAAAAACCAGAACGGATCCGCAGTGAATATGTTTGGATTTTATTAAGAATGTTGTAAATGAAATTTTATTTTAGGCCTCAAAATAAATTTCGATCAGAGAGGGCTAGAATTATTATTGAACATGTTTTTATAAGTAATTCAAATAAGCTACGTAACTACTTTATAATAACTTTATCTTATATTTTACTTAACTGGCAAACTATTAGAAAAACTTTCAATTTTAAGTTTTATTTCAAATGTATATTCGATTTTTTTTTAACTTTTCAAGAGGCTTATAATAAATAAATAATTTTCTGTTTATTATTCATGAGAGTTACACTATTTAAAAGTTATAAAATGTTATTAGAAATGAATATTTAGTATATTTTTCATATACAGGTGCAAGTCAAGTCAAACATTTTGTAAATCGATTACAGAACATTAAAGAAATCTGTAAATAGGTTCGATGAAATACGCTTATCGTTTGATAAGACGTACAAGTTAAGTCAAACATTTTCTAAATCAAATAAAAAACACTGAAAAAATCTGCAAGTTTGACGAAATACACGTATCGGCATGACAATTTTTTTTACAAAAATTCAAAATAAAATATTAGACTATTTTCAATAGCAGAGGTACAATTATGTTAACAAATCAGATCGTAATACGTATGAAATACGAGCTAAATAAAAACCCGGGCTCATTAACATTTTACTTTTAAAAAGCAAATGAACAAAAATATTTTTAAAAAAATGTTGTCTTGTGACCATTGAATGCAAGGATGATTGCGCAATAAAATTAATCGCATCTGTAAATTATATTAAAAGATTGGCGATTTTTTAAGTCAAATATAAAATTATTTTGATTTGTTAATGGTATGATCTATGTATATTATGGTGCAATATTCATTAGTATATGTATTAAATTCGGAAATTCGTCAGCATCACGCATCGTAAAAGTTCTATATTATAAAATGCAACATTAAAATGTTTCTCAAAGCATCTAGTTTTTTTTGCACCATTACTGTTTATGTTGCGCAAACTTGAGCAAACTTCGCATCACAGAATCTTTTTATGCTTTGTTTGCTATTATAATAAACAGATAGTTGACATTTCAAGTTTTGATTGCCATTTCATTCGTTCAATTGTTTCACTTGATTGAAATATATTTGATGTGAAATTGCTAACAAATTTTTATATTCTAGTAAAGAATCATATTCTGACGGTTCATTATTTTCCAAAAATACGTTCAAAGCGATATAAAATAATATTTTATTCATTTTAATTAAATTTTCAAAGCATCACTGTCAAATTCTGATAGTTTTAAAATGTATCAATTGCATCAGCAACATAAAAGCATCATTGTCAAATTGCATTATGAATTTTGTACTGATACAATAGTGATGCAGCATCATGATTTTGACAATTGTGATAGTACGCAACATGGTCGCATTTCCGAATTTACCTATATATTTCAAGCATAGAACAAGTAAAGTTTTTAAATAATTAAATTATTTTTTGCTGAAAAATATTGATTAAATATTTTTGAGATTTAATTTGAGAATTTATTATTCACGAATTTCTTTAAAAAAAATAAATTTATTCGTTAATGTGTTTTTATTATTTCTAGATTATTCTTTACGTAATATCAAACGTTAACAAGAACTTTTACTACATTTCACAGATAATTTTGCAACATAAGATTTTACTATTTCAATGTGTTCCTTAACACTTAAGAATTTCGTTTTTATATTTTTCATCGAGCAAAATTCAAATTAAATTGAATTAAAATTAATATCTTGCTAAAACTCAAATAAAATATATATTTAATACTGGTTTTTGAAATTTTAAGTTTTTAGGCTTGCATGTTAATTTTTACGAATTTTATTTCACAATTTGTGTAATCAAAATATTATCGTCTTATGTACATTTTGTATAGAAATAAATAAATAAATAAATAAATTAATATTTGATAAATTCTTTAACAATAGTCAATATTGAATGAAATTTTAACTATAGTGAGTTGACTTCTGAGAATATATTAGCAATAATGTACTCTCCTAACAAAACAAATTTACATAAATTTGAAAATAAAATTCTCCCATATAAGAAAATTTTGTTTTTTTAAAACTGCAAGCACTGTCAAAACAAAAATACAAAATATATTAATGGGAATAAACCTAACCATACCCATAAACTTTTATTTTCCTCTCTGGATATTCGACATTATCCAATTTAGATAATAAACTATAGAATTTAATGTTTCTTACAAAATTTAAAAAAAGGTTGATTTTTATAAGAATGAAAAGAGAAATTTCATTGCATTAGGAAAACCCTTATATATACCATACCTAATTATAATGTATTATGGCCTATAATCTATAATTATAAAATTTACATTAACAAATTTACCTCTTGAATAAATTTTTGTATTAATTAAAATGTGGGTGAGGTAATTTTTTTTTCAATGAAAAATGTTTTTAATTAGTCCAAAACTTTGTCTTCTAAAAATTATTTATTAATTTTACAACAATTACATTTACAACAAAAAACAAAAAAAAAACAGACAAAAAAAAAACAGAAAACTACGGCAATAACAATAAAACTCATATAATATTTGTCGTTATTTTTAATTTGCGGAAATTTTGTATACTCAAAAATTAAATTTATGAAGTGAAAACCCATCAAGGTCATAAAATAAATTCCTACATATTTACATATTTTGTTCTATAGCATTATCTCTCTATATATATATATACATTCTTACTATATTCTATGGAAAAATTGCAACGTTTATATATATGTATATCGTATATGTAATTGAAAATATAGTTTATCTATATATGTTACACAACATCTACATTACACTCTCATATAGAAGTGTATAATTTAACTCTCTATTGCCCTTTTATACATCACATCAAACATGTATGAAAAAATATCCTCAAATAAAAAATTTTCGCTCTATACTTTTTCGAAGTTTTTATATAGAAAATACAAACTCAAAAGATTTTTTAATAATATTTTTGTGTTTTTTGATGTTTGTTTTTGTTTTTTTTTTTTTATTTGGAAAGGGAAAGGACATTACATCCGTCCGGATGAAATATATCATCGCATATTTGAATACCAGATGAACCTTTAGCTTATAATTTTTTTTATATTTTTTTCTAAAGATATATAGTAAATTATATATATATATATATACCATGTATGTATATTAAATTTGAACATATTTTAATAGGCGCATACAGATGACTATGTGATGATCATCACACCAGTTAAACTGCTAATATTACAGAAATTATGTGAAATATTGTTTATATACATGAAAATTACGATGACGATGTTATGAGAACGGATACAAAACCAAAAATATGGATGGAGGAACAATGAATTTTCATATTTTTAAACATTTTCCGACGACCAAAAAAAAAGAAAGAAAAACAAATGAATTTTGAAAAAAGATTTAATTGCAAAAAAATAAAAGGCTAAGGTAACTGACTGAGTCTTGAAAATGAAGGAGTATGAATATTTAATATGCATCTTTTTTTATTTATATTTTACTCACAAAAAAAAAATGAGAAAAAGACTTCATTAAATGATAATAATTGTTATTACTGTAAAGAACACAAACATAAATAAATTGTTGGAATTAACAGTTAAAAAAAAAAAAGAGTAACAACGAAACGATCTGTAAAGACTAGAAATGAAATTGATGATTAAACAAATAAATATTACAATGAAATTATTCGGAAATGGTCATCATCAGTATATGATGTATAAAACATGGTCATGTGTATATAGGAGTATATATATATGTATGACAAATAAAATACCTATAGGAAATATAAAAAATAATTATTTGTAGTGAAAACCTATAGGGAATTCAATTGTTGAGTATTCAAAATTGTTGAATATTTGATTTCACATTATAGAGTTATATCTCAATGAAAATAGGAATTATGTATACAAAATATCAAATAATAAAATGGTGTAATATTGATCTATGCACTGGGATATTTTTGATAATTGATATGTATGTAATTTTTTTTGTGAATCTAATTGACTGTTGAACATATCTTATAACCGAATACGTTATAATAATCTTTAGAAAGCATTTAGTAAAAATTTAATTTATTTATTTAACGAGGGGATGATAAGTTTATTGACTTATAATCACCTATTGTGAATTGTTGTATGGTAACTAGCAGCGCTCGATCGTAGGGATTTCTGGTTATATATACCTAACTGTTATATGAGCTTTATTATACTAGCAAAAGAAGATGACGTAATAAATTCCTATTTTCATTTAAAATTATGTACATATATAATTTTAAATGAAAATAGGAATGTATTTGTTCAATTTGGTTTTCAATAATTTCATCTAATATTTTTCATAACAAACAATAAAAGAGGCTTAAAATATTTTAAAATAATTATAATTAAAATAACCAAATTAGTTGGAAACACTCATCAGTGTTTGGAAACAATTAAGTGTTGCTTCCGAAATATCGAATTTTGCCACGTAAAAATGTATTTATTAGTGGATGAAAAACCGACTTCTTAAAATACCTAAATTTAATATATCATTAATAAAAAATTTGCTGATTATTCAAAATAATTTACAAATTATTTTTTTTAATTATTAAAAATAATTTACAATATTTTAGAAATTAGTTGTGCAAAAAGATCTTCTATCGGTAACACATTAATGTAATAATATTATTATTATTTTTATTTTTTTTATTGAATATAATTTAAATTATACATAATAATATCCAATACAGTTATGAACTATGATGCACAATAATATCATATATTAAATAATAATGTTCTAAAAATTTATACATATATTTAAATAACAAACTCAAATTAAGCACCGTCATGAAAATATCATTCAAAAGTATAGCTTATAGTTCCCGTTATCAACACAACTTCCCTTGTTATGCACATAATTAAGTTGTAGTCACAAATCTTATCTTGAACTTTCTTTATAAGTTTTGTTAGAATTTTATGACATACAGCAATCAATATTAAAAATACAGACTAGAGGTTCGTCATAATATTACCCACGTATATTTCAACTTCAACATATCATTCACATTTATACTCTTTGAACCAAAAATATTTATATTTAATGAAAACATTAATTATTTTATAGAGAAATATGCAAAATTTTGTCTTATTATTTAAATATTATAAGAGTTAAAAAAATTAGTATTATAAAATATTGATATAAAAAATTATGAGAGGTTCGAAAGACTCATCATATATTCCCTACCACCCTATTTGCTAATACAAAGATATGACTTAGAAGCTTTCAAGAAAAAAGTAATATATATTTACTATTATAAGGCCATTGCTAATTTAGTAGAGTTTGTGTACAGTTTAAAAAAATATGCGCATTACAGCTTCAAAACACCAACAACAATGTAACGTAAATATGTATCATCTCTAATCATAATGATGCATTAATATTATTTCCTCACTTCATTTTACTTCTATTTGTGATAATACGTGAAAAAAATTATTTTACTTGTTTTCTCAATTTTCATTCTTTCATTCATAACTAATTGTTAATTAATCATTATTGTTTTTGTTATAAAGGCTTCAGCAAAAAACAAAATTATAGTATATAAAAGATGTTTAACTCTTCTTTATATAACCCTTCGTTCACAAACAAACTCCAAATATTTAATTCATAAGCTATTGTAGTAGTCTCGAGTATTCTATACTAAACTGTACTATAAAGTATACACTAACTAAATAGATTTATTATCCCACGATTTTCTAATTAATTAAACATAAAAATAGGTTGTAAGGTGATCGATCCTATATTAAAAATTCTTAAAGTACATCAAAATTTTGTGTGGCCACCATTTGATTGCCAAATTAACGTCATACATTTGAACCTTTGTTTGTCGTAAAAAAAAATAAGTAAATAAAGCGTATCAAATATTTAAGGCTAAAGTTTAAATTAAAGTTCTAAAAAATTCTAAATAGTCCTATACTACAGCTAAAATATTTTTTTCAAAGTTTTATTGTATTCTATACTGATCAGTATAGGTAAGATGGTCATAACCGCTAAGGTCTTCCATGTTGTTTATACTGATGCTCCGAGAGTTGGAAACTTAAGTTTTATAAATAATTACTTCGTATATAATGATACCAAGGTTATCACGCCTTTCTTTCCAATATGCATGAAAGTTTTGCAACTGAGATAAGAGAGTTTTTGGAGCTGCGATAAGAGAGTTAAATGATAACAATGCAAATATGTTGAATAGAAAGTAGGTTTGATACACTAATTAATAAAATATCAGAGTCAGAGAGCTTAAATAGCAGCTTAAGTAGATACTAAATCTGAAATTAAATATATCCTGCGATCTATGAAAAATGAAGTAAGAACTCCATTCGATAAATGCAAATTTGAAATTGCAAATCAGAACATGAATAAAATAATAGATATTGTCACTAATGTCGAGAAAAATATCAGTAACAATATGGTAAAATGATACTTGAAGCGATATTAATAACGGAATGCGTTATCAGTAAATCCTTGATTCAAAAATTATCCTAGATTTAAACATTTTATTTTTGTAGTAAAAGCCGGAACTGACTTTCTATTTATTTTAAAATTTGGCTCTTCTCAGGGCCGATATTGTATCGGCGAAGGACCTAATGACCCAGATATCCCAGGCAAAGCTGGAATCGCTAGCTTTCCAAAAATATATATCTTTAGTAGCGCATCTTATCCTTTAAGGACGAAAAGGACATTTGAAAGTATCCTTATTGTTTTCATGTTTTTGTATAAAAACCGTTATATCTGTTGATTCATTAGATATGTATTCAGTTATATATTCTGGAAAGATAATGGTCTGGACCATATTTTAACATTTATTTGATGATGATTAGTGCTTATGGAGATATTGTAGTTCAAAGTAGAAAATTTTGAAAAAAAAGCAATCTTTATTTTCTTTTTTGAAAAACCAAATACCTCAAGATTTTTGCACAAAACCTCCTCAATATTTATAGACTGTTGGAACGGTTTCTGTTTTTTCTATAACTCATACATACATACTTTATGTCTACGTCAAATAGCTTAGAAGATATAAATTATTTTTATATGATTTATTTAAAAACAATTGTTTCTTTTATGCTTTTTCTATGTAAAACTAGGAATGTGCCTTTTAATTGATCAACAGATATAACGGTTTTTATATAAGAGCATCAAAACAACAAGGATACTTTCAAATATCCTTTTCGTCCTTAAAGGACAAGATGCTCCACTATAAAGATATATATTTTTGCAAAACTAGCAATTCCAACTATCATTGGGATATGGTCATTAGGTCCTACGTCGAAACAACATCTCCTTCAGAATCCCCCAAAATTTTAAAATAAAATAATCGCTAAGGTCTATTTTAAGCTTCATCTTTTTTCAATTACATTTTCAAAATTGAGTTTCGGAATAAACGCTTTAAAGAATTTTAGATAATATGTTACTGAATTACCAAATTATTACATATTGTAGTTTAAATATTGTTGGGTCATTTAAATTTTAATTATTATAGATTTTTGTTATAACTTCTGTAAAAATAAAGATAAAATCACAAAAATTTCATAAAAGACGATGGCATACTTAACTCATTTTTTGTTAAAATCGACTTTGGTAAGGTTATATTGTACAGCCACTCAAATATTCTCTATATTTAATTCTTACATTGTAATCATAAATAAAAATAAATAAAATAAACAAAAGAAAGTCACCCATTAAATTTTATAAACGGGTATTCTTATTTTTTATTTTTTTTTACGAAAGTATAATTGCTTCATTTTTCTTATATATACATATTTTATTATAGAAAAATATAAACTGCATAAAAAACAATCAGATCACATGAATATATAAATTATTTTTTTATGAAAAATTTTATTTTTATAATCCTAAACAAATTTTATAAATACACAACATGGAACAGGGTCTTCTTGTACTATTATAAACAGAAGCAAATAATCTTTTTTTTTGAGAATATATTATGCAAATTCAAGGAGCAAATTACGTTCATTAATCTCTCCAGAAAATGAAGAACAGAATTCCTTATTCAAGATCAAAAATTTTACCCAAAATAAAATTTGAAAGTTTAGTATACAGCTTAAAGATATTTTCTATTAATAAGGAAGAAAAAGGAAAAAAAAAATGGTAGATAAAGAAAAAATTATAAATCATCAAGTGGTAAAACCTACTCTGATATAATAAACTCTAAATGTTTTAATAAAATTTATATTTTGTATATGTATATATATATAATAAAAAAAATATTTTATAACAAATGAGAGTGAAGGTGAAATTTATTTCTTTCTTTTTTGGTTTTTGCTATTCTTTGTATTTAAAATAAATTTATCTTCCTTGGTGCACACTTTTAATGCGCACATTTTATAAGAATTTTTTGGCACATTACCCCATTATCAATTTATATGTATATATGCATAGTATATAATATATGTATACCTAAAGATAATTTTTCTTTTTCAGATGTACATATTTCACTGAGGTAATCATACGATGTAATCTATGTCTATAAAATACAATATTTAAGAATATAAAAAAAATTATTAAATATACAAAAATATGTTCTAATAAAAATCTATGATTGTGAAATTTTAAAATAAAAAAAAAATGTTTTTTAATTGAGAAATAAATTGGAATCGTGTGACATGATTTTTTATTCTAATATAACCATGTTCCATTTAGATAAAATGTTCCAAATTCGAATAGAACAGATGATGTCAATAATAAAATAATTTTTATATATTTTTTTGAAAATTGAATATAAAATGAGAAATATTAATCTTGAACGTAAAAATCTTAAATTCCAAAAAAAACTTGAGATCAGAGAAAAGTTATTTCAGATTCAAGATTTTATTTTTTAGAGGTAAATGAAACATGTTTTGTAGTAGAAAATATGTTTATTGTTATTGTCTGTGTCTTCGTTCTGTTAAGAAAAACGCAATCCAGATAAATTAGATTTTCTGTTTCAAGGTTTTTGTGCACTCTTTATTTTTCTCTACTTTAAAAGGGTTAACCAAAATCGGCTTTGTAAGATATAAATTTTATATGACGAAATTATTAGTTCATATACATATTAAATATATATATTTTTTTTTTTTTTTTTTTTTTTTTTTTTTTCTTCTATTACTCCGCGTGATAGCATAGGGCTTCGATAGTGAACCTCCATTCCTCTCTGTTGAGTACTACTTCCTTAATATCGTCCCAGGTATAATTGTTGACTGTTAATTCTTGATTGATTGTGCGTCTCCATGTGTTGTATGATCTGCCGGGTCTCCTTTGTCCTTGTGGATTCCACTCTAGAGCTCTTCTTGCTATATCACTTTCTGATTTCCTTAGTGTATGGTCTATCCATTTCCATTTTTTCCTATTTATCTGTCTGTTGATAGGTTCTTCTCCAGTTATCATCCATAAATCCTCGTTGCTAATTCTTGCCGGCCAGAATATTCTGCATATAATTCTCAAGCACTTGTTGATGAATACTTGTACCTTCTGTTTGATTCTGACCGAAGTGAGCCATGTTTCACTGCCATATATTAATGTTGACTTAACACATGCTCTGAATATTGTTAGCTTTGTTGTTCTCGATATTTGGTTGCTCCGCCATATCTTCATTAGGTTCCCAAATGTTCTTCTTGCCTTATTTATACGGCTGTTGACATCTTCTGTTGCACCTCCTCTTGATGTTATAATGCTCCCCAGGTAGTTGAATTCTTCTACGTATTCTATCTGTTGTCCACTCACTGTTATTGGCTCACTATAACTGTTGTTTGTCCTCATTGCCTTGGTTCTCTCGATATTTAATTCCAGTCCCGATTTCTTTGCTTCTTCCTGTAATCTGTTGACTTTGTTCTGTAGGTCCCTTTGATTTCTTGATATGAGGCATACATCATCTGCGCAATCTAAGTCTTCTAAGTTTCCGAAGAGATCCCATTCTATTCCGTTTATTCCAGTGCAGACTTCTCTTAGAATGTCGTCTAGTATTGTGTTGAAGAGAAGTGGAGATAGTGGACATCCTTGTCTAACTCCTATATTGGTGTAGAATGGATCACTGATCTTACCTCTGTGTTGAACTGTTGTTTCTGCATCTTTATACATCGCTTTGATGATGTTGATGATTTTTTCAGGAACTCCCTTCTTTGTAAGTGTTCTCCATATTGCGCATCTCTTGACTGTGTCGAATGCTTTCTTAAAATCTATGAATAGTAGATATAGTGGGGCATTCCATTCTACTGATTGTTCAACTATGACCCGTAAAGTATTTGCCTGGTCAACACAGCTTCGGTTTGGTCTGAAACCTGCCTGCTCTTTCCGTAGTATTGGTTCTAGTACTTCTTCTAATCTTTTCTTTATAATAATTGCTATTATCTTATGAATAGTATTTAGAACCGTGATTCCTCTCCAGTTGCTGCAATTTGCCAAGTCTCCTTTCTTAGGTATCTTGACAATCATTCCTTTCTTCCATGATGGTGGTATATTCTCCTCTATCCATGCTTTCCTGATGTGGGGTTCAATTGTTTTTGCGAATAAGTCAGGGTCCAGTTTGGCTATTTCTGCTGGAATTCTATCTTCACCTGTTGCTTTGTTGTGCTTCAGGATATTGATTGTAGCTTTGGTCTCTTCTATATTTGGAGCTTGAGTAGATATTGGCAGTCCCTCAGTTGGATAGATATTTGCATTGTCTCTGTTTCTTATGTCTGCTTCATTATTTGTACTTTCTTCGTTGCTCAGTTCTTGGAAATGTTCTCTCCATCTCTTTAATTAATCCTCTAAGTTTGTGATGAGCGCACCATTAGATATATATATAAATTTAAAAAAATTAAAACTGTTGTTTATACCAAGAATATTACAAGAAAAAGAAAAGAGAGAGAGAATATAGGGTTTTTCATAAACACATACCGCAAAAACAAAATACTGCTGAAAAAAAAATAGTTTTTGACAGAACTGTGAAAATTAGTATTTTCTACATTTACAGTTATGTGCTGTAAATAAAACGGCTCTATTTCCTTTAAGTTTTGCAGTTTTCTTACTAAGTTAGAAATGTTTATAAACTGGACTAAACCCCAAAATGGCATTATGGTTATATACCGCAATAGTGATGCCAACCTTAACCTATTCATCCGCAGTTTGGTAGAAACGAGGTACGCAAATTATAGCTCAAAACAAACTTAACAAACTACAGCATTCAACTTGTTGGTTAATAACTGGAGCCATGCGGACAACATCCACCCCATCATTAGAGACTCTGCTTCACCTAGAGCCCCTTTATAGAAAAAGAAGCAATGGTTCATACCTACAAATGTATTACTGGTTATGATCCATAAATTAAAAACGTGGTACATCCAGAACTAGTTCGTGTACTCCAGAGGGATGATACGATTTCGAAAGCATTTTCCGACTACTGCTTGCCGAGAAAGAGTTTTGAGAAAACTTGCAATATAATCATGCCAAGCAGAGAGACATGGGAAACCTGTTCACCCTCTTTTGACAAAGGATTATTAGTATGGTATACTGACGGTTCCAGGAAAATAAATGCAGTAGGTTCTGGAGTATATGGAAAAGCCTCAAAACCCATATTCATTCAAGCCTATACTCTACAAACACAGTTTTCCAAGCTGAAGTACATGCAATAGAACTCTGTGTTTGAGTGAATTTAAGAAAAAATTATAGAAAATGTAAAATCTACATTCTCTCGAATAGTAAAGCAGCCATACTAATTATTAATTCATATACCATCACATCAAAGTTAGTATGGGATTGCTGAGATATACCTAAAACCCTTGTAAAAGCCAGAAAAGCATCGGACACGCTGTTCATAGGGCAAGTCCGTTTTGTGGAATTCCCCTGAGCCCAACTAAGATGCAATTAAAAGTTTGGGTAGGGCAAAAAGCTGAGGATTTCTGAGCCAACGTTCCTGGAAATCGTCAAGCGAAATTGCTCATTCCTGAACCCTCGCTCAAGAAAACCAAAACTCAGGGATAATAACAGACTATTGCCTGATAAAGAAACATCTATATAAAATAGGTCTAACCGAAAATAACTCTGCTCTGTGGGTGCGAAGGGCTCACTCGTAGCAGATTTCGTCACCTAGGAACAGCGTTCCCCGAACAATGGGAGCTTTCTAGCATACCATTGAAGAATACCCTGAGTGAAATCAGAAAATCAGGTATCCTTAAGGACTCAGAGACTCAATAATAAAACCGGGTTATCACAATAAGCCTAATTGCGGCTGGAGTGATATAGGGACTGAATCCCTCCCGGAACTAAAAATTTAATCAACAAAGTTAATTTGCAACATTTTGTTTATGAACAAAGTACTTGTCAATATAAGCAATATTGCCTGTTTATTAAAACCACTTATATAATCAGTAAAAACAAGCAATTTAAATTAAAATTCAACAAGAGCTGTACTAGCTAATGCGATGTAATTTGCTTTCAATAATGGTTGAATGAAAAAATTAGAATAGACCTAATTATACCATCATACCATCAGTTAAAGAAGCTGTATAGCATCAAGAAGCTTAAAAATATCTTTCCAAATTTAAAAGGGCTGCATACAGAATAACATGTACGAAAGCTGAGGAACATCAAAAAACAGGGTTTCAGGTATGATGGATAGCTCCAACAAAAAAAAACTTACGAAAAGTTTTAAGTTGTAATGTGCATAATTTTTTAAGTTACATCCAAACTTTGGCATCAATGGAATTATACTAGTACCTGTACATATACCGGATTTGTCGAGAACATGCGTATCAGATTTTTAAAGGAGGAAGAAGCCGAAAATTATTATATGCCAAAATTGGAATATCATTTTTATCAATAAAATGCAATTGTATATTAAACGTAATTCGCTCAACAATTTTTTGTGTAAGCACACATTTTTTATAGTCAAAAATTATGGGAAACATAATATTTTTGCGGAGATCTATTTTTATAATTGTCCGATATCTATGGCCACTCTCCCGATATTTATTTCGATAATTATAGTCATTTTCCCGATATTTTATCATTGTTTCTCTATCACATTTATGGTATTTATGTATCTTCTGCTTATGGTATCTTCACACTTATGGTATATTTTGTATCTCTTACAATTTGGCTGATATATCGATTAAATGTAAGCCGGGCAATATGGTGAATACTCATATGATTTTTATTTGTAATTTCGATGGATCTTGTTGAAAACAAAAAATAAAGAACATAAATACGAAGTTGTTCCGATTAGTTTATAAGTTTATTTAATTGAGCTTTTAACTCGTATCCAAGATCTTATAATGGTAACTATAATAATGGTAATTTTAGACATTACATTATGTTATGATGGTAGGGAATATAATGTCTCGAAACGTCATTCATGCCTTACTTACAACAACTAAAATAATTAAATGTTCTCGAAATGTATGAATAAATAAAAATATGCGTTCTGCAATTAATAAATTCTTAGCCTTCATTTTTTTGTATAAAATACGAAAATCACTGTTTGCCATTTTTCTGCAAATTCTTTATTTTCCCCCACAGTCTAAACTGTTGTGTCATTTGGCAATTGTTATTAATACAGGATATATTAATAAAGACATATAGGACAGTCTTTAAATTTATCCATATAAAATAAACGGCAATACTTTTTCTATGACTATCGATTCAGAGCCCTAAATTTGATATTTTAATAAAATATCAAAAAAACTATTTAAGATTTTACAATTTTTCATTACTTCCTAGTATTTTTCTTAGAAAGAATTACCTAATATACTGACATAAGCCTTAAATTAATGTATTAATATAAAATTTTGGAATTAAAATATAATTCGTACCGTAAAACCTGACACCATTACCAAGTAATGCTCATCGCAGCAGTCACTGAATCCCTAACTTCCCTTTTTTCCATGTCCATCACCATGTTAAAAAAATTTTGGATCAATTTTCCTATTTTATTTTGAAAATATTTCTGAATAACCCAATTATTTTGTTATTGAGTAGTACACAATGAAAAAAAAATGTTTACTGAATATTGCAAGTAAATGAACTTTGCTTTGTTTTCCTTTACGAAAACAAAAAAAAATAGAAAAAGAAAATCCAAATGTATTTTAATGAAGCACTGCCATTGCTACTGTAGACATATTTCAACATGTTTTATAATTTCAAGTATAGGTGCTCACTAATATATATACAAAAAGTCCTTGGAAGAAAAGAATTTAAAATAACATTTGTATAGGTATGTGTATATGTAAAACTGCAATATCACTAGAATGGTATGTCTCAGTGTTCTTTTTTTGTTTTGTTTTTGAGGGTTTATTAATGTTCACTTTTTTAAGACAAATATTAATTTCTTTACAATTATTCATCTTTTCTTTTTTTTAGATATTTTTTTGATATATTTCTTTGTTCATGTATTTTTTTTTAAATATTTTTCGTTTATGTTTGATATTTTTTTATTTTATTTTTTATTTTATACGAATAAATATATATATATATATATATATATATATATACAAACATATATAGAAACTCTAAAAATAAAAGGTAGAAAGTGATTTAGTGGAAGTGATAAACCACGTATAGGTTTAAGTTGCTTTAAAAATTTAATTTAATTTTTTTTTTCCTTCCTATAGCCAAAATGTTATATCGTTAATGTTGCACAATTTCTATGTAAACATTAGTTTTTCCTACACAGGATAATACATATTATAATCTACCTATATGTATTTATTTACATAGATATATATATTTTTAAATTTCATATATTGTTAAAAATGTTATTGTAAAAGATTCACCATCACCAATTTCAAAACTAAAAAAGTAGAAAAAAAAAACATAATAACAAAAAAATTATTTTTTATGTGTTTGCATTTCAAAAGTGCGGATACAAAATTATGCTGTATGTTTATGCTAGAGAAGCTTTTAAAGTTTTATATAACTGGATATGTTTGTATATATTAACAAAAGTTATAATAGTTTTGAATGCATACTAAGTTATATACGACTATACATATTTACATAAATTAAATGATTTTTGTAGACTGTTAAAAAAAAACTTTTTATAAGTAAAAATAAAAAATAAAATAAAATAAAAAGTTAAAGAAAACAATAAAAAAAAATTCTTAAAGACAAGAAAGCAGTATGAAAATTCCATTGCCAAAAATTAAATAAAATAAAAAAAAACTATATATATATAAAATATAATAAGAACTAACTAGAATGGAAAAATATTATTTAGAAGTTTTATATCTCAGTGGCGTAACAATGCGTTTTTCCAAAATATTTGGTATACAGGTAAAAACTATATAACTACTATAGAAATAAATTTATGATGTAATTTATCTTATCTTACGAAATTAGAGTGAGAAAATAAAAAAACGTATAACTTTGTTTTTTTATATACATGTATAAATAAAACAATAAAATTTCGAAATAAACTCATCTTTGTTCCAACAAACTTGATTTCAACAAAATAATTAATATATCTAACATTAATACATACTTCGTTTTAAATTATATTTTTCAAATGACTATTATCCCATCTTACTTTTATTTTATTTTTGGTTTTAACCTACTCTTACATTTTAGTTTTTTTTTGTTTAGTTTTAAATGGAAAATTTTTGAATGGTCATGCAAATGATTTTTTTAATATTATGCCAAAAAGCTGTATCTGTATTATAGGCTACTGTATCATCTGTATTATATACTCTATATATATACATACATACAAAATCAAAAAACTAAAACAAATAACAAATCTTCTATTCTTAAAATAAAATAAAAAGTTTTCTAAAAATTATTTTATAAATTTTAAAATTTTCATTTTTAAGATTTATTTAAATATTGCATGCTTCAATTAATCTGTATACCTCAACGATTGGGGTGTAAAAGAAAAGGAAGATTTAAAGAATATTTCAATAGTTGATATAACTGAAATAAAATATAACATATTTAGTATATATTTTTTTGTTTTTGTTTTTTTGCTTGAGACTTGGTAAAACTCCATCTCGTACATATTTTATATGGTAGGTATATAGGTACTGATGGGAATTATTTAAAAACAAATCAAATTAAATATAATTTTTTTAACATAATACCATAATTAGCATTTTTGTAGCTGTTTATTTATTTATTTTAAATTAACTAGGGGCCCCTGTTGGTTAATTATATTTCCAGTTAAAGATTTTGAAATAACAGGAATTGTGTGAACTCATTTCGATTTCATACTATACTAAGTATAGAAACTCCTAATTTTTTAATAAAAGTTTTTGAAATTAATAAAGGGTTTGATAAAAAACAGTATAAGTATCTACTACTCATGAACTTTTCCTTTTCTACCTATTTTTCTTCCCTATGTTGATAAAAAATATTTTACTTAGTTTTCTTAATAACACTTTTGTCTCTTTAAAATCCAGAACTAACTTTTATTAATTATAGGTCTGAATTTTAAATCCATTTTTGGTATTCATTTATTCTACATTTCCTCAAAAGATGAAGCGCAAAAGCTGCTGAAATGATGAAATCCTAAAATAAATCTTAAACACATTGTCTATTGTATACAAAAGATGATGATGAAAAATTGTATTTTGATTAAATTTTTGGTAAGTCGACCATAAATTAAATGTGAAAATCAATTATTATTCATTATTTTTTCATAGCTGTAGGATATTTTAACACGCTGAGTGTCGCAGTGGGTAGAGAGTTTGACTTTAAAGATTCCAGGTTAGGTTGCTGATGAAAGTAAAATGCTTTATGATGTTTTTGGTCGGATCTATAACCTTTTGTCATGAATTTAACTTTACAATCTATCTCATAACTCTAAAGTACCAGGTGTTCCAAAGTTTCTTATTTTGAGACGTAGAATCCGAATTAGTATAAAAAGTACTTTTGAAAATATCGATTTCGGCCAATGTAGTTATGAGAAGGCCCCCGGTTCGAATCCGGCTCAGAACAATAAAGTAAAAATAGTTTTTGAAATTGTTTTTTAAAAGTAATCGGAAATACAGTTTGGTTATCAGTAAAACAAAATGAAGTTATGTTATTATGAAGACCAAATTACTGTAAAACCCACATTCAAAATATTTGATACCTCATCGAAATTATTTGAATAATTCAAAAGATAAACTTGTGTAGATAGATTGTAACAACTATGTGATTGTTTTTTCCTGTGTTCACATTAGGTTGAAACTGCGGTCATCAATTTTTTCGTTCTCTTTCGCACTAATACATTTCTCCAAGAAAAAATAAAAAAACTTTAAAACGAGTTCATTTTGTTGATGGAGCCCAGTCGATAAACATGCTAAAGCTCTGATGCATAGAAAATGGTCAGGATATTAATTTCATATCGTTTTGAAATTCAAAAAAAAAAAAAAAATTATTCCCCCACTTTCCACGAGAGCTTGGACTTTCTTGAACATTAAATTTTTATCTATTCTATCTGAATCTAAAAATTCTATAATTGTTTACAGTTGTTGTTGTCCTACCTTCTGTCGTTCTTGATTTTAGGTCGTACTTCCACATTATTGGGTTGAATTTTTCTGATTATTATTTTCTAACCGATTAGGCTGTACTGAAATAGTCCTTAAAGTGATTGGTCAAATTTTCTTTAATTGCGGAAATGATTTAACATAAACTTTAAAACAGCAAAATTCAATCTTTAAGAATATAAATTCTTTGGGGTCAAAAACATAAAAATTTAAAACAAAAAAAGATTTGGAGCAAATAAATTACTGTTTAGTCTATTATTCATATTTATTTGTAAGAAAACAAACATTCTATCTATATTAAACATTCATTTCTACAATTTGTCTTTATAGTTCAAAAAAAGATAAGAAAAGAAATCACGAGTGCCCTTCTAATAAAATTAATAGATTTTCTCTCTATAACAGTTGATATCCCTTTATTTTCATTTTAGTTCTAAAATTCTTTTAACTCTTGTATATTAGCATAAGACACACAAGAAGTATTAAGACTTGAGTTGTATGTATAATGTATATATATACACCCATAGTCAAAAAAAAAAAAAAATAAAAAAAATGTGGAAGCCCTCGCCTCAAGAATATTTTTATTCTATTCTATTTCAGTTTGTTTTATATATAATGAATGGTATACAGAATTGTAACTATAGCTTATCCTTATATCTATGTGTATACGAGTAATATTACTATGATTGCGTTTTTGACCTTCTTTTTAAAAAAAAAACAATCATTTTCATTTTTTTTATTAAAATATTTTCATAGAAGGAATTAGTTCTTTGCCATTTTCTCTCTCTTTTGTTATGGTTATGATTAACCCAATTGATTCAAACAAAATATTACTAAAAAACGAAAAAAAAAGATAAAACAAAAAGGAAATAAAACCTCGCAACGAGTGTAAACAAAACACACGAAAATATAATATACATATATAATACCTATATGCATATACAATGTTAAATAATTTTCGTATCTCATTTTTTTTTTTGTTTTTCTATCTTTCTTTCTTTCTTTTTATATATATAAAACATGGAACGAGTGTTACTTTTTTCATAATCCAGGACACACATGTTTATACCTCAGATTTTATTTTGATGTACAAATATATGTAAATACAAAACTTGTAAGGATAGGCGTACATATAATATGTGTCTATAAGCTGATATTGGTAAAATTATGGCAAAACAGTAAAAAAAAAAACAAAAAACAAATTTTTTTTTATTAATGTGAGAACTTTTAAATTTATTATCTTTGCTTGAGCTTCGATCGGTGATTTTAAATTAATAATAAAAACGAAAAAAGAAAAAAAAATATTTTGGTGCATGCATATTAAATCTATATATATTAATTGATCATATATTATAGTTCTTATGGATGTATATATATTTAAATATATATCTATATGAACATTGAAGCTTATATTAATATTCAATTCGTAATTTTAGATTCTTATAGCTTAATTTTTTTAGTAATAAAATATTTCAATTATCATCAATGAATGCACATTAGAAATACAATCTATTTTAAAAAACAAATTATATATATATATATATATATATATAGTTATGCAAATTGTAGTTTTACAATATTCTACATTATTATGTCAAAGCATACCCAGCATATATCCTTTCAAATTAAAAAAAAAAAATGTTCAATTTCAATTTTTATTACGTAATATTAGAACAGTTATAAAGATTCAAAATATGTATAATGAAGCGTAACAACAGTAATAAATATTAAAAACCTGACTTTTATAATCATCATCTCAGCTAAATACCTCAATAATAATATGACAATAATAGTTACAAATAGAATTTAAATAATAAAAAAAAAAATTTGTAAAACTGAACATACATTGTATACATATAATACATAAATAATGTTTTATTGTGGGTGTCACGTAATAAACACCTTTAAATTGACTTTGTCATAAAATTTATGAGTTTCTGAAAAACCATAAACCCAAAAATTTAATGGACCAAAATATGAGCGAAAGAAAATATAAAAGCAAAAGAAATATGAAATTGTTCATAATAGAGGTTTGAATAAATAAATAGATTTTTTTCTGTTATTGTTTTTGTTGTTGTTTCGATGTAATTTTCATTTTTAATATGAAGGACGAATATTTTAATGCATTACGTTTCAATACCAAAACAAAATATGTATGTATAATTTTCAAATTTTGATATTGTATTACCTAATCGTATTTCTAAAAAGAAACAAATTAAATTATGAGTTTTTGTTTAAATGAAGATAATAAAGAAGAGAAGAGAGTGAGAGAGAGAAAGAGAGAAACAAATAATGAAATATTTGCAAAATTTTAAGGATAACAAAAACAGGTGAAATTTACAATTCTTTTAAAATTATTTTTCTTTTAATAGTTAAAATTTTACTTAAGTTTTTGTATGCTGATGAACTCCAATTCTGTATTCAGGTTTTTTGGAACTTAATATTAAATTTTTTCTCTCTTCAATTTTTCTATTGATTTTTGTACAATTTTTTTTTTTTGATTCTGATTTATTTAATTTATTAACATTCATTGTTAATTCCAAAGACTATGAGATTGTTGGTATACTAACCATCGCATACAATAAGTTTTTATTTTTTTTATTTGTGATGGTTACAACCATTAATTAAATAAATTTTAAATTTTGGACTAGAGTAAATTCGCTTTCATATTATAGCGTAGTTCCATTTTATTTTAATGGAACTGTTCCAATTTCACACGCTGGGTGGCGCAGTAGGTAGAGGGCCTGCCTTTCAACCGAAAGGTCCCAAGTTCGATCCCCGATAAGCAAAAAAAAATGTTTCAATGGTTTTTCGACCTGGTCTAGTACCCTTTGTCATTGGGATAAAATAATTGACAAAAAATAATTGAGAGTATATAAATAATCTGGTAACAAATTAAATAAAAATGAAATTATTCTATTTAAGAAGGCTTAGTTCCTGACAATAGAGTAGTTTTCCACATTTAATGAGTAGATAAGCCAGTAATTTGTTAAAATAAATACTCAAATTATTGTAGATATTGTAGTGTAAAATTGCAGTACCTTAATTAAGCACGAAAAGGTGATTCTACCTAAGTTACTGTCAAGATCATAAAAAAAAAAAAAAAAAATTGATTCCAAAGAATACTTCAAGAAAACTGTCTGTACAATAACCATGCCTGGATTAGGAGTTAGAACAGTGAGCTTGTGATTAGTATAGCCTAAACCATAACAGACAGGAATATCTTATATATATATATATTTATATATACTATTTTTGTTTTTGGCCTGAGACCATACATACCGGACATGTTTCCTTAGTTACCGTATCATACAACCGTATCATCAAATAAATGATTGTACAGTTTGAAATTATTACCTGAAATAAATTCGAAAGAAATTACGCCAAATGACATTTTCTTACTTTATTTTATATGGGTGTTGAAATAAAGTCAATATTAAAAAGTAAGAAGATTAAAAATCTGTTTAGACTTTTTTGGCTTTATTCCAATACCACATTTGAAATAAAGCCGCAATCATGAATTTTTTGTATTCGGCTTGCCATTTCATTTTTAAAACAACCAAAACAACAAAATCAAAATAAAATAAAGGCAAAAATTATTAACAGATGATATTGATAAATTTGAATTTTAATTAGGGATTTTAGTGTTAATAAGAATATTTATAATAGTTATATTGTATATCCAGTCACAGTGCAGGCGCCAGACGTATGGCCATATGTACATTCCACCAGTGGCTACTAACTTTGTAAAATAAACCTAATTATCTGTGGTGTTTGGGCTCACTACCGACACGGTAGAAGAGTGGTGAATTGGGTTTAGACTTGGACTCAAAATCAAGGTATTCCCCTTTTTCAAAATATTGATATGTACGTATATGAGTTAGACACGGAATTTGATTTTATAAATATTTGAAATGGCTTCATTTGTTTTTTTTTTTAATAAAATAAGGACGAAAACAAAAATTATATGAATTGAGCGTTATTTCAAATGTGTTTTGAAATGAAGTATTTTGGCTTTAAACAGCAAAGCTCTAAATTTATTTTTATTATTGATTTTACTTCTTCTAAACATTATGTCGGAAGTATTGAATTGAAACATTTTTGGTCAGTACATAATAACCTCTATACAATACAGTGGTGTATTCTTTTTTAAACTGCTCACATATTTGTCTACAGTTGGTTAGCAGTGGCGTTATACTAGTATTATTTAGTATTATTAATGTTAAAATTTTAAGAATCAAAGCAATTCATTGAAAATAAGTAATGTTTGAAAAGAAGAAAAATTTACCTGTTCTGGTTTACCAGATGTTTCAAATAGATGTTTCAGTTTTTTGTTTTTTATAACTTAACTCTAAAATATTATTGAGCAAGAATTAATTGCAGCATATTTCGGTAGTTTACTTATTATAGAAATCCACCGTTCTAATGTTTAGAGTTTTGAGAGAGAAGAAGTTGTAAAATAATTAATGAAAAAACGGCTAATGGTCGAAATGTAAATGCAAACTCACTTCACGTCGATGTAATTGGCTGATATTTTGACATCTTGGGGATTATCAATCAATCCGTTGGTAGGTCGGAAGCAAATTTTAACTTTATTTTGTTATGGAGAGAACAGATCAGTATATTCATATGCTGCAAAAAACAAAAACGTTCTTGAAGAACAAAAAAAAGGATGGAACAATTTGTTTTGTTTTTTTTTTCTTACAAATCATCAATTTCTCCAATAAAAATATTTTTTTTTCAATATTTTAATAAAAATGACATAAAATTATTTTTGTATTTATACATGTGCCACTACCAACCAGGTAAGCGTATTTCTTGCTTTAAAATTTGTGAAAGTGGAAATTGTTTATTCGTAGGAAAACTTAAAATCATTTGATTTAAAGTTAAAATAAGTTGAAATAAAGTGTAAATTAAAAAAAGTGGACTGTGTAGCATTATATTTTAGTGATATTGTGTAAATGGGTTTAAAAGTATTATTTTTTTTGTAAAAAGGTTATTAATAAATAATATAAATAACATATTATTTAATTTGCGAATTAATCACGTACATTTTAAAAATATTTTTAAAAAAACTTAACAAAATCTTAAAAAAAAGTAATTCATTCGCATACAAAAAAACCTTTTCAAATCAGATTTTAAAGAAGTTTTGGGATGAACATTTCATAAATGACATGACTACAACAATATCGTCATATTGACTTTAATCGACTAAATATGCCATTTTCGCTTCATTTTAAAACGCCATCATTATTTCTAAGTCTGAAAGTTTTGGACGCCATTTTGTTTTTTATCATATTATATTTTATCGATTTGCACAACTGAGTTTGTAATTACTTTTATATGAATTTTAAAGGTTTTTACACACTGTACCCAAACACTATAGGAAAGGATTCTCTTATACAAAATTATTGTAAGCTCGGGTTAGAAGAAAACAAAATCTTCCACACAAAAATTTTTCCCTAAAATTTTTCCTTGTTTATGTGACATTTTTGATAAGAAATAAATTTGATATTCGGTTAGGAGTTCAGTACAAACAAAATTTTCTATATTCCATTTAATCTTCTTGAAATTAAATTAATTATCGATAATTAAAATTATTTTAAATTAAATAATAAAGAAAATAAATAAATTGTAATCATATGCAAATAATGTCAAGTAATTCTAAAAAAAAATATTGCAATATAGTTAGTATCTATCTATTATCTATATATATATTTAACAAGAATATAGATCATTAATTAATTGAATGGAACATGATCTCATTGCTTATAAAAAATAAAAAATAAATAATTTTAAGAATTTTTTAAATAAAAAATTATTATCAAGCGCGGAGAAAGAGAAAATACCATTTACATAAAAAAAAGTATGTCTAGACTAAGGTTTTTTTTTTTAGAAATCACATATGAGTTTGTTTTAAAATAAAGTTAAAATATATTCAGTTACATACAAGAATAAAATGGGAGAAATGAAATTTAATATAAAAAATATTTATTGATTAATAACCCAATTATAATGAAACATCTCAACAAACATTTATAATGAATGAATTGATTTATTTTTTTTGGAATTGAAATCGGACTTGAGCTTAAAACTTTATGATGTACACAAAAGCTTGTTTTATTTATTCATGTGGTATCATCATCCAACAGGGAAGTATAATGAATATGTCATAATTGTGTTAGTTGGATATTACTTATTAGCTAAAAAATTGTTAGTCAATATGCTAAGCTTCTTTCTTGTGAGTAAAATAAATAACTCAAAAATTAAAGACAAGATTAATAAAAAAAAAACAAAAATAAGTAGTTAATATTGAATATTGTAATATATGAGTTGGAATTTAATGGTTATACGTAAAGCAATGTTTCTAATCACATCAAGTTCAATATTCAGTACACAAATACAAATACCCCAATTATTTTCGGAAGGGTAAAAATGAATTTATTTATTTCATTCATCAAAAATGATTTTTCCAAAATTAAAGTTACAAATTTTATATGGACGTTGAACTTTATACCTAATTATTAGTCCTTCGAATTTTATTAAAAGCTGATTCTAATGTATTTTTTATATTATATATTACATATTTGAACTGATTATACATATTAACTGCTATTTTTTAACTTGTCTATTGTTTCTTTGAAAATATAAGAGACAAAGTTTCAGTCACAGTTATGTTTTAATTTAACTGTGACATCCTTGATATTAATTTTTTAAAAAATAAACCTTGATAAATACAATATATGTATATATCTAGGTACCAATATAAATTTTATTTAATAAAAAAAAAGTCTACAAAATTTTTGATTTTTATCAAAATTTACCAAAACTGTAAAAAATCATAGATAATAAAAAAAAAAAATTTTCTATACTAAATAAAAATAACAAATGTAATACTAATAGAGTGTAAATAATATTTGCGAAAAAAAAACTAAACAAATTAAATAACTGAGGTTTGAGTTCTAAATAAATAAATTAAGAAATAATATTAATTTTATAAAACTTTTTTGTAATAGTAAACAAATGAAACAAGAAAATAAAAATTCAAATTCTGAAAATCTGATCTACGGACAACTGAAAATTTACAGTCAAAAATAAAATATCTCTCAAAAGTTACCATACCTCTTCAATTTTAATTAAAGACATTATTAAGATTTTTTTTTAACAGATAATAAAACAGTTTAAAAATTTTAGTATGTATATAATTGTACACAATATAACCATATTTCTCAAAATACAATAAAAACAAAAAAAAAAAATTAACCAAAACAAAACAAATTAGAAATTCTGTTTTAAAATTGATGTTATTATAATAAATTAATGACATAATTATTAAATATATATTTTATTTTATAACAGTATGATATTTTTGTATTTTTTGTTTTGTTTAAGAATAAATAAAAACATAAATAAAATTAAATTTATGACTTGTTTATGGATCCAATGAATAGCTTTGTGTACATTAAATTTTAATACCTTTGACAAGACTTTTTATACTAGATTTTCATTTTATTAATTTAGATAATTTTTAATATTAAGTTTATATTTTGTACATGTATATATATATATATATATATATATATTGCTTTCATAAAAAAAAATATGATTTTACTTTGAAAGGATGAAATGTAAGATTTTTATTGTTTTTTTTTTTTTTTATTATCAATCTTATGAAGAATATTTAATTATTAATGTTTTTTTTTTGTTAAATTATATGAAAATAAAACTGCAAATTACTACATACCAACACACATTCTAAGAATACTAAATGAATTTTGTGTTTATAGTGTTGTTTTTCTTATTTAATTTTACAAAAACAATAACAAAATCAAAAATTATAGGTACACATCATATAATTTCAAAAGAGAATTGAATTAAATTTGATGTTGGGATGTACGAGTACAAATGAAATTTTTTTTTTTATTTTTTTTTTATTTTTTATAGGGACTACCTATATAGATAGGGTATATATTTACACACTTGTTTTTTAGTATACCTATATTATTGTTATTGTTATTTGTAGTAAGGGAATTTCAATTTGCTTCTTAAGACATTATGATGGCCATTCCAAAATGAGAATGAGGTGCTAACAATAAGATACGATAAAAAATAAAACATGCACACTTACTTTGTAATATATTACATATAACTTAAGATGATATTATTAAGATTTGTTTATATTCGGATATGATATACAGGGTGTTTTCGATTCAGTAGTTAATAATGCATTAGGGGTTGGCTAGTTATGCCAAAGTAAACTAAAAAGCAAGGACTGAAGCATCTTTGAAGCTTTTTTTTGTGTTTTTTTTATGATCTTGTCATTAACTGAAGTAGGGTTATCTTTTCGTAAATTAAGTACGGTACTGAAATATGAATATGAATGACTAACGAGATTTCCCTCTACATATACACATATATAGGCTTTATTAATATATTTTTATATTTATATAAAGTGGAATGAGTAGTTTTTTAATGTTTTGCGAGTACCTATTTATTTATTTATTAACTTTTTGGTATATCAACCAATTAAGTTAGCGTAGTTTCATTTTTATTAAGTTATTTATTAAGAATTATGTATACTCCAACAATTTTTTGTTTATAAAAATTAATTTTTTTATTGATAATGAAAGAAAAGTATAATTTAATGCCAACGTTCTGAGTGCAACATTCTGATTAGTAGTCAAATTAATGATCATACCATTACGTAATCTCGTTCTAGTTATCTAGATTTAAGCATTATTCTTCCGAAGGAAAAATTTAAATAGCGTTACTTAATTTTAAGATAAAAAATTCAACAATCTAAAATATGTCGAAAATAATCAGATTGTTTTTTTTAGCTTAGGCTATGTTTAAAACTTGTTATTTTATTGAATAAAATTAATATTTTAAAAATTGATTTGATGCTGTATTTTGTAGTTATAACTTCTTTGATTTACAAATACACAGATGTTATTATGCTAAGTACAAATTTAGAGGAGAAGTAAAGGCTTAGAACATCGATGGTAATATTCTATAATAACAACACCGTTTTTTTTTTCGGATAAATAGTCATAATGATATTTCAAAAAATTTAATAATACCTCTATACTTAACTTTAGATCATAATAAATTCCGATCGAAGTCTAAAATACAATATTTAAAATGGGTATGATTGAAAATACTTTTAAATGGGTCTGAAATAAGACTTAAAAATCATGTCTATTTTTGTCCTAGTTATTTTAATTCTAAGAATAAAACTAAGCCACGCAATTTCGAAATTTAAATAATAATTTTTAAACCTCAATAGCTCTCAATAAAGATCCATACTATTTTTTATTATTATATATACCACCCAGTGCACTATTGTGACTACATTTGACTACACCCTGTTATATGGACAATGTGATATATGGATATGAATAGACATGTAGATTTATTGATATATTAGGATGATTCAGGTATGATGTGAATATATGTACATATATTATATATCTTGGTTTATCCCAACAATATTCAGTATTTAGTTAGAAAAAAAAATCAATTTTTTTTTAAAATCTAAAGTAAAAGTTTAAAATTACTTAAGCAGTTTGAAATAGCTTTTTTTATTGGTAGAAGATCTCATAAGAAAAAAGTTTATTTTTTAGAAATTTTACTCTAAGTTGACAACCTTCTTTTCTTTTTTTGCCTATTTATATTTGGATGTTGGCGGTTATATGATATTGGCCACGATGTCCCGATAGATGTTTCGATCTGTTGCTGAATGAATTAAATCGTCAAGTTGACAATCGCTATTACACAATAGTTTTCTGCAGGTAATAAGATGACTGAGGAAATCATTGTTGAAATAAATATTAGGTATGTGTTTTTTTATATTGTTGTCTAGTCTTTGGACCATATTCAACTGTGTCTTTTCGAATCATTTAATTTCCAAAGCAGATGATCATTCATGACACAATGGCACCTATATTCTATTTGGAAACATATATTTTATTCACCATGATATTCGAACTCAATCTTATCACATTAATTGATGAAAAATTAATTTTTTGCCTTCTACCGACTGGGTTGTATATGGGATGCGATGTTATGAATATTATATAATGTAGAAATTGTAAAGGATGAAATACTTTATACCAAATTGGCCTGTGTTTTTCTTAAAAAAAATTTGTATGTATAGGTAAAAAAAAACTTGTATTTGAACCAAGACCGGACTTTATGCTTCTAAAATAATATTTTTTTTCGACTAAAAGTCACATAGAAAATTAGAAAACATTTGTATTTCAATCAATTGAAATATATTTTGACCTTTTTTAACTTTTAGAATAGTCTCTGACTGTCCAGCTTTGCTAAGATATTATCATCTCGCCAGTATATGCAAAATATTCAGAATAAGAATCACATAAGCTTTCAGATAATCAAAAAACTTCAAAATTCAAAAATCCGAAAAAATTTATTTTGGTATCATAACCATTTTCTGAGCATCATAATAAAATTTTTGAAATTTTACAATCTCACTTTTAATAAAATATAAAATTTAAAAAAATATCTATCAAATAGAACACTAATCCAACTAAGATACATATTTTTTGGAAAATTTTATTTCGGCCAAATAAAATGTTCTTTATTTGTACATTTTTTTTTATTAATACCCACATTTTGCGTTACAAAAAGGTTACTGTATACTTTCGCATACAGTTGGCTATAGCAAAAGAAGAAACAAGTAGAAGGAAACTTCGATAGTGCAGTATTGACTTTGAGTTTTTCTATATCAAACACGTAAAAAATTTCCCATAGTTGGAAATGACTGAAGGGCAATGCGAATTTTAATAGCGAATCTCATCCATAACGCATATCATTACGCAATCTACTATTACAATAAAATGATGGTCACGAAAATTTGAATTTAATCGAATTTAATGCCTGAATTATATCGCAATGGACCTTACTGGTCTAAGTGTGTCAGCGTACTGTCGGCAGCCACTACTACCTACTGCACGAAGCATTCTTAATTATATATATGAGCAGATCTGTCAAACAGGCCTTCGTATTGTCCTGTCGCCAAACAACTTTAGAAATTTAAATTCCCATCTTAAATGAGACTTTAAATACTTGAGAAGATTGTCTGCGCTACGCACACAATTTAATTTTGATTTTTCTCTAGAGATTCTATATGCATTAAGAGGTTACTATAGCCCTGATATTTCTAGCATATAATAAAACAAAAATTGATCCATAATATTGAAAAACATATTTTTCTTAGTATTGTTTAATTGAATTTTGTAATTTTATAAAATTAAAGTTTAATTTGATTTGCATGGTTTTCTTTCACAATTTTTGAAATCATAAATTTTTTTTTTTCTTTTTGGTATCTTATAGATACAGAAGATATAATATAAAATAAGAAACGTTATTTCGCGTCCAGTTATTTAAATAATTTTTTATTTGTTTGTTGTTGTTGTTTTTATTTCATTTTAATTTTTGTATAGGTAGGTATATACTGTCTTGGTGGTATCTTCAAATATTAAATAACCGACAAAGTGTTATCAGAAAGTGAAACTTTTTAGACTGAATGAATTATGGCTTTATTCACTTCGTACGCATATATTTAATTTTATTAAAAAATCAGGGAATAAAAATATAAAAAGAATAAAAAAATTTTAATCTTCTTTTTTTCTTTTGGTCAGGCACAAATATTTTTTTTTTTTCAATTTGCATATATTTTGAATGTGATACCAACATTGCTGACTATTCTTGAATTTTATATAATACACTATAAATACATATAAATATGTATCTACGTACTTTTCACTATTAAGAATATTATTTGTAGATTTTTTAATTTATATGTGAACTTTTTTTTTTTTTAAATTATCCCTTTTCATTTCGATTATAATAATGAATGGTTAATAAATTTTTTGGTAGTTAAGTTTATAAAAATGTAAAAGGATACTTGAGATATTTGAAATAATATTTTAAAAATTGAAAAAAATAAAGTATTGCCGTTGTTGTTTTTTATAAATTAATAATTCTAAAATTTAAAATTAATAAAATAGGTATTATCGAAAATTTTCTAATTTAGAAATAGAATCGAATTAGATTTTTTGTTTTGCTTTTCGATATATAGATATATTATCTAATAGGAATTTGGATATTGGAATTGAACTGTAAAAGGTGTTTAAAAAAAAAATTATTTTTAAGGAAAGAAAATTCTATTTAATTTCATTTTATTTAAGTGGAATCGTGGAATATTAAAACTGTAATGGAATTCAATGAACTTAAAGTGAATGTACTAAAAATTATGTGTGTTAGAATTAATTAGAATTTAATAGATTTTGATAGATTTAATGGTTTTATTTAACAATTAGTTACTAATTGCTGAAAATAGATTACGAATATAGTTGTCAAATGTGATTTCAAAAACTTTGATTCAAATTCATTATTCAGCTGAAGTTGGATGGTATTGGTTTAAATTATATTTATGGTACTTTATAATTAATTTTATATGGCACAAAACATTGACTTCGTTTTATTGTAATATTATGTAACACAAAGATGGCTAATTATGTTTAAAAAAATAACTTCAGAAAACTTAACCGTAATTTAAATTGTGTTTTAAGTGGAATACAGATAAAATAATAAAATGAAATAATTACGATATAGTTACTTAGAAAAATGTAAAAAATAAAATGATAAAATTTAATATTTGCAGGGCATTATAATTTATTAGTTATAAAAATAATATAGACAAATTAGTTACAAAATTGGAATAATGAGATTTAGTTCTTCTCCAAGACTATCCATTTGTAACTCTAATCGAAATTTTGCTTTGACCTTATCAACCTAGTTATAAAATTTTCTAGGGTAATTTTTTTAATAGTTGATATATTTCTATACTTTATGTTTGAAAGAAAAAGATAGACCAAATTCAAAAAAATATTTGAAAGATGTATATAACAAAGAACGCAGACATGGCGGAGATTAGTTCATATAATTAAATAGAAAATAACAACAGAACATTGATAGCAATTAAACACCTATCGAAGAACAGAGTCAGATGGACGATCTTCGTTGAGCCTATGCTTGGAAAGGAAGTCGAGCAGAAAATGAATATATGTATATAGCCCAGAGCGATGCCAAAAATCTATACCGACATCGTTGATAAGCTTAGTCGACTTTTAACTCAACTCTATATTAATAAATTAATTATTGTAGGTGCATACTATTGAACCAAATTTATTTCTGAATAGACCTAATATAGTTGAAAAGCTCAAAATACGATTGTGGCTGGTGACTATAGCAAGCAAGAAAACAAAAACAGCATTAGAAAATAAATCCAAAATTAGATGGTTATATAAAACACGGTCTACAAATATGACCATTGTAGAGTCATAAATAATACTATATATGAGATAAAAAATACAAGTTGTCAATAGAAATAAAATTTTTAGAAAAAAACAAACCGACTTGAAATATATAATTTAAAAAATTACAGAACAATATTTAATTTGTTTGATTATAAAAATCTATAGTAAAAACTTAAACTTATAGAGTTGTGATTCAATTTGATTTGATTAGCCATTGATTAGTATACAAAATTTATAAAGTCACATAATATCAAATAACATCCAGAATAAAACATTAAAAATTAAAAATAAAAAAATCTTCATATAAAAATTTGTCTGCAGAATGCGCATTAAGTACATTGTATTTATATTATAACATGGTACGTAATGTTATCTAAACATTTTAAAATAAAATGAAAATAAATTCAAATTTAGAAAATATTTTCACAAGAATTAATTTCAAATTCCAAATAATATATTAAGTGGCTTACAGTGCCGCAAGACATAATTTGAAGAGGGCCAATATGTAAGAAAAATATATAGATCAAGCTTGGAAAGTCTAATGACACATCACTTAATGAATAATAAATAAAATTTTCTGGTAATATTAATTAATACTATATAAATTAAAAAATACTATAATTATGTATAAATGAAAATATTTTAAAATTATTTGTTTTATTCAAAAATTCTACTATACAGTTATTTCATAATAAATATAAAAAAAGGTTAATTAGGATTGCAATAAAAAATTTGAATAAAATTATAATCAAGATTTCCACCAAATTTTTTATTATTAATCAGCTTTAAGATTTATAATTAAAACATATTTTAATTAAATATCGCAAATATTGTTATTTCGGAAGCAACACACTTCCTTCATCAGTAGTATGTTTGCCTTGCGACTAATATTTTTCTTATGTGTGATATTTTTTTTTCCAAATTTGATTTATCTCTTTGTTTATTTATACTAAGGATAACTAAGTATATTTAACCAGCTGTAAGGCTTTGTATCATTAAGATTTAAAGTTTCACATTTTTATTTTAGAGTTTGACGTAAAGAAAAATTATTTCGGTATTCCCTAAATATATTAAGCAATTACAAAATATTTTATACTTTGAGAAATCAATTCTGTATTCTAAAAAAAATTAAATTTTTTTAAAATGCCTGTTCTAACCACTATGTCCTAAGCCATAAATATCTTAATCTGTCACTGAGCAATAACATCATAAAAAATATAAAATAGCTAAGTTGAAATGATAAATTTTGCTACTTCTTATTTTTTTATTTCTTTTTATATACTAGTATATAAAAAAAATCCTATTTATTATAATAAATAAAAATTATTCAAATTGCTAATATTTATAGTATAGATATTTATTTTGAAATAAATTTTTTTTTACAGAAATGAAATTTCAAATTGTATATATTCAATGAATATTCCAGAATTATTTATTAGTTTCATATCACAAAAAAAAAAATTATTTTTTTTTTATTTTTGAACCATAAAGGTCAGGAATCATTTTTAATGTGATAAGCATATATAAAAAAATTATAAACAAAACTAAAAAACTATAAAATAGGTGAAAATGTGTGTTTTTTTTTCTTACAAAGAATTCCCTTATTGTCAAGAACAAAATAAAAAAATTAATATTAAGTTTTACAGTTATTTTATTTCTAGTTAAATAAAAAGAAGAATAATATACATAATTACTATCACCATATTTACAAATTATTCTTATCAACATAAATTCAGACTATGTCTTTTTTAGAACGAGTATATAAGTGTAATAAAAAATTAAATGTAAAATAGAAGTTTAGTATAAAGTTTAATAAATTTGAAATAAAATTAAGTAAATGAGAAAATAGAATTAAATACCGAATAATTATTATATCAATCGATATTTTTTTGTGGCGGTATGTAATATGTAAATAGTTAACTGTAATTTAATTTGGTTATTTGAAAATTTTAATACTCAAGTTTTGGTTTTATAGAATACAATATTTAACACAATGTTTGTCAAAAAAATTAAAAAATTAAAACACTTTTAAAAGTTATTTTTTTACTACAAAATATTGGTGTATTGGCGATTATTGAGATCAATGAAAATAAAACACGAAATTATTATAGCACATATTTATGTATATTTTTTTATTGCTTAAAAAAACCAAAAAAGTGTTCGACTTATACATATATGTCCGGGAATTAGCCTATAACCACTCTATTCCAATTGTGGTTTTTTTGAATAGATACTTAAATATTGTATTCAGTAAAATACAGCTTTTTAAATAAATAAATGAAAAAATAAATTTTAAATTATATTTTTAGTAAGTACTAATATTTTTACATAATTATAATTCTTTGTTTACAAGTTTTTGGGAACAAGAACAATGAAAATAAAATATGCTTGATAATATTTGCTGAAATTAACTGATATTCTGATAATATTTTTTTTTATTTTTAAAGAACACAATTGAGTTGATCGAAAATTAATATATGTCCTGAAAGCTAATGCAATTACCCTAACTATTATCATTTTGGCTCATACAATAATTATCTAGGCTAGTATACCATTTTAATGTTATAACATACAATATTTATGTACAGAACTATATAGCCCTTACAGCCCACTATCGCTTTGGTTTTATAAAATAGGTACAATATTTAATACAAATCAAAAATATTAAAAAAATATGTATGATTAAATATACGATTCAAGCTACTTCTAACATTTTGTTTATCAATTTATTTAATATTTTAACAAAATTAAATAATACTTCTGGTATTTGGTTAAAACAACAAAATTAAATTAAAAATATGAAATGAATGGAACAAAATAGATAGGTAGTTACCTATAATTCTATTAATTAAATTATTTAAAATATAATTTTATTTTATTTATTTATTTATTCATGATCTCATAAGAGCTGTTGAGTATATTTAATACAATTTATTATAAGTTCATAACCTTTATTTTGAACCAGATATTCATAATCATTGTATTGAAAGTTTAAATTTGAACTCAATGAGGTTTATCTCCACATTTTCTCTTTAAATGGTAAATTAAATCATAAATAAGTTTTAGACAGATAGTCTTAATAATAGTTAATAATATAGTCATAGCTGATGTACATACAATAGTACCTATATAACTATAAAAAAATTAAAACTGTTAAAAATTGTGAATCAAGGCCATAAATAAATAAATGAATAAAATAAATTTGAATACCATAAATACAAATTATAAATTTAGAAAATTTGATTAGCACACCACGGTTAATGGATTTATCTAGGTATCTATAAATATTTTCTCACCATAAACATCAAAATAAACTACACATTCAAAATAACTATACGTATATATAATTCAAAAATAGTCCTATTTTATTTTATATAAATTATTAAAATTTCAGTTTTTAAATAAATTATTATTTGAATTAATTTTAAATTAAATCTTTTCATATATAAAAATAATTTCCAATAAATTTTCTTAACAAAATGCTATTAAAATAACTTTACCGGCGGATTTAAATTTAAAATTCTATAATTTTAATAGAAAAATAATAATCAGTTACTTATTTTCTTTTCTTCTCTCCCTCAACTTATTCAAATATTTACAAAATTTATATCTTATTTAAAAAAATTTGTCATACAATTATTTATCACTTTATTTTAAAAATAAAACCTGGATCAAAAACAAAATTTTGCATATGAATCATTTTCTGCCCTCACTCATAAAGAAAATTATGGTTTCTGTTTTGATTGAACTCTTTTATCATAGATATTAGATATTTGAAGTTTTGTATAATTTTTTGTATTATATAGAACTGAATATAAATATTATGTAAGTATGTAGGTATATTAAATATAAATTAATAAAGGGTCGTAATACGCTGGTTTAAAATAATCACTTTAATAAAAACTTATTGTATAAAAATTAACAATGTTAACATAAACACATAAAACAAAAAAATATCAAATAAGAATTTAAATTTTTGACCCTTTTATTTACAGAGTTTTATGACTTAAATGAAATCCTTGTTGAAAAGTTTAGAACATAATATAGGAAGGTGCAATGCAAAAAAAAAAAAAAACAAAACAAAAAAAACATTTTGAATTGTTGGAAATTATTAGTTTGAATATAAGGGCTAATTTATATAGAACAAAACATATTTCAGCAGGTGTTTTTTGTTAATTAGAACAAAAAATTATTTCATTAAATATTTGTTTTTTTTTTCTTGAAAAAAAAGCTTATTTTCTAAAATTTTAATTATTTTTTTTTATATATAACTTGATTTTAAATCTAAAAAAGAAAATTTTTCCCAATAAGGTTCTTTTAAATTAGGTGAAATTTTTTTTATATGATTTACATTTCAATTTTCCCGACGGAAACACACATGATAAAATATTTGTAAATAAATTGAATACCTATTTTGATTTAATTTATATAGCTATATAGTTAAACACACTTATAACATGGTATAGATAGGAAGGGTATATTTAATAAAAATAAATTAAACTAACCTGCGATAGCCATCCATGGATAAAATGTATGATTGCTAGCTTGATGTAAACCGGATGCAGCTGATTGTGCAGCAGCAGCTCCAGATATTGTACAATTTGTATTCCATGCAGCCCCAGCAACAGCACTTGCTGCTGAACCGCCACGATGTGAACCAGGACTACCACCAGATGTATCTAAATAACCACCAACTCTTGAATCTGGTGTACATGCAGAAGGTCTAACTGGTCCACCACCAACTGATGTATTACCTTGACCACCGGCACCGCTATTACCACCACCACCACCACCAGCTCCACCACCACCAGCTGTACTTGAACCATTCGATCCACCAGTATTCCATACATCTTTATATCCATTTGTATCGGCTGTATTTTTGGCACAATCTTGTTTATATGCTCCATCATATATTTTACTGCATGCAGCTGTTATACTTGCATCATATGGTGAATCTTGCGTTGATCTTTGTAAATGATGATTAGCATAGGGTGCCATACCCAATGATAATGGAAAACCACGATATGCAGCAGCTGCGGCTGATGCTGTTTGATCATGATGTGAACCACCACCCATACCCATGCCGGTTGTTTGATGCGGATGGCCATAAAAGCCAGTCTGTTCAAAATATGAATTCATACTGCTTGCGGTGAGAATTTTGGCGGTTTTTTATTTTAACTTGGGAGATGAGAAAAATATAATTATTTTGTGTTTTTTTTTAGGTAGTTAGTTATATATTTTTAATTTCAACGATTTTTAGTTGAAAATAAAAATATAATTTTTTTATTATTTTTTTTTCTTTCAAATATTTAAACAAATTTTTTTTTTTTTGTTACTGTTTAACTTTGTTATTTAAGATTTTGTTTATTTTGTTATTTTAAACTGATTATAATCATAATACATAATTTTAGGTTCTAACTGGATTAATAAAAAAATTTCTTTAAATTATTAAAATTAAAAATACTCAATTGATGTTAGGTATATTATATAAATTATTAAATTTTTTTAATTTATTTCACTTTCTAAGATTTACTTTTTTTTTTTGCATAGGTATATTAGGTATATTTTAAATTATTATTATTTTTTTTAAACGTTAAATTTAAAAATTTTCTATTGTATTTTGCTATTTATTTATTTTTTTATTTATTTTTGTTTTTTTATTTTATTTTTGTTTATAAAACAATTTCAAGTACATCAAACGTGAATTTTTGTTTTGTTTTTTATATCTTTCAAAATAAAAAAAAAGGTAATCAAAATAAATAATTTTGATGTATCACAACAAATCGTTTACAAGTTCATAAACTGTTGACATTTTTATAGCACTTTACGATTCAATAAAAATAAAAATTCAATTAATGTTACGATGTGCATCCAACAAGTTTCGGGATTTTTTAGGAAGTGATTCTTGCTACTTAAATTAAAACTGTTAAAAGGTCGTAAAATTTACGATTATATGGTCATAAAAAGAAAATAAAAATTTTTTTTTTCTTTTTTTTTGTTTTTATATTATTTTCCCTTTTATTTTATGTTTTGGCTCTTCTTTCCTCTTATAAGAATCAAATTATATTTATGTGTTTTTTTTATTTATGTAATTTTTGTTTTTATTATTTTTTTTTATTCTTATTTTTAACAAATTGTTATTAATGACACTTTTCACCTCTACTTGTTAGTTTTAAAACTTATTAAAAAAAATATATATATATATATTTTTATTAGTTTTAATTAATTTAAAGAATTTTTATTTAATTAATTAAAATATTATTTTAATATTTTTTTTTATACTGATAACATTTGTAAATATTGTGTTGTTTTCTTTCTCCATTCAGAAAGTCCAAAAAAAAAAATAAATGTTTTTTTTTTCATACCCACAAAAATGTGCTTTTTATTAATATTTTTTATTATTATTTTAATGATAATAATGGCCGATTAAATTTAATTTTATTTTGATTATTCAGAAACACACTGTGATTTTTTTTTATTTTTATGTTTATTGTTACTATTATTGTATGAAACTCAACCACACAAAGCAACACAAAATAGATTTTTTATGACTTGTATATAAATATATATATCTACATATATATATATATATATATATATACTCTCTAATAGTGTATATATATATACGATATATATATAAAAGAAATTACAATAATCATAAAATTTCATAAAATTTCAATAAAAAGAGAGAAGAGAGCGCGCCTTAACTAAACCGCTGCCATTGAACGAATGATGTGAATCCGTCCGTTTCATATACAGTTTGTTACGATTTTGCTTTTACTGAAAAAGAAATATAAAAATAAAAATTATAAGAAAAAAAAAAACAAATTTATAAAAACAAAACAGAAAAAATAAAAAACAAAAACATCCTAAAATTCTTTTAATGGTTTAATAAATGTAAAGATAGATAGATAGTAGTTTAGTTATATAGCAGAAAACAGCAGCGGCAATACATCAGCATTGTGAGTATTTTAAAACATTTAAAAGTACCCTACAGAATTACCATTATTATATACATTAACATTTATTTTCCTATATTATTGTATTTTTGTTTTTCTTTTTCCATATATAAAACAGTTATATATAACTGGCCGATGAGAATAATATTTTTTATTGAAGTATGGGAGTACCTATAAAACATGTGAATTTTCCCGTAAATTTTGAGTAAAACGCGCGCAGCAGTTTATATTTTTGTTTTTATTTTATTTTTTTATTTTTTTATTCTGTTGTTCTTTTTCTTATTTTATGTCTTTCTTTATTATTATTATTATTGTTATTATTATGATTATTATTGCTTTTTTGTTTTGTGTTTTTTTTTTTTTTTGAAATATTACTCATTCCATTATTACGGAAGAGAAACATAAAGATGACTTCTTAGCACTTTAAAATGTAGTTATTTCGCATTTTATATATTGCTATATATTATCATATCATCATCAAAATAATATGAAACAAAACAATAATATAGATAAAGAGAATGAGAAAGGGAAATACAGAAAAAGAGAGTGAGAGAGAAAAAGATCAACACTCAAATAAAATATATAACGAACGATACTTTATTTTAACTTTAATGCTGAAAAATTGGGGCGAAATTAATTTTAACTCGTCTAAGTATATCTAGATGTGTATATATACCCTTATATTATATATTTTTATATATAGCCATAAATACGTATAGATACATTTTAAGTATAAACATTTTGATGTGTTAAATGAGTAATATATATCTTTAGATTTATATTCACACAAAAAATTCAAATAAAGAAAAATTGAAATTTTATTTGTGAATGTGTTAGTAAATTCGATGAAAATTTTTTTCATATATTTTATTCTCTTGTTTTGATTTGTTTTACTGTTTGCATTCTGTTCGTTGTTTACATTTTAACTCATTGAAAATTTTTAAATATGAGAGAGAAAATTTTTGTAGAAAATAATTGAGTGAAAAATTGATATGAAAATTGAAAATGACTCATATTATTTTTTTTTTTTTGTTTTGTTTTGTTTTCTTTTATATTTTCTTCATAACAATTTTGTTATTGTATTAAATCACTACGTATAATATTTTATTTGAGACAACACCATTTGAATGGAAATAAAAGTCATTTAGCTTTTAACATAATTTTTATCATGTAATTAAGTTAAGTGCTGAATTGTCTGTTAAAAAATTATTAAAGAATGTTATCCATCCATGTGCATTGTGTATATTCTTGGTACTTGGGTAGGTATATGTATAAACAAAAACAACAATTTAAATAAGTTATAACCTGTTATATAAAAAAATATCTATTTTGAAATTTAAAAATTGATATGGTGTTTTGAGTTTTAACAGAGAATACAGTTAAAATGAAAACAAAAAGAGAAATGAGCTATTTAATTAACAGAGTAAAATTTTTAGAAGATACATTTTTAACAGAGGATAAAAAAAGAAAAATCTTTGATTTAATTTTTTACAAGGATTTTAGATAAAGAATGAGTTATTTGTTAATAGTTGTAACTCAAACGATGTTTTGTATAATATGGAGTTCCTTTGTTGCATTGTGTAATTGTGTATCTTCTTAAAATTGTACTTTATAAATTTCTATAATTTTTTATGTAATTATATATATATAACATAATAATATTTATGAATATATATTTAAAAATAAGTAGATAATAGCTTAATTTTGATTTCGTTGATATGTTTAGTTCTCAAAAATGTTCTGCTTGATGAAAAAAGCTTGATATAAAAGAAGGGAAAATATTTTAGGAATGAATTGAAAAAAAAAATCAATTGTTTTTGTTTTCAGATTTTATATTATTTCTTCTTTAATTTTATTTTACTCAAATATGAGTTTATTATTTTCGATAATCAGATTTATTTTAGTGATAGAGGTATTAAATTTTGCAATTAAAATTTGAATTGCCTTTCCCTAATAAATTTATTTTTTTTTAAACTATACCGATATTTCGGAAGCAACTTACTTGCTTCACGAATTTTCGAGACTAATTTCGACTTGATATTTGCAAAATAAAAATTAATTTATTATAGTGAAAGGAAATAATTTTTGTACATTGACAAAATTTATATTGATCAAAAATTTTATGATTGAAATCAGAGTAAATTTATTCTGTTAATAAAAATGCTACCTGGGAATTATATATCTTATTTATACTGATAAATATTTAGGTATGCGGTCCACTAAAAATAATACTTTTTCTACAGAGGTACGCACATATTTACATATGCTTATATATGGAGAGTTTGAGTTTCTCGTTCCGATTACCCCGTGTGCAGGGACGTTAAAGTACATAACCATATACACTTATATATTAAAATATGATTAAAAGTTTTAATTTGGTGTGTAAAAATGTTAATGGTATGTATACCTATATATACAGGGTGTGCCAGTAGCATCTATTAATAGAGCTAAGGGTAATTGATAGAAAACAACCAAAATAAAAATTAGTCTTTTCTGAATTTCTTAGGAGTTTTAAATGGTTCTGTCTTTTACTTATAAAATCGCAGTCAAATAATATAAGACAAATTCACTAATTTCTGCAGCTAAAGGAAAGTAAATTATAAAAAAATAATTAAAATTGAATTTCATTTGACTTCATGTGGAATGATAAATCTTTTTTAATTAATAAACAAAAAATAAGAAAAGGATCATTGTCGTTGTCGGAAGCACTGATGTGAGAAGTAAGTTGCTTCCCAAATATCGATATTTCCAAAATAAAAATTATACAATGAAATATTATCTGATTATTTATTTATTTATTTCAAGCTTAAATCAAGCACCAACAAATAACTTACATTTATAAAAATTAATATTTGAGAAACAAAAAAATAAAAAATAATATATAGAAGTCAATTAAATTGTATTACAATAATATTTATATATATATATATATATATATATATAGTTATAAACTTATAACTATATATTATAATGATGGATGTTATAGGTGTCTAATTAATTTACATGATGTAGCTGTTTTTTTTTTTTAAATATAGACTTTGAGAGGGAGAAATCGATTAAGGCCTTATAATTATTTACCAATATAAACATTCTGTTAATATGGGTTCAAATTTACTATAGTTTGTTCTATGGTGTGCCTAAGTAAAAATATTAACGGATCGAAGTCAAGAACTGTAATTGGTTAAAAATAATTTTATCAGTAATAGGTAGAAATAATATTGCGTTTGATAATTTCAACAGTTAAGGTTACATCAGCTATTTCTGAAATGATTATCAAAAATAAGTAAAATAAAAAATTAGTAAAATTGACCGACCTGCATGGTTGAATTTTTGGTTAAATTGAATTTTTTAAAGATAGAGTTCCGAAGTTTTGCGACGTTATTTATGATCAAAAAACAAACAATTAACGTAATACTTTATTATGCCATCAGGTGACAAGTTCGAGTAGCTGCCATACAACTCAACTTCTGACACCAAGGAGCAATATTTGAAATACTAAACGAGTAACAGACCTGAAAATTTGTACTATCTGTAAATCTTTTCAGAACTTCGGACTAGTTAGAATAGCTGCCATACAACTCGTAGTTTCCATGAAAACCATTTTAAAAACCAAGGGCGCTACAGATCTAAAAATTTGTAATTGAAGAGCATTCCAAAACTAAACAAACACAAATTTTATCGTTTTTCGAAAATCAGACTAGTTCGGGTAGCTGTCATACAGCTTCTATCACTTCTACACCAGAAACATTTTTAAGACTAAGACAGTACAGACTATTTTTCCAGTACTGACTATATTTTGGCTATATGTACGAATGTAAGATTCAAATTATCCCAAGTGATTGTCGAAAAAAGGATCAAAATACCGGTCGAAAATAGATATTCTGGATAAGAAATTATCAGAAACTGAATCAAGTTGAAAAAAATGTGTGAATTGGTAGCTAAATTCCGTCAACAATTTTCTAGAACATATAGTTCAAAGTTTTCGGTGCCCTAAAAGTGATGGCTTAGCTTTCAGTACTTGAAATTATAGCAGAAAAAGAAAAAGTGGCTGATGACTATAATGAGAGCCGGTTTTATTGTCGAATTTCAATTTGAAAAACAAATTTTGACATTTTTTTTAAAGTAGTGTATTTTAGAGCTAGTTAAAAAAATCAGCGAAATATATACCCAGAGTATGATAAATTCAATATGTTCAGCAGTAGTTTAGGGTGACAATCCTCACTGTTTTAAGTGCTTTTTTTATTGAAATGTTTAATAATTAGAATTAGTTTAAGAGTTGGATTCAAAATAAGCCAATCAATATTAATTGGTATTACCTTTTTCCAAAATATTTATACAAGTTTATATATGCAAGAACCTGAATCAAAAGTTGGTTTAAAAATAAGTAGGATATTCTCTTTTCCAGAAATTCTATATATAAAAGATCCTCAATTAGGGCAGATTTTATAATTGATTAGAAAATCAGGGTCATTCGCCTTTTACACAATGTTTATATATGTGTATGTGACATTCTGAATTAGAAGGAATTTTAAAGTTGGATTCAACATCAGGTTTATACGCTTTCTGCAGAATATACCAAACTAAATATTCCAAATGTTTAAACGTTAAGTGTCCAATTTGCAAAATTTCTTTTTGTTGACAGTCCATTTCGCTAAATGTCCTCTTGTTAAGTATGCAGTTGCCAATTTAAAGTTCCCAAATGTACCGTTAGATGCTATGACATAACATTTTTTGCATTCAAAATTTTGTTATTCAACATTTTTAATTCGACCATTTGTTCGTCAACAAATAGACTATAATAATAAAGCATGATATTAAGAAGCCCTTCAGCACTGAACTTAACAATTTAACAAATCTTAGTTCATATAGATACAGTGGTATAGTTCATAAGAAAACTGTGGCTGTTGTACCAAATGCCGATAAAAAAGGTTTCACTGTTATTACTAAAAAGGGCTATTATGCTTTATCGACATCCTCCAGCTAAAAATTCAGTTTCAGTTACCTTTAAATCGGAACCAAGAAGGTCATTAAAAAAATTGAGGAATTATTTATTATTTAATAAAGACGAATTGATTTGATCTTAAGTAAGCTTCATTAAGAAGAGCATCAGCTCTATTGAGATCACAAAGGCCAAGAAAGGCTAAAAAAGCTGAAATAGTAGAATAAATTAATTGAGAAAGTAATAATCAATAAATAAAAATATACATCCGACCATACTATGTTAAAACTCAATAGAAAAATTAAATAAAATAAAATTATTGATAAGATAAGCAATCACTCATATGACAATGAATATATGAAATCAAGTAAGAACTTAAAATAAGCTAAACATAATAAATTTATAGTATTCATTCAAAGATTTGAAGAACATCAGCACCAATGTAAAAAAAAACATGAGCCTTACAAGAAGAAACGTAAACGAATCCCCGGAATTATTTGCACAGGATAAGCGAACAATAATTTGAATTGCTTTCAATTTCTCATACTAGGCAATTATAAATTTAAACTTGAAATATATAAAATATATATATTTCATTTGAAGTCCTCGAATTTTATTTTAAACTATATAGTTTAAATGATTTTTCATCATATTTACCCCACTAGTGATTGTGAATTAAAATGTGTCATTATCGAATAAATTTTGTAGATTTAATTTACAATTTGTTGATAGAAATTTTATTTGATTGTACAAACATCAATCTAAAGCTGATGTATATAATATAAACATAATAGTTACAAATATAATGTAGCCTTCTCAATAGGTCTGCGAGCAAAGATTTAAATTTTTTAGTATAAAACAAGGCAAACGCAAAATAAACAAAATTTTCCATTTTTTAATTTAAAAAGATTTTAAGTTAATTTTCAAATAAATTTTATGAATATAATACCAAATTTTATTCAGTATCATAAATTTTACAATTCTAAAAGAATTGCAGTTTCATTAATAGCCACTATATTTAAAAGTTCTTCAACACTATCCGTTTTAAGTTGAAAAAAGGATATTTTTGTTTTAGCATTTCTCACTTTTCATGTATAGTTCTTTTTCCCACTGGGAATTATTTTTTTTTTTTTTCGTTTCATTCAAACAGGACGACAAACATTTATGGGACGAGAATGTTTAAAGAAAAATTATGAAAAAAAAAAATCAAAAATAAAATGAAAATTTTGAGTTGTGTTCTTATTTTAAAAACCGTAGAAAAGATGGTTGATAGGTGGAGGAAGGAGGTGAATGAACAACAAAAAATTTGAAAAAGTAAAAAATGTTCAAAGGATATAAGAAGTAAGAGGATTTTATTCCTACACACTGTTTAAAATATGAACAAACAACATATTTAAAATGAAAACGTAATATAAAGCAGAAAAAGGTAATATACTGCCATAATGAAAATAAAAGAAAGAACAAAAAAAAAAACAGACCTTGTATGAATATACAAGTACATGTCGCACAGGTCCTGAGTTGAAAAATAAAAAAATAATACAATAACAAAAAGAAAAGAAAACACTATACATAAAATCATATTTCATTTTCTAGGGTAGCTAAATGGGAGGTAGGAAAAATTCTTGTACTATGATTACTAAGGTACAAAATTAAAATTACTGTTACTACTATACTATATACATAATATATATTTATAAAGACACAAAACATTGTGGGAAAATCAAATGGTGTTGACAATTGTAAAACTTTGGACAAGTGGACACTTTAATAAAATCCCATTTTGCATTTCCTGCTAATTTAATTTTTTTTTGTTTCGTTTATTTTTTTTTTTTGCCTATTTTGGTTATTTTGGATGTTGTTTTTTAAATATTTGATAGCCGATGTAAGTGAATTTTTAGTGGATATAATTTGGTATTCATAACATTGTATTATAATTGTTACAACATAAAAGGAATAAAAGATAATTTATGTGTTTATATATGTATATATATTTTTTCGACAATTAAGTTTCAAATAATACTTTATAATTAAATATATGTGTGGGGTAAGGAGAGAAAAGATAATAATTATGTGAGTAAATGATAAAGACTAAATAAAATTATAGGATTATTACCTGAATATAGTGTTACATTGTTTTCAAATATATTAAATACGGGACATATAGTATATAAGATATCAGATGCAAAGACGAGATTATCACATATAATTAAATTACATTACCTAGAAAAATAATAAAACCGAATTTTCGGAAATTGATGATATCCTGTACTAAGACATATATAATAATTTTCATTTGAAATGTGATTGGAAGAAATTTGTTTAATGTTTTCTTTCGATATTAGTGCGGCACAATAACTTTCTGATTGATATGTATTACAGTTATTACAGTATTATCGATTAATAAGCTAAAGTAGCACTTATTAAATGTATATTATATAGATAAGTCCTAAATATCCATTGTTACTCCCACATAATTGTTTTGATTTTGTCGTAATCATTTAAGTTATACAATTGAAGATATTTGACTTGTTTTTAAATTTTTATTACGACCCTGAATTCGAGGGGCTGTCTTTATACAGTCAATTAATAAAAATATCAAAACAATCAAAAAGAAAATTCATTCTAGAACCTTAAAATTTATATGTACCTATTAATTTATACCCAAAATTAATTAATTAATTACAGTCTGAATACTATACAGATCCTGAAGTGTCTTACAGGTTTGAAACTTCACTTATCGTCAAATTTTTAACCCACAAATGTTTTAGACAAATTGAAGTATAGCATATATTTGGAAAGGTAATTTTTCGACCCGTATTTCAAAAATGATATTTTCTGCAACTGATATTTGTTTCAAGGTAGATAAACTCTTAAACTAAATTAAAAATTATTTGAATTCATAGTAATGCTGAGTGCCAGACTTTAGTTCATATAGAGAACAAAATAACATAATACCTTGTTTTCTAAACAGCGACCTTCAAAAAATACAAGACTGGAAAAGTCTGAATACGATAAATTTAATACTTCAAAAACCCAGTGCTGCCGTATATAAACAAAAAAAAATCCATCAATACAAAATATTTTATTCGAATGTAAATATAGAAAACTTTGAAACCTTAAAAATTATTGGAATCGAAATGAAGGTCACACTTTCGGTACACGATCACATTTTTTTTCGTCGTGAAAGACGCTGCTAAATATTTAGAATTCTTTAGTAAAAGTAGAAAATACTTTACATCTTCCAACTTCTTATTACTATACAAGGTATATTAACATTGAACGCCACGACTGAATACAACAAGCATATTTTGCTCGGTTCAAGTACCAGCCTACATTATTCAGATAAGTTCTCGAAATTATCAATGATGGAGATGTTACACAACACGTAACATCACTAACCCAGGCACTCTGTTTTATAAATATCTGTTGGGTAACAAAAAGTATAATGCCCAAAATAAATCCATTCCAACGTAATACTATAGCAGGGCAGCCCTTTTCCACAAATTTTTAGTGGAGAAGTTCTTTCACCAACCGAACCTTTAAATTGTGAAACGCCCTAGCATCTTATGTGTTTCAACAAGCATATGATTTAGACCCGTCTAAATGTTATCTTATGCCAACCCCAAGCAGTTTACATCCCACTTATATCTGTACAGTTTAATCGGTAGGATGGCAAGCAAAAACGCAAATCCCAATCTCTCAAATCCTGTGCAAGATGAAATTTGTTTTTCGACGTAGTTTATAGAAGGCGTCGGCGTGACTCTAATTAGAATAATAACGGTAGATATAGTTACTGGGTAAAAGTGCAAGCAATTTATTGCATTCAATAGTGTTGCTTATACTCTCAAGCCTTTTCGGATTCATTAATTTATTACGTATCATCATCGTCTGTTTTGGTATGTCACTTTCAGGTTCTTGATTTTTGTAAAATAAAATTTTGATCTCTATCTCCTTCCTATTTTCTCTATACTTCTAACCAAACCCTCTAATCATTAAATTAATATTATTGTAATACATAAATTATATTTTGAGACTGGCGATTTTACGTACCTATAATTAGCCCTTGGGCAAATCTCAAAATCAATTTCAAAACCATTAACTATAATCAATCCATTGCCTTGATATTTTATACTCTTCCTTTATTTGAATTAACATTTAAAACTTTATACATATATATAAGGAAACACCATATATATATTATACAAAACTAACTAAACTATCATAAATGAGGAAGTTATTGTTTTCAATATTCTACCAATATTTTTTAAATCGATTTCATCCATCGTCTAATAATTGAATTTATGTACGAGAAGCACGTAGTTTTTGTTGTAATAATTTTGAAGATAAAAAAAAAAAAAACAACTATTAACAGTAAAATAAGTACGTCGATCATGGCGCCACATAACAATAATAAAAACGAAAAAGCACTATAAACCAAATACATAGATTTTTTGTTTTTACAGAGTAATTAAGTGGTTTTTTTCAATTATAGTTCACCACCTTAATAAAACTGAATATAATCGCTCTCAATATCTATCGCTCAATCACAAATGCATAGCTGAAGTCATTAAAGAAAATTGTTTGTTTGCTTCTGAAATACAATGATTTATATTCATACTCAATTATACAAAAATATTATGAAGTATATTCAACGCGACTTTATGTACATTTTTTTTTTTTTATAACATAGATCATAAATATTGGTTCATAGTGCTGATGACAAGAACAAATAAAAATTGAAAAAAGAAAAATAAATCAAAGCTTAGATGTCTATAGATTAATTTAATTGAAGAAACTTTAATTTTATGAATAATTTGTTCTTGTTTATATTCTCAAACTAAGTATGAAGAGTTGTAATAAATGTTACGTTACGCAATGTTTGAAAGTGATATTATTATCGTCATTGTCTTGTGGCCAAATCTGGTGTAAATAAGATCTTTCCATCGGCTCCTATCTGCCGGTATTCTGTTTCCATATAGTCTGGAATAAATGTAACAAAATATCGGTAAATACATCTGGATCAATTTTTTGGAATTCGGTGGGTATCTCATATACTTCTGCTGTTTTGTTGATTTTTAAGAGAAGAATTGCTGATTTTATCACGTTTATACTTGGGGCTCCCACACCGATACCCCTAAATGATTTATAATGCGTTGGTGGTATAGGAAAGTTTGTTGATACATTCTGCAGAAATGCTCCTCTCATATTCGCAGTTGATCGTCCATTCTCGTCCAAGATTGTTTGATGTTCCTTACTGTTATGTTTTACAATTTGGTTTGTAATCTTGTAAAGAGTTTTGACATCCCCTCTGTTAGCATCACTCTCTGCTTCAACAGCCAGATCTTCTATTTTCTTTTCGTTTTTCGCGGCGTATCCCAGTCTTATTGTGCTAATCTATTCTGCACTAATCTATTATCCCAAACAACATCATACATCGTTCTCGTTTTCAACCATCTGTGTTGTTATTTAAAGCTTCTACGTTTAAATGAGCTATTCTTTCCGGTCCGTTCATACGCTGACATCCTTGATTCCATACAGGAAAATACCAGTTTTTTTATACACAGATTTGTATAGTTCCAAAATGTGTACATATGAAATTATGTTTATTTTATTAAAATTCTTATACTGTCGACTGAGTATAATTAAAAACTATATTTATAAAATATCTAACACATAAGTAAGTCTAAAACGGAAGTAAATCAATTTAGTGCGTCAGATAGATTTTATTTTTTTATTATTTATTTCATATCGTGCTACACTAAGATCATTACGATGATGTAATATTGGACAAACGATATTCGCAATGTGAAGTATATTTCTCCAACCTAACTACCAATTTTCTGTTTTTTTTTCTAACTACAAATTTTGAATTTAACTGAACAGTCACATAAACTCTGAGTCTAATGTTATTCAACTTTATCCTGAAGTTCAATGAAAACGACTGTCTTCATAGAATGTCGGATAGCTAGTCCAATGCATGCGAGATTTTCATTAAACCTCAATTCAAAAACAATAAGAAAAATATTTTTAATTTAATGATTTAGCACTGTCAAAATGAAATGTACCAGTGCAACAACGTCATATTTCGGATTTATATAAAATTTTTGTCGCCGACTTTGTCGGGTCGTGATATTTACTATGATTTAAACACGTTTGTTCAAAACATAACTTGGCAAATTTTTTCGACATACAATGTCGTATCGTTTTCATTGAAATTCAGGCTTTTGGCATACAACTTATTTTTAAATCTTCTATTTAAAATTATTATACAGCGGTTTGCCAATTTTTTATATACGTTGCCATTTTTAAGACCAATTAATAGAATGGAACTGAAAAAATCAATATTAAGTGAGCACTTTACAATATGAGGTGTGTTAAGTTTGAGCACAGTAAAATACGATAACTGTCGTGACACCGAGTAGTTTAAATATGGATAAAATAATGTCCAATATTTTTCATCAAAGACTTACTTAAACTTTTTTAGAATCTAACTCATGGAACTGAAATTTGTGTATTGGACACGTTTGAATCTATTCCATGAAATCTATTAACTTTATTTTTATTTGAAAATAAATTTACTTCGTTTTGGTTTGTTAGTTGAGATTAATTTAATAAAAATAAAAATAAAAAGAAGAAAAAAAATAATAAAAAACAACAAATCGATTATGACTGATTGAAGAGTGAAAAATAAATAATGAGCGAACAATTGAATGATGCATGCGGTAGACATAAATTTTATTCGTTATTGTTTTCCATTTTTTTTTTCTTCTCTTTTTCTTTTCAGTTTTTTTCATTATATTATTATTTATTTAAATCTCGTAGAACATAATCAAATTAAATTATATATCCCAACATTTTCAGTACTATTAATTTAATAATAAAAAAGAAAAGAAAAATAAAAATTGAAAACGTTTTGATTGTATAATTTACACCTTTAAGAACTATTGACTTATAAACAGAATAGGAAGTTGATAAGCTACCTAGTTGAAACGTTTTATTAGTTTCAAGAATGTCAGGGTGGTTAGGAAATCAGAATTTATTTGAGCACTGAGCATTTGAGTTTATTACAACACCTATTTAATTTTTTGGTATACCTATATGTAATGTATATATATATATATATATTAAGAAAATATATTCCCAATTTTGCACCTAAACTTTTTAATTCGAAATTAGAAAAAAATTATGTATATATACGTGGGCATAGTACATTTAGCAAATTCCACTTCGCAAATGGATATTTGGTCTTTGGACATTTTGTAAAAACATATTTGGCAAAACAAGCATTTTTGGTTTATTTATTTATTTCCTATTGTTTGTTTTTTGGGCTAAAGAGTATGGGCTAAGATTGAACCCAACTAAATCTCAAGCCATGATTTTGTATGTCTAAAACATTGATACTACATTTTTGCCTAAAATTAAATTGAATAATTGTATACCATGATAGATTGACATGATAGAACTAATGATGTACCTAAATTGATATTTGGCTGCTCGTTCAAAAATTTCATCAATTTCAAATACATACTCTATTAGATATTTGGTAGATCACTTGCGGGTGTAAATTTAATTGCTCCGTGTTATAATGGTAGACTTAGACACATCGTTTTTGTCAGAGTTGCAGTATTATGGAACTCATTGACATATGATATTAGTTGTGAACTACCTCTTAACAGATTTAGAGAGCTGTTTTTTGGGAATATTTTGAACAAAAACTGTAGTGAATATGTAAAATAATAATAATTTATTGTTTGTATCGATTAATGATCTGTCATCTGACAACTTGCCGGTTACTTTAAACGTTAGCAAACGAACTATCTCACATGATCGCGTACTTATTTCGATTTAAACAATGCAAATCGATATCTGTATCAGAAGTTTCTGAAAAGAGAATTAAATACCAATAATAATGATTCTGTTGACTATTGTTACCAAATAGACAATATTATATCTAATTTAAACAACAAAATTATAAGAGCAACTGAATTGGCTGTACCCATGAATATAGTGAAACAATAAACCAAAAAATTACTTAACTATATAATAAATATAATCAGGTATAGAAACAGTGTTAGGAGAAAGTGGATGCGTAGTTGTAATGTAATCTTTTATGCTCAATCACAACACTTCAATAATTTATTAAAACATAAAATAAGCGAGTATCGGAATATGAAATGGTCTAATCCTTAAGCACTTGAAAAATATGTCAAAACCTTTTTGGAAAATCAAAAGTTTTAAAAAATAAAAATATATTTATAGGTACTCTAAAGGATGACAGTAACATATTTTACACGAACATTGATAAAGCAAATAAACTAGCCAAAAAACAAACACTCCATGAATAACAACATAAGTGACTATGAGAAGTGACAAATCTTATGGAGGAATCTGTAAGTAAAATTGATCAAGCTGAAATAGAATCCTTTTTACAAATTGAACTGAAATCTGTTAATGAAATAGTTGCCAAATTAAAAACTAAAAAATCTGCAGGTTCAGATCACATACCTAATCAGTGTATCAAAAAATTACCACTAAACGCTAAAAAGATATTTAATTTTGATTTACAATTCTTTCTTAAAACTAGGTTTTTTCCCGAATAAGCATTGAAAACCGATAGAGGAGTTTCTCAAAAATATTTGAAAAACAAATAAAACTTATTTCAGGAAAAGTTTATTTCAGCTAAAAAGATTCTTCCAGACGAGCAGTTTGGATTTAGGATAAAGCATAGTATCATTCACCCTCTTCTACGTGTCAAAAAATTACGTTAAATCCTTGTTAGAAGAACACAAATTTATTAGTTTAGTAGTATTTGACATAAATTCCGCCTTTGACACTGTGTGGCATTCTGGCTTGCTTCATAAATTAGAAGTGTATGCATTTCCTATATATTTAATTAAAATCATACAAAACTTTCTTCATCAAAGAGTATTTCGTGTGATATTGAATAATACATCCTCCAATTTGTATGAAATTAAAGCAGGAGTTCCACAAGGCTCATTAGTTGGGTCAATTTTGTACAACACTTATACTGCAGATATCCCTAGGTTAGAGTTTATAAAAATATCAATATTTGCTGATGACACTGCAATTTACTCTGCTGGAACTAATCCCAATTACATATTAACAAATCTACAAAATTCACTCAATAAACTCACCTAGATATTATGCAAAATGGAGAGCAAAAATTAACGCTTCAAAAACTGTATCTATTTATTTTACGAAAAACAGGAAAACCTCTCTTTTACCTTCTATACCAACCATCGGCAACCTTTTCAACCGATGGGCCAAAATAAATTTTCTGGATAAGAGCATGGGCCGTAGGGGCTTAATACTTACTATTACATTTTCAACTGTCACAAATAATTTAATTTTAATTAAAATAAGTTTTCAAAAATAAACTTTTTTATTTTTTTACACATTTTTGTAAATCCATTTAACAAAAACGTAAACAAAAAAACAAAATAGTGAATTGTGATTATTGAGAAATTTGGTATTGTTTAAAAGTTTTGACCAACTCGTTGTAGTTCACCTCAAAGTTGGTTCCACCTGCTCTTAATATTGCATGCAATTCAAATTCAGCATGTAATTCAAATTTGGAAATGTTTGTTCGCAGATATATGATGTGCTTGCAAAAAACTATTATCATCCCAGCAGAAATTTTTTTTAATAAGCCGAAAAGCAGAGTCTGGTATATTAGAATAAGATGTTTTCAGCTGCGATGGGTCAAAAGTTGATTTTAAAACATCATTGGATTGTAGATCAATTAATTCCATTTCCAAGTAATTGGAAACATCTTCAAGTTTAATTGCAAATAGATTTTGAAGAAGATCAATTTCTTTGGAACCGCTGTAAAAGTCAGAAAACTGTGTCGAAAACTCATTTTCCAAGATTTCGATATAATCGTGAAATCGAAAAATCGTGAAAAAGGCAAAGCATGTGATTTATTTTTAAAAATATTGTATTTAAGTAGTTTTAGTTTAAACTGAAAAGCTTTTATATTTGAATATGCTTCATTAATCAAAGTTCCTTTTATTTGAAGCTTTCAGTTTAATTCGTTCATTAAAGAAGTCATGTCTATGCTAAATCAAAAACCATTTTGGATCCGATCATTTTAATACTTCCCTTTTGCTTTCAACCATAAATATATGTATAGCTTCTTTCAACTGTAAAAACCTTTAAGTGCCTTTCCTGCACTAAGCCACCTTACTTCGCAATACTAGATATTGGAACAGACAAATTAATAATAATTGAGTTTTTTAATTAAGAATTTTAATAGTGGTGAACGAATAAAACAAATAGTAAAAAAAAACACAATGGGCCGCATTTAAAAACCGAATGGGCCGCATTTAGCCCATGGGCCGCACGTTGCCGGTGGCTGTTCTATACCATTAAAACTGCCAAATCACGAAATTAACTGGGCCGATACTATTAAATATCTAGGCATTGCCTTAGATAAAAGGCTAACCTTTCAAAAACAAACTTCTATCACTATTGATAAAGTTAACAAATGTACTCGTATGTTGTATCCCCAATTGATACTTAGGTAATTTTTCAACCAATAATGTTAAATGCGGCACCAGTCTGGGGAGATTGTGCAGCTAGTCATATTAAAAAATTTCAAATTGCGCAAAATAAACTTTTGAAACTTGCATTCAATCTTCCCAGATGGTATTCAACCAAAAAGCTGCATGATAAAGCCAGCATGAATACAATTTTAGAAAAAATAAGTTATTTAACTGTAAAGTTCGACTAAGAACTGTTCATGTTAGAAAATCCTCTGATCAGAAATTTAAATTAAGTTAAAAAAAAAATTAGGCTAGTTTAGTTCGTAGGTTTTACTGTTTGAGTTAGTGTTAAGTTTTACAAAACAAAAATTCAAAAAGGTTTTTCTTCTCCAATTTTCCTTTAAATTTATACTCGAAAACTCGAAAATTTCGAAATAAAACTCGAAATAAAAAATACAAATCAACTGTAGAAAAGATAATTACATATCTGTATCGAAGTAAACAGTTTTAAAAGAATTAATTGTACAATTTATGGAGCATAATAATAAAATATAAAAAAAAATTGTTTTTATAGTTGAACGAGGAATGAATGTAGGATATATTTGAATGTCTAATATATATGTATTACATGAATCGAATATGCTTAAACCTAATATAATTGTTTTTTTTTCTCATTTTTTGTTTTATTTTCAATTTAGGTTTATATGTATTCATATTTCTCAATATCTGTCAAAACATCCGGCAAAACAATAAAAAATTTAAGTACAGCACAGTGTGTCTGTACTCTGTGTACAGTTTTGTCGGGGGTTGTCTTTTTTAAATTTTTATTAGCGAATACTGTAGTCCCAAGGCCATGCTCATTTAGTTAAAAACTTACTTGGTTCATACTTGAACCGAAAAGAGAGAACAGAATACAAAACCCTTTAGAAAAGTATCTTTGTGTCTTAAAATCTTAAGTTTTAATATTTCAAAATTGCCATCTACATTTTATATAGAGTAAAGTTATAAATGAATACTGAAATTATGGAGTGAGAGTGATTAACAAGTGTCCATTTGTTAAATGTTTACTTGTGAAAGCTTTTTTTGGCAAAAGTTTATTTTGTTAAGTAAAATTGCAAAATGTCCATTTGCTAAGTGGAGTTTGGTGAAAGGACGGAAGCCATGCATATAATTTGCGTGTTGAATGTTTATTTTTTTGTTTTGTTGTATACTAAGTAAATTTTATTGTACTTGTGTTTTATTGTAATTATTATACTACTGAATTTTAAACGGTTTGCGCTAAATAGTAAATAAATAAATAAAAACAAAATGTTTTTGGACAACGTTAGCAGATTATTGGAAAAGTTGAAATAATAAAAAAACTTTCAGAAAACCACCTACAAACATAACCAGTTTTGCATTACTAATACTAAAGGTATATTAGAATTGAAGATAAAGATTCAACAATACCTGGCGTGGAACCATAACAGCTGAATTAGCTAAGTATGTACGAGTTTGAGAGAAAATCAATCAAGGTATTACTGCACAAAACAGTGAACAGTGGAGGAGGAAAGTTGATACACTATGTTTCAACGAGGAGGAACAGAAAAAGAATAAACTTATGATATAAGTATAATAATTAGTAATGAGCAATCGAATTAGAAATATTGGTGGTCCTGAATAAATAAATCCGAATATTTAAAAATTAAGTAAGTCCGATTTAATTTAAATAATTATTCTAAATTTATTATGAAACTTTTAAAATGAAGTTCGACAAAACACAGTTTTTTGAAAATTTAGAAACTACATAAGTTTAACACAATCAACACGATTGTTTCGGTATTATTTCATTTTTGATTTTCAACTTATTTTGTTTAGACTTATGTCATTTCGCTGTCATTTTTTGATCTTAAGTCATAAAACAATTCCCCTACTTCTTTCTCTTTTTCTTCTTCCCAACTACCTTTTTTCTTTTCCAAAAGCCAACGGTCCGAAAGTATAAAGGTTTTTGTGACCTAAGTTTTGGATAATACTATTATAGGCGATGCAAAGTTTTTAATTAATAATAATGAAAACGTTGGGAATATATGTTTCACCAAATTTAATTATTTTTTTGAACGATTTCGTTTATTACACCACCACCACTTTTAATTGTCACTTTTTTGATAATGGTGCATTTTCTAATTTTTCTTATTTAAACATATTTCGACTATAGAGCCTAAAGCATATTCTATAAAATATATATTCAAAATTTTTATACTTGAAAATGATGCAACAGTTGGTTGGTTGGATGAATCAAAAGTTCGTGCTTTCTGTGAAAAGTGGGACGGGGCTTGTTTTATTGTTATTTCGGTACTAAAATTACCCAGAATAAATATAACTTCATGTTGTATATATTTCTGGAAAAAAAATTGATAATATCATCGTGAAACAATGTTTCGAATAGAGCCACCAGTGTATATAGATCACGTCACAAAATTAAGAAAATTTTGAAGGTTAATAGTAAATTGGTCTAAGTCAATAACAAAAAAAAACCTGATCGCAAATGACCGAACTATAGCCGCAGACAAGATATAATGAACCTAGTTTTTTTTTTATTTACTTTAATTTTTATTAATGACGATAACATAGAGCCGTATGGTCATATAATTATACATTAGAATTTGATTTATAGTAAAATTATCTTTGAATAGAATATTTTTTTTTTGTTTTTTTGTTATACAATTTTTTAATTAGATAGTATTATTATAGTTCCTAGAATTATTTTAATTTTAGTTTTAAGCAACTTGAGATTTGATATCTCATGCCAAATCATTATAAGCTTTCAAGCAATTATATATAGATAATTATTAATAATTTGATGACTCGTTCTAACGAGAGTCAGATAAAGTCTATCTTTATTTCTATAGTATTATGATTATGGATGTCTACACTTCTATTTAATAGGAAACTGTGCTTAATTTGATTGCTTATAATTTTGAATGCAGTTGTTAGAAGTTCAAATTTAATTATGTTTGATGGCCTGGCGTACTTTTCAGTATATAAACTGCTAGTTAGGATGTAATCTTTTTTTTAATTTTTTTTTATATTATTAGCCAAAACTTAGGGCAGAAAAACCTTTATACTTGCGTACCGTTGGCTTTTGGAAGAGACAAGAAAGGGGATAATTAGAGAGAAGAAAAGGAGAAAGAAGTATACTATAGGGAGAAAGGTTCGGTGGGGAGTTGCGAACTATGTTGTTGATGTTAATTTTTAATTTTTGTAAATTAAACAAATAAAAACTAACCCTTCTTGGGAATGCTTGTAGTGGAATGCGATTCCACATTCTAGAAGTTCTGACGATAAACGAATTTCCATAACCAGTCTTGATCCATCTTGGTATTTCCACGATGTAGGAGTTGGCATGTGCAGCCTCTCGGGTTCCTCGACGGAATTCCTTAAGAGGCGGAAGTAGTCATTTAAACGAAATATCTGTAAAATAGGGTTAGCGCTCCAACGATACGACGATGACCAAGTGGAGCAAGTGTTGCTGAAACACTTGCATCATCAATGAGGTGAACAGCGCGTTGTTGTACTTTGTCAAGAAAGCTTAACGCAGTCTTTGAGTTGTCCGTCCATAGATGCGAGTTGTACCCCATCTTGGGTCGTATGTAGGCGTGATATTAAGCAGATCCATAGGTGCAAAATATGTCTTACATCGATTCAAAAAACCCATACATTTTGCGGCGCTTTTCGCAATATCGAAAATATTGTCATTCCATATTACTCGCAAACCTTGAAATTTTAGAATAGGTTCGAATGGCGTTAGTTTTTGCGTAACTTTGAGTTTTGGGGTTAAATTCAACTGTGTTTGCTTTACCCAAATCGGAAATTTTTACTAATTCATGGTTTACCATGCCGGCCATTATTGTTCTTTTGGCGTAAACTGAGGGTAGCTGCAGCATTGGATCAAAAAAAAAAAACAAAAAAAAAATTTCCTTTACAAAACTTTCTTATGTTTTGATGTAGAATCCGAATTTGCATAAAAAAGTTCATCTTCCCATTTAAAAATCTTGATTTCGGCCAATTTCGCCAATTTTTGATCTTAAAAACCCTTTTTCCGTACTTCCGGGAAGTTAAAAATATCACCAATCGATAGAGCACACTCGATTTAGTTAATATTTTGTTTTTAAATTCTAAAATAGCGGCACCTTCCCCTCTTAAAAAGCTGATACGCATGCTCTAAGACATCCGGTATAGAAGAATTATTTGCATAAGTGAATGTGGAAGTATATAACAGACTGAATAGTTCAAATTGATTCTAATGCAATTGGTTTTAATATGTAATTTAGTATGGTTTATGAGGAATGTATAGTTCATGTGGCAGTCTGTTACATAGTTATATATCACTCATTTAAACTTTATGATGAATTCAATTGTAACCAGGAATAGCTAGGAAGAATTGGTGAATGGAACACTAAAACTGTATTATGCATTCTTAGCAAAAAAAAAGCGTTAATTTTTATTTGTTTTCATAGTAGTTTTATCAGATGTTAGGCATTAATTTTTAAAATCATTTTGGTTTAATTTATGTTCACCTTGTTATTGTAACATATAAATTTACTCGGAAAATAAATTTCCATTAAATATGAATTTTAACATATATATATATATATATATATATATATATATATATGTCGGCATAAAATGTATCACACCTGTCATTTATAGCTCTTCATAGTAGCTAGGAATCTCTAAACGTGTAGCTATATTCTATAATTGTACACCCAAGTTAAAAGAAATACTGCAATTATATTTTATTAAAAACAATTTTACCGAGAAATATTTTTAAAAAACATCTAGACTGAATAAATAGGCCCGTTTAATAGATACCTGCAAATACTAGATTAATCTAATTTCTTCCCTTATCCCCACTTATTATAGATGATTTGAACATATGTATAATAATCTATATATGTACAAATTCAGGAAGTAAAGATATGATGTTTCTGTACTGATAATTACACCTATATAAACGAATATGCAAAAGAACAAATTATAATATATATAATATGCCATTAACTATGAAAACAATATATAATATCATAAAATCAAAACACATAATAAGACTCATAACATCGTTCATTAAAAATAATTCTTAAAATTTCTTAAGTTCCTAATTTATCCACGTTTTTTTCCCTTTTTTATCATTGTATTTTATTCTGAAAATGTCTTTATAAATTGGCTAAACAAAATATGTATTTTTACCTAATATTGTTATATATACCTATACCTATCTATACCTGTAAAATTTCTAAAATTTCTTTTATCAAGAAAATAATATATACTCGTACTTACTTACTATTTTTTGTAAATTTTATAATAAACCCTCTTTACTTTACTTTACTTTACATTACTTAACATCAACAACAACAACAACAACAAAAATTCTCAATCTAATACTTTGGTGATATTGAATTTCTTCAATGAAAGTAAATGCATAATATTCTCTATCCTTGTTTTGTTTTTTATTGTATTTTTTGTTTTTTTTTTTAGGTAAAATTTTATAAATTTTCTCTTATAGAAACGAATCAGATCAGAAAATATAAAAAAAAAAAACAAAAATAAAACTCCCTTTTGGCTGTTGGTATGAATATTAAAGTAGAATATACAAAAGTCATGAAATCGCTGAAAGTATTAGGTAGCAAAATTTTTATGAGCTCGTTATGGGCCATTTCGGCAATTGTTTTGATCCTTTTTATACTGTTTCACTCGTTTTTTTTTTCTTTTTTTGTTTTTGTCATTATATTTTAAGGTTATACCAAATGCTGATATGCGGTGATGGTTTCAAATTTTTTCCACCACCACCCTAATTTTTTCTCTTCTTAAGAGTTACATATTTTTCTTCTTATTATTATTGTTATTATTATTTTATTTTTCAATGGAAAATTTTATTAGCCACAACATTGAATTGAAATTTTTTGTAACCATATTTATGTTTGTATGTTTGTTTGTGTTTTTAGTTCAAAAAATTTTTATTCTTTTGTTTTTTTTTTGTTTTTGTTTTTTTGATGTAATATTTAGTGCAAATTTTATTCTATTTACAGATATTTTTAGTACATATAAGATTTAATTTACTATATTTAGATTAACTATATTAGCATAGGTATGTTCTTAAGAATATAATTTTATATATTTCTACATCCTTGGATCAACATTATTATGGAATTGACTATATAATTTGGATGGTGCGGTGGTGCGTTTGTTATAAATGAAAGAAATCAGAATAGAATGAATTTTTAAGTTTTTGTTTTTATTTTTTTTTATTTTATTTTATAAGATTATTATTATATAATAATAGCAGGGAAAGAATATAAAAACACTTAAATTACTAATAAAAGAAATGTTCAATACAAGTGGTTGTTTTTCTTCAATTGTTATATGTTTTTGTTGTGTTTTTTTTTCTCTTAGCTGTTGTTTAATGAATTTTCATTAAAAAAAAAAAAACTAAAACTTTTTAGAATATTTTGGTTGTAGATAAATTTGGAGGGTATATGGAGAAAAGTGTAATGAGATAATATATTAAAAATACATGGTGACGTAGATAAAGGATGAAATATTTAAATAAATGGTGCATTTTTACGCTGGAGTGATGCAATAGGTATAGAGCGTCTGGCTTTCAACCAAACGGTAGCAGGTTCGATTCCCGATGAAAGCAAAATGTCTTATTTTCGGTCTAGTCCAGTACTTTTACGTGATTGCAATAAAATAAATGACAAAATAAGAACGAACGAAACGAAATTATATATACTTCATAAAAGACGAGATTTTTGGTGACAAGGTCATTGAAAGGTCAAATTAACCATTTGAAAATTTTGTAGTGCTTTATTTAAAGTTTTATATATTTTCTCTACAATAATATAGAGAAGCTTCTTTAAAACAAAATCGTAGAGATTTCTCTAGCCTTTAATATGAAACTTATTTGGTCTGGATCAGTGTTACCATTTCAGAGATATTAGAGTTCAAAATGAAAATCTTAGAATAAAAAAAAATTGTTCCCATAATTTCTAGAAATCCCCATATTTTAAAAATATTTAAAGACAACCTATATTTATTTTTATACCATTGGAAAAAGTCAAATCTAATATTTGGATACCTGAGTAACTGATAAACACTTAAGGCGGATTCATTATTTCTGGACCATTGTGCATTGTACAAAAGTGAAGTTAGCTCAACTTTTTTGTATTTTTACTGTATAGTATAAAATTATTTTTTTTAGCATGATTTGACAGTCAACTTCGGCTCATGTACTGTAGTATAAAAAGTTTGAATCTTCCTTTAGGGTTGATTATTGTAACGATTTTATTATATTTATGTAGTTATAATTTATCCAAATTACTGAAGTTATTGTAGTTACTAAAACTTTACCTGAAAAAGTTCCTAAGAACGCTTTATACTGCAGCTTGCATACCTTCGGAACTGTTATTTATTATTATTTATTATATTTATTATCTTTAACCCCCTGTAGCCCAAGTCAAATTAAAAAATAGACACCTAAAATATTCAATAAATATACAAATATTCTGCTAAAACGTTCAAAGGAACTCCTCCTTAAAGGATTCAAATAAAATTGGATGTATGTTTTGTTTGTATCCATAAAATAAAATGAAAATTATTTAATCCACGCAATAATTATATAGTGAAATGAACCGCCTCTCCACCCATTTCTTGAAAATATCATGTCAAGTACGATATAATATGAAAGACACAAGTTCATTATCAACCAACTGGTTCCATCATATCTGTCTGGTTTCAAATACAGTTTATATAGTTTAGTTTAGTTTCAAAAGAAGTTATTGAAACAGTTTACTGCCGCGCTTACAACACTAGGTCACATATAGATCTATAACGATACTCTACAATACGAACTAGAGCATTACAACTAATTCACGATTAATCTCGCATCCATAGTAAATCCATACAATGTGTATCCACAACAAACTTTTTATAGAATCTGTCAAACAAATATTCCCTAATCAGCTTACTTTAGCTTTCGCCGAACCCCAGAAAATCACAGAGCATATGATTGATATATCATCCCGATTTCTGATGCATATTAACACCTTCAAACAGTGTCGGGTCTGTTTTTCTGCATTTTTTTTTTATATAAACAGTCAAAACGTTAGGAAAATACATTAAGCAATTACGTACCAAAGGTTACAATAGGAAGAAAAAACTGAGACAAATTAGTATTAAGAAGTTGAAGAATAAGGGTATTACCTATTATTGTCCTTCAATCTTTGCAAATTACAAGTTGAAGGTGGAAACATATCAGAGTGAATATGATTCCACATTGTTGAAGTGCGAGAACTGTGAACGAATTTCCATAACTTGTTTTATGCCATCTTGGGATTTCCACAATGTAGGGGTGCTCACCTCACCTCATTTGTGACTCCTCTAGTTTCGCATCGGAATTTTTTAAGAGGAGGAAGTATAGTTCTTCGATTTCTGCAGAGCATGATGTGTTCACACCTATACGAAGCATTTATAAGACAGGTAAAGTGCTCAAGCCGATGTCCAAGAGGAATAGGAATGAGTTTACACTTGGGTTCAAGGTTGAGGTAGTCTAAGACTGTAAGGGAAGCTGCAGCCCAAATGTGTGAAGTACATTCCAATGGGACGTATAAATGATTTATAAATATTTATTTATTTCATTTTTTAAACTCAAGAGAGCTGAAGCTCGTATAGAGTGTTTTACAATCAAAATTAAATATGTGTAAAATTCAGTACAATTATAGTATGTAATTCTTACTAAGAGTAATAAGAAGGAAAAAATATACATCTAAAACTAAAATTAAACATAATTATATAAAATGAACATTAAAAAAAAAAAAAAATTAAGGAGTTAAATAAATATTAAAACTCTAGGTATGTTTCACAATTTTATTAAATATCTTAGTTTGTGAAACATACCTAGTATTTTAACATTTATTTAATTTTAATAATGTTTCACGTAGACCCTACAGCATATTCTATATATTATATTAAGGAGTTCTTTACCTGACTTATATAGTCCAAAAACTTGGTAGCTCCTTCCTTTCGCAATATCAAAAATATGGTCGTTACAAATATTTTTTTAATTCACGCGCATGCCTAAAAACTTTAGACTATCCATGTTTTGTAATGTAACACCTTGGAAAGAGAGATTAGGTTTAAATCCTGGAAGTTTATGTGAAATAAGACAGTTTTGAGCTTTTGACGAGTTAAGCTCAGCTCTGTTTTTCTTTTTGACCCAGTCAGCAAGTTTAGTCAAATCATGGCTAATCATGTTCACCATTATTGCCAACTTCAGCAGTTGTGCCATTAGATTTACGGAGAAAATAGAAAAATACCACCAGAGTATTGTCATCAGCAAAACTATGGTATGGAAGTTTGCATTTGGAGTAAAGCATTGATGAAAATCAAAAAGAGAGTGACTGAAACAGATCCTTGTGGAACACCAGCATTCATGTTAAATTTTTCAAACGTGAAGCCGTTTACTGATCTGTAAGTATAGCAATTACTATTCTATAAAGTTTGTTCGTTCGAACAGCTTAAAGCAGCTTAAAGCTTTCTCCTTATCAATTTTCGACTATAAATCCATGTAAAGTTTTACTACAACTTTTATCATATGTCAGCTGTCACTTACTTGCTTTCAGATAAGTTTATTAGAATCCATGTTAACATCTTCAATGGATATAAGGATGGTGGTATCAGTATCTATACCATATATTCAACTCATTTCGTCAACGAAGTTACCTGCAGATCAAACTTTATTATTTATTGTATGGCCTAGTTTCCTGCTCATTAACAAGTGGACCTGTGGTTTCAATTATCTAATTAACTTTCTTTTTTATTATGAAAATTAAAATATTTTTACAAATATTTTTAGGTTGAAGGAAATTTTTTCTCTTGATGTACACATTTCTGGTCATCAAGATAGACACATTTTCTTTAATTATTCATTAATTTAGAATTAAATATTAAACATACATCTTTATTTCAAAATTCCCCTCTTATCCATGAATAGAAAAGAAAAATTGTATAATATTAAAATTTTTAATTTATTTTTCTGACATTAACAAGAAGCTTTAAGTTTTTATAAGAAGTCAGTTAAAATTTTCGAACAAAATATATACAAAACAAGATGGGAAATGCGTGTATTGAAACAATTAATATAAAAATAAAATAATTTCATAAAAAATTATACTAAAGAGAAAAACTTCTATTTCAACACTTGAAATCTTATAGTACAACATCTCGTAAAACAAATTTGTTATTATAAGGACAATGTCCATTCAAAGTTAAATTACGTGCTAAGCACGAGAAAAACTTATAAATTAAAAATTATGGATTTAAAAATAAATTTTTTTCTCGTTTTTCAAATTGCGCAAAATTATTGTAAATATACAAATAAAGTCTTCTTAAAGCGGTTATGTTTTAACTTTAGTATTTCGGAATCTCTGTATGACCACTTTTTGAGATAAATAAAATTAAATTGAATTGAAAAAAATAAAATAAAATAGAATTGAATCATTTTATTGAATTATAACTGTTATCAAACAAAGCTTCAATTACCGATTGATGATTCAATTAATATAATGCTACAGCACATAGTCACTATATACAAATTCAAAGCTAATAAATAATTTTTGTATATCTTTAACTAATAAGCAATAAATGATATTTAATGGCTTGAATAATTAAACGCCTTTTTTTATTGATAGCTTCTTGAATGTTTTTTTTTTTTTTTTATTGAAGATAAATTTTTTAAAGCATAGTATTAAAGTTTAAATTATTACAAAGAACTATTGGGTGAGTGACTATTAGATTTTGAATTACCAATACTGATGAAAAAAGAGAGGATTTATATAATTCCCGATAAAATCAAATAACGTGCTGTACGAAGATTTCGCAATACAAATAGGTATTAGACAAGATGATAGTCTCAGTTCAACTCTATTTAACTATGTGCTAAACTAACCCACTCTGCTTTATAATGAATAAAATCATTGCAAATATAATGAACATCTCTTAAGAATATCGAATTGACGAAAAGAACATATTAACGTCATATTATTAAACAAATGACATTTTACTACTCGTTATTATATAGCGAAACTGTCAAATTGTAAAATATGGGGGTATCTACAACAAAAACAATATCCATGACTATTTCGAAAGAGCCAAATCGATGTAAAATATCCATTGACATTTGACAATCAAATTTATTCTATATCCATAATTGAAATTTATTATAAGAATTAATTATGCTCCTGGAGAAGATAAGCTAACAGTTGAGCTTCTAAAAAAAGGTGGAGAATTTCTGCATAAAAAGATACATAGCTTAATATGTACAATATGAGTGCAAGAAAATATTAGTGGAAGATTGGGCTAACCTGTCCAATTCACAAAAAAGGAGACAAAATGACATGTAGCAACTACGTTACTAAGCTGTGCTTACAAAATATAATCCAATGTCATATACTCCAGATTAACCTATTTTGCTGAAGAAATACTGGAAGAGTACCAATGCGGATTCGGGAGCCAAAAATGAACGATTGACCAGATATTCGTCATGAAACAAAGCATAGAGAAATGTTATGAGCACGATATAGATCTTCACATGCTTTTCATAGATTTCAAACAAGACAGCATAATAGAGACATAATCTTAACAGCTCTTAGACATTTGGGAATACCTTAGAAATTATCAAACCTAGTTATAATGACAATGCATGAATCAAAAGCTAAAATTGTAATACAAAACCAAAAAACCCGTAAATTTAAAATAGAGACGGGAGTACGACAAGGAGATGCCTTATCCGCATTATTATTCAACTTAACACTACATTACGCCATAGGAAAATTAGAAAATAAAGGCAGTATATTCAATATGACAACCCAAATAGTAGCATATACGGATGACATAGTAATCATGGCAAAAAATTACAGATATATGGCAGAACAATTTGTACAACTAGAAGAGGAGACACAAAAAGTATGCTTAAAAATCAACGATGACAAAAAACAAAATGTCTAAAAATATCAAGAAAAAAACAGAATATAACAATTGGAGAGTACAACTTTGAAGGAGTTACAACCTTTACATACATCGGAGCAACAATAAGCAGTGATAATAGTATGCAATGCTGTATTTATAATAGAATTCAGGCCGGAAATAGATGCTACTATGCAAACAGAAAGTTGCTTCAATCAAAATTAATATCAAGAAAGGCCAAAATGACGATATATAAAACTCTCATACGCCCCATAGTGACGTATGGGTGCAAGGTATGGACTGTGAACGTGACAGAGGAGAATATCCTGCGCAAATTTGAAAGAAAAATTCTACGAAGAATACTCGGTCCAAAAAGATTACAGAATGGACAATATATAATCCGAAGCAACAGCGAGCTTAATAGTATGATTGATAGTGAGGACATTGTACGGTTTGCAAAGGCCTAAAGACTAAAATGGGCTGACGACGTAAGTCGAATGCACGAAAGTCGAAAGCAAGCAGTAGTGCTGAATAGAAAGCCCGATAGCAGCTGTGGTAGAGGAAGACCAAGAAGCAAATGGGTAGACAACGTGAAAAACGATGCTCAAACCCTACAAATCCTAAATTGGAGACAAGCGACACAAGATCGACCTTTGTGAAGGAGCATAGTGATGAAGGCCAAAGCTCACCCAGAGCTGTAGCGCTATAAGATGATGATGATGATGCATCTAGAGTATATTCCTTTATCAATATAAAGCTATACAAATTAGACGTTAATAAACATATCGATTACAATGTAGAATCTTATCGATTAATACACCAGATAGCAAAGGCTTGGTCGACAAAGAAAATAACATTTCCTTTTATTGTAACAATAAAATATTCAAATTAATGAAAATTATATGTAAAAAAAAATCAAAATATATGTAACATAATTATATAATATAAAATTTAATAATATAATTTATGTTAAGTTATTGAATAATTGTGAAACTGAAATATTTATAAGAAAATAAAGAAAAAAAATTGTCGAACAATAGCTCAAAATCAGATATCTGATGGGTATACTAGGTCTCGCATACAGAAATAGAAATAAGAACTTAAACAGCAAAAACAATACTCGTTTTAGGTTATCTCCGAGATATTTTATGGAGAAATAAATACATAGAAAACACAACAAGAATATAACAGTTGTGTTCAGGAACCGAGACAACCGAACGAAAGAATTGAGAGCTCTAAAGCAAATATGTGGCTACACTTTTTTTTTTTTTTGCTTTTATTTATTATTATTTCTTTTATTTACAGTATCCAGTTAAGATATAAGAAACGTAGCCTCACAATCAGGGACGTATGCGACATTGACATACAAGATATTGTACACATACATTAGAGTAGAATTTGACTGAAAAAATTGGAGAGATCATGTGAAAAGAATGACAAAAGATCGACTAGCGAAAGAAGCAATGTAATTGTTTGTGTATTTACTTTTATGTTGGGCTGCGTGTGTATCCTTAGTGTATGTGATGATATGGGTTCCGAAAAAATTTATAGATAACTGGTCGAAAGCTCAGATTTGGATAAAAAGTCGAAAACGTTCTACAAAGAATTTTCAGTCTTAATTCTATATTCAATAATTTTTTCTGTTCGATTTTGCAGAAAATTTTCAAGAAACAGAGGCTGTAGTACCATATCTAACCCTAATCTAATAACTTCAAAATAATTATCATTTTACAATTAAAAAAAGTCAAATATGACTTAACTTTAATTTTTCTGTAACAGTTATTTGTGTACGATAATGTTTTATTTAACAAAGACCTAACAGAAGTTTTTTAAATTAAAGATGTGAGTTCCACAAGGTTATTGTGGTTTTATCCGTTTGACAAAGTTTTGATTGTTAACTAAGCGTAAAACTTCAGTACTGACATTTTGAGGTAGACGATAGCACCTCTTTTGATTTCGTGTGTTACGTATATCTTTAGGTCTTTATGAACATCAATATTGCGAGAATAACAAAGGAGATTGGTTAACTATATTTCGGAATACTTTATTTTGAAATGTTTGCTTTGAGTATGATTAGAGTTGAAGCAAAACTTCATAACTGAATACCGTAAATCCTAACTGGCAAACTTCAATATTTGATTATATATCAAAATTTTGTTGTATGTTGGTAATTTTGAGTTGTGACCGATCAGCCAAAACTATTTTAATAAAAGAATATTTCAAGAAAAAAAAAGAGCTTGAACACAAATACAGGTGCTTTGAAAAGTACAGAGTGATAGGTGCTTTGCCTGATCGGTCAAATGTCTGATTATCGGTCTATGTCCAAATTCCCTTTTTTTTCTTACAATATTCTTCCTAATGAAATTTGAAAACTGCTGTCATACTCAGGTATTTTATCGTGTTTTGGTATGATAATGACAACTTCAAATATGATAATTTCGGAAACTCAAAAATTTCGATTTTCTGTTTTATGTGGTTTTTGAATATATTAGACCAAATAATATCATATCACTTCGGTTAGGTATATGAGTTAAGTTTAGCACCTAGCAACTGTTATAAAAGTATATCTTAAAGCACCCAGAAACTATTATAAAAGCATAGGTATATCAATTTTAAACAGAATAACAAAACTTATTTTTTGAGTTACCAATTTTTCAATAAGCATGGCAGTTAAGGGATATTTTCAGTCTTCATAAGTGATATTCATCGTAAAAGCTTAAACCATACACACTTAATTAAAAAAAATTCAATAATTTAATATAGCATCAGGTCAACGCTCCTTCTCCTTCCGATTCGTTAATGCTTAATTCAAAATTGGTTAAATATCAATATATTAGCGATAGCAATGCAATTATATATATATTATATACATACCTATACATCAAAAAAGATTCAATGCAACAACTAAATGTTTCTTCCTAAAGTAATTCCTAAAGTTAAAGTACATTCCAAATTCCTCTCCCCTACTCTCCTCTTCTCTTCTTAATTTCATTTCAAACTATACAATTAAATATGCAACATATATATATCATGTTCATCAAACATTTCTAATAAATTAGTAAAATAATTTTTTTTAAATGATTCCTCAGTGCATACCTACCTATCTATCTACATGCATACATATATATATATACTCAAAAAATTCCTACGAGAGAATTCATTTATTTTCTCTGTTTCCATTTTCATTTTTATAACTATAGAAGAAATCAATAAGAAAATAAAAATAATAAAAATAATTTTGATTTTATTTTCAATAAACATAATTTTTATTTTGTGTATATCCACTACCATTTACACTCAATTCGATCATAAAAAATTCATAAACATAAAACCTGCTGTTTATATGTACATATAAATGTTTGTATGTACATTTATGTACGAAAATAATTCCACCGTTTTTCTTTTTTCTTTTTAAATTCTTATTTCTTTTCAAATTTTACCTTACAAAAAAGAAAATTCGCACATACATACGTACATATGTATTTGATTCAAGTATGGACATAGTAATTTCTTCTCAAATGAATATAATATACATATATATATATAGATTTTGTTATATATGCATGTACGTTTAATATAGAATACAATCAGAAGGGGTATAAAATCACACTGAAGCCTTCAAAAATAAGTGATCATAAAACCAAATCAAAATTACTATACTAGAGTAAAGTAGTTGAATATTAAGTTTTTAAGGTGTTTCATTTCATTCTGTTGTATTTGTGCATATAATAAAAACAAGTTCAAGCAGCCAGCACCAAGCGAATAAAGTACGAAGTAATGCGAACAAATATAAAGTAAATACTTCCAGGGTTATAATAATGATGATGATGTTGATGATGATGTTTATGATGATGGCATTATACCATACCATACCATCCATACCATAGTACTAGTTTGTATTTGTTGTTATTGTAATATGAGCCTGATGATGATTTTGTGTTGAAGTTTGGTTAAAGATTTTAATATTTTTCACGAATATGTGTTTGTGCCAGTATTTTGTAAATATGAAAAAATAAAAAAATAAAAAGCAATAAGGTTTGCTGTTTGTACATACTATATCTACTGTTTTAGTTGACGTTTCTCACTTTCATTATTATAGAGAATTACTTTATTTTTGTTTCATTTTTTTTTGTTTTTTTTTTTTTTTTATGTTTTCATATAATATTTTCAATGATGAAACAAAGAATATAACAACAATTGTTGTGATTATAATGATGGCTCACTTGTTGCATTAGATTCATTTTTATTTTATACTATTTATATACGAATTAGCTGATACACCCTATATTTTATATTTACTATTGTATAAATAGTATCCCATAGTTAAATAATTTTGTATGGTACTTAAATTGAGTGTTATAGCGCCATTTCAGTTTATTTCATACATAATGTATATATGTTTATTTCATACATAAGTATATTATGATGATGATGAGTTTAGCAATTTAACCGATCTCATTTTAATCAATTGAACTAATGCGTTAAATTGAAATGAAAATATTTCTATTTGCGTCATGTAGATGTATATATGTATACATATGGGTGTGTATATTTGCAAAATTGAATTGTACTTTTAATAATAAAGCGAATATGAAATTTTTAATTACTAGCTGCACATTTATGAATGTTAAAATTTTTAAGTTGATTTCAATCATTTTTATTTTTAAATAGAAAAGTGTCATCAACATCAGTTTTTTTTTTTTTTATTTTTAGCAATGTTAGTAATTAGGTAAACTATAGACACACCTTTTTGCACATCAAAATAAATAAATAAATGATAGAAAAAATTTTTTACACCATAATTTTTCAATTACTATTAACGATAAACATAATAGCCTAAATAAAATACCGTTTAACCCAGTAGGTAAATAAAATGGTTAATTTATACAATTAAAAAGAGAAATTACCGAATAATGTCAAATTGAATATATCTGATAGATTAAATGAAATTATTTTAGGTATTATAGATAGAATATGGCAGTTATTTATATACATTATTTGTTTCCCTAATTTATATCAACTTATTATATTATACAGCTTTGTTTAGTTATAAATATGTTTACTAGCATAAATATAGATGAATCAATTTATCCATCTTCATTTTCTTTCGTAAGAGAGTTTTTGTTTAACTCTATACGGATTATTATGAGCTTATTTCGAGCTCATTTTGAATATTAGTCTGTAATCACTGCATGATTAATTGTTTACGAAGTTCTGATCAAAATTATACTTTATCAATTATACCGAAAATATTTTATTTTATATAGGGTATCATCATTATATCGAATCATAGAGATATAGATGAGGTAATTGAAGAATTGAAGAGGTCAAACCAAACATATATTGTATATGATTTTGTAAATATACAAATTTGATATTATATTCAAAATTTAACGAATAGCCAAAACTGAAAAAAACAGTTATGTCAATAATGCTTTGTTTTAAAGAAACTCATGGACTTCAAATAAGATTTTGTTAATAAAATTTTAATAATAATTGATTTTAGGTTCTTAAGATATCCAGTCAAAGATACTTAGTTGATCACGATATGGAACAAAAGATTTCAATTGCTTTCAAACAGCTATATTTACTTTTATCTTATTTTATCTGAGTGCAATTTTATAAGTAAATAGTTTATTAGCATAAAGGCTGCAGAAATTTATCGCCGCTACGAAACAAGACTACGCGTGGGTTAAAATAAGCATCTTCATAACATCAAAACACGCTTACTTATTTTTTGAGCAGACCGGTTGCTGTAATATCCTGAATAAGTACATTTGAGATCTTTGATAGGTATAGAAAAATAACTAAATTAAGATATATGTATAGTGTGTAAATTTTAATAGCCATATAATTCAAAGGGTTCAGAATAAACTTCCCTCATCCAAGCAATTTTTTGGTTTGATATCCGTAATTTATATACCTCTAACTACATAATTCTATGCTCCCAGGACACCTTGTATGTATAACATGATAGCAATATATATTATTTAAAAATATTGTAAGTAATCCTTTTTGTTTATATGATTTCGAGTTGACCTAGAAGATGGTTTCATTGAGTTAAAAAATTTAGTTGAACATTAGTTAGATTGAATATTCTATTTTGCAGGGCATTACGTTTCGAATAAATATTTTTTACAGTGCTGATGGTTTGTAGCGTGTTAATCTACAATTATGGGCCGATACGAGCTGCTTATAAAGCAAATATGGAGTCCAATTCTTATGATGCTTTATATACCAGAATGTGTTGAGATTTGAGCCTAACAACTTTTCGTCAAATCTTTCAAGGATATTTAATGATGTAAATCTTGCCCACACCGCGGACCCTTTATCGTGGTGTGGGCAACATTTACCTTATATTGTGTTCAAACAGGGATTATGATTGTTTTATACAACAGTAATTTATTTTCAAAAGACCGTTGTGACTATTGTGGTTAGCTTATATATTTTTCTGAACTTGACTCGTATTGGTTTGCTTTTATTTATAACATGTGTACGACATATTAGCCTGCGATCTAAGTAGTGGTCTAAATACTATGAATATTCTTGTGCAACAATTTTTGGGACGACAGGTGAACACGTCTCTTTTCTGATATTTGTGAAGGTTTTATGAGCATATTTATGGTTAATCCTGAGATTCAAATCCCGGAAAATATTCAAAAACATTTTAAATGCAAAATTTGGCAATTCAAAATAAAGGAAATAGAGTAATGACGAGTGATGGCATAAAAATATAAATTGCAAAATTTTTGTCGCAAGTGGAGGGGTATTTGCTTGATTGTGCGTTTTTAGAATTAGATCAATTGTAAAGCTTTGATTTGTGGTATTTTAAATTCGTAGATTATGATTTTCTGGATGTAATATTTTTGTGCAGAATTTTTCAATCTGTTTTAAAAGTTACCAATTTCAACTCACTACACCGAATAAATATTCATTATTTATTTATAAATTCATTTAGATAATATTTTTTCAATATTATCCGAAATGGAATAGTTCGTAGGAGTACCCACCACCTCCAAAAGGCTTAACCAACTGACTTAAGTAATCAATACATTAGGTTTAGTCAAAATTTGTGAAATATTTCTTAATTTTTATTTCATCAAAATCAGGGATGATTTTCGAATAATATTTTTGACAGTAAGAGGGAAAAACAATTCTTTTTTGCGTGTTCAACAAATTTTAATTTGAAATCCTTAAAATAGTTGAAGGCTAAGGCATTAAAATAATGAATATGGGTATACGCATTCCAAACCTTTTGTATATGCCAGTTGCTTAAAATATATGTTGAACAATTAATTTGTATCAGTTTTTAGCCCAAATTAACTCTATTGACGATTGATTTCAATATTTTAAATAGTGTTGTGCCATAATAGTTTTATATGAGTATGAGTATAGTGTTACCATGGTAGGTAGGTGGAAGTGGCCAGTTGCTTAAGAAAAATCAATTATTAGTCAACTCGACCTATTTGCTGTTATTGGTTGTTATAGGGGATCATTCTTTTATGTTCAGTGTTATCATAATGTTACATTTTTTTTTGTAATCGTGAAATTTTTGTTTCATATTTTAAAATGGAGATCATGAAATTCCATAAAGATGCAAAAAAACGACATTTATGCACAAAATTCGAAAATAAGTTCTGCATTTTTTGGCATTGTCCTGTATTTGAAAAATATCTTGAGGCATAAATTGATAAAATACAGGACAGCCCTTTTATCTTTTAATATCCGGCAGGTAAGTCAGTAATGCATACCTTGGGATCTTCTTATAGTTCAGTTATACACAAATTGATGGATTAACTTCACATTTTTTTTAATTTTACCATTCCTAATCTTTTGACATTCATCTGAAAAGGTGTGGTTAATTAAACAAGAAATCTGAACACACGAATGACAGTTTCATTTGGGTATAATTCATTTTTTTAATGTTCTTAATTTCGTATAAAATTACAAATTTTATGATTATGGATTAAACTACAATTGCATGCATTTCTTCCTAACCTGATATAAATTAAAATTATACTTTTATTAATCACACGTTAATATTTTGGTACTCCCTCTGTAATTCGAATACCAGTAATTACAGAATGTTTATGTAACTTTAATCAATTCAAAATAAAAAAAAATTTTCAGCACTTGAATGTAACGAAATTCTTTGATATAAAATATAAGATATGAATTTTAAAAAAAATCAGTACATATACATACACATACACGTCTTTGTATGATAACTTGTTAAACTCAATTAATTTGCGATAAACTCTTTAGATGCTCAGCCTTATAAATAAAAAGAAATTCCTTTAAAAATGAAGATGCTTTTAAAAATCAAAATATTTTTGTTCCAAAATAAATACATACATATATATATATATATATAAATATAAAGTAAATTAACGAAAATTATAAAGACTTAAGGGTAAAAAACAAACTGGTTCGAAAGACTTGACTTTTGCACATAATTTTAGTACACTATTATTTTCGATTAAATTTCTTTTTAATTTTTCTTTATTGTATTTTTCAGAAAAATGTTTTTGTAATTTATTTTCATTTTTTTTTGTATTTTTTTTGGAACAATTATTCCTAAAAAGTGGTCTTAAAAACAACTTTTTTTTGGATATCAGATTTTTTTTTATTGGATTTTGAGAAATTTTTTGTTTCATAAGTTCAATCACCAGTCTTATGATCTTATTGCTTACAACCTATAAATATTTTTTGAATAAATACTAATGTGTTTTATTACATTAAAATTTAATATATGTAATTTTAAAAATTGTTTTAATTTTATGAAAATTTACTTTATTAATATTTTTCCTATATCTTATATAATTATTTTGAATATTATTAAATTATTATATTATTATATTTATTATTTTCAGATTGTATGGCCTAAAAATAATTTTTCCTGTGTTTTAAATATGAGTTGACATTATCAAACAATCACTTAGGTCAAAAAACTAAATAAAATGGAGTGGATATGAAAATTCGATGTACAGAAAATGTTGATTGATTGGACAAACCCAGCAGAAATCAATTGAATTGATAACATAATAACAAAAAATGATGGAATTATATATATATATATAAATGATGGAGAATATGTGAATTCAGTAATCAGGACTAATTGGTATATGTTGGAATTTAAAGTATGAAGATATTGAAGTCAAATACAGAACACAGAATGAAAATATTATTTAGTGAAAATTATAACCCATACGAAAAATTATAAAGATTATATTTGACTTCAGTATGCTATAATGATAGTGGCTAAACATCATCAGAAGAAAATAATTAAATTCGTATATGAAAATAAAAATTTAAAACCAACAATAGTGAAAAATTAATTTAATAATTTCTGAATAAATATGGTTTTTACTGTTTTATTAACATTTTGATTTTATAAAGTTGGAATTTGATTTGGTTTTTATAACACACTAATTGGTTTTTTCAAATCTATATAGAATCGTCTCAAAAACTATTTGTGCATAGAACAATTTCATACTTATCACAAACAAAGTTGGCTGCAACTCACTAAAAAATAAAAATAATTAATGCAGTTTTTAGAATTTATTAAGTTTGAACAAACCTCAAAATTTTACAAAAAACAAAAAAAATGATTGGGTCCGGGAACTCGCAAAAAAGTCAAAAACAAAATTCCATAAATTATTTGTTAATGTGTTCATTTTACCATCTACGGAAGCAATGAATTATTTTTTTAAGATAATTTTGAAGTAAAGTAGATTAAATATTCAACAGTGTCTTGTAAAGTGCGAAAGTCATCACAAAATGGCTAAACGCGTAAATTATCGGTTGAAATTAGAAATGCAATTGTAGCAGAATTATCGTGCAGTTTCTGATCAGGAACTGTCCCGAAAATAATATCATGTTCATAGAAAACTATTAGCTATCAAATCATGAAAGACTGGGTATATACAACAAAGAGAGAAGGTGGACAAATAATAAGCGCTGTTAAAGTGGATTCTAGCATATCTATGTAACAATGAATCAGGTCCAGAACAATTCTAATAAAAGTAAACATCGAAAAATAGGGGCCAATTGTGGTAAATAAATTTTTTGGGGAAATATTTCTTTATTACGGAAAATAGCCCTTCTTTAAACTACCGAACAAAGTCACATCAAGTACTTATACCTTGATGTCTATCATTATAGAGTGTTATTCCTTGATGACTATTTGATAAATTCAACAGTGCTACAACAAGATAATGGAACGACACACAAGGCTGCTAATATTATATCGTATTTGAAGTGTATTGGGAAAATGTTTTAGATTTGCCACCTTAGAGTCCTGATTTTTATGTAAATTGAGAACCTTTAATATTATATGAAAAATAAAGTTTCACAAGACTAGAAATGTTATTGAAAATTCTTGGGAATTGATAGAAGTTTTGAATTTTGAAAAATTTAAGCAATTGTCGACCAGGCGGCTCTAGGAGGTTATAAAAGCGAAAGAATGAAATTATTCCAATTAGGTATCATAAAATAGATCCCATATAATTTCAAACCCTTGAATAGTTTTGAAATAACCATTTTTTTTTCCAATTATTATTTATGCACAATAAACACGAGCACAAATAATTTATAAGATTTTATTTTAGCTTTTTTTGCGAGTTCCCTGACCGAATCATTTTTTTTTTTTCATAAATTTTTGAGATTTGTTCAAACTTAATAAATTCATTATTCAGTTAATTATTTTTATTATTTAGTGAGTTACAGTAAACTTTGTTTGTGATAAGTATGGAATTGTTCTTTGCACATATAATGTTTGAGATGACTGGAAACGGTTTAAATTCAAGAAGCTGTCTAGAAGCTGTCTAGAAACTGTCTAGGTTATCCAACACTATTTATTACTTGTATTTTATTTATTTATTTATATTATGTTTAGCACAAACAGTTTACAAAACAAAATTATTTTATATTTTTGCTACAAATCTAAGTAAACTAGAAAATTAAATTTAAACATTCTATCAATTGGTTTTAGTTTCCATAATTAGTCCTTAGTAGATTACAGATTTTAAATAAATTGAATGAGTGTAGACGGTTCAGATTTGTAATAATGATTTTGCTGGAAATGTATACGTTGATTTTACATTCCCCTTTATAAATTTTGTAATGAAAATAACATCAGAAACCTCACGACTAAAAATCAATTAATTTTTGTCTTACAATACCTGTTGATGAGTCTCGGTAGTACCTACTGGTGAACGAAACACTCCTTTCAAACTTGTAAAAAAAATTAGAATATTTACATCATTTAGAACAAAACAAATTCTTTCAACTAATATTATAGAAGTTTAGAAGTATATAATGTACTACATATAATAATTTAATCGAAAATGATCTTAATATTTATTTACTGGAAAACATGTGCAATCAATGCCATCAATCATTATAAATCATTGACTAAGCTTATATTTCTTTAAATTAATCTTTAATATTTTACTGACTATTTAAAGGCAAGGGGGCAATAAGTCCACATAACATTAATTCCACATGTGAATTTATTCAACATCAGTGAGAAATAAATTCATCAAATTGAATTGAACTTAGTACTCATTGCAATGGGAAATAAAACCATTGAACAGAGAAAAAATTGAATAAATTTCCATAAACAAGCTAAAAATATCGAGTTAAAAATTTATTTTCTAAAAATATACAAAACAAATTGTAAACTCATTTTTTAATTTATTCATTTTCCAGAAGACTTGTTTATAAGTTAATGACTTTTTTAAAATAAAAACAAAATTCCAACTGATATTTTAGATATCTCAAAATTTTTGATTTGATATGTCAAAAATTTCAAATTGAAACAAATTGAATCAACTAATTGAAAATAAGTCAACTAGTTTGAAATAGATACTCGCGAGACCGTGACTTTTTTTGCTGATGTGAAATAAGTCAAGTCAATTAAATTGAGTTGATTCTCGCCACACCGACTTAATAAAATAAATTGAAATAAGGCCAAAATATTTAATTGTAAATTTTCTGTCAAAGGGTTTTCTGTATAAACCCTTTTCCAAAGATCTTAAGTAAAACAAATTGTAATTAAGTCAAAATATTTTATAGTCTTCTGGAAAAGGGGATATAACTCCTTCTTTTGGAATTAGTTAATTCTGGCGTTACACACAGCACCGGTGATACTTACAACATAAAATCAAATCAAAAGAGCGAAGAGAGAAAAAAATATCCAAAAAATTACAGGTGGGCTTAATCAACATTATAAATTGGACATTCTAGCACCATCAATGAAAGTATTTTGATGACACTCTTGTAAAATAATTATGGATGCGGAATAAATTCACATGTGGACTTATTGCCCCTTGCCCTATTTTAATCATTATAAATAGATTTTAAAGGATCAAATTTTTCACAGCTATGGTATCTACGTTTCTGCAGAATGCTTTAAGTAGGGAACTAGGGTATGGTGCTAAACTAATTTATATCCTGTGCATAAGAAGGTGTTGTTTTATCGTAATATAAAATTTTTTATCAAACCATTCACAATTGTAAATGAAATCGTGTACAATTCTTGCTTGCAAACATTTTTGCTGAACTTGTATATTGATGAATACAAAAAGACTGCTCGAAATAGTGCTAGTCAATACTATCCATTGAATGGTTTTAATAATTTTCTAATTTCAGATGCCAATTATAATTATTATATTTTGTGCATTTTGTGGTGCTCTTACCAAAAATAATTGAAATTGCTATTTTTATTCTGATGTTATTATAGACTAAAGTTTTGTAAAAAAGACTATTTAAAGACTTATTTTCAAATAGTCAATATATTTAATATAGGAATAGGTATAGCTGTTTAGTCATTTATCAATTTTATCGTCAATTCATGTTCAATTTACTTCTTCAAGTATCACTTACTATATTCTGAATGTTTTAGCAACGCCTCAACAGCATAAAGTGATACCTACTGATTTTTACAGAGCTAAACAAGTATAATGAATCGTATATTAACAAAAGCCAACAAACCAATGTAGGACAATTTTGCTTCCATGTTTGAGTATTCTTAGTTCGTTTTCTGATAATTCATCCGATAACAATACTGACGATAACACGAAACTTATATATAAAAATAAATAAACTATGAAAAACGCAATATCACTCATTGAATTCAAAATCACAACTGATTCCTAATAATAATAAATTCCTCTAATTAAAGTTTTTAGGTTCCCTCTAATAAGGAAAATAACCTCATATTGAATTACAATAATGGAAATGGATGGAGATGTCGGATTTGGAAAGAAAATAAATTTAATGTGCCAACATATATATATAGGAGCTGATGGTTTTTAATTGTAATTATATAGAAATATCTGTTTTTGGAACTTAATCGCTTTCGGAAATGGCGGATTTTGAAACTAACCTACAATTTTTTTACTCAATTTATTTGTCTTTTTTTTTTTTAATTATATTATGTGCCTTTAATATACAAACTTAAAACTATCTTAACCTATATAAAGTTGAAAAAACGGCTAAACTAATTTTTAAATCTAGAATGTATACATGTTTAATATCCATATTACTAATTGAATGTGCTTTCTAACCACCAATATGCTCTTTTAATGTTTTTTCTCTGTCTGATATTGACATATCAAATTGAACATTATCTCCGTTACTGTTGCCCAGTTCATATTCGCTTTATATGTGGTCCGTCTACTATAGTGATATAGTATGGGGACATGGATAAAACCATTTTGGTCAAGAAATATAATATAAAATGTTCAGGGGCTACAAATCCTATGCGCAAATGTTTTTTTTCTACTCCATTGTGGTAAAATATATGAAAAAGTAAATTTGTTTGCCTTTTTAGTGGATTTGACATTATTTTGTTATTAAATCGTATTTCAACTTCAAAATATTATCAGGATTAATATGTACTTATTAAATGTTTCTATAATATGGAGGTGTCGTTTTCTAATATACCACTCAAATATGATCAATATATAATTTTAACGGGAGCAGATCCTAGAATTCACAATTAAGCCCAATATTTTGTAATTGTTTTGGATTTTTTAAATTTATGATTAATTTTATTTATTAGATTAGATTATATTTCATTTATTTTCATTACTATATTTTTAATATCGAGAGTTTGTATTAAGGATAGAATTTTATGATCAAGACAATCATACGATTTATGACAATTGTACTGTTTCAACATTTCCAAAATCAATCACAAAAAAAAAATATAGAATGATCATCTCGAACCAGTTGAATCTTAGTAGTTTTCAATATTGAATTTGAATATGTGAGTGTATATTATGCGTAAATTCTCTAACTATACGTTCTTGTTAAATATTAAGAAAATGTACAATCTTTATGAAAATAAACAGAAAATAATAAAAAAGTCCGTTGTTTAGAAAATAGTAATACATAGTATATAAGTTGGCGAAACCAGTTATACTACACTGTATAAAATTACTTTAGAAATAAAAACTTCTAAGTAAATAACAAAATATACCACGAAATTGTCAACACTAATTAAAGAACATGGATTTTTTTCAATTATACCCTTGATTAATTTTAAAGTTTATTTAAAGTGTAAAATCAAAGGTGAAAATATTATATTTTTTAAAATAAATCATTTTACAACAAGATTTCATTTAATAGATTCAAGAATAGGGGCAATCTAGTGTTTTGATTTCTTTAGTTATACAAAGAACAAAAGAATGTTTTGTTTCTATTTGTTGTTTCTTAAACTGATACTAGAAATTTTGTGTAGCTTGTTTTGTTTATATTATTTCCAATTATAATAAATCATAATTTTTTGCAATAATTTTTATGGTTTAAGACATATTTTGCAGTAGGTATACCTTTTTTATACCTATTTATTTCACACATCCAAAAAAAGAAAACATGAGTTGTATAAGGTATGTGACGCCAGTTTTAAAACATTTTTTTTTGTTTTGTCTTCCAAAAAGAACCTTATTTATCAACAAAAAATATAACTTTCTAATTTGGGCATAAAATAACTGAAAATCATTTACAAATCGTAATGGATGCATTTTTATAAGATAAAAATTATTTTAGAAAAATTTATTTTTATCAAATACAGATTTACACAGAAACATACTTAGTCTTAATATACAGGGTGGTAAAACAATGTATAACAAGTATAGACTTGCACTATATTTTTCTGAAATAATTTTGTAAATTGTATGAAATATAGAAAGTCTACATTGGAGTTAAATTTTTGTATTTTAAGTTTAACTGACCCAAAATCGATAGTGATAAAATTTGTTATATAGTTCCACTGGTTGTATAGAGAAAACATTTGACATGAAAGATTATCAAAAATTTCATCAGCTAAACAGCTTTAATATTTCAAAATCATTATCTCCAATGATAAAAAACTATCGACAAAATTTCGCAGTCAACAGCAACAAAAAAATATGTATAGGTAAGTACATCAAAACGGAGCGGAGTGTACAAGTGAAATCTGCTTTAATAACAGATAACAAAATAAATATGGAGGTACAAGACACAATTATAAATTACTACCTACATAAAATAAAGCAAAACCCATTGCAGAAGCATAAAAATGTGTTAATGAATGAATTTTAGCGTAAAAAGTGAGTTTAAATCAAAAATAGCAATGTTTAAAGTGAGTTTAAGCTTCATTTTTGAAATCTATTGAAATTTTAAAATTGTTTTGAAATCTAGAGATATCCTTAGATTAACTAGAACGATAAGTTGAGACAGATGAATCATTACTTACATTTTGCCTTTATAATTATACTTCAAACTTCAATACGTTGTAGACCGATAGTAATATTTTAGTATAAAGAACTGAGATCCAGTTATCTTCATCGTGTTTTAAGTTCTCCAGAAATTATTTTGATATTAAAATTCTGACGGTATTTGCAACGAATTAAAATAATAAATTATTCAAAATATTAACAGAAATAAATCAATTTCAATGGGCTGATGTATAATAAACCGTAAGTATAAGTATTATAAATTTTCCGCAAGAAAAAAAATTATTTGTCCTTCATCATATCATTGAATATCATTTGAGCCACCCTGTATAACAAAATTTAATACTAATTTAAAATACAATTTTGTTTTCTAATGTATTTTGTTTTACAAAATTTATGTTGAAATGAAATATTTTTTATAATATTACATATTGAGCCATTATCATCCATCACAATAAAATCCAATTAAATTACCAAAAACAATAAAACCAAAAAACTGTGAAATTTTTTTAGCTGTTGATACTAATATGACCACTGAAACTGTATCTTAAATCCTAATTAGAACAACAAAATTATTGTATTTAAGTATTGCTGAAAGCAAACATTTTTGAAAGTTTTCTGATGTGGTTGGTTTGATAACATGACTCTGACATCTTCATTCTGATTCGAGAAACCTATGAAAAGTGATTCCATTCCAGAAAAATTAATAATTATAAAAAATTTTGGCTACATTCTATATACAAGTGAAATGGTTACATTCTACATCATACTTTTACTAAATCTAACTTGAAGGACCTCATTCTTTTGGATACCTAAAGTTTTAGAGTATATGATGAAGAGATACATATATATATACATACTGCAAAGTAATATTGGTACTTAAAGAAATATTTTTTGTTTTTATTTTTATATTTCATTTTTTTTTTAAATACATAACTATTTTTAAGTATTATATTATATACATAAAATATTTTGATGGTGCCTATTGCTTATGGACTCAGAAAATGAAAGATCAGATGAATTATTCAACAATAATTAAAACTTGAAATTCAAATAATTAAGAATTTGTATACTTGTTTTCAGAAGAAATCAATGCTTCAATAAATACAGTTAAAAAAAGATACCAAATCAATTAAGAAGAAGAGAGAGTAGGTTTATTTTCTCGTCTTGACCTATTTCTGGATGTTAGCGATTACATTATTTGATATTTGCAATGACGTTGGATTATTCATTCAATTTCTGATACTGCGCAGCCACGGCATCTACTTTTCCCCAACACCACGTCGATTTTTATGGCCCAGCAATTAAAGTTTGCTTCCCTTATCTAGACAGAGTAAAGTAGCTTTCTTTCTTTTCCTAGTATGCTGAGGACTTTGATATTTTTTGCTCTTTCAGCGAATGAAATTTTCAACAATTATCTGTAGCAATAGTTTAATGTCAAAATTTCAAAATATTGTATAAAATGTCATACCAGACCCAATATTTTGACTACCGCAATCGAAATCTTATATTAATTGATACGACAATTATAGGGAATATTTCTATGTCTGCAAAATATTGATCTCGTTCTTTCTATTCAGCTTATCGCTCCTTATCTGAACTCCAGTTTTTTTTTTCTATAATTCCAAGTCTATGGGATGAACACCCTAACTGCTTTTATCATTTCTTCCCCACATTATTTCGGTTATATTGAATAATAAATTCCTGGTTAGGCAAGAAATATGACTTACTTTAATATTTTACTAATATATGTATTTATCTGTTTTCAAATAACAACAAAATAAATGTGGAAAACTTCAGCTAAGTAAACTATATTATATAAACAAAATAAATCTAACTACAGTCAATTATGTTGTATTAACATTAGTGCAACAAAAACAAAATGGATGATTGTGAGCAGATACCTACTTCCGAATAATAATAATTTGAAATCAAATTCATTCTATAAAAAAATTGAACCCATATTTAAATATTCTCACTGTCTATAGAGGAGAGTTTTGTATGTTTTTGTGTATTTCAAATCTCTATTTCAAAACATTCTATGTAGAATCGAATGGATATAAATCGGAGCAGTTATTTCAAATTAAGAACGGATTGCAACAAGGAACGGTGTGCTCACCTATTTTGTTTGTTATATTCATAAATGACTTGCTAAAATATCTAAATAAGATGCAACCCTCGAACTGTAAAAAATATGCTCTTGCTTTGCTGATGATTTAACAGTTTATGTTGGAGGAAAGAAGTTACCAGACATCGAAAGAAAACTTCAGGAAATGTTCAACGTCCCAAAAAATTATATTTATTCTTGGAAACTAAAAATAAATTACAGTAAATACGAACTCATTCTTTTCCGAAGTAACCTCGCCAATTGTCACACAACTGTTCAGAGAAATGACACAATATCGGTGCTAATACCACAGTAAAATATCTAGGTATAGTGTTCAAACATAACCTTAACTTCACACTACACATAGTGTCCGTCAAATGGAAAAAGCAAGGAAAGCATTTGGCGTTGCTAAAAATTTATTCTATTTAAAACACTAACATCCCAAAGTAAAAATTATTTCATATCAATCATTAATCAGACCCATAATAGCTTATGGATGTCCAACTTGATTCAATATCAGTGCATCAATAAAATTCGAAAGGAAATGCCTAAGAGTATTTCTCAACAAATCCAGAAAAAGGGAAACGGATTATAAACACTAAATCTTGAATAAAAGGATTTATAACGAAACCAATATTATAAGATTCGACAATTTTATAATATCTATAATAAGAAAATAATACAACAGAGCAGTAATAATCCAATCCAATTAACTTATAAGACACGCAGCGTATACAAATAACCAAAATATACACGATGCTATGAGTAAAGATTTCATCCCACCGTAAAACTTTACCTACCTTAACAAAGAGGGATATATCCAGAATAACAAAAAAGTATCAATAATTTACCACATTAATAGGCGTGCAACAGACAAAAGAATTGTCATAGACTTAAACAGTTCTAACATGTTAAAACTTAGTATGGACGTTTCACAAAAAGATAAAAATCAGGAAATCAATAGAGCACAATATTGGTGGTTAAATTAGCTTATAGTTTAGTTTTAGTTGTAGTTTCAGTAGTTAAGATAGTTTTAGAATATAATATTATTTATAGTTAGTAGTTAAGATAGGTAAATTAGTATAACATTAGTGTAAGATTTCACTCGAAAAAATAATAATAAGATGGGTGTCTTTTAAATTTTTACATCTGAAATACTGAAAATAAAATGTTTAATACATATTGTACTTTGAAAATTGTTTACTAAATACATGATATTAAATATAGGCTAGAAATTATCTTAGCAACCACAAGAGGGTCGTTAAATTAAATATAGTATTAAAATGAATTCCATTTTTTCAGTTTTTTTTTCAAGAATAATTATGTAAATTATATAAAGAGAAAATAAAGAGAAAAAAAAAATAATATAAATCATTCTTTTATTTTCGGTAACACTCCATTAAAGATAGTAAAAGAATTTCAACTATCTGGGGCTATGAGTTGTCAATAAATTAAAATAGATCATATTGATTATTTTGCTCATTCTTCGGGACTTCGAAATTACTTACCAAGGAATGTATTAATAATATTATATTCAATTCATACATCGTATCAAATATTACTTACCTATATTCAATTTGGAATATGGGCGACCGGTAAGTGTTAAATAAATTAAATATAATACACAAAACAGCTATAAAATTAGATTTTAGATTTAGATTTATTTTATTATACTGCTTTATAATTTTTACAATTAATTTTAAGATTATCTATATATATGTGTTCTCGTATTAATTTTTTAAATATTCATACTAATTCTAATTTAATTTTTAATTTTAGTTGGTAATTCATTAAAAATTTGTACTCCTCTGTACATGAGTGAGTTTTGTGTGCTATTTGTTTTGTATAACGGTATTTTAAAATCTTCTCTTTTTCATAAATAATAATATTCACAGTGTTTCTGCATATAATTGGGTAGTAAATTATACTTAAGTTCAAGCATCAGAATCAGTACGTTGTACTTCAATTTACTTCTAACATCCATTCATTTCAATGTAAATAGCATATTTTTGATACGAGTTCTAATACCGTATTTTAAAATAATTCTCATCGCTCGATTTTGTGCAATTTAAAGTCTGTTCAAATGTGTTTCATTACTTAGGAAACGAAATTGAAGAGCAGTAGTTAAAATGTGGCAGTATCAGCGTATTATATATATTAATTGCACAAGTCTTTGAAAATTTTTCATCTTATTCTACCTAAAAAAATCTATTTTCTTTGTTATGTTTTTACATATATATTTACAGTGCATATTAAAGTTCAGTTTTTCGTCTATAATTACTCCTAAGTATTTTATTTCCTCAGCATTTCCAATCCACTTATTTCTAGTTTTGGTTTTTGCATTGTACCTATTGTTAAACATTTTAATTTCGTTATATTAAGCTTACGTTTATTCATAATTCAAGTTCATTAATTTCTATCCACCCAATCATCCTACTGCGCAAAAAATTATTTATAACTTATATACTTATGAGTAGTTATAAATATAATTAAATGTTAAAATTTATTTTTTATGTTATTTGAATTTAATAAAGGAAAGAAAAGCTATGGATGATAGCTTACAAAAAACTATACATTTCAAAAAAATCCTTATCAGATCGATTGCAAGCTAGTTTTACTAAGCTACACATTTTTTGGTTATAAGTTAGATCTTAGATTAAAATATAACATTTATCAAATTAAGGCATAATAAATTAATAATAATAAATAATAACAATAAATTAGTACTAATAAGTAAAACATTAAAAAAAATTGATTGTGGGTACACCACAAGTCTTTGCCCAAACACTTAAAATATTCATCTCATTATCTTGATAAATAAAAATGTTTTTATATGTAAGCTATATCGATTTGATACAGCATAGCTAATATGTACATACATACTGTATTATAGCCAAAATAAATTTACTATAGGATCTATAGAGGAATAGAAAAATTAACTTAAAAAAATTGTACAGATATATTAATTGACAAAACAGAGGCCTTATTATTTTAATAATACTCTGTGTAAAATCGTTTGATAAAATAGTTTATAGCTATTTCTATAACTAATCCTTTCATTTCATAATTAGAAACAGTGGAACCTAAATAATTAAGTTCGAGCCACCATTACGGTAAAAATATTATGTATAGTTCAAAAATACAATAACTATACAATACACAGTTTCAAGTTTCAAGTGACACTTAACCCTACGAGTATAATATGAAGGGCTAAGTACTCTATTTTTAACGGTATTCCATTATAAAATATAACAAAAAAAATAGAAATTTTATATTTAACCCTCTCTTAAAAAACACAATTTTACCTATATATAATTTTATAGGTCTAATAACAGATGTTTAACTTATTATTTACCCTTACTTTAAATGTTTTTGTTCTTTCTTTTCTTTTTTTTTCAATAAACTTCTCATAGAGAATTCATTCCTAGACATATTCTGTTCCTTTCTTTCTATCTATAATATTATATATTATGTATATATATATAATACATATCTATATAAAATTCATAATACTTTCATATTATTTTCAATTAAGTAAACAAATATAATAATAAGATAATCATAAAATCAACAACAAAAAAGAACAACAACAAAAAAAATCCCAACTACTCAAATTCAAATTGAAAATCCAAAATTCAAATACATACGAAAAATAATCTTTTTATGTTTTTACAAATTTGTTGGGTTCAATAATTTGCTTCCGTGTGTAAAATTCATGTCTCTTGTTAAAGTGTGGTGATAGTAATAATTTGGACTTTTATAGTTTTTTTACGATCATTTTACTGCCAGTAAAAGTCAAGGTAGAATTTACGACATCCCGAGGATTTTAAAAATTTGAACAAGTTTATATTAATGCATAATTAATTTGCTTTTTAGTTTTTTTATGTTATTTTTATGAACGAAATCTCAATTTAGAAACGATTTTTTGTTTATTTGAGAAGATTTGGTTTTATTTTTGTTTTTTTGTTATTTTTTTTATTGCTGCTGGTTAAAAAGGTTTACTTTTAATAATGTGAATATTTGGTTTTAATTAATAAAAATAAAATGATATTAAATTAAGGAAAACATATTTTTGTTTATACAATTATAAAAATATTTTGAGATTATTAAGTTAACGAAAGAGAACAAAAAAAAAGAGAAAAAAAAAACATTCAGATAATAAACGATAAATTTTACATATTATTATTATTATTATTATTGTTTTTTATTAATAATTCTGATAATGGCTTATTAACTTTTATTTTGATATAATTTTTAATTGAAATAAAATGTTCATATTTATTTAGCAGAAAAAAATTGTTAAAAATAACAAATTTAAATCGCGAGGAACATGCATTTCGATAATTGAAATTATTTATGGGTGAGAAAAGATAGATTTTTTAAGGAATTATGTCAAATTAAATCAACTAAATAAGTAATTAACTTTTTCGTTCGACATCATTATAGTAAGTATAATTAATAAAATTAATTTATATATTAAATATTGGTGGTGGACGTGGAGAAGGATTTAAAGAATAAACGTTATGAAATATTTAGAAGTATAGATAGATGCAAAACTAAAATTATTTAAACATGCATATTTCAGAAGTTTTATAACTTTTCAAGAAAATAGGTTATAATATAAAAAATTCGAAATTAAATTGAAGTGAAGTTAGATTGAAGCAGAAGTGTGCAATAATGATTTATAACACTACTTGGTAGGTAAGTAAAGTATTCGAAATTATAAAAGCCAAAAACATTACAAAATTCATTAAAGAAAAAGAATTGTGCCCAAAAACCAGTTGGGATTTAGAAAAAAACATTCAGCAGTACATATAATAAATAAATTAACGTCTGATATATGCTGGGCATTTAAGAAAAAGGAATGTGTGGGAGCATGCGTTATAGACTTAAAAGAACCTTTCAATTCGGTATGGATTGATGGACTAATTTTGACATTTTTCAAAAAATGGCGATTCTTCATCAACCTTAGACCTGTTCCTAACTGTGCTTTTTATGTTTCCCAACTGACTGTCCTTAATGAATTAGGGTCTGACCATATACTTATACTATTCCAAATTCGTAACATTGCTTTGGTAACCGTCCCCATTTCTTCATTTAATTACACCAGAACCAATTGGAAAAGATATAAAAAATTTTTACAAGATCACACCAACACCGCAATCCAAATCGAAAATATTTCAACGACATCTGATATAGATCATATATTCTTATGGAACTGTTGAGCGATGCTAAAGTACGAGCCATTCCAAAAAGTCCAAACTAGTCATTCAATCCATCAATTAAATAACAACACTTATATACTAAACTTAATATCTCCGCGAAACACCTTGTGTAGACGTTGGCATCGTTCAAGAGAAAAACCAAGTAAACCGTTTGCAAAAATGAATAAACTACGAAATAAAGAAATTGAAAAATGTTGAGTGGTCTTCCCATTTAAAGACCTAGACAATGAAGCTAACCCATTCTCGAAAGTATCTAAAATACTCAGGAAAAAAACAAATCGGTTCCCCCCTAATTAATAACAATATCATTATTCTAACAAATATTGAGAAACGAAAAGTTTTCGGTGACCATTTCCTGAATCAACACAAATTGACTCTGAATTTTAGCGATCATTTAACATAACAAATAGTAAGGATGCATTAAACGAGTTAGATGCATTCAAGTTAGATGATTTCATTCAATTCTTGGTTAAGGAAATTAAAAATTTTTGTAAAAACTTAAAAATCAACAAAGCCCCAGGCTGTGATGGTATTAAGAATATCGACCTAGAGATGATGCCTAAAAAATCTTTCTTTTATGTGTAAAATTCAACTTTTTTCTGAAAAAAATGCCATGGTAATATATGTACCAAAAATGAACAAGCCGAAAAACTTGGTTAGCAGCTAAAAGCCAATTAGACTCATAAGCTCCATTGGGAAAGTGTTTGAGAAAGGTATTAAAACACGATTGTCGAATTTTTACGAAAACAACCTGCCAGGTAATACAGGAACAACCATTCGGCTGATCATCAACTTGTCCGACTAAGTAAAGCACAATCAAAGCACAATTTAACATTAAAAAATCTGTTGGTCTTGTAACCTTTGACACCGAAAAAGCTTTTGATTCCGTATAGCCCAATGGTCTGATCCATAACTTATATCAAATGCAGCTTCCAATGTACCTGGTCAAAATTATTAAAAGCTTTCTTGAAGATAGAATATTTTACGTAAAAATCAATGACGCTCGTTCATCCAAATACCATTTGCCAGCTGGTGTTTCTCAGGGATCCATTTTAAGCCCTCATTTATACAACCTGTATATTGCAGATACTTCGGTTTCTTGAAAGTGGCCGTTCGCTGATGACAATACATTGTATACCTCGAATGTCAATCCCAGCACAATAATCTTGAATTTGAAAAATGGATTCAATTCTTTATACCGCAATATTACCACAAATAGAAAAATAAATACCTTGAAAACCTCCGTGTGCTTCTTTACTTGTAAAATAAAACCTTGCTTTTACCTGACAGGAACTAACAACTAAATGACAATTCTGTCCACTGAAGCACTACTGTCAAATACCTTGGGATCATCCTGAATCCTAAATTCACTTTTAAATCCTTAGTTTAAAATAAAAAAAAATCAAACATTAATCAAATTGTTATACGGACTAATTAATAGGAAATCGTCTCTCTCTAAATTCAACAAAATTTTAATTTTCAAATCCATCTTCCAAAGTACATATTTGTATGATACTCCGGTCTGGTCAAACTGTGCATACTGTCATACAAAAAGACTGCAAATTACGCAAAATAAACTACTAAAAATGATACTAAGCCTCCCTTGGCATGCGCGTCATCATAGTACCTACAGTAGATATGCATTTAAAATCCAAAAGTACGACAATAACAGACAACATTATTACTATTAGTGTAAGCAAATATATTGCTATAGCAACTGCTGCAGCTCCGAAAACATTTTAATTAGGCAATTGGTCGATAGTAATTACTAAATGTAAATAAATTGTGTTTGTTTGCTTTTAGTTAATATTTTTTGTTTTTTTTTTTAGCTACAAATTAGTTTAAGGGTAGTCATAAGTTCTAAGTAAAATTTGAAAAATACAAGTAGTCGCAAGGTGCTTGTAATTTTCCACAATTTTTCCTTGTATCAATTAAAATAAATTGTAAATCAAACAACAAATGTAATGCAAAATAGAGTAAAATAAAACTCGCAGCTGTTAAGATACTAATAATCTAAACTCTAACTTAAGTATAAGAAGACTCTGTCATTACAAATTATGTATTAACAATTTTTTGGAAATAAACGAACTATCTAATCTAATCTATATATATTTGTTTACAGCTCTTAAACTACATTGCAACAATCATAATGATACAAAATTCATTACAAAACAAAGTCAGCTACGCATTATGAAATTTCTTACTGCACAAAAAATGTTCTCTTGTCAGTTTTGTTTTTTAGAGATATATTTGTTTAAATGTTTAAAATGGTTGAGTGTGAAGGACAAGGCATTAGTTGGAGAGTAAATTTTAGTTTTTAATTTTTAATTGTAAACAAAATTAAAACAAATAAAAAATAAATTTTAACATGCATGTCAATAAACGTCAATAAATTATTGTAGTGTGACCGTCACAAACTAAAATCATACGAATATAAGTCAGCCATGTAATAATGCAATTGTCACGTTATGCTGCCTTATCAATGTGCAAGCCTTCTGTGGCTGACTGTCAATTTGCAAGTGACTGTCAATATGAAAGTCAACTTGACCATCTTTATTACGTATACTGACCATAGTGATAGTGATAGTGCATTAATTATATCCCACAACTATAATTTGTTACTGTACGTTCACATAACCTTTAATTTCTTTATATTACATATTAAAATTTTATTTTGTACTGATAACTACGAAATCACGCCCAAATAACCAGTACAGTATTCTGTATCTCATATTGTTATTACGTTCTACTAGACAATTTTTTCACTTTGAAACTAGGTATAAAACTGCCGTACAAAAACAACATTATTGTATTGTATGTACTGTCTTGTACTTGTACTTCTAACATAATAATTCACCTACTAGTAACAATCTCGACTTAATATTTTACATTCTATCACATATTATATTACAATTATACTCCGCCCATAACCTATTTCTGTATTCTGTAATTTTAATCAAGATTGCAAATAATAAAAATAATGCATTTTAAGCTCTTAACAATATTTAACGATAATTTAAAAACAAAACAAAACATATTACGAAATTATACCATTTATTTTCACGCACCTGACAACAAAATATCGTATAGATACATTTCAAATCCTATCTGTGGTGTTCTTGGAATATAAATACATACTCATATAAAATTTCTAAAGTATCTTATTTGAAAAAGTTAACAACAAAAATCAACCATAGTTCATTTGTGAAATTACAAGAATGAATTTTCGTATGTTTATTTATTTATTTTTTTTTATTGTTAGAAAGATAAAAAAAAGTATAAACACATAAAGGTATAAAAATAAAATTTCAATAACGGTTGTATAAAAAAATTTAAAGAGTCAAATGCAGTAAAGACCAGAACCTCTCTTTTTCTATTCTGTGCTAAAAACAATAAAAAAGAGAAATGAAGGACTAAAGGAAATGAAACATTATGAAAAAGAAAAAAATGCAGTGACATCTTTGGTATTTCTTTTGAAACACAATGAAAATTTATTAATTTTTTATTAACATTTATTTTTAATGTGATTGCATAATAATTATTTTTGTTGTATTATGTATTATATTTTGTTTAAAACCGATATAATAAAAATAACTGTTTTTTATGTAGTAATTAAAATTTTAAAAGCACAACAATATTTTTTTTTTTTTTTTTTAATTTAAATTATTTAAATTTTTATTCTGGTATTCTATTTTTAAAAATTATTTGTACGGATATGTTGTTTTATACCGTATACATATATGTATTAAGTAGAGTATCAGAAAAAAAAAGATTTAATTTTCACAGAGCTATTCAACAATGAACGATGTTAATCTATCAAGTTAATGAAGTAAAGTGAAAAATTATTTCAATTTTTTATTTTGAGTATAAACCAAACCAACCCATCTCCAATATAATTTTGTTTTGTGTCGCAGCAGAGCAAAATATAGAATAAAAAAAAAACACAAAACTTTATTTTTTATACAAACACATTCACAAACTTAAAATAAGCCTGCGTATACATAGATATTTGGTATATGAGTTAAATTTTATAAAAGATATGAATATAGATGGTATATATATGCATAGCTAAATTTATACTTATGATTTTGTTTCTTATCAAATGTGCCATAATGTCACATAATATCTAAACATACATAGGTATGTGTACGAATGGCTATACAATTTTCATTTATATACAAAAAGATATGTAAATATATTAAATTTATATAAATGTATATAATAAAATTTTGTTTGCCATATATTTACTTACATGTGTAGATTTGGGGCTTCTTTTTTGTGTGTTTTGTTATGTTTTTATAGATATCAAATTAAATAATGAAGTTTTAAGAGACCTTGTTAGTTAATTTTCAATTAAATATTATTATAATAAATATTTTCAATGCATGTAAATATTTAATGTGTAGTTATAAAGACTCATTAAATATTTGAATCCTATATATACCTATTCAATGTATGAATGGACGAGTAAGTATTATATATGTAGGTGCATGTTAAAATATGTATGTACAAAATATATTTTTTAATATAAAATTGAATTATTTATTAATTTTTTTTCCTTATATTTGAATTGAATAAGTATGTACGTATATAATGTACATGTACAGGATTAGGTACTTTAAATTAAGTTTTTATATTTTAATTTAATTCTAATACCTACCTATAATTTGCTTTTGGAAATATGTATCTATACCAAAATTTGCGGTTATTTATAAATTTTTATAAACTCGATTTTAGTTAATTAAACTATTAGAAGAATTATAAGTGAAATTTATAAATAATTTAAAATACATGCCTACCTAGATTTGTTCTGTATACAAGACACGTATACTTATATTATCCAATGTTCTTTAAAGTGAAAAAATTGTTAAGTACTAGCTGTACCCGGTTCACGTTGCAGCTTATCATTATTTGAGTTCCAAATTGAACAAAAAAAAAAACAAAAAAATGGGGGTTCGAATTGGATTCCACAAAGAACAATCTTGTGCATTTCATTATTCATACTTTACATAATTGATATGGTAAAATCAGTTTGTAAAACTTGTATTATTTGCTGATGATGCTCTATATTAGAAAAACAGTTAATGGACATTTACATAGTATAGGTTATCAGTTTATAATGAAACATTGTAGGAAGTGTATGAAATTAAATATATTACTAGGGCCCCCTGCTGAGTAACTATAATTTAAGTTGAAGCCAATTTAAAGTTTTTAACAGAACAGCAATTTACGTACTGATATACACTTCTCACGTTATAGTAGAAACCACTCAAGTTTTCATAAAAATTTAGAGGTTAGTAATTTTTATTTAGGAAACATAAATACTGGTCCGTCATACACTGTTTCGTTCCGACATATTCCTATACTAAGTGACATTTAATGGATAAAATCACTAAAAATAAAATATTTTTGTAATTAAAGAGGTATATATACATCATATACATATTTTTAACCAAAACTATATGATTACTACAAATGACCAAAATATAGAAAATAATAATTTGAGACAGTAATTAAAAAAAATTAATAAAATAAATTTCCTATAATTATATAGATAAAAATAATAATATGTTGAATTACACAAAATGGCTATATTTTATTTAAAAGTTTGAATACTATAAAACCAAATAGAAATTTTTCGGTCGTATATACAACTTATTTACATATTAAGAGTTTATTAAGAAGAAGAGAAATTAAATGAACTGCGCAGATCCTTAAATGTTTGTCAATTATAATTATAGATGTTTTAATTGATAATATAAGTTAAGTTTTAAAAATAATTTTAATTACATCTGCAAATAAATTTAAAAAAAAAATACTTTTTCTATTCGTAATATGAAGGCAATTAATTTTCTTTTAATATTGCAATTAAAATTTTCAATTAAATTTTACAATTAAAATTTACAAACCTCATTTTGAGTATTGCTCGACTATATAGCCATGGAAATGATTAAAAGGCTACAAAAAATACATAACTGGGGAATGCGAGTAGTTTTGAAGTGTTACAGTGTCCATAACATGAATATTTTTTATGGCTTACAATAAATCAAAGATTAAAGCTGAATGTCTTATTATTTGTATATAAAATGAAGCAGAATATGGTACCTAGTTATTTGTGTAATAGATTTATTTACGCCGAGCATGTGCAACAATATTTTTTGAGAAATATATTCAATTTCTGACTTTGAATTTAAATTTAGAGCGATTAAATATGTTAAAGTTATATTTTAAATAAAATACATAGTTGTTTTAAAAGCTAAAAAATAAAAAAAAAAATCCACAAATACAACAGATTTTATATCAGATCCAACATGTGTTCGAATATTTGTTAAGCTACTTCTAGAATATTTGTCTTAGAAATAATTTCTTTTAATTCTGTTCATAAATGAAACTTTATTGAAGTATATTTTATATATTTTGTGTTTAACGTTAGACCTTATAGATAATATAGGGCGACTTTATTATAATATAATATATATCGTCGCATATGAACATTATTTCATCTCATTTTATACATTTTGAGTAAATGGATTTTGAATGTTTAGGTTGAAATAACTAAAAAACCAGCCGAAAAATATTTAAATTTGTTTACATTGTAAATTTAAATTAAATAATTTTGCCCTTAAATTTAAACTTTGAACATAATTAGAGCATTTTTAAAAAATTTAATTATTGCAATTAAATTATCAACTTTATATTACCTCATACATACATACTTTTTTTTTATTTGTTCCTGATGTTTAACATGGTACAAGCTTTTTTGGATAAATGTGATAGCCGGATAGGTAATATAAAATATAAGAAGTATTTTTTTTAAAAAAAATGGTTAATTTTATATGAATTCGATATTTATAAGGATTTATATGGACAAGTCGGAAAAATTAATTCAATAAAATATAATGAACAATATTAAAATGGTAGTTCTATAATATAAAAATAGAAATTGCTATAAGTTTCACAATAAGTTTTTCAATAAGAGCCAATCCTAGTATTTGATTATATAATCAAAGTAATTTTAGAAATATTTGCTTTTATGATTTATGAGGTAGTTTTTTATTAATGTTTGATTTCCATATAATATCGGGATTTTTTTTGACGTTTTCGAACCACTACTGTATCAACAATGTACAGTTTACTTATTGTTACATTTAATTTAACTAATTTGTTTTAAGTACAATTGGATGCTGGCATTACTATATGACAAATTTCTTAATATCTTATCCTCATAACTTAGCATTACTTCTACCGTATATAAGTCGTCATCTCAGAAAATAATTTGTATCAGACACATATCTTTTTTGTCAACACGTTTAAATGCAAGCAGTTAAATGTGTTTAGGATAAAAATATTTATAAATCCTGGAAAGTCCGAATCAGAATTAGTTAGTATTAGAGCCCGCTTTTGTTTCGCCTACATTTTGATTAACTTTTGAAGCGAGAAAATTAAAATAATCTAAATAACTTTCTGCAGAGTCAAAAATGTTCCATGCTAATAAAATAAGTAATTAAAATTTCTGCAAAATCCAAAACTTGTAAAATGCGTAATATGTCAAAAATTACATACATTTGCTTTTGTTTACTTAATGGGAATTTGATGAATTTTGTATTCACCAGTTCATAAATTACTATTAATAAAAATAACACCTTTTCACTATAAAAAGATCACATGCTATACTGATTTTTCTATACTATTTTTTTTAAGTTTAAACGCAAATTCAACATCATTTTGTAATATTTGTAAAATAGAAATGTATAATCATTATCTAAGAAACTAAATAAGATAGAAACAAACGGACCAGAAATTTAGAAAGATTATACCTTAAAACTTCTAGATTAATCGTTAGGCCAGTTTACCCAAAATTGGCGTATGGAATAAAATAATACTTATACGACGATATTTAGAACTTAATATTAGTTTTGATGTAGAATTGATGGCTCGAAAATGAAATGGATGACAATATTATTACTTGCCCTAAATAAATTGAGAATTTTAATAATAAAAACAAAAAAAATTTAAAAAACTTTTTTCAAAGATTTTTATTTTATGCGAATTATATTTTTTTACTATATATATAGTCACTTCGAAAATTATCAATCTGATAATTTGTTATTTTTTCCCAAGTCTTCTGAAAAATTTTGCGTCCCGATAATTTGATCTAGTTGCTTACGTTCTGACATCCCAATGCATGTTTCATAAGTTGTTCTTCTTCGATTTAGTAACCATTTTATAACTATTTCATAACTTTATCCAAATTTTACTACTTTGTCGAGAGAGCATATAGTCTCTTATCAAACACTAAAATGCGTGAATTGTATTAACGAAACCTGCATAATTATTCCATATTACAGAGTTTCTTCGTATTCATTTTAATAATTTAAATAATGTTTTTTGCTTCTACGGAATTTCGTATAGGTCTTCAATTTTTGAAATTTAAAATGTGCATTCTAATATTCCCATTTTTCATTTTTTTTTTTCATTATTCCAGATTTCATCTATAGCTTCGCATCCATAATCCGTTTCAATGAATATTTTCTATAATAAAGAAAAAGAAAAAATAAAAAATAAAATAATTTATGATAAAATGACATTTTTAGTATAAATTTTCTTTTATAAAAGTTATTTATAGAATTTATATGTGCTTAATTGTATATATAATAGTATTTATATGCATACATATATATATATACATAAAAGAAAAGTTTTGGAAGAATTTCCCAACATTTTTTAAGATTTAAAATTATTTTTTTAATAATTTAATTGTATTTTAAAAGAATTCTCATTTAGGCTATATTAAATGAGATGTCAAATGTATATAAAAATAATTCCGCCTTCTGCCCCACCCATAGTGTTTTCAGGACAATGATAATTTTGGTGACAAAAATTATATAATTCTTCTTATATTTAAAGAAGAATGTTTGTATTTGTTTGTTTCAGAACTCTTTCCAAACGCATTAAGCTATTTTATTAAAATTTTACAGAAAGGCACTCTAGAATTGAGCATAGGCCATGTTGGATTGCAAACTTCTGACTGGCTTTGGTACCTGTTCCACAACAGCTGGTACGCATTAACTATATTTCAAAAACCAAAATGTTACAGAACAGAAAATTTGTGTTCTGGTACTCTATCAAAAACAAATAAACATGTATTTTACCATTTTCCAAAATTGGAAATGGATTGGGCAGCTGCCATTCAACTCCTAACATGACGAAAGATATTCTAATATCCGCGAATATTTCAAAAGCAAAAGACGTGGCAGATCTCAAAATTTGTATTCTCTTATTCTGTCCAAAATAAATAAATATGAGCTTTACTTTTTTTCAAAAAGGAGCTGATTCTGTACCTGTCATAAGGCTCCCAGCACCCACCAAGAATATTTTAAAAGGTATAACAGACCAGAAAATTTGTACTCTTGTACTTTATCAAAATTAAAATTATTTCATCATTAGTTCAGGTAACTATCATACAACTTTTAGCAACCGCCAAGAATATATGAAAAACTAAAGGAATTACAGACCACCAAATTTAAGCTGCACTATACTATATTAAAAATAAAAAAAAATTGTATGTTGATGTTAAATTATATGAAATAAATGATATTTCTTAAGAGCCTACCATATTCAGACACTGGACTCCGGACACTGGACCAGTTACTTATATTAATAAAGCTTTTAATTACAAACAGTCAAAAAATTTAAGGCCATACCGTCCCCAGACACTGATACTAGCCTCCGATTACTTTTTTTAATAAAGTTTCTATTTATTTATATATATAAAAAAAATTTACAGACAAATGTCAAATATGAACCGCCTTAACAGCATATAGCTTATCACTAGTCGAGTCATCTGGTAAGATAAAATTGTTATCCAATTTTTGTGTGCCGCAAAACTAATAAATGTATGAAGTCTATCTAGCGGTTTTCCAAAACCATCAAAATTTGAACGAGAGAGGGTCGTTCTTGTTGCTAAAAATTAAAATGTTTAAGAAATAAATAATCAAGTACACTTGCACACAGTAAATGCACACAGTAAATGTATACAGGCAAAACAAAAGTGTAGTAGATAACGATGAGGTCACAAATTTTCCATCGGAGTTCACTTAATCGAGCTGTATAATCAGAATATTGTCTTAATTAAAGTGGGATAAGAGTACCATCTAGCTACTATCATCTAGCATAATGCATAAGTCTTATGTTAAGATAAAAGTAAGAATTTAATATTTGAATGTAATAGATTCTATGACGTAATCAATTAACCTATAATATAATGACATAATCAATTAACAAATTATATTATCCTTGCAAATCAAAAACAAAGAGAACTTCAAGCTTTATCAGGCAATACGTGGCAATTCTGCTAGTTTTTAATAAAAAGAAAGGTGGCGCAGTAGATCCCAGGTTCGATTCTTGATGAAGCAAAATGCTTTCTGAATTTTTGACCTTGTACCAGTACCCAGTATTATTTTGGGATAAAATAAATTAAAAAAAAACATTATTTGACAGTATACAAAATAAATAAAATGGAGCTATATTATATTTAAGAAGACCTAGTTTCCGACAATAGCAGTGGCTTTTCACATTTAATGTGTTGATAAGCCAGTAATTTGATCGAAATGAAATCGAAACATGTTCGAAATATTGTTTAAGTTATTGTAGTATAAACTTGCAATACCGTATGTACAAAATTAAGCCCAAAAAGGTTATTCTACCTCTAAGTTACTGTCAAAAGCATAAAAAAAACAAAAAAAAAAGTTGTTGTTACTCTTTGATAATTTTATTTTCAATTTGATTAATTGATTTATTTGCAAAATTATAATTATAATTGATAATTTTTGTGTACTACATTTTATAGTCATGAATTAAAATCTTAAGAGGTTTTATTTGAATTCAAAATTCCTTAATTTAGAATAATTTAGAGGTATCAGTAAAACTTAAATATATAATGAATGCCTAAAAGAATTCTGGATGCATTGCTCTTTATGAATACAAAATAATTATTTTATTATATCCACACGTCAATGAAAATATGGTAAACCAATTGAAATTCCCGAACGAAATGATACTGGGGTTCTGTTATCTAACTATATACTAAACTAAACAATATGTTTCGGATTCTAGTCACGTTCAGGACAAGGATGTTTGATTGAAGTTTTTATTTATTTCATTATACCTACGTACCTCTACACGAAACAATGAAGTATTACAAAACTTAGTAAAAGTATAATTCGGTAAAATTATTTAAATAAAATTTTATTTATTTTTTATTATTCATATCTCAAAATTTGCTTGGTAGAAAGTAACTCATACAGAATTTATTCTTATATAGTAGGTTCTTCTTTTTGAATGACAAATGAAAAAGTTAAAAAGAAAAGAAGTTATAGTGCAAGAGTATTATATAGTAAATTATATACATACCAATATTTACGAATTTAAAATAATTTGTCATACTAATGCTAATGTTAATGCATGTACGTCGATAATACATCATCAACACCTAATAGTGCTGATGCTAAAATAAATGTTGATAGTGCTAATGATTATGCTAATACTCTCTGCGATCGAATCAACCGCAGATTAAATCAATTTTCTTATGTGGCTCCATGAAATATTCATTTAGCAATAAATTGTCTATGGTAAAAAACCGATGATTAGTATGTATGATGTAGTATAACTGATTCTGTATCTAGTAGACGTTTTTCCAGATTTCAAACGTTCGGATTATATTCTGTTTATAAACAATTGTATCTGATGCTGATGTTATTGAAATTTTATTATTAAAATATTTTATTTCTGCATAGACAATATGGAGTAAAGTAGAGCAAAATACTAAATTTTAACTGAACAAATTCGTTTATATATAATATATCCGCACACACATATATATATATGTACATTTATGTATGTGTATTATTAAATCAGACTGATGATGGTCCATAATAATTAAATTTACTAATTCAACATTAAAAATTATTTTAATTTTAATATCATGGTGGTGATGTAATGGATAAATATAATTTATTATAATATGGCTACACACACAAAATTCCATTAACTTTTTTTTAGATGTGGATTTTTTAAAATTTTATTTAATACTTTTTATTTGGGAATTCAAGATCAGATTAATATTTATTGCTAAATTTGTAAAAATTTGTATCTAAAACCAAGGTCATTTGAACAATTAATGTAAGTATTGTATTAGGGATACAACTGGTTTCAAATATATTTTTTTAACCTAAAATAATTATTAAATATATTTTTTTTTTTTATTTCAGGTAAAAATACATTTTTAAATTTATAATATATATATAAATTATATTTAATAATTAAAATATTAAGAGACAATCAACCATAAAGAACATCTTGACATTTTCCCAAAAAAAAAAATAAAATAAATAAATAAATTAGAAATATATATATACACAGTTTTATATTTTGTTCCCTCTGTTAGTTTTCAGTTCAAACAGTTAAATTAAGTCATTAAAATTCAACCAAATCTAATTGAATTATGTATACATATATTATACATTTAGTTGTAGGTATATGTGTAGGACCACAAAAAGTTTATATATATATATATAAAAATATAATATAATTTAAATGCGAAATATCTTGAACAGTATTTCATCGTATTTGTGTTTAAAAAATTATATTGCCATAAATTAATAATAACAAAAATAAAAAAAAAGAACAATAAATAGCATTTATAGATGTATTAAAATTTTTATACACTTAAAATAAAATTATTATTTATTCTATTCGAGCCACCTTTTATTCAACTAAAGCAAATTAAATATCTTTTGATTGCCACCGACTTTAAAAATTCTTACAAAGAACAGTTTTAAAAATAAAATAATTTTTTTTTGTTTTGTTATATTTTTTTTTTTATTGTTTTTAATTTTTTGTTTTTTTAGTTTTCTTTGCACCACCTTTTAAAATGGTATATTTGTATATGAACAAAAAAAAATAAAACCATCTTTAGATTTACAGAAACTCTTAAGATAGAATTATTATTTGATCAGCATGGGGTTGAAAATCTGCCATTTTTTTCTTCCATATTTTCTTATAAAATTTTAACCACTACCAAAGTAAATTCAAAGAACCAAAAAACAAAAAAAAAATATATACCAAAAGAACGGTAAAAAAGGATGAAAAAAGAACAAATAAATTGAAGTCATAAATAATTTAAGTAAACTTACATTCTATAAAGAATGAAAGAAAAAAAAAATTAAATAAAAGGATTTTCGATTAAAAAAGAAAAAACAAAGCAACAAAAAATGCATTTGGCAATAATAATCACATATAAAGAATATCATATATAACCTCAAGGGATATATTTAATATATGAATATATATAACACAATATACGATGTGTATACATAGATTGTTATGAGTTAAAAACGCTATTATATAAAATATCTTCAATATCTATAAAAGGATTCAAAAATTAATCATTGTAATATTTTGTCGTTAAATAAATTGCCTGAAATAAATTTTATGTTTGTTTTCAAATATAAAATTTGTTTATTTAAAATAATAATTTTTAATTTAATAAATTTTAATAATTGTTTTAGCCAAACTACATGTATATTAAATATAAGTTAACTTACATGAATAATCTAAATTCAATGATCATTTAAATTATTTATTTATTTTCGTCTTTTATGATAGGGATAAAGTGTATGAGCATCTGAGAATCGCGAACATGTCAGAGAGTATTGACAATGTTTCATTCACAATACTTTGTTTTGGAATGTTGCAGTATGGCTTGAATATGAAATTCTTTAATATAATAATATAACTTAAGTTAAGATTATATAATACTATAAGATGTCGTATTCAATATAAGAAAGTGTAAAAATGAAATCAATTTTAGCAAAAATTTTCTGTTGCTGAATTATTTGTTTCCAAACATTTGTTGAACAATTAAGTTTAAAATATTTGATGCCAACATTCTTTAGTGTTCATCTCAATATAGCAATAGATGTGTAACAATATAAATTTTTTATTTTGATATACAATTTTTGTACATGTATTTGGGTATATATATACTCATATAGTCATACCATTTCTATTATTTCGAAGAAATTTTGAAACAGTTGTGAGCTTTGAAATGAAATATTTTCAATTTTAAAGCAACAACATAAGATATTTTTTAAAAACAGTGTGACAGTCTTATATGGAATGCGATTTTTTATCTTAATATATAAAATCGATGGTGCATATCTTCATGTTTCAAGATCTACTTTTTGAACACAGAACTACAGAACCAAATGTTACCATAATATCAACAAATATTACGGACATCGTAACTTAACATATAGGCTACTTGTTCTTCGATAGGTGGCGCTGGGGTGGCTTTATTTTGAAAAATCGTATTTATGGGGCAAATGAGTTGAAATTTGGAACATATATTTAGGTGATAAAATTTACAATTAATTCGTATTAAAATTAATAGTAACTAAACATGATAAAAGTATTTAATAAAAAAAAAATTATATAATTTTAAAAAAAATAATATTGAAAAGTGAAAAGTAAAATTTATTTAAAAAGGAAATTAAAAAAGGCCACGACGACGTACAAATTTAAGTCAATATACTCGACGAAGTCCAAATGAAAGGAGACGTCGAGCAACTTTAACACCACAAAAACTACAAACAGAAGAATATGAATGCAACAATTATATTAAAAAAAAAGTGAAGAACAAAGAGCTGAACGAGTAGAATATAGCAGAAATAAAAGTAGAAAATCACGTTAACAATTAAGTGATACAAAATAGAAATTTAAATCAATTAAATAACACGAATGCAAATACGTAGATCATTAACATTGGCTTGTCATGATTTGACCGTATTGTTATTTTGATTATGATCCTGAAATTGATTATACTGTGAGTGTTGTCATGCATTAAAATTTCAAAATTCAACACCTGGAATGTGCTGTTGCTCCGGAAAAGTTGATTTACCAAAATCAAATTCACCACCAGAACCTTTAAAATCATTAATGAAAAGAGAAACAGCAGAATCAAAATTATTTAAAAAAAAAAAGAAAATTTAAGCATTGCTTTCAAATGACAAACTTCAAAGCAAATAAAATTGGCAGTAGTCAAACTGATCATAATTTTAATTCAATAATTGTCTCCAAAATTTTTACAAATTTATTTTATGAGGAAAGATCAAGTAAATCTAGGTTGTCAGTACAATCATTTAACTTTTTTATAATAAAAACGAACTTATAGTGATTTCATAAATAGTTTTTAAAATGATTAGAGCTAAAAAATCATTGCAGAGAAAGATGCTATAATATACACTTCAATATTATACTGATGGATGATGAATAGATCGCAGAAATACCACCTTATCTTGAGTCTATCTTTTCTGCTTTCAGTGATGATATTTTACAAAATTATATATCAATTTTTTACTTGACGACGAACCAGATCCATCAGCTTTGAAGGCTGATAATAAATTATCCACGGAGAATATGACTGGCGCACAAACGATTCTTGGTTACTATTTCTGAAGTGGAAACACAAAAGACCAGTCACTGTATTGTCTAATTTTCATGATCCATGTAAGCTAATGACAGTTCTGAAGCGAAAATTGATGGAACTCAGGAAGAGGTTACCATGCCCGCAGATAATAGAATATGAATAATATTGAAAAATTCGATAAACTAAAAAAATATTATGAGATCGATAAGAAAAGTAGAAAATGGTGGCATCGAATTTTGTTCTTCTTTCTCGATGCGGTAAATGCATACATTTTGCCAACATTTTATGACAACTGTGAACCCCTGAAAGAGTTCAAGTTAGATATTATTCGAAGTCTTATGAATACTCCACAAAATACTAAAAATGACTTCAAAAAAGACCATTCAAATAAAAAAAAAGAAGTCGTATATTGAATCATCTTATCATCACCAACCAATAAACACAAGCCTTCTTCAGTGTGGTCATTGCAGTTAAAAAAGGTCATCAAAGACGAATCAATTGGATGTGCTCAGCGTTATAAATTCCTGTGCTTGAGCAAAACTAAAAGTTGATTTAATGATTTTCATCAGCAAATGCATCTTTATTTGGGCGGTGGTATGATTTTTATATCGCATCCTTCAAACAGGACTCTTTAAGGATATATGTATATATTTTTTATTTATAGTTTCATTCAACAAAATGTAACCAAATAATGCTTACATTTCACTTTATTTCACCCTTGCTCCTGAAAAGAGTTAAAGAACTTAAGATAACAGTAAACATTCAAATGATCAGTAAAATAATAAAATATATTTTTTATATGAAAGATAAAATATTAATTTTTAATAATTGTTAAAATTTGAAACTGAATTTGTTTTTTAGTACATCTTTTATCATTCCTAAAATTTTATATTAAAATTTTATATCTACCCCATTGCAGTAAAATTATAAACAAATTTTTACGTATCCATTTTACGTATTTCGCTATAACTGCAGCCTAATGAGAAAAAATGTGTCGATAAAAGTTCAGCCATTTTCATCAATTTCCATTAGAATGGACAGACTATTTAATTTCTTAAAGTTTTTGAAATTTTGTATTTCTTTTTATTTTCTATTATAAAATAAAATAATCTACTAAGAAAATATTATATGAAAGACCAGATACGCATATCCTTTAACAACAACAAAAACAATTTTTTTTTTTACCGAAAATGTTATGAGAAACTTTATAATATGTTGAATGACATCCTTTGTGAGCCCTTGATTTATGTCTATTTTTCCAGTAAAAGATGAAGGGAACAAAAAAATATATATATATAGATATAAAAATAAAACCGGGTATTAAAAAGGTTCATTCTATAGATAGTCCTGAGGGAAGTATTTACTATATTATGTGTAAAAATAAACTTCTTTCTATAATTTTCAGTTACTGTATGTCAAATTTTTTTAGATAAACTTCATTTATGTACATAAGAATGTAAATGAGAAGAGAAACCCCTTTTGTGTTTACTTTAAGTTTGTATATATACATATATATATATATATATATATATGATGTATGAAATATATATATAAAAAATAATTTAAAATATTACTGATTAAGACATTGCGTGCGTGCAGTCACTATAATGTCTGGGGGAAACCAAACGGAAAAGTTTTTTTTTTTTTAATTTTCGATCCTTTTCCTTTCTTTTTATTTTTTATTTATTTTGTTTTTTTTTTTAAATTTTAAATTATTATTTGACTTTGTATCATATTTATTTTCATTATTTGAATAGAATATCCCAGTGAACAATTTAAATATAAAATATCTTCCAAATTATGGATTAATATTTTATGTTTTCAATATTTTCTTTATATTAAATATTATTCCTGCAAATATGAAAAAATATCCATATATATATACCTATATAAATATATTTTTGTGTTCAATAGATTTTAATATCATGCCACATATACAATATGTTAATAAGGTAAAGCTACTAGACATCTATATAGTTGACTATGCATTTAAAAAAAATTAATAATGAGCACTGGCTTAGTTAGACACACTCAATTCTAACGACTGATGACTATTCAAATCTCTAAAGAATATTTTAGAAAATAGAAATAAAAAAAATAAAAAATAAATAAATAAAATAAATAAAAATGGTTTCAATAATAATTTTTATGGTGGTTGACAGGATAGGATTTTCATTATATTATTTTGTATTATTGTTATTGTGCATAACAGAAAAAAAATTTATGTTCACTTATAAACTTATATAAAAATAATATACATAATTATATATTTATAATGTGTATATATATACATTTATACATATATATATATATTTATCACTATAATTGTAATTATATAATGAAATGTCATTCAGGAGTACGTCAACTGAAAACAAAAACAAAATGTCTCTCTGTATTATGGAAAAACATTTTGCAATACCAATAATATCAAACTCTGATTTTTATAGATTTGATCATTAAGAAGAGGAAAAAATCATGACGCATAAAAACGATGGTCTCATCAATAAAAAAGTAACAAAAAAAATCGAAAAAAAAAAAAATTAAAGTGCATGTAGTTTTATATTCTACACTATATAGAATTTTTGTTTTTGCTTTTGTTTTTTTTTTTTTTATTTTATATTTTTACGATCTTCTTTACGATTTGTTTATGGGAAGAAGTCGTAAATAGTAAATTTTATGAAGGTACCATCAAGAGACTAGTAACCATTTATATGGGTGTAGGTAGGTTACAAGTGGTAATTTTAGTGTTTCTATTATAATTGTGGTAAATAAAAGAGTAGATTATTTTAGAGATAAAAATAAATTTAACAGATTTTAGTAAACAGTCAATTATTTTCAAATAAAATTAATTTAATAACGTAATAAAAGTGATTTTTAAAGGCAGTTCGGTTTTTTTTTATTTTTATATTTTTTTCATTTATGAATAAAAACAATTAAGATCATATTATAGGACTCAATATTTTGAATTGTTCAATTAGAAATAAATTACATATATTTCATGTACATAATAATGTTTTTTTAATTGATATTGAAATAAAAACTGTGCTACAATAATAATGATTAGATACTATAGAAAGCATGTCACTCTAATATTAAAATATACCTATTAATATGGTATAAATATATGCCGATGTAATTGTTAGGTACAAACTATATGCAGTAATTTGAAAATAGTATAATTTTATTTCAATATATTTATTTTTAATATATTCCTTTAAAGGTAAAATCTTTAAAGTTCAATATGGGGGGGGGGGAGTATATATTGGAATTAGGGTAGATGAATTTTATGAAATCTCATACAATACTTTCGGTCCGTGATACGGATATTTTTTAGTTCTGAAATTAGACCATTTATAAAAAAAACATATATACGTACACATTATCGTAATTAATTACGTTTATATCAAACAATTTACTCCATATAATTAAAATTTGGTTTAGAAATACAAAATTATTTTAATATAAAAAATACAAAGGTAGTGTATTAATATACATATTTTAGTTAGAATGTAAGTTTTATAAATAATTAAATATATAATATGGAAGAATATTTTCCAGTAGGAACATAATATTTAAGCTTTTCGACTATAAGTAGAATTTAAACATATTATAAATACATCATAAATTATAATAAAAATATTTTTTCTTATACCTAATACATTACTAATAATTTTTATTTTATGATAGCTATTAAGAAAGTTCGCTTAGTTTTGTTTGTAATTGTAATTATAAATGAAAAAAATAAATAAAAAATATTAAAATAATGAGAAAAAGAAAAATGATGCTCGCCCCGAATTAAAGCCATAAAAAATTTTTATTTTAAATTTTTTTTACAAAATAAAAAATTTCGAAATTTTAAAAAAAAAAACTCCGTAATAAATTAAAAAAGATAAATTTGGGGGAATTTTAGTAACTTTTGTAATGAAAATTATTAACTGTACACTTATTCTAATCAACGAAAAATCAAGATTAATATGTGTGTACCGTCAAAATGATTACACATTGGTATATAGCATTGACATAGCATTAAACATCGTTTATGAAGATAGATAAGAGTCGATTTGAATAGTTTCTTTGGCAATTGCATTTACTTGAGGATTAAAATTAAGGAAGCCATTAAATGTTTAAATGATATTTAAGTTTTCAGAAGAGAGTACAAAACATAAAAACAAGTACAAAAATTTTTATTTCAAAATGGAGCACGATTTTTTCTTATACTATATCCTAATTCATGCTACCAATAGTCGATTCAATCTCGCAGTAATCATCTTGTAGCATCCTTATCCTTATTCTGATCAAATAATGAGCCATCAGTCATCCATCACAATTAGGGTAAATAATAAATAATATTGACAAAGAAGGAAATAAGTAACTAATATCAAAATATTTAGTCATATTATTTTAGTTAGACTTATGCAATATGATCACAGGATGACAAAATAAAATACTAGACGTAGTTCTATAATACATTATAGAGCAAATGATTCGACAAAACAAACATGGCTAAACGAATTCGAGAACAACTGTAAAAAACGTTATAATTGACTCATTGAGGTCGCAGTTGTGCCAAGAAAGATAAAAATAGAATTCAAAGCTAACGCCGAGCTATAACAACAATAGTCAGTTGTTATAACATAATTTAAAGTATATATACAAGTTATTTATCACATTGACACTGTAGGTCTTTAAATTAGCAATCGGTGCAATATGTATATATTATGTATATATATATATATATATATGTATTTATTTATTTATTCAATTCAATTTCTCAAAAAAGCCTTACTATAGCTCGTGCAGAGTACAAATTTATAATAATCTGTTATTAATTTAATTGAATCAAAATTTCTATTAAACATAATATACAATTGCAGAATATTATAATTTAAGAAAGAAATACTCGTACACAAATACATCGAACGAAACCAACCGTATAGTTTTCAAGCAAGCTAGTAATAACCGGAGTCTGCTGATTGATAATATATGCTCTTATAACAGATCCGGAACTGAAGGCAGACCTGCAAAAATGTTTGCAGCAAATTCTATGAACCTAAAACTTTCTTCTTCAAAAGAGTTTATTTTCGTCCGTGAGTTAAGATCTATTTAAATTTAATTATAAAATAAAATTTAGTTATACGAAAGTTGCTCCATCATTCTTAATATCAAAGTCATTAAAACTAAATATGATTCCATTAAACTAAAACAATAATATTTGGGAGATTTATTAATAATACTGGGGAAAAATGAAATTAAAATTCTTTTGGTTGAATCAATTCACACTGTTTTGAGTTAATTTGACCAGCAATATTCACTTAAAATATGAGGCACTGGTTATATCACTTTTTCACTTTGATTATAACTGGCTAATAATTTTTCCAAGATTATATGCATGATTATAAAAATTCATCATATTTGACGTTTTCGTTAGTCTATAATATACTGTTATTTTTTTAATTCTGTAAATGGGCGTTTAAAAACAATGTCCAAATATGATTTACATAAACTTTGATAAAGCTGACAATTTTTTTTCTGGCAAAGCAGCCTTTAATTTTAATTGGGTTACATTATCTATACTGAAATGACATTCAAATTAGTATATAACTTTATTTTGATTACTCTATTATATTTCCCCAGTTTTATTTTATATATTTGCATGTTTAACATCGATATCAGCATAAAAAAGGATTGAAATCGCATTATCTAGATATACATGAAACACTCAAATTTCATTTTCACTTTTTAAACGATATTGATTATTTTTAAGTTTACGGGTTAAAACATTCAATGTCAGTATTTCAATAAATAATTGATTTATATAACAATTTGTTAATTTCATACTGTCTATCGATATGGTGTATAGAGGCTATCTGAATAGGTTCTAATCAAAAGTTGGATGTTTAATTTAAAAAAAAAATAATGAAATAAAGTCAAAAAACGTGATTTCGATTCTTGAATAGTCATTCAAATAAAAGAGATATATATGCTTTTTGAGAAGATTTTGTTGTTTATAACAGTTATAATTTTTTTTTACATGTAATTATATGATATGCTGGAACATTCGTACAAGTGCACAAATAAATACTCGCAAAAACATTAGTTGTTCCATTGTAATAAATTGCAATGCCGTATTTTATATACCATATTTTGTATACAAATATATCATATACACGTACCAATGCTGTAAAAATATACGAAATTATAAGTCTACAAAATTACATAATATATATAACTTAAGTACAAATAATCCTTTGAATAATTTAAAAATACAAATATCTGTGTAAATATCTTCTGTTAGTGCTGACAAAACTCATTATGGTGTGATTTAGGGACTATTTCGGCATTAAATTATTTTAAAATGAAGTTATATGAAATCAATTTTTATGCAAAAGAGGCTCGATCAGAGACTATTAAGTCTCTTCAAGCCATTTAAAAAGATTTTTTATTTTTGTTAATTTCATTAAAACTATCTTAATAATTTTATTATACATAAAATACAAGATATCAAGTATAAATTTTGATTTGAATTAATGAAAGCTTGTGGAAGAGAGAAAATCCAATGATTTCTTCTTCTAGAAACTTAATTTATTTGGCTAGTTGTTTGAAAATCTGCAACTTAGCTCCAGCGGCGTGAATCTTTTTAGTCTGTGTTTCTGCCGAGTAATTAAAAGCTGTGGATCCAGCACATTTGGGCTATTTTGAAGTTTTGAGTGATATGATGTTTACTTGGAAGTAACTGTTTCTTTTACAAATGCAATCTTGAGATCTTCTCGTATTCTGTCGTTTTTTATAAATCAAGGGACGTTTACAATGGATCGCAGTACTTTGAATGAGTGAGTTACTTGTAGTACCCCATAGCTCTAGACCGTATGTCCATATTGGTTTCAATATTGATTTGTATATCATTAATTTGCTATAATTTGATAGCTTGGAATAACGCTCTAAAAGCCAGTATAGTTGGTTGAACTTTATTCTGAGTTGTCTGTTCTTTTGGACAATGTGAGTTCAACTGAATTCACCTGTAGCTGTAGTGAATCGTTTAATTTTACTGCAGGACAGATATCTTTACGATATGTAAACGTAACGTACAAAGATTTTGATGTGTTTGCCTTTATTCTGCATTTCATAAGCCAATTTTCAATTTTGAAAAGGTTTTCTTGCAATATTTTAGACGCTATCATCGGATTTGTATGGGATGCCAAAATAGCAGTATCATCAGCAAGTTACTTTTTGCCCCGTGTTTGGGGCTAATATTAACTGCTCAGAGGTAACTATTAACTTATGGGGTATTTATTGACATTAATAATAACATTCCGTTTCTTTTTAAATAAAAACTATTGCGATGAGTTGTTTTTTATAAATTTTAAATTTTTTAAGATCATTTTATTTTATGTATTTTATTTTATTTAATTTAATATGCTTAATAGAAAAAATAAAGTAAAGAATAGATATTATGAAAAAATAACGAAAATAATAGCAATTCAATATTCAAATAAAAATAAAACTTAACGTTATTTCATACTTCAGAGAACATAATAATAAATTAAATTAAATGATATTTCAGTCTTTTTAAATCTGTATTATATTATATTATTAATCTATATAATAATAATATAGATTAATAATATAATAAATTGTTTTTTTTCAATAACACAAAAGTCACAGTTCTTGTTTTTCTTTTCATTTGAGTTTGGTTAAATTTTTTTCCTGTGTCAAGGCAATGGCGGACCATTACGAATGAAAATGTGTGAATATTTGACATGGGGAAAAATAAACATGGGAGGAACTGCTAAATTCCAACCACGATAATCGAAACAATTAAAGTTGCAAGTATTCCTCTTTCGGCTGATGTTACGGCTCCAATTTGTTTTTGTCCACGTTGAGCTACGATTTTCTTAGGTTTTTGAACTGTAGTTATACCAGTTTCGTTTACATTCCATATGTTTGATGTAGAAAACTGATATTTATTTAAAAGTAGCTTTTAGTTTTCAAAAAACGGTTCTATATTAGTTTTATTAAATGACGTAGCTCTGCTTAAAAAAAAAAAAAATGTAGCTCCAGATGTTCTAATTGATAATCTGGGATTTCTTTGGATAAATTTGATAAGCCAATCAGGTCCAGACATCTCGTATGTATGCCAAGAAGGTGAAATGTTATTCATTCTTAAGAATGTAGCACATTGATAAGCTAGTTTTCTTACTTCTTAGGAAGCAATCCGAAATAGATACTGGAACATTTTAATAAATAGTTAGTTATTTTTTCTTCTTGTTGTGCAAAAAACACCTTTCTTGGTTGTTTAAAACCAACACAAATGGCAGTGTCCTCTTTTTTGTTCTTCATAAATTTATACAAAGTGACATGACATAGATTGAAATTTTTTGCCCCTTTACGTAAACTAACTTTTTTTCCAGAACTTCCTGAGCTGCTAGCTGGAAAATTTCTGGACCCTCTGTTTGTTTTTCTTTTATAATTTCGCATTCAGAAAAAATTACAATAATGAAAACTTAATTTTTCTCAAAAACATAAAATGGGGTAAGTATTAACATTGTTAAAATTTGCCCCGGCAATATGTTAACACTTACCCCATTACCTCTTTATAATTATTTCTTTAACTTTACCAAAAAGTTTGTAGATATTATTTTAAATTAGTAAAAAACATAAAAATTAACTAATAATAGAGCAAATAAATGGAGTTTGGATATAAAACCAACAGTAAACTTACCTACAAATCAAAATTTAATCACCCAAAAAATTTATGTTTTTGACTAAAAAATCTGGCCGTACACCTAACCTTTTCACACAACGTTCAATGACAAACCGAGTAATGTCATACAATAGAGATCTTAATAAAGAGAGAAATTAATAAAAAACTCAACATCTGAGATGGGTAGTATATGCGTAAGTTGCGTGTTAATTCTTACCCCTGTTAATTTAAGCCCCTATCTCCCCTACACCTGATTGTATTAGTCTAATATCTGTAATATCGCTTTTATACTTTACTACAAATTTCCGATTACTGAGGTATGATCTAAAAAATTTATGATAATGGTGAGGCAGCAGCTTTTTCAATTTAATCAATAAATTTAAATTTATGCTTCAAAATTTATCAATGTAGCTTATCATATTTACACAAAATTAAAACATTGTTCTTACTTTATTAATTCTCAATCAGTTGCTTCCGTCCATTCAATTATTATTAAGTTGTATATTAATTTTGATGAGAATAGTTAAAATAATTTTAATTTGCCTTCTAATAGTGAAATTACTAACAATGAAATTAAAATTACAATCGAAGCTATATTTAAATAATACATATTAGAACAGTAAACCAATTAGAAGATCATAAAATAAATAGCTCAGATCCGGTTTAATATTAAATCGATAATAATAGATTGTTAACTAAGTTATAATTGGTTTTCCATATAGTTAAAGAAAAAAAACATTGTAACAAAAATATAATCGAATTTGATTTTAAATTACATTCATTTAAAAAAGATAGGAAAATTGATAGAACGTAGCTAGTCTTGAAATAAGCACGTAATTAATTAAATATGCTTCCTTTCCTGTTTGTATTAATAAATATATTTTGATTTCAGTATATAAAAAATAACCTATCCCATTTGTTTGAAGATTATAAAAATTGTGTACATAAATCTGTGAAGTAGAAGTATCTATAGTGATATTAGCTTTATTCTATGATTTTTAATTAAGATCATAGAAAACTTTTTTTCGAATTTAAATTGAAGGTCGGTTTGCTTTATGTAATTTTCATTAATTTTAAGGTTTACGTCAATAGAAAGACGGTATTCAATGCAGTACAATAAATTAATAACATTTTTTAAATTGTTCAGTGATAATACAATACGTCTTAATAAACATCAAAGGATAGAACTATAACAGACAATGCTCTTATTTAACTTGATGTTGAATTTGGAATGAAAAAATTAGATAATAGAGAATTAAAATATACCGCTACTGATTACTGAAGGATACATAAAATACATAATAGGATGCACCATATATAATATTGACATTATTACAGAAATATAGAAGCACTACATACGTTAAGTATTTATACAAGATGTACCAATAGATAAAGCATAGTGTAACTTTGTACATTTGTAATTTTGTCTATTATATTATGTAATTTGGTCTTATATAATTTTGTCCCGACACCATTATATTTATATATGAATTGAAACAAATTTAAAAATTATTATATTATTAATAGAAAAAATCAAGTTAGTCTAAGTAAATTAAAAGTCATAGGTGTATTATACATTAGTATAAGCTCTTAATTATTGAAATTAGAAATAAGGAAAAATGTACAATGAAATTAAGGCATAATAAAATAATAATAATATTAAAATATAACAAAACATAACAATAAATAAAAAAAATTAAAGCTAAAAACTACTTGCCAATGTAATAATTGAAATGTTAATCACAGTTTAAAAAAATTAATAAAAATTGAACCCTCTGCAAAATATAAATATTGAAAATAGAGAGACGGTCAGAGTTAACTAAAACGAATATAAGATCTTCTTTAGGGTGTCTTAAGGATAGGTTTGCTCATTCCGTAGTTAGTTCGATGAAATGCAGGGATAAATAGGTTAGAAGAGCGAAAGCGATTAGTAGTATTAATCTAGGCTCTAAGTCTGAAATATAAGTGGAATTAATATTTCCTTTTAACTATACTTCAGTGATGTAGATGACATCGACAATTTTCCGTCTTTCCTTTAGAGTAGCAAGATGGATTAAGTTTAATCTATGTTCATATGGTGACAAAATAATGGGGTTAGACCACAGAAGGTGACATAGTGCGAATCTTAAGATATTTTTTTTGATTAGTTCAATCCTATATACAGTAGTGACGTGGTATCGGTATCGCAGTATCGGTATCGCGGTAACTATCGATAATTGCAATTCCTCAGTATTTGCAACAACCTATTTCAATTCTACTGCTTCAATAAAGGCAACTCACAAAATTTTCTGACTTGGTAAAAGCAACATTTGTACAAAAATGTTGAGCAACAATTTATAGTGCATGGAACAATGTTGGTTCTTCAAAAATTTTTAATTGCTTTAAGAAAGTTATGCCTGCCGCAACGGAATGTGATTCGGAAGATGAAATTCCTTTAAATGAGCTCAGTATTCGAATTGATGTAGAAAATAATTCAAGTGAATCCGTACAAAATATACTGCAACAAATTTCTGATGGAGACATATTTAACGAATTTGAAATTATTGATTGGGTTTTGGAAAAAAAAAGATGATGAGAGTATTCAAAACTTGCTTGAAGAATTGAATGTGTTATCTATAGAGAAAACGAAACATACAGAATCTATAAAAGCTTTCGATATTTGTATCAAATAGTGTCAAGAAAAGGATATTTCTGTGAACGACTAAATCACTTTGCAGAATTTGAGAAAAGTGGCTAACGAAAAAAAAAAAAATTGAAAAATTAACACAGAAACCAATTTCAGATTTCTTTTAAAATATTATTGTCATAATTATTATGTATATAAATAGTACCTAAATGTCTTTGATTGAATAAAATAATGAGGTTCTGTTTTTTGTTTTAAGTTTATTTTATGCTATGTATATTTTCTGAAATAAAGTGGAATGAATTTATATGTATTTTTGAAGTTTATTTTTTATTGTTACAGCAAAGGAGAATAAAATACATATAAATTTATATGATAGTATGGCTATTCACATAGCTAATTACGGTTATACTCGATAATTGCAACATTTCAGTAATAGCAACTGCCTTGGTTTTAATTAGTTGCACTTACCGCGTCCTGTATATATGCATTTCAAAAAAATGGACACCAGATCTTACTGGAATATTCTAATTGGCGCCTAACAAGGCATGTCAAACGGATATATGGATATTAAAATTCACTACGCCAACCTTTTATAAAACCTAATATTAAATTAACTTTATTTATAATATTACTATAATGCAACTTAATTGTGCGAGTTTATCATTAAAAATTACATCTAAATCTTTTATAGAGTTAACAACTCTAATAGATGTCCGCTAATGAAATAGCATTTGAAACCATTTATCGTTATATTTTGCTTTATAAACTTAATAGATGTGGTATTCGGGAAACAGAAAAAGAATGGCTTAAATCTTATTTAAATAACAGAAAGCGAAAAACTAAAGTAAACGGGATATTTTCAGATGTTACAGAGGTTAGCATGAATGTTCCACAGGGAACTATTATAGGTTTAATGTTTTTTTTTATATACATTAATGATATTGTAAAAATGGTGAGAAATTTTAAAATAGTCTTATTTGCTGATGACGTCCTCCTTTACATTGGAAGAAGCTACGAGTGATGAATGTTTTAATACAATTCAATTCAATTCATTTATTTCCTTAAATATACATTTTTTTTTTTTTAAATACACAGATTTTTACAGAGTTTAGAGATATTCTCTTTACAGCTGAAACATTTTAAATTTTAAATAAATGGTACATTCTCATATTAATATTAAATTTTTAAGGGAAAACAGGATAGTAAAAACCTTATCCAAATAATTTTTTTTTTTTTTTTTTTTTTTTTTTTGTTTTTTTTTTTTTTTAGATAAAACTTACATTTAATTAAACTTAAAACTAAAAACATAACTAACCTAACTACTACTAAGATATATATTTATTTTAATTTATTATCTATATGTATTTACAAATTTACATACAAGTTTTGTATCATAATATTGTTTGAATATTGCAATTTATTATTAAATTTCTCTTTTATAATATTAATATTTTCGTCAACCATATTCACATTGGTCTTATCGTGCAACTTTTTCGTTGAAAAATAAAATGGTAAGTTCATCATTAGCTTTAGTATTTTGTTTTGTGAAATTTGTAATTTATTTCTATGTGTTTTAGCACAAGTGGCCCAGATTGGCGCTCCATATGTTAAAATTGGGGAAAAAATAGTTTTTAGAATTATTATTTTATTTTCTAAAGATAGAAATGGTCTCCGATTTATAAATGGGTATAGTATTTTTATGGTCATGTTAATTTTGTCAATTGTTTTATATATATGATATTGAAACGTTAACTTTTTATCTAGGTGCAAGCCTAAGTATCTTACGGTGTCCACCCACTTTATTTCAGTGTTGTTAAGAAAGAGATTGAATTGTGGCAACAAGGAGGTTTTTCTCTTTTTTGTAAAAAATATAGCATTTGTTTTTTCTGAATTTAATTTTATTTTCCATTTGTAATAATAGTCATTTAGGTTATTTAGGTACATCTGCAAATTTGATATAACGATTTGCGGGGAGGAGTTCGAAGTATATATGGCAGTATCATCTGCGTAAATTGAGATAGAGCTGTTCTCTATTAAAGGAATGTCGTGAGTATAAATATTATATAAAACAGGACTTAATACAGAGCCTTGTGGGACACCTGCTGCTATAGGTCTTAGTTCTGATGTAATGTTATTAATGGAAACGCAGAAATTTCTATTGCTCAGGAAGTTTTGTATGATTTTGATTAAAAATATTGGAAGACCGATTACATTAAGCTTATGTATTAGACCCTTATGCCATACTGTGTAGAAAGCAGCCTCAATATCTAATACTACCATACCAATTGACTTGCCTTGACTAAGGTTATTTTTTATAAAATTTTTTACTCTAAGAAGAGGATGTAGTGTGCTATGTTCCGCTCTGAAGCCAAACTGAACGTTAGGTAAAATGTTTTTGCGGTCAAGAAAGTGAACTATTTTATCTTTTATTAATCTTTCGAAAATTTTTGAGAATGTTTTTAATAAACTTATCGGGCGATAACTATCCGGATGATTAGGTGGTTTGCTTGGTTTTAATATTGGAATTATTTTCGCGATTTTCCAATCATCTGGGAAATGGCCAATTTCTAGGCATTTGTTGAAAATATTTACTAAGTAGTCAATTACTTTCCTAGGCAGTTTTTTAATACAAATGTTTGAGATTTCATCCAAACCTGGAGATTTATTCCTCTTTAATGTTTTTATGATATTTTTAACTTCGCAATTTTTGATTAGCTCTGAGTTTTTTAAAGAGTAGTTAATAGTTTCAATCTGTCTACTACACGAGTCTACTAAATTGCTTGTATAACTATCGGAGAACAAATCAGTGAGTTGATGTTTTTTTTCTAATTGTTTGCTTATCAGATTAGCCTTTTCAAGATGTGTCAGGTACATTTCATTGTTAAAACTAAGTGGTGGCATCACTTGATGTTTATTTTTAACAACTTTTATTATTTTCCAAAAGGGTTTTGAAGCTTTGTTGAGTTGTTTTAGTTTTCCATTCCACTTTTCATTGCGAAAAAGAGTAATCTCTTCATTAATTTTTTCATTTAAAAAACTTATTTGAGCTTTGTAGATAAGTTTTAATACAATGAGTAGAGATTTAAGGAAGGTAAATCATTGGCTTAGTGGAGATAACTTAAATTAAATGCAGAATATATATAAAGAATAATAGCATAATATTCGCTTATATACAATTATTGAAGTATAGTTATAGTGCAATAAAATACTTAAGGTTTAACTTAATTTTAAAAATCATATTGATAATACTTATGTAAAAAAAATTCTAAAAAATTGTATTTTTTTTCTAAGGTTAGAAGTTAATTATCAATAGCGCAATTAAAATTTTTATACGATGATTAAGCTTCATTTTGAATTTTGAATGCAAAAATTATTAAATCGAGGAATAAGAATTATACTGAAATGTAACAGGTTTATTTAAATTTTGGGAATGCTTAATTCATTAAAATGACTTTCAGTTAACCCAAGGTTAAAATTTAATGTTTTAATGTTTGTTTTTAAAATTAAAAATAATATAACGCCTAGTTATTTAAGTGATAGATTGGTTTATGTTGGGGATGTTCAAAACTATTTTTTAAGAAATATTATTAACTTTCGGCTAAATTTTTTTAGAAATGAAAGTACTAAAAATACATTAATGTATGCATGTTTGAAGTTATTTAATGAACTACCATATACCATGTAATCCATAATTAAGCAGGTAATGTAATAATATGTAAAAAAAAATGTAAATTGTAGTTGATAAGATGATTTAATCTAAGCTCTAAATTATGAATGAATGAAAAAATGAATAAAAAAAATTAAATTAATTAAAAAAAAAAAAATTAATGAAGCACCTGATGAAATTAAATGTGAAAATAATCTATAATTATAATTGACGAGCATTTAAGGAGCTGCGCATTAGACAACTTTTCATTTTATTTCGCTTCTCTTAAATTAACTCCTATATATAAATGAGTTGCTTATAAAACAATATTGCGCAAACAGTTGAAATATTTTTACTCATATGGTTTTATTATTCAGAAAATACCTTATGCATATGTGAGTTCTTATTAAAATAAAAAAACAAAAACAAACAAATCTGTTATTATAATTACTTGCAGTGAACATAAAGTACATTGTACATATATATAAAATAAAAACAAAAAAACAAATACATCTAAAATATCTAATTTTCAAATCCATATTCCAAAGTACGTATCTGTATGGTGCTCCGGTCTGGTCAAACTGCGCATACTGTCATAAAAAAAGACTGTAAATTACGAAAATTAAACTACTAAAAATGTCACTAAACCTCCTTTGGTATCACAGTACATTAGATATCCATTTAAAATCCAAAAGTACGACGATAACAGACAAAATTACTATTAGAGCTCACAAATTTATTGCCAACTGCTCCAGCTCCGAAAACATTTTAATTATGCAATTTGTCGATAATTACTAAATGTAATTAAATTGTGATTGTTTGCTTTAATCATTTCTTTTTTACCTATTTTTTTCTTGTTTTCGATGTCTTTGTTTAGCTATAAATTATTTTAAGTCTAGTCATAAGTTTTAAGTAAAATTTTAAAAATACAAGTAGTCGCAAGGTGCTTGTAATTTTCCACAATTTTTCCTTGTATCAATTAAAATAAATTGTAAATCAAACAACAAATGTAATGCAAAATAAAAATAGAGTAAAATAAAACTCGCAGCTGTTAAGATACTAATAATCTAAACTCTAACTTAAGTATAAGAAGACTCTGTCATTATAAATTGTGTTTTGACAATTTTTTGGAAATAAACGAACTAACTATCTAACATCTAAAATAAAAAATATAAAAACATCAAAAAAACAAATCAAATGAATTCTTCATTTTTTATTTTTTTAAGTAGCTGTTTCTAAATTTTGGTCATTTTTAGTAATCATATAGTTTTGGTTAAAAATATGTATAGTGTGTATACCTCTATAATTACAAAAATATTTTATTTTTAGTAATTTTATCCATTAAATGCCACTTAGTATAGGAATATGTCGAACCGAAACAGTATATGAGGGAGCAGTATTTATATGTCCTAAATAAAACTTACTAACCACAATACTTTTTATTAAACACGAGTGGTTTCTGCTATGTCGTGAGAAGTCTATGTCAGTATGTAAATTACTGTTCTGTTAAAAACTTTAAATTTGGCTTTAACTTAAATTTTAATTACTCAACAGGGGCCCCTAGTTTATATACAACATAAACACCTTTTGTAGCAATATGTGAAAATAAAATTTACATCCAATTTTCTTTGTACATGTTAGTTTGTTTAATGTTTGTATAAAAATAAATTTTCAATTATATACTTATTGTTTATATACTTCAGTATGTACATGCATTTTTAAATAGTATATTTTTTTTTACTAAATAAATGAAAAAAATATATACACCACGTATAGAAATTATCAAGGTCAATTTGGAGTGAGAATGAATCATTAATTGGTCAAGTCATCTGCATATATTTGAAATTTCCTATTTTTAATTACTGATGGAACATCATTTATGGAGATTATAAATAATATGGGAACTAAGTGGATTACTGTCACGACCATCGAAAAGATGGTTGCAATGCTCAAAATACCACAAAACTCAGGTATCAGTTCATTGAAGAGGCGTAGTAAAGTAAAACAACGTGCCGTTTTACAACGCAGAGAAAAAGACAAATAGTAAAATTTCAAGTCAAGGTGAGACAAGGTGAGTGCAAGATTCCTTGAAAATTTTGGTGTAAATGTGTAAAATTCAATCAAATTTATTAAAACATTAATTAATTATTTTCTTATAATTAAATTTTTTTAAAGCTTTAAAACAAAAATATTTTACCGCATATCAAAAAATTATTTTATTGTGAAATAAAGGAAAACAAATTAAAAGAATTTTCTTTAAGACTTTATTTTTTTATACGAAATAATAAAATTGTAAGAAATACAAGAACTTGTTTGAAACTGGTTTCCAACAAATCTTATATATATGGAAAATATATATATATACCTGCATATTTATGCATATAACAATAACGATTAACAAATATTTTGGAAAAATAAATTTAAAGTTGAAAGATAACGAATATATAACAGTAAAGAACGAACATTAAAAACACTATAAAATAACATTTAATTCAGTTTAATTTCTTCTTTTTCTTGTAATTTATTTTCAAAAGTAGGAAGATACGTGGTATATCGCTAAAATTCTGATTAATCTTTTTTTACCATGTTTTCTTTTAAATTGTTATACTCTCACAAGTGAATCAATATTTCTTTATTTAAAAAAGTATATATATATATATATATATATAAATATATATTTATTTTTGTTTGCTTTCTGTATTTTTATTGTGTTACTTTCTTAATTTTCTTTTCATAAATTTTATAATTTATACTTTAAAACATTTATAAAACTTGTATAAATCAAGTAAGATTTATACCCACTGTAAAGCTACCTTTAATACATTGTGTTTTTTTTTCTTATAGCTATTTTTGTTTTTTGGAAAAATATTTGGAAATCGTAAAAATCAATATTTTTCAGATTTTTGGGTTTTTATTGAGAATAAAAAGGATTTTTAATATAATTTTATAATAAATAAAATAATAAATAAATAAATTTTATATGATAAAAAAAAAACGAAAATATAATAATTTATGTAAAAAAAAAATATAATAATAAAAATAGTTTTCAATCATTGTTATTTTATCTGAAAAATGTTTTATGGAATTTTTTATTATTAAAAAAAAAGACATTTTTTTTAAAAAATGGTTCTTTTCCATTGTTTACTTTAACTATATTAGGCGATGTATTTAGATAATGTGTTCTTTAATAATATTGAATTTAATTATGTAGTCCATATAGTTGGTTCAAGGGCGTAGTAAATTTTTAAAAGATTCAATATCGTTGATCATTTCAAACAAAAAATCTATTTTTTGACTTAATTAAAAAATGAAAAATATTTTTCCAACAAAATTAAAATTTAAAAAGAACTTAATGAAACCATGCCTAATATATGTACCTATATTAAAAAAACGAATTAAAAAATTTAACAGAAACAAAATTCATATCAAAATTGGAGTAATCATTTAAAAGACATTTAAGCATGGTTTATTATACAGGGTGGTCCGGTTTAGAGCAAAAAGTTTTTAAGGGGTGATTCCTTGGAGTATTTTAGGAAAAAAATTGTTCTAGAAGAGGAAATTCGGATTAGAAAAATTATGTCTAAAGAATATCAACTACAGCTCAGAAGAAATTGAAACTAGAGCAACATCTTCTTCATAGCTTTTTTTTAAGAATTAATACACCTAATTAAAGGTATATGTTGAATGAGTGTCAGACTTACCGTTTTTGAATAATAACTGGATAAAGTTTAAATTTTGCTTTTAAAAACTCAAAGTTTTGTAAAAAACGTTGATTATCTCGAAAAAATTCGCTATTTTTTTTTCTTTTTGTTGTGTTGATGCGCTACATCATCCCCTACAACTTTTTCATATACAACTTTCATATCAAACTTGCCGTTTTTCAAGTAAAGTCATATAAAATTTCATTAACCCTAACTAATTTTAGTAATTTTAACTAATTTTGACTAAAACATAAAATTGTTACAATATTCAACTCTCAGTTATTATTTTTCTTACTAAAACATGGGTTACCCAAATATTAAATATGACTTTACCTGAAAAACGACAAGTCTGATATGAAAGTTGTGTATGAAAAAGTTGTAGGGGATGATGTAGCGCATCAACACAATAAAAAAAAATAGCGATTGATAGAGATATACTTAAGTCACTAAAAAAAACTTAAGGGATGTTAAGTAATTTTACCGAACTGGGTGAATAACGTTCCAGTAAAGTTATAAACTCAAATGTATATTGAAAATATTTTCCACTCAACTCGACTTAAATGTTAATGAATGTATATATGAAGCCGGTATATGAAATTAATGAATTAAATGATGTAACTGTTTTTGTTTTTGACTTTAATAATTTTACCTAAGACCATAGGTTCTAGTTTTTTTCATTCAAATTCCAATCCTCTTCCAATACTTGTTCGTATTTTGGTTTTAAATTTTGATGTTATTAGCTATTAATATTCTTTGTATACAATTGTTTAGACTTATCATCTCTTGTATATGTACAAATTAATAAATGGGATGTTTTCTAACGTAGTATCACTAAAATTATTTTTTCTTTTACCTTCTGATAAAAAATATATTCTGAGCATAAGTTGAATAACAAAGGTGCCAGAATGCAACCTTGAAATAAACTCTATTAATTTTAAAATCACTCCTATTAGATCATTGATTGGAGCTTCATCAATTTGCTATCAATAAAAATTTCCCTTTTGAAAATTTTCCGGTAATTTTGAAACTTATAGGAGAAGTCTTAGATAATATAAACGCAAATATCTGTAAACTAATGAAAAGTTCCACAAAAGATATAAAAAAAAACACATCAGCTTTCATTTAAATTTAAAATCGTCCTTGAAAACTAACTCTGAAATTGATACCTACTGATGTTAGTAAATTCAATGAGCTATTATCAGTATAGCTGTCAACATACATCGTACATCAAAATGAATATCAAGCAACAAAAACCGTATCAGAAATAGAGGAAAAAATAACAACCAAGCGGAATCTTAGAAGAAGTTGGCAAAGGATCAACAACTCATGATCAAGCTATATGGAGTTATATGATCAAGCAGTGAAAGACTTAAAACAACTTTTGAAAAACAATTCTGAAGAAAGATTTAGAAATTGCTTTGATAGCTTAACTCCATCTGGTGAAACAAACTATTCTCTGTGCAAAACCACAAAGGTACATAACAGAAACTAAGATAACATCAACAAGAAGCTCCAATCAGATTAACTAAGGAAGATTAGGGTAAAAGTAAAAGCGACAAAATACAAACATTTTCCAAATATCTGGAGAGTGTACTCACTCCTCATGAAATCAATACTCAATCAGTATTACCATCAACACCAACCCAAGCCAAGTTAGTTTTTATATTAATATAAATTAACAAAAAAAAACTATTAATTCATACAATAAACAAAAATATAGAGTTTAAGAAGTCTCCAGGACAAGATAATACTAATGCTAACATGTATGCCTAAAATGTATGTAAACCTGAAATAGTGCTTATCCACTTATACTTATACATATTTTTATTATATCATTCATATAACAAATTGTATATATTCCTACGTGCCTATTACACATCATTCTTTTCATCAATCCTTTCGTCAATATATTGACAATATATTGATGAAAAGAATGATGACCGATTACACATCAATCATGCACTCATCAATCTTTTTATCCATTTTGCAAGGACATACTGTGGAAGTGTTCTGAATATATTGATAATTTCGAAACATATATAAATATTGAAAATATAATTTCTGGAAGAATGCTTTTAATTTCAGTTTAAATTGAATTTTTAAAGTAAATGTTGTATATAAAAAACAACAAATTATTTTTTTACACATTTGAATAATATATCAATATTTGTTTTTACAATAATTGCTATTTTTTTTTTTCCTTAGGTACTTCTCTTGGGAGCACAGGGCTTCCACTTGACATTTCCATCGTACTCGATTTACTATGGTATCATCATTTCTATTTCCGAGGCAATGTCTAATTTCATTTTTAATCTGCTTTATACTGTCTAAGTAGGGGATTGGCCTACTGTAGAAGACCACTTTGATAACTTTATCTGCGCCTACGGGGTAAGACGACGCCATATTTTTCTGCAAGTTGTCGCTGCGATCTTATCCATCTTTGACGTTAAGATGCCTGACGTTACTATGTTTGCTGGGTACGTCATGTCACATACTTTTGTCAGTTGTTGACAATTGTGTAATTATTATTAGTGTTTGCCCAATATTTATTTATTGTGTTGTATGAGTATTGATATAGATATTGATATAGGCAATATTTTTAGTTATAAAGTATTAATTATTAATTAATTTTTATTAATTATAAATTTTATATATAATATTTTGCAATTTATTTTAGTTATATTTTATGCTTCCCACGGTAATCGCCTGTGTACCATACAAAAGTATTAAGTACAATAGCATTTTAATTAACACAATCAGTTTGATATTTATGTTGTGATTACAGAGCAGGTGTTTTGTTGTATTTCAAAAATGAGAACTTTACCTTTTAAATAAATTTTAGAGCAAAAGTTTTATGTGCTCCAACCGATTAGGCTACGGAGGTGAACAATAATTGCTATAATTATTAAAAATTATTCTTTTTAGAATTACATTACAAATTAATATTATAACCTTATCTGAATATTCCCCAAAAAGTCATTTTTTTACTCCGCTGATTTTGACAGCATGATTGATGAGAATAGAACCACGATCGATCATTTCTCATCAATCAACCGTCAATATATTGACAATATATTGACCATTGACAGACCATTGATTGATGTGTAATAGGGACCTTACAGTGATATTCATATAATTATTATTTATTAAGAACTTGTATCTTATTGTCTATACTCCATCAAATGCCTTTTTGTAATCAACACAACACAAAAAAATACATATACTTGTGCATATACATTTCATTGTAACTTTGCGCTATTGCTTGTTCACTAAATAGGGCTTCTATTCTGTTGTTTTCATTTATCTTCTGAGCCGGAATTGCATGATTCACATTCGGGCTTAATTTTTTTTGCCTAATCGATTGTGAGTAATTAATTAATCTTAATTTGAGAACATTTCTTTTAACATAAAGTATGTATTATGTCTCATGTATAGAAACAAAATAAAGCTTTAAATGTTTGATTAAAATAAGACTTTACTTATTTGAAAAGATTGCTTTCATAGATAACAAGATTTTAAGAAATTACTGTTTAAAGTATGTACGAGTACATATAGAACTATAAGTTATTACGCTGTAGACTATCAACCTAGAAAATCACTTATTGATTAATATAGTGTATTACAATATATGTACATGGTACCAACTATATAATGTGGGGATATACTGAGTTTTGGATATACACATTTAATAGCATACATTTGGCTGCCTATAGTTCACTTAAAACAAACATTTTCAATATCTCTTTAGTTTTTCGATTTTCTTTAATGTAATTTATTCAGTGCCTAAATGACTGATCAGAGAAAGAATATTTTTCTATATATATTTTCTAAATGCAGTTAATTATTATCATCCGAAACACTGGCATAATTAAATTTAAACGTACCTACTCAAAATTCAACATTAATTAAATTTAAAATTATTTACATGATTTGCTAATTCATGGAGGCTGCTTTTTAAAAGTTTTGTAATTGATATTTTTTTCATAATATTTCTCTGTTTATATGCCAATTATAGGATAAAAAACAAAGCTAACAAAAAATATTTTCATTTCATCAGACATCTTTTTTTATTTTGTAATTTATAATTACTGAAAGAACTCATTGAACTTGAAAAAATAATTTATATACAGCCATTCCCAATAATAAATTTATTTTATAATCGCAGACATCAAATAAGAAAATTTATTAAAATAAATATAATTTTTAGAAGAACGTTTCTACGTAGAAATATTTGTGACAATTTAAATTTTAAGTTGACAGTGAAAAAACAAATCAATATTCGAAATTTGGGATGAATAAATGTATGTATATATACATAGATATATGTATATATATATATATAATTACATACATACAAATATGTTGTTCATGTATGTATATATATGCCATATGAACAATATTATATATACATATAATGTATACATATAATTTTGAAATAAATTTATTATTCAGTATAGGTATACTAAACTTTTGTTTTTAGAATAGAAAACACGGTCTGTGTGAATTCATAAAAATTTTAAATAAATTATAGTAGAAACAAATATCTGTAGTGAATCTATTCTTAAGAATGAAAACAAAAATATCCGATTTAGAATATATTTTTTTGAATATTGTTGTTTTGTTAAAAGATAAATAGAAACGATATCAATTTAATATATATATATGCTTTTGCTTATATACCTACATTTAATTTATTCAAAACAAGAAAGAAAAAATTCAATCAGGTAAAAATATTGATGTTGCAGAAACTGATTTTTCCTCTTTTTTTCCAAAAAACATGTTAAGAAGTTTTGTTTTTTTTTTTTTAAAACAAAAATATCAATGTGGGTTTACCGAATCAATATTCCTTGTGTATGATTTTATCAATGATCATCAAATTAAAGTAATAGAAAAATGTTTACAATACAATGCGACCTACATTAATCGACAAAATAAAATATACGAAAGGAAGGAACATTCGTCATTCGGCAATTTATTGAAGATGACATCATGAAATTATATATATATATATATATATACCGCATATGGCAACTGCGTATTTTAAACCATTTTCTTCAGAAATAAAAACAAAAAATTAAAATTTTACATTTTTCCTAATATAAAAAATTAACTTTGAAAAATGATCTAAAGTTTAATCTAAAAAATGATTTAAAATTTCGATTTGATTAAATTTCAATGTAGGGTATTGATTTGAAAGTCCTTGATATTATTGGAAGTCCTTGATTTTTGTCCAACCAAAATGATCGAGTCATTTATTGATAGGTTGTAATATTTCTTGCTCTTCTTCAATCAGCCTAAAAATATCGAATGCTTGTGCTATAAGCTACCAAGAGCTTCTGTAAGAATGGAAATTTAACGACAATGTCAAAAAAAATTATATTTTGTCTTATGACCGGTAATTTAATTCATTTGACAATGTATTTGCGATTGAATTAAAAAAAAAGATAGTATACTATACATATTAAAATAAAGAAAATAGTAGCTATAAATTAAAATTTAAAAATAATTTAAAAAATAAATTAATATTCATATATATATGTATACATAAATACATATTTAATATTTCATAAAATTCATATATAAATATAAAAATATAAAAATAAATTAATATTCATATATATATACATAAATACACATTTAATATATCATAAAATTCATATTATTTTATATATATTTTTTTTATTCATATAAATTTTATTTCTTTCACAAAACTATTCAATTCAATTATCTTTTACTTCGGAAATGTATCGACAACGTTGCCAATACAATGTATCATGATCTGAAATGTAAAAAGAAAGATTCGACATTGTCTCACGATCGGAAATTTATTTGACAATGTTATATGTGACATGTTTTTACAACGCGTATTGTTAGATAATTGAGAGATAGTTCGTTTATTTCCAAAATTTGTTAATAAATAATTTATAATGACAGAGTCTTCTTATACTTAATTTAGAGTTAAGATTATTAGTATCTTAACAGCTGCGAGTTTTATTTTACTCTATTTTTATTTTGCATTACATTTGTTGTTTGATTTACAATTTATTTTAATTGATACAAGGAAAAATTGTGGAAAATTACAAGCACCTTGTGACTACTTGTATTTTTAAAATTTTACTTAAAACTTATGACTAGACTTAAAATAATTTATATAGCTAAACAAAGACATCGAAAACAAGAAAAAAATAGGTTTAAAAGAAATGATTAAAGCAAACAATCACAATTTAATTACATTTAGTAATTATCGACAAATTGCATAATTAAAATGTTTTCGGAGCTGGAGCAGTTGGCAATAAATTTGTGAGCTCTAATAGTAATTTTGTCTGTTATCGTCGTACTTTTGGATTTTAAATGGATATCTAATGTACTGTGATACCAAAGGAAGTTTAGTGACATTTTTAGTAGTTTATTTTGGGTAATTTTTTCTTTTTTTATGACAGTTTGACCAGACCGAAGTACCATAGAGATAAGTACTTTGGAAGATGGATTTGAAAATTAGAATTTTGTTGTATTTAGAGAGAAACGATTTCCTATTAATTAGTCCGTATAACAATTTGATTAATGTTTGATTTTTCTTTATTTTAAGCTAAGGGTTTAAAAGTGAATTTGGGATTCAGGATGATCCCAAGGTATTTGACAGTAGTGCTTCAGTGGACGGAATTGTCATTTAGTTGTTAGTTCCTGTCAGGTAAAAGCAAGGTTTTATTTTACAAGTAAAGAAGCACACGGAGGTTTTCAAGGTATTTATTTTTCTATTTGTGGTAATATTGCGGTATAAAGAATTGAATCCATTTTTCAAATTCAAGATTATTGTGCTGGGATTGACATCCGAGGTATACAATGTATTGTCATCTTTCGCAAGAAACCGAAGTATCTGCAATATACAGGTTGTATAAATGAGGGCTTAAAATGGATCCCTGAGAAACACCAGCTGGCAAATGGTATTTGGATGAACGAGCATCATTGATTTTTACGGAAAATATTCTATCTTCAAGGAAACTTTTAATAAGCTTGACCAGGTAGATTGGGAACTGCATTTGATATAATTAATGGATCAGACCGTTGTGCCACACGGAATCAAAAGCTTTTTCGATGTCACGGATTACAAGATCAACAGATTTTTAAATATTAAATTGGGTTTTGATAAAATTACGTAGTCGGACAAGTTGATGATTAGCCGAATCGTTGTTCCGGAAACCGAACTGTTCGTCTGAAACTCGTGTTGTTAAATTGTTTTTAAATAATTTTAAATTGTTTTCGAAAATTGTCCATATTTATTTTGCATTAATAAGAAAGTAAAAAACATATGAACATATGATGATGTAGGGATTAGAAATTCTTTAAAATTAAAACTTTATCGAAAATCTGGTATATACAGACAAAATGTTTAATAATAAAGAATACTAAAGTCAAAATTCAACATACAAGATAATTTTCTTAAAAATAACCACTGTAAAACAGGAATAAAAATTCTATATTTATAAATATAAGTTAATACTAGTCTGATAACACTAATTTATTGAATAACTATTAATAGACTAAATGTCATAAAAAAAACTTAATTATTTATTCAATTAATATTTATACATCGTCTGGATGGTACAATCATTGTCCTGTAACTCTATCCGTGTAACGTTTGGTGGTCTTGTGGACGTTTTGTATTCAAATTATATCACTAAGCCTTTCCACCTTATTTTCCTACCCTCACCTTCACATGATGAACTCTGCTAACCCCAGCAATTTTTACGAACGTTCGGGTCCCAATCCAGGTGTAGTAGAATGGGTAGGGAACAGAAAAGAGGGAAAGCATGGAGTGTGTCGGACAACGACGGAAGTAGCAACCAAAGGCAGAAGATTCATGTCCGGAACAGAGCCATTTTCACATTTTGAATTTATGGGTCTTTTCAGTAACCATGTACGTGCATCGTCGACATCGAGCGGCTGCAAAAGACGTCTGTACTCACACATATCGTAAGAAAATGAATCTTACCATACAATGCTTATGGATTTTTCACTTATATTTCAGAAAATGCCGCAGAGTAAACCAATTGATAACATTTCATGAAACATGACAACAAACGGTAGGTCTCCAAAGATTAATTGCGATTAACTGACGGTGAATCCTTCTACAGCCTCGGTTTTGATAAATCGTACATCGGATTTGGGGGTGCGGCATATTTCATGTGATGGTGTCGAGCGGACACCTGAGATAACAGAATTTGAATGGTTTATACAACCATTGAATCCAGTGTACCATTTAAAAAAATTGAAATTTGAAAACATTCTTTCAATTTTAGAAGAAATCTGCAATCACCAAATATAGAATATGAAGATCGCGACATAATTCTCGATAAGGATATTTGACTGGGAAGTCTTCGATAATTATATAGATTCAATGATTCAGAAGTAAATGCTATATTTACTAACGTACTTTATACAATATACATCTACTAGATATTATCTATAAAAATGCACAAATTTAAATCATTAGCTCCATCATAATTGGGTTTTTTTGGGATAACGATAAAAAAATTATCTTAAAACTTCTAATTAGAACAAAATTTTTGTTTTGGGTTAATTCCATAGTTTAATACCTATACCTAATTGAATTTAAGTTAATTAAAAAAGGTCTTATCTTATCCCATTTTACTCTAAATTTCAAGATTAATAAATGAAAATAAAGTATATTTTGTTGTTTATACGTACATAATATAAATATCTATAGGTAGTTGTTTAAATAATAATACGTGATTGTAGGTGTAAATATGAAGATTAAAAGTATATATATATACATATGTACATATAATTAAGATTTAAAAAATTATTAAGAAATTATTAAAATTTTAAAGAAAACATTAATTAAAAAAAAAATGTCTACGAATAAAATCAATAGGAAACTGCTGCCTTAAAGAATTTTTAGAATAAATGAAAAATAAAATTGAGACGACACAATCTTAAAGAATTTTAAGTATACAACGATTTTTTAAATTAATTAATTGAATTCTCTGTTGTATCTACGTATATAGAAAGTTTTAAATTTGATCATAAAAAAACAACAACAACAATAAAAAATACAAATATTTTAAATATTTTTTTAAAACTATTTCTATTAAATTAAGGTACAAAATTTTAAGATTATAATTTAACAAGCAAATTTCCTAGCCTTTTATTATATTTCAAAGTTTAGATAAATTCTATTTTAAGGCTTGAAATAATAATTTTGTATAAAATTATGGCGTATAACCAGGACTGTTCAGTTTTGAGGAATTGCGTCGCGTTGAATAAAAATTAATATGCTGCAAACTTTTTCTGCGTTACCATGAGGTAGGTAATTTTAATGAGTTTTAATTTTAAAAATTTGTACAACATGTCTCCAATCCTAACATCCACAACTATAGATCAAGATTGTGCATCCTCTTTTTATTTATTTATTATACTGCTTAACGCTTAGTTTAGAACGCAATATGATTGCATATTTACTACAAATTGTCCAAAACCAGCCATGCTCCTGTTATGTTAGCTTCAGCCAGTTTAACAAATAACTCATCAAGGAATGTAATAAAAATTGTTTGAATAACCGATGAGTTTGCTATTATTTGACTATATATTATTCCATGTAAATTCATAGCTGCTAAAACTTACAAATATTGAATTTGAAATGAAAAATATTGAATTTGAAATAAAAAAAATTGAATTTGAAATAAAAAAACTTGAATTAGAAAAAGAAGCAATAAATAACATTGTTAGAAGTTACTCAACTTGTCAGCCAAGCCAGAGACATTTTATTTCTATTAGATAAAGCTAGTTTGATTTATCAAGCGCATTGTGGAATTGTGGAATTGCGCAATTTGTACCTATAAAGGCCCCGGCCCAGAATATAACTTAATCAACTTCAGTATATAAGGTATGGACCATAGGGGAGTTGCGCCACTGTCAGGTTTGACACTAATCACCCATAACTATATCGAATTCCTAATATTAGTTTGGTTACAAAATTCTAATCAGATGTGAAATATAAAATTGATAACTCGAACTTTGTAATGAAGGATATCATCATCTTTTCCGAGTTATCAATTGGTGTAAAATGAAAAAAAAAAAAATAGACAAACCAAATTATAACGGCTGTGATATAGTGTAAGAATGAAGTCTTAACTTTTTGTCCGGAATTAATTATTGACTTGCAACAATTATTTTTGAATTTTGTTACAATGGTATAGGCTAATGCAGAATATTTCTTTAGAAATTTGATTTCGTTACAACATCTAAGTAAGCAAGTATTATTTAAACCAATGTATATGTATTTGAGCTTAGAAGAATTTCTAATTTGGGTTGAATTTTATTGAGGCAAGATTTTAGAACACATAGAATTATAAAGTTATAGACAACAAAAAAAAAACAAATTATTTTCCAAAACATTTTATTTTTTGTACCTCTTTTATTGATCTTATGTATCTAAACTGTTTTATTATTCAATTATGTAATATGTTTCGCAGCAGTAGACCTATAAATGTATTATGTTTACCTCTTTTTTCTATTAGACACTTCTCTAAATGTTGCTGAAATTTGATAATAAAGTTAATTTTTTTTATAAATAAAATTAACTTCTTCTATGCTCAGTTATTTCTTCTATTCACTCAATCTTCATCTAATAGCAGCATGCTACTTATTTTTTCTTCAGACTGTGTTGTTCTTTTGCTTTGATTTTTTAATAAATGTGCTGATAATATGTTACACAAATTGTCCTTGATTTAATAATATCTTCTTTTTTGTAAATCAGATTTGCCAGTCCTAGTAAACACTAGATAAAGGACGTAAGTTGATTCCGAAAGTTAGTTCATTATCATTTGGCTTATAATTCCAATTTTTAATAATGTTTAGAGTTTTTCATATATCGTAATTTATTTTCAATTTATTTTTAATTTAAATTATTTTATATTTAATTTATTTGACCATATGATAACGCAGTTGTATATTATAATATAGTTACACAAATAATAACGTATGTTATATATAACGGAATACAAACACATTATACAACATATTACAAATATAATATAACAATAATAACATATCTAGGCCTTATAATTTAATTAACTAAGATATGTTAGTATTATAGTCTAGGCGCAGACATTCAATTTTTAGTTTTAGAACCGATTGCACATTTGTGTTCCATTATAGTTTACATTAAAGCATCCACATCTGAAAATGGTTTTATGTGTGTGCGGTTTCATATAAACTAATGGAACACAAATATGCAATCAAACAGTTGAAAAACTAAAAATTGCATGTCTGCACTGATCCTTGTTCCTTAATTAAGTAGGCTGCCAGTCTGTATATATGGTTGATTTACATCTTAATGTATTATTTTTGTGTATAGAAATGACTGTTATTTGATTGTTTATTTATCTTTCCGTTATGTAGGTTATGTTGCAATGTGTTTTGTTCAATTGATCCAATATGATGCAATAATACCGTCTTTATACCACATTCAGATTCTCACCATTAATCCTTATTCATATATTATTTCATCAATATGGTGTAATGCCATATTTTTTCACATAATATTGAGAGTTGTGGATAATTGAAGGACTTGGAGGAAGAAGGTGTTAAGTAACATTTTTTTTGAAAATCAATATTTTTGCAGTTGTTAAAGTGTTATGTCGTAATCTATACATATAAAATTCCATTTTGTCTATATTAACGTTGTTTTCTGTTTTGATGGGTGTATGAAAGTGTTAGCAAGGTGTTAAGATACAGCATACGTCAGTGGAAGTACGTGTTAAGTGCAGGGATCTTAAAATTGGAGCTATTGTGAGGTTTTAAAAGGACCCAACATTTTTTTAATACAAAAATATGCCACACACTAATGTTTAAAAACTAGTTTTAATTTAGCCTAGAAAAACTAGTTTTTTGTGACATACAAAACTGAATAAACGGTATTAAAAAAAAAATATATATTGAATGTAATTTTTCTCGAGATTTAAAAAATGTAACTTAACACCTTCTTCGTCTAACCCCTTCAATTATAGCAATTTCTTTAATAGTTTTGGTATTATTTCCCACTAAAATGCAAGTACTTAAACTTTCACAACATAAGTTTTGGCTATAATTTAAAAAAAAAAATTCATGTATCGCTCATATAATGAAGTTATAATTTAATGTATATAGTATTTTGGTTTCTACTTCATTCACTGAATTTCATATTTTATATCACCAGTTCTGTAACTTCGTTATAGTTTCTTTTACTGATGGTATGGGACGAAAACTTCATATTATTACCTGAATTTTCTTCATTAATTTTATCGATTAGTTTTGTTGTATTTTCAATCGATCTCCTATTAATTCTCACAGTGAAAGCACACACCCGACTTTTATTGAAATATAATTAAGATATTACTAATAAAAACAAATCCGATAAAAAAACGATTATATAGATAGTAGGTATAGATATTATTTACCACAAAATATTTTTTTTCATATTATTTGGTTGTTTTAATTATAGTTAAAGCTCAAAATTTTATTTAATGTGAGTTTATTTATTTGCTCCTGATTTGACAGAAATCATATATCAATTTACACATTATAATTATCAAATCCAGTCTTAAAAAACAAACTTCCATATTACCTACTTCGGTAGTTATATTAATTTATGATTATGAGATATAAAATTTCACATAAATTTAACAAACTTTGGTGATAGTGTTAAATAAATAAAATATTTGGTATAAAGAAAAATCTCGTAATAGATTACATTTTTTGGTAGATTATATTGCTTTTTGCAATAGCAAACCTATTGTCATGTTTTTAGAGTTGATGCTAACTTATATAGTAAATAAGTTTTATTTATTTTAGAGAGCCTTGAACTCAAAATCAAATCAAAATTAGGAACAATTTTTTGAATTTAATTTTATTTTTAAAAATTTTCAAACGTTGGATTACTTGAGTACAATAGAAAAGATAATTCATTTTTAAAATTAGCAATCATTTAAAAATTAAGACAATATTTTCTCGTATATCAGTATTTAACTATACATAATTATATTTTAAATTGTGGTTTATTCCATATTTTAAAAAAAATTATTTTGATTAATTTTGTTTATTTTTGAAATTAAGATATTTAAGTTTTTCAGTTCTAATTTTAAATAACTAATTTGTATTTTTTGATGAAAATCTAAATAAAAATTGAATTTTATTATTAAAGCTTGAAATTTAAATTAACCATAGTTAAATGAAATTAACCATTCTATTGTCTTCAGTTCATTTGATAACCCAAAAGAGTTTTAAATTGATTTCTGCCCAGTACATCAATTTAGGCTACTTCTTAACAACATAATTTGTTCTATATAGGCTCTAGTTATGATATAGATAGTATAAAAATATGTCATTCGGTTCACGCTATGGCCCATATATAATTTTTATCATTAACAATAATGCTTTTTAAGTTTTTAAGTGCATTTTCTCTTTGTAAAGAAAATTTTTTGATTTTCGAATTATTTTTTGAAGGGTTTTATCGTTTTTATGGTAAAAGTTTAGGAGACGAGGTTCATTAATGTCCATTGTCCATGAAGTGCAATGTAACTAAAGAATTTTAAAGTGTATACGAACAAATAAAACGACTTTGCCAGTTCAGTCCAGTTGCTAATATAGATGCAAGCGCCGTAAAATTTTGTTTACCATATGTTATGGAACATCACTTGGGTACACATGTTGCGGTACAACAACTCTTACTACCACATATTCTAAGCAAGATATTGCATAAGGCCATTAATTAATAATTTTTATATGTTTTTGTGAAATTTCGCTATTTTTGTTAATAAATTTAAAATTGAGTAATAAATCTAGTCTAGTCGAGTCATAAGACGACATGATCAGAAAATAACATATGTGTATCTTTTTTTCAGGGAATACAGAGGTTAAAATGTACCGCGACATGGAAGCAATCATTTATTTGCTTTTCAGTTATAGCTTAAGAGATATCAAAGACTTAATTTGTGTATTGAAATACCGTAGATTTACATTGAAAACTTACCGAGTGTGGAATTTTAACCTACTAAAATTGTTTAATCTTTAGCATGACAAATCACAGTGGGAGGTATCATGGGAGCATTAACTTAACGTTATTTTCATCAAAAGCTTTAAATCACTTTTAAGTTTAATAAGCCCTTACATAGTTTCTAATTGGATATCTTATATATTTAAAATCTAGTTAAAAATCATTACGTTTGCTCTATATTGACAGTTATGAAAGAGTTCACTCTCAATATCCATATTTAAGATTTTCAAGTCTCAATGTTCAATTTGTTAATATGCTCCTCCCCTTTGACTTGAAAAATATTTCGCTGTAGTAATAAAATATGGAATGATTTGGTTATTGAATATTGATCAACAAAGGAATATTATATTAATTTTTAAAAGTAATATTTATAAGATTTAATTTAATTTAATTCATCAGACTTTACAACACTCATATCGATTTTCAAAAATGATTATATCATTAGTAAATTTCAACATTGTGGTCTGTTTTGGAACAAAAACACTTCCTTTGGAAACACCAGATATTGATGACTCAGGCCCAGGACCTACATGATATGTTGGCCACCTAAGTAAGTATAAGTAAGTAATAGAATGCCAGGAAATTGAAAACAATCATCAATAAAATAATCAATTTCTAAACCCTTATAAGCAGCAATTACTTAACCAAAATAATTATCTCAGTCTGCCATTGAAACACCTCGAAACTTTAAAAACAAAACTAGAACTGTAAGATTGATTTATAAACATTCTAAAATTCAAGATTTTAAAATTCATGCTTTATTGAGTTTACATAGAAATTTAATTGACTAAACATGTTGATGTTATGATAAAAAAAAAAATTAAAAATTGGTTTTTAAAAAAGCAAAGTCGGTCTTTTGGACATTTGGGCATTTAAGTGAAAATACCGATATTTTTATAATCTAAAGAAAAATCATTGGAGAAAGCATTGAGAAAGCCCAATATGATTGGGTTGCAACAATTGAAACACACAGTAATTTTTTTTTGTATGAAGAATCTAAAGTCGATACAATTTTATTTCTGAATCGGAACCATATAAGACAGAGGAGTAAAAGCAAGTGGAGATTTTTAAAATACTGCCAAAATAAAATTTTAGTAAAATCAATCAATTTTATACCATGAAATATACCATACTTTTTTTTTTTAAATAAAGGCGGTCTTATAATAATATTTTGTTAGATAAAAATATAACATTTGAATTTTGACCCTCACAAATTCTGATCAAAAAGACTTAACAATAAGTCTTAGACACATATTTGAAGATAACTCTAAACATTGTTTTTTATCATATTCAAGTTATAGGTATCATAAAATCTGAGCGGATGTTAAACCCCGTAACTTCTAAAGCATTGAAAATACTTCTCAGTGTATTTTTCTATAGTATCAGACCTATTTCAAACTGACTAAATTCCTTTAATGTATAATATAAATTTTTGTCAAATTTATGAAGAAATATAGTTCTGCCATTCTGGGCATATATTTGATTAAATTATTTTTGTTGTTGCGTTTTTATAAAAAAAAAACAACAAAAAAGAAACAGAAATAAAAAATAAAAAATGTATGTTTGTTAACTGTATAATTGTTAATTTCTTATATGTTTGTTAATTGTAATTGTCAAGTTATTGTTTGTTATTGTTAACTGCATAATTGTAAGTTGAGTAATTCCTAAATATTCTTATAACTATATATATATATTTTTATATGTCCTAAACAAGTGAATAAATAAATTTATTTTTTAATTAGAAATAATTCTATACGTATATACAAATAAAAAATAATTAAAAACTCCTTTTCATTATCGTTATAATTCTCGACATTTATCTTTTGTTAAATTAACAACTTTTATTGTTCATTTATTCGTATTTTATATGTCATATGATTTTAAACGATATACCTTAATATTTATTTGATTCGTTTTACCCTATACAAACAGTATAATTACAATCATGAACACGTCTAACTCTTCTTTCTCATAAAGAATATAAAAAAAAACTGTATAAAATATAGTACCTAAAAAAAAAAATTTAAATAAAAGCATAATAATCATTCAATATTTTCATATAGACAAAAGGCAACAATTTAATTAAATATTTTTTGTTGTTTCGCTTACAATAAATACGACCCCTAAAGGTATATGTAAATAATGAATTAAGAGAAGAAAAAAGAATATCGGAAAAAAAAACAAATTTAAATCGACCTTAATAAGGCCATCATAATAAATGTAAACAGATATGATGCATTCAAGCTTAGGTATTTTCTTTATATAATCATGGATACATTTATTGCACTAAAGCAATCAGAAGGTGCTTATCATATACCAGTATAAAGAAACTCAATTGTTTTCTGTTCATATGATAGTCGTATATATAGATATTAAATTGTATACCTACCATCAATATTCGTTACTTATAAAAGTTCAATTATAGTTGAAGTTAATTTTTATTTTAAAAATTCCGTTGAGTTACCTTTACTTAATATAATTTTTTTTTGCATTGTTCAAAACTGTCCCATAAAAACTTGGACATACCATACCCATAAGAAAATTCAAGGTTTTTATAATGAAAATTATCTTAAACGGTGATGTTAATGAACAAAAATTTTATTTTCTGTAAATTTAATGTAAATTTAATTTTATAATGAGTTATGAATATACACTTTCAGATGTATTATATTCATTCTATAACATCAGAGACTTCAATTAAATAATCAACAAATGAATTTAGATAAACACATGAAAAACAAGAACAACAGAAATTATATGGAAAGTTATTATTATTTTAATAACTCCTGAATGCATAAATGTACATATACCAATCTTATATACATTATTTTAAAATAAGCCTTTTATCCTAATGCACACTTTAGATATATATATGTAGATACATATATATTTATATATCATGTAAATATGCAATTTAATATTCAAGCTTTATGCTCGTTTAATTTTTATTTTTTAAAAGAAAAATGAAATGGGTAAACACATAATTTTATTAAATGCTTTAACACGCTATAAAAACAATGATGCAGTATAAATACTTCATCCCTTTCGTTCTTATGATTTCTGGCGAACTTTATTCCTATTTTATAAAATAAAAATGAAAATAAAATAAAAATAAAAATTTTTAACAAAACACTGACTGATTGAATAACAAAAAAAAAATTCTAAATTAAAACACATTTACAAACATTATATTTTTTGCAATATACCCAATATACCCTTTTAAATACTTTGTAACTATAACAATAGCCATAGCATTTATAATAATCTATCTACATAAATGTATGTACACAATGCATAGAAGTATACTACACACAATATACATTTTCATTCTAATTTTTTATTATATTTTTTTTTTATAATTTTTTTTTTTTTAAATTTGTACCTTCCTTTACATTTTTTTGTACTCTCTTATTCACAAAAAGCCAAAAAAAAAAAAAAATAAACCACCCAAAATATAAGAAAAAATTAATATAAAAACAATTTTTATTTCAATCAGTGTTACAATTTCATATCGGTTATGATCTCGTTTCCACTTACTTAAATTCTCCTTTTATTGCACATTTTATATCCCATTCTAACAACGTTCATTATCCAAAATGATTATTAGGCCATCTCAGTCGCACTTAAAATTCACATAAAAGTTATTTTGATTATGTTTCTTTCCATGCATTTTCATTTAAATATTATTCTTCTAGTTGTTACTTTCCCTCTTGTTTATTTTTCAAAAAAAAAAAAACATATACCTAAATTTTTACTCAGTATACGACAAACAAACCGACATATAAAAATTGTGTATCTCCAAAATTGTGTACGTTTTGTGAAAATATTTTCAATATGCGAGAGAAATTTTATTTTTCTGCTATTTAAACTTTTTTTTTGTTTTTTTGCCCTTTTTATACACAGCAGAATATCATTCCGTCCGTACAAAAGAATTTCTATTTTTGAGAGAATTTTCATAACTGTAGTTGTGTTGTTAAAGAAAGCTTAAATATTGAATTTTTATTTACAAAAAGAGAAAACAAACAACAAAAATTACTATGGAAATAAAATAATCGATAAAAAATCATCATCTTCATCAACATAATATCGGAATATCCAGATTCCAGATTTTTTTTTTTTCTTTAAAACAAGAGTAAATTTTCTCTCTTGCCATCTCTAAACAAACTTATTAAACACACAACAAAACACACAAACCTATTAATGGTAATAAAAAGAGAATATAAAATATTTTTTTCTCACACATAAAAAACAGGTTTTATTGAAACTCATTTGCCGAGCTAAAATAAAGCAATTTTGTTTAACACTCAAAATGGGATGTGACTCTTTCTATATTGAATATATATATATATAGATGTACGAGAATAGATATATATATATATACATCCTTCCTAATGTACTTACAAAATCTATGGTAAAATAAGCAAAATAACAAAAAAAAACAGAAATCAGTAAAAAGATCTGAAAATGTTCGATTTAATGGATGCCATAAAATTGTATACTATAAATTGGTTTACTATATATGTTTGCATCTCTTTTCAACTTTAATGATTTTCGTATTAACAATAATAAAATAACGAAACAAATAGAGTAATATTCAGTTTTAAATGGTTATATTTGGTGAATTATAAGCCATTCGTTTTACAATCATGGCTTCCGTTATGACTGAGAAAATGGGCGTTCACGTTTTTATGGATTTTTATTTTTTATATTTTTGTTTTGTTGTTGTTTTTTTTTGTTTTGTGTTTTAGAGTATACACAGTAGTTGGAATTTTCTTTCAGAATATAAATTTTAAAAATATTTCAATTTAGGAAAGAAAAGACTGTTTTTGGGTTGTTGTTTTTTATTTTTGTTATAATTTTTTGTTTTTATTTTTATATTTTCCGAATATTTTTTGCGGCCGTTGGCATTTGTTAAATTCTTTGCATATATAGGTACATATAGGGATATACATATATTTTAGGTTTATATCTTTTTTGTTTTATTTAGATATTTACGTTAATGTAACTAAGTATACACTTCTAAATATATATTTTTAAATTTTTTGTTTTTAATAATAAGCGTACGTAAGTTTTTTTTTATATAATTTTTAAATTTAAATTAAAAAAGTTAATAAAAGAAATAAATAAAATATATTTATTTAACATATAAAAACCAAAAATATTGATTTTAAATTAAATGACCGTAAAGTGATTTATTTTGACTGATTTTTCTTTTTTGATAATAACAAATGTACTTTAATATAATAAAATTGAAAAATTAACCGTTAATAAATGACATTTTTGTTTAAATTTTATTTAATTTGAAAAAATAATTTAAAGTTTTTAATATTTATATTATTTTTGTTTTGGTTTTAAATGAATTTTATTTTTAAGTCCTCATATTTTAAATCGAAACACTTTATTCAATTTATTTATCTCAAATTGTTGCTTCAACTGGTGCCGATCTTGGATTTCTATTGCAGCTTTCTCGTGCGATCACTTCCGTTTAGTTAAAGGTATATATTACAGAAACTAAATTTGTTCAATAAAACGATAGCCTTATATCGTTAGCACATTCGTGTACAGTGCGACGGAATTCACCAATAAAAAGTTTATTAAAACTTTATTGATAAGAATTTTTGTAGATCCAATATTTGTTTTTACGATACATATGACAAATATTTTCAGTAAATTAAAAATCATGTATAGTTGCTATCATATAGTTATTATATTATCATAGTTCCTATAATGTTTTTAGAGATTTTTCAAACAAGTGATCAACATAATGATTTTGTGATCAACATAAATAATTACTTTCAAAACTCTAATTCCAAGTGGGCATCTGAAATATAAAATCAAGTTAGAATAACTATAATTTTAACATCTAGTTTTTTTTCTAGTAGGAATTTGGGCTGTTTGTAAATCACATACTGTTACCTAGGAAATCAATATATGAGTTTTAAAACTTTTGAAATTCAAACCAGGAGCTGTATAGGTAGTCCAACAATATTATATTTACTGATGAGTTCCAGTAGTGTTGGTGAACGAATCACTCCATTATTTTTTTTAAAAATACTGGTTAAGATATTGAATAATTTAATTGTTGTAAATTTTTGTCACAACTGAGTAATGCGCTAATTATAATGACATAGAACTACATATGTAAATGTCAAATTACCTAACGAAGGTGGCATAGGTATCTGTCAAAGCATGTATCGACATAAGAAAATATTTAATAGAAAAACAACAACAAAAAGAAATTATATATGTGCAATTCGCTTTGGATGGAATTCAAAATAAGAATTCTAATATGTTTATCGAAAATTTAACGAATTGTCAGATCCAATTTAATTGCCGCATGTGTCAATTGTGAGCATTTACATGTATTTTCGATATACAGAATATTACATATTGCTTGAGACATGGCACATATAGTTCTATATAATTATAGTTAGCGCATTAGTCATAAGCATTGCTGAAGAAAGGACGTTGCTTCCGAAATAGTGAAATGAAGTATGAAAACAATTAAATTATTCAGTTGAATATATTACTAAAAACAAAGAGCCGATAAATAAATTAAAAATTAAAGTATACTTTTATACATTTGGATATTTTAAAAATGTTGTTTCACAACAAATTAAATTATAGGAAATTTTATATAGTCATGGACGTAAATTACGTTTTTTATTAAGCTATTTTTAGTCATACAAAACTACTACTTTAAGGAGGTAGTGCCTCACCTTAAAATTTAAATTTCAATTAACCTGATAACTTAACAAAAATGTTAACTATTAAATTTTAATGTAATATTTAGTATCCATGTAGTACAAATTTTAAGATTCGGTAAATCTAATATATTTGATACACATATTTGATTCTGGGAAAATGTTTACTCTGATATAATTTGAATAAAATCAATTTGAGGATATATTCAAGTATATATTAAAAATTATAAATTAAAAAATAGTCAATTGTATTTTATTTTATATCAAAATTCGAAAATAGGAAATATTATAAGATTTTTACAAACAATGGGAACTATTCAACGCACCATTGAAGTATATCCTAAGTGTGATCGCAAAATCAGGTATCCTTAAGAATTCATATGATTTTTTTGCACTAACTAACCTCCCGAAATTACATAATCTAATCTAATAAAACTTTTAGCAAGCTTAAATGTCCAATTTATCGCATACAAATTTTTCGTCTAATGCAAGACATACAATGTAATAAATATTTATTAAAATTTTCAAATGTTTCAATTTTGTTTTATTAATTTAAAATTCTAGCTAAGTACATGTGCACAATTAATTATTCCAAGCTGCATTTTACTATCTGAAATAGGCATAGTTAATATTAATAGTTTATCTTTAGCGGAAATAAAATGATAAAATTTGTACATACATTGTATACAGTATATTATATACTGTTCAACATTTTAAAAGATAATGGGTTTAAGGGAAAAAGGAAAATAGTGCAATATTATCAAATAAAAAACAAATTATTTGCTTGATTGTTTAATAAAGAATTAAATGTATTTTGTTTAAACAACATCAACATTTTTACAATATCTACTTTTAGTAAAGCATATACCGATTTTTTTAAACTATTTTGTTTACATAGTAATTGTTATTAAATGTTTTTACTATCATAAGTTTATTAAAATTAAATTGAATATCGTAAATATGCAATTTTTGACATTATTCTTTTCTATCTTACATTTTGATTCTTTCTATTTAAATTTTTTATAACAACAATTTTTATCCATTTAAATGACTCATTCTATTTATTTTTACCGTACCTAATGTGTACATTATATTATAATCGGCAAAAAAAAATATTTTAATAACAAGTTTTAAGTAATTACTATATATAATACTAAAATAAATATGCATAAATGTACGCATAGAAACTCAAAATAATGGGGGTATATTTGTATACATATATATATTATATATACATATACTTATATGAAGAGTAAGATGAACGACTAAACTGTTGATCGAATAATGATTAATAAAAATAATTATTATTATTATTAATATTATTATTGTTATTATTATTATTATTATTATTATTATTATTATTATTATTATTATTTTTATTATTATTTTTATTATTATTTTTATTATTATTATTAATATTATTGATATTAATATTATTATTGTTATTATAATTATTATTATTAATATTATTATTATTGTTATTATTATTATTATTATTATTATTATATTATTATTATTATTATTATTTTTATTATAATTATTATTATTTTTATTATTATTATTATTATTATTGTTATTATTATATTTATTAATATTACAAATTTCTTATGAATTATTTTCATTAAACAATTTGTGTTTTACAATTATTGCAATTTGAAGGGATTACACTAAAAATTTATTTAAAATCACGATTGCCTTCTGACCGATTAAAGCAATATTCTGCTTAATAATTTAATTGAGATTGATAAATTTATTTCAGTTAATATCAAGTTAATAATACTAAGCCAATATTTTGCAAAAATTATATTAATATAACAATAAATTACTGCAAATCTAAGATTTTTCTATAAACACTATACGGTAGTTTTATGTGAATTATACTTTGAACATTATCAAATCTTGAAATTGGATTGTGATTCATATTAAATTGGATTAAAATATTTATCACAAGATATAAGGTATTGAAAATATTATCAAAAGTACAGTTATGTCAAAAGTAATAATTCATACTTATTGGAAGTTATTTTGCACTGGTAATAAACATTGTATAATTTTTCATTGCAAAATAAAGTCTATTTGAAAGTTAAAATGTTATTTTTATTAAATTTGAGTTTTTCGTCTGTAAACATGTACTGTTATAACTGGAGGTTATCATGTTTCAATTCAATTCAATTTCTAACTATTGGACTTAGAGCATTGAAATTTGTTGACTATAGTTTACTGTACTTGTTATATTATCTGACTGCTAACCAAAACATTCACATTTTGAATTTCGCTTAGGCCAGCTCAGGTTTTACACAAAATTGTTTCAGTATTTTTTCTTTGAAATTAATTGAAAATTCTACTTGGGTTATCACTAAAATAAAATTAAACTCTATTTCTTTATTATGAAAGCGAAATTAGTCTAAAATAGATGTAGTTTTTCAAATTTAACTATGTTGAGATAAAAGATAATCAAAACAGAAACTTATTAAAGGAATGTTATGTTTTTCCTAAAGTGTAGTTGGCTGAAATTAAAGAACAAAAAGATATGAACTACTCTTCGAACCAAGCTGTAACCCCTCAAAATAAATTTTTCATGAAATATTTGTTAATTAAAATTTTTATGTTCCATAAAGGAATTCATAAAAATAATATATTAATCATTGAATATCACATTTGCTTAATTGTATTTTCCGTTATTAACAGGATATAGAAGACATCTGAGAAAATTGTTCTATTTTATAAATTAAGATATCCCGTGGGATGGATTTTTATTTATAATTATGTTCCCTTAACTCTCTATATAGGCGTTGCAGTGTAGTAATTATAATTCCAAAATATTATGTTGTTGTTAAAAGGGTTAAATTATGAGTTCTCAAGTTATTTAACTTAGTTTATTTCTTTAAATGTATAGATGGTATTTGACGAAAGTTAATAAACTTAATGTTACGAGATTCGGCCTAAATGATAAGTTTTATAGCGAAATAATTTTACTCTTCAAACAAAAATAAATGTTTTATTATGTAATAACTCTTGGTCTCTATGTCCATAAGATTTTATTAAATGAAAAAGTTTTACTAAGCGTCTTACTAAGCAATTGTTTCACTTATTTTTTTTTACCCGATACCCCATCAATAAATTGTCAATGACGTATATCAAAAAACAAATAGTTTTTTTTCTTCATCTTTTTACAAATTGCATAGTCAGTTAACAGGATAAAATTAATATGATAAACACTTCTTCACTCTCTTTAAGAGTACTCTGATATCAATTGTAATTTGTAATATTAATTCAAGTGTAATAAAATGTGCTATAAAATACATTGAAGAAAAATATGTAAAAAAATTAAATGAAAATTTAAATTTACCATAGTTTTAATTAGAGCAATATTCAGTACCTTGTGATTTTTACAGGTATACATCCATAATATTCTCTAAAAGTAGAGCAATAGATCTTTATTTGAGTAGATATACTCGTATATAAAACAACCCAAAGCCCTAAATAAATTTTACTCTATAGAGTAACTAATTAATATTCATACAAAGTTCTAACATACATTTTCATATTATGCATTGTATACTGTGTACAAATAAATTTACATATATCTTTACATTGGATATGATAAATTTAAAAAGGGTGCATGGTGTATATTATATTTGTATATTATGTTACGATACGATTGTATATATATATACTATGATTCTATTATATACGAAAACCCTTTAAAAGTGATATAAAAAGCCAAATTGAATTAAGTAGTTAAAATGTATACATTTGACAAATATTGAAGTATAAAATATTAAAGTTCTTTAAGAAAAGTGTATCTGTATATAGACATAATAGTTAAAATATACCGCACAATCCTATATAGTATAGTATTGGAATATGACAGTATATAATTAAATCTAAATTTTAAAATACTCAGAATTATTTCTGATTTCGATAGAAAAGAAAAATTGCCCTAAAAAATAAAATTTTAGTATAAGCTAAAGCTAAGTTATATTGTGATCTCATGATCAAATTGTATTATATTACATAATGAAAAACTTATAGATCTGAAAATCTGGCAGAGGAAATTGCGTTGGATCGGATATTTTATTTATTTATTTATTTATTTCGCCTTAATTATAATATGTTTTTTTTTTGTTTTACAGAGTTTAATTTTAGTTAGAGCTTATACTATGTATTTACACTTATGATTCTTTTTATTTAGCATAATTGCGATACTTTTATTTTTTGTTTTTAATATTTAGTTTTAAGGAAAAAATGGCTAGACAAAAACGTTCTTAACCTATATAAAACCTATATAAAACTAAATTTATATAAAACCTACTTAAATTTAACCTATAACTAACTAAAATTATTCTAACTTAATCTATAATCGCTGCAATGAGCGGATTTTCTGAATATTGACAACTTTCTAAAAAAGCGGGTAGCATTTTATCAATATGTTCGCATAGACGTTGGATCGGATATATTCTGAGAAAATCCGACAACAACATGTTGAAATAATGTTTAAAATTGAATCTACAGAGTGCACTTTATGTTGCATGGCAAAGGATAAAAATATATTGGATAACAGTCTTAACCAAAGAAAGCCCACAATAGTGAGTGTGGCCGCAACTGAAGAAATTACTGCAAATAGGAGATGATAGAAGGACTGTATTTCCATGCTATATCCCTCTGATGGGGTAAGATGATAATCAAAATGAATACTGAACGTAAATAATCAATGAAAAAACTAAAAATAATAAAATTACCAAATCGGATCATATTTTTTTTGTGACACTGAATTTAAACACACCCGATATGTTATTAAGCAATTTTTCGTTAAGATAAATAAATTGATTAAACACTCAGAAATACTAATCTTCTTGTTAACAGACAATATTTATACTGAATCCATTATTGAGAATAAAGAAATGAAAGATGATTCATGAACGTTGATTGAGTATGAAAATTTAAATCTGGTAACAGTATCTATGTCATATAATTCAATATATTTAATAATCTCTATGCGTCAATATTCGTTATTTAAGCTTTGTACTATGAGTTTTGTTATATAAACACATATGAAAATGGAAAAAAATTGTATTACATGTAATGGGCGAAGTACACTGCGGATGTGTACAATGTATAAAGCACCAGCTGGCTGATTATGTTGTTGAAACAACTTTAAAATTAACAATTTAACAAATTCAAAATTAGATTCGAACATTTTAACCTTGATGAGTATTAATAATCACATAAGTTTCGACAAACTCGAATGGGTCTTACTTTTAATAAATATTTAATTCTATTATATTTCCTGTCTCTTCTAATGGTTAGGATCAATTGCCTTTTAGTGATAATTTTTTTTTGTAGAAATTCTACATGCGAGATTCGATCTGTCATGCCCAAGGTATTATCCTGAAGATGTACATCCTAAATATTTCTAACTTATTATTATGGTATTATGTCACTGTCTTCACCGTTTACTACTTGCGAATTTCTTGTTTAAAGTTGTGAGGTGTTTTGTTGCTAGCTGGTTGATGCCACTATAGATTTATTATGTACTCCTTAACTTGTTCTCTAATATCTGTTTAAATCTATATCTAACAAACTTAATAACATTTTAGATATTCCAAAGGGCGCTCCAGAGTACACCAAGCGTCAATTTTTAAAAATGTGTTATTGCCGTTTTCTATTATAAAATAAAACTTTCTGTCATCCTGCAAAGAAAACAAGTTAAACTAAATGAATTTTGAACATGATTACAATTATTTTTCTAAATGGACTAAACTGCTTGAAGTGGATTAATCTTTTTTCTATTGCAATTTTATCTCTAAAATATTTTTTTTACATGGTCCATTCTGGTTCGGGCCGCCTCGTGTAACATACATAGTCTGAATAGTAAACGGTCCTAAAACGAAGAGTCGGTAGTACGATTATAAGTAGGAAACTGGAAATCACATAAATAAGATGTTTTGATGATGATGCATTTAATATAATTTATAGAATATGCTGTAGGGTCTAGGTTTTTTGTTTTTATGTTCTTGACAGTAACTTAGGTAGAATCATCTTTTCGTGCTTAATTAAGAACGGTACTGCAAGTTTATACTATAATATCTACAATGTTTTTCGAGCATTTATTTATCAAATTTCTGGCTTATAAACTCATAAATAAATAAATAATATTAAAACTCTTAGGTATGTTTCACAGTTTCATTAAATATCTTAATCGATTTCAGTTATTACACCATCATCAGAAGACTTGACTCAGTCTGTGTATTAACCGAAATCGATTAAGTAATATAATAAAATTGTGAAACATAGCTACCTAAGTTTTAATATTTATTCAATTTATTTTCCTGAATTATGTCTAGCCGCAGTTACAGTTAACTCCTCGGATGTTTGAAAATAAAAGTAAAAACAGATTCATCCCTTTTGTATTATGTCAATACCAATTATGATCGTTAATTATCTATTTAACTTTTATTAAGTTATAGAATTAAAAGGTTGACAATAAAATATCTAAAGATGCAAAAAAAAAAACAAAAAACAAAATAATAATTAAAAAACATTCATCCCATTTATAATTAATACATATTAAGTTTTCACGCATATATTTAATTTTAAATTGTAATTATAAATTCAAATTAACTGTAGGTTAATAAAATTTACTTTCATTTGCCCATTAATAATAAAACAATTAAATATACAGGGTAACCCAAGTAATACATTAAGATGCGACATTTGATTTTAATATATTTTGCGATTGATTGATTTGGTTTTTCATTTGATCCGTTATATAAATATGTAACACTGTAACATAACTACTTATTGATTTTTTTTTTTCTAAACTGAATGAAAATTATATCGTCAACATTTTAATTCCGTATTTCCATATTTGATATTCAAGTGGTATAAGAACAACTGACCATAACGTATAATGTTTAATTTTCAAATCGCTTATTGTCATTTAGGCCACTCTGTAAATATTATTCTTTTGATTTTATTTAGTATTATTATTGTTATTATTATGTATATAGAATTTAATTAAATATTTTCGAGTATACAAACTAGGTATATGGGATATTATTGTAACAAAATTGTTAACAGAATATTAACTTCAAATGAACAATTGAGAGTCGTAAATAATGTTGAGAATGCAGAGCTTAAAATTTTTTAATATTTGTAATTAAAGTTATACCAAAATAATAATTTGTTTTTTTTTTTTTTAATCAACGAAAATATTACATGGTAGTATGATTTTTTACACATTAAGCATTTAATTCACGTTCACATCATCAATTTTACTTCAATTCATTTCATTATAGTTTAACTTCACAAGTTATTAACCGTACAAATCACATTTTCATTTGTAACCTTGAAAATTACATATACATATACAAAATGTAATATATTCGAAATGTGAATATTATGAAATAAAACCAAACGATATTAAAATCATTCATTCATATGTTATAATATGATGCCCTACCGTGTTGATTCTTATATAGCTTAAAATTTTGAATTTGAATTGATTGAAAGAATTTTGTATGAAAAAATTGTTACCGGTAGAAGCCGTTTGTTGGCACACACAGTTGTTCCTATTATTATTTTACATAGAATATGAGAGGTACCTAACAAACAACTAACGAGATAAGAGGTAATTCGATTTTTGTTTTTATAAATTAATTTATTTCAATGCGATACAAGGGTAAAGAAGGTTAAAATTGTTAATTAGTCTTAAAAATGTTTAATTATTATCATTTAATTAAAAATAAATATAATTTTAAGATTTATTACAACAGGATGTTAGAGAAATAACCCGCTATAGCTTGAGAGGTAAATAAAAGTTGCAATAAACGAAAAATTGTAATGGCAGGGTAGTCTATTCAATTCAATCATTTAGAGCCTTAAAAACTATGTTTACCAGTGAAATATTTTGGTTTTAGTTTTTAACTATGAAATTGCAGCCGGATAATATTAAATATAAGTTAGTATCATTTTTAAAATGTAAAATTAGAAACAGGACAATTAAATTAAGAATGTACAAGACCATAATACCGATGTTACGTTATAGCTGAGAAGCCTAGACAATAACAATTAGCGACTAAAATAAAGTAAAAGTAATCGAAAGAAGAATACTGAGAAAAATATTGACCCCAAAATAAATGATGATGGTGAGTATCAAATAATAAAGCATAAAATATTGTAAAAAATTTTGAAAACTGAAACTTTAGTTATTTTTATTTGCCTTGAATTAAGATGAAATTGAATCGTTGTTAAATTTACGAAATGGTTAGCGTAAGTATGTATTTTTTTAATCGTCATTAAAAATCTTTATAATTTTTCTTTATTTCCCTTATATTTATTTAATTCAAATTTTTTTAATTTTTAATTTTGAATTCTAAATTTTAAATTTTTAGCTTTAAGTTTTTGGCATTATTCTTATTAAGTTTTATATTTTTAGTAATGTTTAAATTTTTTATCTAATTTCAATTACTGTCAATTGCTTTTATTTTCTTATTTTTAATAGCCGCACTATAATTTTATGTCATATTATATTATAGTTTACGAAATATTGGCGAATTTAGTTTATTATAGCTACTTTCTACTATTTTTTGTCTTTTGAAGTGATTTTAAACACTGTTTTAGAATATTAGGCGCACTACCGTACAATATTATTAGCAAGAGGACTGAACGAAATCCAGAACAAGAGTCGAAAAATGTTGTTTAACGTATGTTGCATAAGAGAGAGAAGAATGAAGGGAAGTCGTAAACGAGGTTAAGGCTCATCTTGGCCTGTAAAATATTAGATGATGATGATGGATTATAATCATTACAAAATGTGACTTTAATCAGCTCTAAGAAAAATTTTAACTGTTTCTGTCTTATCTTACCCATGCCTTTGTATACTATTTTATATATTCATACAGTTACGTATATGCGTAAAAACGGCTTCTACCTGTAATAAAAAAAATCATAAGAGAAAAATTGAAAATAAACAAAAAAAATTATTTTTAATGAAAATTAGCTTTTTTAACATTCATATTATACAAATTTTATAACAAAACCAATTTTTAATAAAAAAACATGTTTTGAGAATTTTGATGGTGATTTAAGCTCAATGATTAATTTTTGTCTACTGAACTATGATTACGATGACTTTTGATTTCTGACACATTTCAACTTCTGATAAGATTTTTCTAACTTTAATTTGATTATTAATAAACAAAAAAATGTTTGTTTACAATAAAAATCAGTTAAATTAAATAAATTAGAATGACGTTTAATATTTTATAGTTTGTTTTAAAGTACATAATAAAACATTAAGGAATCGCCTCTAACAGAAAAATTAATTTAATTTTATATGTTCAATATTTTGTTCCGATTTAAAATGATATAAAAATACACGTTTTTCACTATAATAACTAATGAGTTAATTAAATTCTGATTACTTAGGAAATGTTACAGAGACCATAGATATTCATAAATTGGATAAATTATGAAATTTTTTCCAACTGACTGACAGAGTGACTCAATGTAAATAAAAATATTACCTTAAAAGTTTTCCAATAATAATTTTTTTTTTTAAATCTTTACCGAAATTGGATTTAAAAAAATAAAAAAAGGAAAGTCTGTTAAAAATATAGGAAGAGTAACACCAACACGTAACATAAATTATATATTTTGGTATATGTAAATTTCTAATATGTATACCTACTAATCTATTTGGAGAAAGAAACTAATCTATTTGAATCCGGATATCATTAAGTTTTATACAAGACTATCTTTTCTAGTTTAAAATTAATTTTATTTATAATTCTGATGGCCTACATTCTGATGCTAATTGGGCATTTGAAAATATCAATTTTAGAATAAATTTCAAAAAACACTAATGTATATGAATATACATATATATATTATATTTAGTACAAAACTTTACTAATACTTCATATTTTAAATTGTAAATAATTCAAATTGAATATAATTTAAATTATATTCACAATAATAATTTACAAACACTAGCTGCCAGGGCTATTGGCTTAACAATATCTTAACACCTATACAACATAATGCTAAAATTTATCTCGACTCGACGGAATTCAACTATGGAATCCTGCAACCAAAACTAACATCATCATCACATACTGATAAATGTTTAAATAATTAATTTATAACCACCGTAATATTAAAAACAGAACCAAGTAATTCTAACATTGACATTATCGCAATAATAGCGTTTACCAAGAACATAGGGCTGCATTTTTATACAATAAATAACGGAGAAATACAATATATCTGCAAGGGTCTCATTTACATAAAACTCCCCACTATCAAAACAATATAACCAAATACAGGCGTAAGCCTTAACTTCGATAAAAAGCTTGTCATTCAACTTAATGAAAGCTGCAGATCAAAGTAAAAATTCCATGTGATTTATCAGGCATTAGTAAATCAATAACAGGTCAATGAATTGGGAAGTCATCTGATGAAGGCAGTTAGTTCCTCAATTGAAAATGCTAATTCAACCAACCCACTTATAATCTAACCCCATAATATATTTTCTTATTTTGTACCTTCGAAATGAATGTAGGATGTTAAAATAAAATTTAAAAATTTTTGTTTCAAAAATTAATTTTGCGACAAGGTGGATAATAATCAACATGCGGTTGTGGTTTTTAATCCCATTTATTTTATTATCCCTCGAAGTTAGTGGTGGGTATGAGATGTGAGTTATGAGTTAAATTATGTAATTTTTTATTTTTACAGATAAATTTTGGAAACAAAACAATAAATCTAGAATGAAATGAATAAAATTATATTCACAGAAGCTCGTGTCCCTACAAACTGATTATTCATTCAGTTTTAAATAATTTAATAAATTAATATTCTGATAAAACTAGAATTGTGTTTAATAATTTAAATTTTAATAAAGCTATATTCATTCCTACAGTATAAACATAATTTAATATTATACTAATATACAACACTATAGCTTTGATGTCATTAACTTTTAATTTTAATTACCTTTAATTATTTTTTTTTGGTAATTAAGTTTTTATTTTATTTATTTATGTGTTATGACAGTTCTAACTAACTTTCAGGTGAATACTTTAGCAACATTAATGATTCTTGTACTGATGGTATAAAGCGGATCTTACGAGCTTCGTATTATTATGTAGGTGATATTATTATTCACTTTATAACATTTTGGTTTTAATTTCTTTTCTTTCCATTTGAAATGGCTCTGATGGACATTTTTTTTATATCTGATGAGTGCCTATATACGAATTTGGCTTGTCTACAACTTTGTTTTCCTGTTCACTGATAATTTATTTGTGTTTAAAGTCAGTTTTTTAACCTTAATAAAAAAATGTGTTTTAGCAATTCAACAAAATAAATTAATAATATACATTGTAAGATGCAAAAACTACAACATTCAATGAAAATTTAAATTAATATAAATTTTTAACATTTAAAAGAATAATTTAAAATTTGAGCAGGTAAATTAAATTGGCAATAAATAATTAATTATTTATATATAAAAAAAATGTACGTATATTAATTATGTATGATATAATATAAACTACGGTTATGTTAATTAAAAATAAAATAAAATGTAAAATTATACATCGAATATAATTAGTAATAAAAATTTATATTAGTGCGTATAATTATATTAAAATATTGAGTGAACTAGTGGACTTATGTACGTTTAAACATAAGTCGAGTTAATTTAAAAAAAATTTTTTTTTGGTTAATAATGCACATTAATGGTTATAATTAATTTTTTTTATTTATTTTTGGATTGATATTGAATTTTTGAAGGGTTTTCATATTCATTAAATGAAAATTGCGGGTGACATAATCAGCTCCTTATTGATGAATAAATAATAAATTATGATATCAATGAGAGTCTGGATCCGTAATAGTGTATTTTTTACAATCCTTTAAGGTACCAATAGGTTTGAGAGTGTTGTATTTTTGTTCTATTACTATAGAAGTGCAAGAATGGTACTGCAGTATACTAAATCTGATAGATTATGTATATATATATAGTGGGCAGAAGCTTGACCTCACTATTATTGTAGCCACAAATTGGCTTATTGCTATTACTCATTATAATGTAATTTTGCATCTGAATAGAAAGTCTAGTTTGGGATTGACAGGGAAACATTTGGTCAGTTGTTGGCCCACATCCGCAACTGTCGAGTCCCTATTCAAGTGCTTACACTACGTTCACGTGGTGATCCCTGGAAACTGTCTTACATAGCATCCGCTGGTAAGCAGGTCAAAGTCGGTAAGTGCGCCAAAATCCTCAAAGATTTAGGTTGGTGTAAAGCTGACTCCCTTACCCGTAAAAAATTCATAGTTTTGAGAGAGGTAACTAAAGCTTTGGATACGATGGAATTTATAGGAAATATACCCGGTAAACGTTTAAAAGACTCCAATTTAAGAATTTGCAGTTGGAATGCATCTAATAACATTGAAAATATTCTCTCGCAGTGTAAAGCAAACATTACTGCGATACAGGAAATCTAATGGAAAGGAAGGACCTGGAATGTATTTATTATATTTTAATAACACTCAATATATTTTTCAGTGTAATCCTGGACAGTTCCTATTGTACGAGAAATGGCGAATTCTACTACGATTAAGACCTTCGTATTCACGGAGCAGATGTTCAACAGATTCTCTCTCTACTTCACATATTCTAAATAGTCTATTTTTGCTTAGTCTGACTTGATTAAGGTAATTCTTTATTAGATTGTGGTCAGATATTGTCCCTGCCTGCCTACTTGTTAACATTATAGCATTTGTCTTTGACCATTTCCAGGTATGTTAGTCCATTTCCAGCTAAATTTTCTTCTACTTTTTGGCAGAGCTTTCTACTTGGGGGGATACGCGAAAAACGGTAATTTCCAGGTAAGTAATATGCAGTTTCATTTCTCCAGAATGCCCTCATTATTGTTACTCTATATTTATTATCGCCAGGGTTTTGGCACGTGTACGAAATCCCAAATTATATTCGATGTGATTTTATATGAATTAGGAGCTAGAGTGTCTGCTTTGCTATCTAATAGAATGTATATTAATATCTTCTTAAATTAACTCGCTCACGAAATACAATAGCATATATCTCAGCTAGAAAAATGGTGTTTGTATAATCTAAGCTTAATTGAATATTGACTCTGAGGCTTTTTCCATGGATGGAATTAATGATGGAAACAATGAATACTTCATTCATTGTTTTTGAGCCACATACTAATTATCTTAACTGTCCTAATCAACCATAATAATATATTAAAAATAATAATTTGTCCAGAGAGGATGGACTGATTTCCCAACTAGGCAACAATTAAATAATTTAATTGTTGCCACGTTTCCGTTCACTAATAATTTTTAATATTTGATGGCAAATATCGGTATTTAACACACTTCCATCATCAGTGCTTGTGATTAACTTTAGGCAGGTTTATATGTTTATAATGTTTTCTCAAAATTGTTCTTGTCAAGCAGTAGTTTGTTATAGACAGTGCGACGAAACGGCGTATAGTGTAGTGAATTGCAATGTTGACTTTCATTTTCATCATTTTACTTCATTCAAAACCGAATTACTAAAATATAGTTTTAGAAGATATTTTAGTGTCATTTTAAATTTAGGATAAAATTTTCTATATTGGCAAAACTGACAAGACGTCAGAATATATCAGAATATATGATATAAAGAGATTTTGTGTATCCGGCTTATTAATGAGTTATTATAGGGTTTTAAAAACATTACAAAGACAAATAAAATGGCCATTTTGCATACCTAGGTATGATATATCTCCCTAGGTATGTATACGGTTTTACAGATACACCTATATATTATTTTCAAACATTTTTTTCAATATATGCATAACTTGAATTCATATAATCATTGGATTGTCCTCCAAGGCCACAGTATCATATATTAATTAAGAAGATTATAAAAATAGATTTTAAAGTTACGTACTTACAGAATTTTTTCTTATTTAATTTTACCCATTTATTCAGATAAAATTTATTTTTATTCTCAAGTTTATTGAATGTTAATAATAAAATGAACTCATTTCTATTTTATGAATATAATTCAAAATGATAAATATATATTTAAGAAAAAAAAAACAAAAAAAAAACAAAAAAAAAACATGAATAAAAAATAAATGATACAGTCAGACAGAATAAACTAATTTAGTAAAGTCATATATAATTTCTTACATTTACAGAAAAATAAAAACAACAAAAATAACAAAAATAACAAAAAATTTAAAAAACTTGGGATTATCTTTTCCTTTCTTTAAAATGAAAATAAATTGAAAAATACCTTTTAGAATAGTTGAAATGAATATTTTCGCTTCTTTAATGTGTTATCTGAACATTATGTATATATATATATCCAATCACATGTATTTATTTAGATTTATATATATATTTTGTACGTATGCCTTATGCCCCCAAACACAACAGTATTCAGTATTTTTATATACATCGAGTGCAACCGAAAAATCGAGTGGGTTTACAATATTTTCGCGTCCATAAGTGACAAAAATAAAATATTCGTTTGTTTTTTTCTTCTTTCTCTTTCTTAATTTTTAGATTTATTATTTCGACAACAAAAATACAACAACAGCAACAAACAGAAAAGTGTAAAAAAAAACTATATTTGACTTAAAATAAGTGCATTCGTAATAAGAGATGCGTAGCAAAAATATAATTTACAAAAAAAAAAAGTAAAAAAAAACAAAAATATGTAATCGCCTCCAGACTTTCAAATTAGTAAATCAGAGAGAATTACTAGAATATATTTAGAGACAAAGGTGCTAGGAAAAACGTGGAAAAACAAAACTAAATCTGGAAAAGTAAAAATTTATTAAAAATAAAAATAATTTTTTTTATTTTGTATTTTTATTTTTTAATTTTTTTTTTTTTTTTAATCAGACAACATATTTTTCTAGCTTAAGTCATACTATTTGGTTATTGCATTGTTGTACCTGCTATTTAGTATTTATAGTAATTTTGCTAAGTTGTTATCACTATGACGTGGATCCAACTGATGTAAAGTAAATTTTTCTGATAGAAAGTCTGATAGAAATAATAGTTATATATAGTCTGATGGATCTATAGATATAATAAATTAAATAGTCTGGTAGAAATGAGTTTAAATTGGTTCCCCACACGGCTGCAAGCTATGAGCTATGTAAAAAACTGCTTTAGCTGTAAATTGACATACCATAGAAAGATGTGAAAATGTTTGTATTTGTTATTATACTTGAGTTAATACACGTATTTTGTCTTTATATTATAGTAGGATATAGGCATGTAATATTTTCATTACAAAAGGTGAAACCTATTGAAATTTTTTGGGTTGTACTAAATTAAATAAACGAATAAAATTAAAGTCAAAAACAAAGTTATTAAGCTTAGCAAGAAGCAGTTTACAGTAATCATCATTACAGTTGACAACTAAGCGACTAATTAAACCAAATATTTTGCAAAAACAATTGTTGTTGTTGAAACACATACATTTACTCAAAAAATACATGTATAATAATCTTTACCCATTGTAGCCATCGCAATATTATTAAAATGACAGGCACTTAAGCTTACTTAAACATTAACTGCGAAATTTATTTTTAAGATTTTTAGCTAATAGCTTTAACCGATGCTTATCCTATTTTACATTGAAACCATAACTATGCAATTAATGGGTTTTCAGTCTAGGAAATAAAAAAAAAAACGAAAGAAATAGTATGAATAAAATTTAATCGGTATTAAAATTAACGAGATAATTGATGGTCATATTTTATTGAAATATGTCGGACACTACTATGTTAGGGAGTTTTAATAAATGTTTTTGCTTGATGGTAAATAAAATAATCCGAATAGTATTGATTTAGATTTGAATTTATTAATTAAATTATTACATAAATGTGATTAAGAGTCCTGCTCCATATTTGGCATATGGCCTATCAGAGTTTTTAGACCAATGGTATAAATTGAATTTTAAACCAAGTTTTTCTCTATCGATGCCAACTACGAGTATATCTCTTAGTAGGTAAGTTAATAAGCCCTGACAGTTACTACATAATTACTTCATAATTTTAGTATGGAATTTTGTATTGAGTTTTTTAATTGTTGCACAGAGAATTGAATCGATTTTTCCAAAAAAAATCAAATGCCGCTATTTGTTTGTTTTTTATATTAATCTTCGAGTGTTAATTTGTGTTGGCCTGCTGGGCTAGTTTTACGAAAATTACAATCGAAGCGAAAGGGTTAATTTACTAGATAATAAAATAAACTATTTAGAATGGTCAAATGTTAAGATTGCAATCGATTTTTGAATTCTTTAGCAAACTATTAATATATTTTTAACATTAATATCACGATTCTGAATATTAAGATGATGCCCCGTTAAATATTTGAAGCGGTGGTAATTACAATTGTATGATAAGAAATTCTATAATAACAAATATTTTATTTTTCAATTTCGGATTTTCAATTTAACAAATTGAGCTCAATATACAAATTCTTATTATATATATTATGTATATGTATGTATAGATACAATATAAAATAAGGAATAATATATTTAAAAATAAAATGTTTTCTATATTTAATTTTCAATGTAAATTTTATTTTTATTTTTGTAAACTGCAATCATTTCATTGCGTTTTTTTATTGTCAAAATAATGTTTTCCTAAGACTTTATGTAACCTTGAGCTCATATATATTTTATTTTACAAATTTATATACATATCTATATATAATATATTATAAATATTTTTTTTAATGATTAATAGTATATATATGGAAATTTTTTACAATATAATATATATATACTATCTGTCTCTATAAATATATATATATATTTTTTTTTTTAAAAAAGCAGCTTAAAATAAATTTTTGATTATTTAAATTTGTTTAGTTTGAAAACAAAAAAAAATACACAAACTAAAAGAATCTTTAGGGTTTATTATTTATATATGTATGATTCATTTACATAAGTACATATGCTTTTTTGGAATATGCATATATTTACAGAGTTAAAATAAAATAAATTAGTTTAAATGAAAATTATAATCTAATATATTTCCTGAAGAAAGCCGCATAATTTATACTTTAGATTAGGTTCATTACACTTAGAATGGATGTATATTGTATAGAGAGGTTAGAATAAAATTTTAACCTTTTACAAGAATGAGATATAAAATAGATTTTTTAGATAGAAAATAATTTTCTTGGTATTGTAGAATATTTGAACTGAAAATATGTAAGTATGTAGATTGTTTGGTGTAATTGGGTTCAAAAATAATCTTAAAGTTGGAATTTAATGTTCATAGTTGCAAATTATTATTATTTGTTTATTTATATAATTAAATTAAATTTTTCTCAAATTAAAACAAACAATATTATAGTATAAAAATGACAAAATTTGTTGAATTTTTCTAATCTAAAAATTGCAATGATCTACCTTTATGGATTATATGTGAATGTTTATTAATTTTTTATAATCAGATATGCTTATATAGTGATATATTTAATTTATTAATTAAATGTCGAATTTCATCGAAATATCGATATTTGCAGAATAAAAGTAAATTAATTAGAAATTCGACTTTTAATTAATAAATATAAATATTACAAATTATGAAATAGGAAGGTCCAATTCATTAAATTAATTTTATTTTACTCGTCCATTTTGTTTGTTAGCGACTTTGTTTTTAGACTTATTGGTGCAGGCTTTCTCGAACATCTTTCAAAAATTTTTTTAGCCATATTGGAATGTTTAAATCTGTATGATGTAGATTATTATTTCTAATGTACCAAGGAGACGTAAGAAACCTATATATTTAGTGAACATCATTTGAATTAGTTAAATGTTGCTGTTAGAAGCATTTCTATCACAAATAAGATCAAATTATTTGCAGGATAGCTTTATATATAGCAGTGATTTATATTTCAATCCAATTGTTGAGTTTTTCCCAATGACCTAATAAATTTTATTCAATTTAAGTTTTAGTTGGTCTCTTTTTGCTGTGATGTGGCTCATCCATTAGAGCTTTAAATCAAGGTGTGCTCCCAAGTTTTTAATATTATTAGTTTGCTGAATGATTAGCATATTTCATATTCTCTTAGTGAGTGGTTATATAGCATAAGGCATAATTGTTGGCATAATGTTTAGCATAGGGGCATATTCTTTTATTAAGTGTTAAAGTTATATAATTTTTACTCATTTAACACGTAAAAAGTCACTATGTCTGATGACCACAAATATTTTTTCAAAATTTTTAATGTTGTATGATTGCTTAAAATTGCAATACCATCTAAAAGTAAATATTAAAGTATTTTTGTTTTTAAATGTAATATTAATCAGCATTGAATTCATGTTGTTCTGTTAAATAGTTTTATTAGGATTTGAAACTATCTTTTTAGGCTCTGAAGATATTAACAATTTAGCGATATAATACATATCTGTAACAATTAATTGAGTTTTTGACTATAAAATTATAATAAAACCAAATTAATCACGTAGAGAAACAAGAAGAAAGATATTAATGTTTCAGAAAATTAAAGCTGTAAATGTGTCTCTTATTAGTTTAGCTTTTGACAAATCTGTATAGTAACATAATAAAAATAAATACCTACACGCTGGGTGGCGCAGTAGGTAGAGCTATAGATAGAGCAGTAGGTAGAAATATTTATTTTTCTAAATATTCTGGCGGTCTCACCCATGCGTAACTGAATGTTTGACTGATTTTATATCAGTTCTGAGGACATTATAAGATTTCAGACTTATTGAATATACTATTGTGTATCTTGCCAAACAAATTTCAGGCCAAATGTTTGTTGTAGAGGTCCTAGGAACATGTAGATGATTGTTGAACTTTAAACTTATTTTACAGGGTATTACATTTTTTATTAAGTTTATTCTGCAGTGCATTGCATTCAGTTTTACCGTGGTATGTTTTCAGTTCTTATGTATTTGGATCTTAGCATAAAAGGCGATATAAAGAAAATGGCTGTACGTCACAAAAGTTGCCATTCTCTCTCAACATGTCAATGTAGAAACATCATGCTCAGCTTTCATTTAAAACTATGTTAAGAGACTCGAACTATGTTAGGCTAAGAACTTTGATCTATCAATAATTCTTCATGCGCTTTTGATTGATCAAATTTATTTGAAGTAACGGATCCAAAATTATATTACATTATGGTTAATCTAAATGAATAATTTTAGAAAAAATAACGATATGCTGAAGGCTATTTTGATGGTTTGCTTCTATTTGAAACAAAAAAATTAGCTGAGCAGTACTATTTATTTACTAGCATAAAACCAATCACACCACCATCCCTCTGTGCAGTTTATAGATTAAATATAGTTTAAAATTACAAATAAAGTTACAGACTAATTAGGAAATTAAAATCAAGTGGGACTACAAATTATTGTTGTTGTGTGAATTGAAACCACACTTACCTAATTGTTGGTAGGCTTTGTACAATGTCAATGAGTTCATTAAAAAGTAAAATTTTAGAGAGCGTAATCTTTTTATTTTGCATTTAAAAGAGATTAAAAAAAACTACTTATGTATATGTAGATACTACCTTCAAATTTGAAAAGTAGTCGAAAATATTTTACATTTAAGAATCTCCTTTATAATTAATTTTTTTGAAACACTTTATTTTCTCCTCATTAAATGCGAACTATTTTAAGTTTATATTATTTTTTTTCAAATTAATAAATATTTTAAAATTGAATAATTCTATTTACAATATTTTATTCTAATTCCGAAGACAAAAAAAAATATCTGCATTTAGTTCACAATTCATCGCCAACGCAATTATATACAATAAAATATTTAATGAATTATTTTAAAATTCCAAATAATTGTTGACTTTTACTAATTTTAAAAAAATATATACGATGTGAAAACATAAGTTTTAAAATTTTATTATGCTATAAATAAATCAAAAATTTCAATTTTGGCATTTGAATAAAAGAGTCTCTGACACAAAATATATATTCTTAGCCCTGAAGATATTTTTAAATAATAATTTTAACAATTGGAAATAAGTATTATGAAAATTATAATAAAATGTTTAGAATTATTAGCAAAATATTAAATAAAAAATATAAAAAAAAATATATAAAATAAATTTAATAAAAAACATTTTTTAAATATTTTAAGAGTGTATCAAATTGATGAAATCTTGAATGCAAATTTTAGACAATTAATAAAATTGTGCTAATTAATTTCTACACTTACAATGAAAACTGAATTTATACTCTACTGGATTAATTTTCATATTTATAATTTGAATATAAATTTTTGAAATTATAAAACGCATGTAGGTAGGTATGTAATTTGAAAAATGTCGTTAGAATGAAATAATAATGATTAAAAATCAAAAAAATATTTTTGAACTTATCAACATTTGATTATTATATGAAAAATGCCACGTTCAGTATTTTCCCGCGTGGTATTTTATATTTTTTTGACTTTTAAAAGTCACTAATCTCAATTGAACATTGCTTTTAACATACCCTCAAAATTGCTGTTAGAGTTGGAAATTAAAAGAAAATTTAGCGGAATTTACAACAAATGGCTTACCTTTTTTGATTTGTTTGGTACATTGATACATAAAAATGGCACTCACTCTTCAGTATACAAAAAATACAATATCTCAAGTTGCACTTATGTGGAGAGCCCGAACAGTTACTCCGACATTATCACGTCACTAACAAAAACTATGAATTTGCGTGGAACTTATTGAAAAGCGGGTATGATAACAAGCGAGTAAAGAAACTGTCCAAAGTTTTTATCAATGATCCCCATAAATGGATTGGAATTTTCGGAAATGAAACAACTCTGTTGGAGTTACCCAAGTTCATTAATGTCAAAGATCGCACAATTGTTTACTTCACTTAAAGCCCACTAATTATCGTACAGATACACAATCTATTAATCATATGTTAAGTACCATTACTCACAACAACCACAACACAAAAGTATGAAGTCCGTCGACAATATAAATTCATTTACAATTTATTTCCAAATGAATTCCTTTCGTTTCTGAAATAAGAAAATGACAAAAATCTAGGATAGTTTAAATGTATTTGACTAATATTGAGGAATATAATTAGAATGTACAATTAGGCAAATATTCAAAAATTTTTAGATTTAATACTGACAGATTAAAAATCTCCGCGTAAATCAGTAAAAAGTTATATAAGTCTTGATAAAACTACAATCAGAGTTTCAAGAGAAATATTGAACACGATATATTGCATGTGAAGAGTTAGCCCTGCAATTAACAATCATGGATGTTGAAACTTAAATATACCAACCACAAGAATTTTAGGTCAAAGATTATGTTCCTGTTAAGGATCTGGAATATAAGACTATAGCAATTAGATATACTGGAATCTTTTTTGCACAAGTCCATAAAAATGTTTTTAAATAAAATAATATAATGGAATTAATGTGTGTTTAAAGCAGAGTTTTATGTCTACATCTTCTTCTTATTATTCAAAATAGAATTAAAAAGCAAGAACAACAACACCACTATTCATTATCCTTTCATTATCAGATTTGAAATCTTATTAATGATGAATGGAATCAGTACAGAAATAATTTTTTAAATATGTGTGTTGCCATATTTAAGCGAATATATAAAATGAAGGGAAACTGAAAATATACTGATTCATATTTTGAATGTGTTATTGTTTAGAAAACTAGATCCACGAGCGCTAGATTAATATAATTTTTGTTATAATAGCCTTAACCTAACAAAACAAATTGATATTGCGACTAATGAAAAGACCGAATTAGGTTAAGAAAAAGTTCTAAACCTGATTTAATATTACTCGCTTTTAATAGATTTTAATACTTGAATTTAGGTATACGAAATATGAAATATATTTAAAGGTGAGGGCTTTTCTTCATAAAACTTAATTATAATTTATATATTGATAATGTTAGCCCCTTAAAAAATAATAAATGTTTCTATATTTTTTTATTTCTAAAAACTATAACATAAAATATAGGCATTTCATTTTCTATTTAATTTACGTTCACTCTATACAAATCTACCTATTGCAAAACTTTTAACAGGATAAATGGAAGAACTTTTGTATCAGCGCTAGTTTTTTTAACTAAAAAATGTAAATTAATTTTCTCATTTCTTTCATAAATAAAAAATAATAAATTATAAAATTGTTTGTACTTAGTCTGTGATAAGCTAAGGTTTTGACCAGTCTGTAAAGTAACAGTATAAAAATAAATAAAATATGAAAAAAAACAAAATTAAAATGAACAAAGAATTTACGAATATATTTGCGACGGCGAAACCATTATTCGATTCAATAAATGGAAAGACATTACTCAAGCCCTTCCATTTATTATTTGGTATTCAAGAGTAGGATTTAAATGAAAAGTGGATTTATTGAAAGACTAAAAAATTCTGTCGAAATAATTTGACATGAATATTTAATTGGAAAATATTATCTGTTTATTTATGATTTTCACTTGCTTAAATCAAAAAGTTTAGAATTTAATCCCTAGAGCGACTTTAAGTACCTATTTAGCGAAAAAAGAAGTACCCAAAATATTTATTTTTTAATATTAACTTTATAGTATAATATAACAAGGCAATATGGTGCTCATGAGCTTAACTAAATAATTTTTAATCTTTATAGGGTAAGTATATTAAACACCTGTCGGTACGGTATACATTTAATTTCGAACTATTATGTTTGTTATATGAATTGAAGTGGCGATGTTACGATGCAAATCAAAAGTATACTATTGGGTCAGCTACTTCCCATATAAAATCTTTCTGATGTAGATAGAAATAAGATACAAATAAAAAAAATTTAAATTTTAGTATTTCATAGTTATTAGCAAATTACAGTAATATTAATTGGAAATAGATAAAACAGGAAAACTGCTTAAATTTTAGTATTTCATAGTTATTAGCAAATTACAGTAATATTAATTGGAAATAGATAAAACAGGAAAACTGCTAGCTTGCTAGTGTAACGGCCAACTGTTGAGTAAATATTCATTTATGCATTTTCTTCAAAAATATACAGGACTATTTCAAAATAAGGCAACTAATTAATCAGCTTAACTTAAGAGAATTATGCCCGTTTGTGCTTTAGTTATTGTAAAAAGTGTTTAAATCGTGTAACATATGTTAAGATATCGAATGAACGAACTTGCAAGTTAACTTATGCTTTGCTAACGGTTACAATTTCCTAGTCTGAGTTATTTTGTTGTTGTATAGTTTATATTGTAAATGTTATGGTCCATCAAAAAAATAATAAATGTTTCTATATTTTTTTATTTATTATTTTATATTATTTTTATATTTATTTTTAATACTAAAAACTATATATATTTTTAATTGTAAGACATATTAATGGCTATAAGAATTCTATTACGTTAAGCTATATACGTACAATGCAATTCTGACAAAACTATATAAAATATTTTCTATATGGGACGACATTTTTATGCATATCTATTTTAAAAGTATTTAAACTATTTGAAAAGTTTGTTTTACCATTGGATTAGTTATTAGCATGCTGATTAAACTGTTCTATTGCAATCGAGTTGCCATACCTTTAAACCAGCTATACATAAAAAAAGGTGTGAAATTTATTATTACTATCTTAAACTAACATCTTTTTTCAGTTTCAATTTTTAGATAAAAACAGAGTTGACTAATTTGTGTAAAAACATTTATAAGTGTAGAAAAATTTATTATCACACCACCAATAATGGACTAATTAATGGACCATATTATAAACATCAAAAAGACTTACCCATTTATAATTTCAATATCATAATCATAGATTTATTTATTTACTATTTAGTTCAAATAGTTTACAAAAAATAATATAATTTAATTATTTAATTAATTTACACAAACAACTGGTAACAAATTTTTATTTTATATTTATTTTAAAATTTTGGGTATATTTTCAAGTTCAAAAAACCAACAATTGGCGTACTTTGCAATAATGAAAACAAACTCTATACCTATATTTTTCCTATATCGACATTAATTACCGATACTTTAGATTTATGCATAGGTATTAAAAATTTATTCTTTCAAGTTGACGCCCAATAGACCTTGAATTTGCATTTATAAACAGCGTTTAGAAAATCTGACAAGTGTCTTCATAAATTTATAATATGCAGCTTGACTGCAGGTTTGTATTAATAAAAACAAAATAAAAAATAAATAAAGATAAACCTTATTTTAGGAAGACGTTTTAATCCTTTAGTTCCTAATCGGTTTGCCGGAACTACAACAAGATTTTGCAGGATTAAGCGTAACAATTTGCCATTTATTTTTGTAATAAAAAACTTAAATGTGAATCAAAATACCCCTTATATACTCAATTATAATTTTTTATTAATTTTTAATCATAAAAAACTGAACTACAATTTGAAAAGTTTACTATTTGCAATCGATTTTCTATATTTTTCAAACGTAAATAACAAATACATTTATGGAAAAATTTACAATACATTTTTTTCATTTGAAAAGTTTTAAAATCAATACTCAAGTTTATATTTTAATATTTATGTAGGTATATGTGTGTATAAATAAATACATAAAATAACTTAAGAAAAACTGATAATAACAAACAATTTAATAAATATTTTGGGTCATTTTTATGTCAAATTAATTTCAACCGGGAGGCAAAAAACTATAAAACTCATTTTTTAATCTTTCGAATTATTATAAACAACCTGTATGAATGCTTAAAAAATTAAAGGTGTAATAAAAATTGTAAAAAAAAAAAAATACAAAAACTAAATGAAGCCGCATATTGTAATAGCATTTTTTTCTCTTGATAATACTAATAATAATAATAATCGTAATAATAACCATAATAATACCGTAAAAAGACGATTTCAAATGTCTTGTTAATTTGCTATAAAAAATAATAAAAAAAAATTAAAAAACAAAATGATAACAACAAGAAAAAATAATTCTCGACTCCTTTTGTACAGTGAATCGATTTAGTTGATAATTTCATATCGGTTTTATTTGTATTATGTACATATATACAATATATATATACAATAGCATCATTATATTATATTATTATATACATTCAAAAGTGTTTTTAAAAGTGGCTTGTATCTATGTATATTTTGACTTTTAGTAATCATCGTTTAGGACAGATTAAGTGCAGTAAAATGGGATACCTATATAACAAAATGATACACCAACAAAACAAACATAATATCTATATATATATATATATATTTATATATAAATAAACAAACAAATAGCAATAAAGTGTGGTATGTTATGTGCTTATGTTGATGTCATCGAGTCAATTCAAATCTCGATTTCAAAGTTTATGTGGGAATCCTTAAAATGACATTTACGATTTTTTTTTACGATCAATGTAATGGGCCATTTTTATTTTATTGCTTAAAAACTCATAAAAATACGGAAACCAAGTTAAAGTTGAAGAATAAAAAAATTCTCATTCTATATATATATATATATATTATTATATATCGTATAGTTCCGACATATTAAAATGTTGAGTCGCTTATTATAATTAGGTATTAGCAACAGTTTTATTTGTTTACTTTATATTTCTGGGACAATAAAAATTGAAAAATAAACGATTTGGTAACACTAGTTATAGCTATAAAAATTAACGTTTTAAAAAAAAAATTTTTTATTAGCGTATATATTATATAGTATATAAATGACATGCTTACATATGTATATTGATTTACAACATTTTTATGTCTCAGTATTTTGATTTTTAGAGATTGTTTATCATTTTTATTACAAATTTAATAAATTATATTTCAGTTAACGTTGCTTAGAAAATTTTATTTTCATTTAATAGGTGTTAAATATATATATAAAACCGAAAAGAGAAAAAAAACAAAATATAACATAAAATTTTTTAATTAAGTGTTTTATATTTTATTAACTTAGGTGTAAGCAAAGGATAAGTAACTTTATTTTATAATGTTTAGACCGGGTGACTTGTGTAAAAACATATAATAACTCAAATAGTGACTTAGAAGGTTGTAATATAATTAAATTGTGTTAAATTGGACAAAATGTGATATAAATGGAACGGTGTGGAATGACACCTTCAGCATCGCAAAAAATGTGGATTATGATTTATTCTTGATTTCCTTGAAATTATAGGCTCTTACAAAACTTTGTTTTATATGATTTTTCTGGCAGTTGAGGTAATTATACACAGAAAACGAGTTGCTCGATTACTGACGCAATATATTACCATATTATCACTGTAAGTTGGTTTGTTTGTTTTTTTAATTAATTGCATGCATAAATATGTTTAAATTAAAGCTCTGCGATAATCACTGAATGAGTTATGATGATAATTAACATTACAAATATGATGAGTAATCACTTTAAGCACATTTTATTTCGTTATTAGTTTTAAAATCTCCTCCCGTGCGATTTTCATTATATTTTAAACAAACAATCTATTAAATATAAGCTTCTGTGGCGTCACTGATATACACGTTACGTCAATAAAACAATCTTTTATATCCAACTAAATACAAATATATTATATTATCTAAATTTTGGAAAATATAGACAAATTACAAGTAACTTCATGAAATTTTCTTTAAATTACTACTGTACTTATTTTGCGTTGACTTAGTTTAATTTTTGGCTGCACTATGATTAAAAATTGACTGAAAAATTCATTTTTCCATTTAACTGTTAAAAATGTCGAATTCGTTGAAAATATTCAACATGAATGCATATTTTTTGATAAAAAATATTTCCGCATATGTGCAGCTCTTTTTGCAATGGTCTCAGTTGTTTTATATACAACTGCTATAGGTTCCAAGTTCCCCACCATCTTCATTAGTCTTAGATTCTAGTTTCTAGATTATCTCATTAATTATCGTGGATTTGCTTTATGCAAAACTTTGGCAAAACTCGAACCTCAAACCTTTTTTCTACTTTTGGCTTTTATTTCTAAAGTTAACAAATATAAAGAAAGTTGTGATATTATAAATAAGTAAGTATGTACAATATAGTATGTGGTATACATATTTTTATATAATTAAAAATATAAAAAATATAATAGGCAATAATAAAATTCGTGGAAGAAATAATGATCATGAACCTATTCTTAAAAATTTATGCTCAAATGAGATGTAGATTTTATTTTGGTTAAAAAGAAAGACAGAAAAAAAAACAAATAATTAATTAAGTTCACAGAAGGTTAATAATTTCTTACTAAAGTTTTATTTTACATTTAGGATAAATAAGAAATAAACTTAGTTCAACGAAATATGCATAAGTAGGTATGTATATGTGAATGTTTTTACACGACAAATGACTCGAATATATGGTATGTAGGTATGTGCATTTTAAATGTATCAAAATAAAATAAGTTGTTCAAATAAATTTTCTTTAAATCAGGTTTTTAAATTTTCTGAAAAATATACAAAAAAAAAATTTAAGTATAAAAATTGCAAAATCTTAGTGATCTTTAACATTTATTTTTACTTTGAACATTCATAAACTTTTTTTTTGTGTTATGTTTCACTTATTGTGAAACATAACTCAAAAAAAAAACCAAAAAAAACAAAAACAAAAAAAAAAAGCAAACACATAAAATGAAAAAAATTAACAAGAACCATTTTTGGTATTTTAAGCGGTTATATTTTATTTTCTTTTACTTTTTGTTATTTTTTGTCTTCTTGCGCATTTTAAATAGGGTCTGTAGAATAATCGTTTTCTCTTTCTGTCTACCATTTTCTTTTGCTCGTATTCCATGATCTTTATAAAAGATATATGTATCTATACATAAATACATAAATATGGCGGTCTTTATTTATTCATATAAACTTAGAGTTATTTCTACACTCATCCATATTCCATATTATAATAAACAAAACAACAACAACAATAAACATAATGAATGAACACAATAAGAATGATGATCACAAAAAGAATATGTGTTAAAATTATGTTAAATTAATCAAGTAAAAAATAAAAATAATAATAATATATTTTATTATTATTATTATCATTATTATTATTATTATTATTATTATTATTATTGTTATTATTATTATTATAGTTGTTATAACAACTTAAGTATAGAAATAATTTATTTAGAACTCAGAAACTTAGTAGTATTTAGAAATACATTTTAATACTTGAAGTATACAATACAGGAATTTATTGTATTAAAGTAGGACGAAGTTATATCGTAAGTTGGATTTGCCTTCTGATTACTATATGGACAAAATCGCAACGCAACGTAAAGCAACACTGTCAAGTGTCAAAAAAGTTAAATGTATTAAAATGCATATTCCCAGTTTGTCAGTTAAAGAAAAAAACAAGAAAAAACTGGATGAAGAAAGATTAATATAAAAGCAATTAAAGTGAATGAATGTTTATACAAAAAATCAAGTGCCAAATGATTCAGAAAATTCAAATGAAAAAAAAAAAAAACATTTTTAATTGTTACAAACTTTCGAAAATGTTATTGCTAGCCCACATTCAGCTTCTATGGGTTTTCTGAAGGACGAGTTTGTCAGTTTTTCTCGTAAGAAATCCAGTAATAAATCATACACCGGAAGAGTCATTCTAGTAAAGTTACAATATTGCTCAGGATCGCTATTTTTCATTTTTTGGAACGTCGTTGTTTTTAATTTGTTGTACAACATTATATATACAAATATTTATTTCTCGAACCGACCATGTTCTATTGGAACTATATAGTTGATATACCTATATTTAAAAATTTTGTAACACTTGTACAACATGTACAATACAAAAAGCATTTCAGTTGCATCAAAGCTCATTATTATCATTTATTTCTTTGCATTAGTACAAATTAAGATTACAAACTTAAATTAACAATAAACTTATTAATCTACATTGAAAATTATTTTAAATTATGTTAAACAAAGTCAGGAAAGGTTTTCATTGTGACCAATGAAACTTGTAACCAAACCATACATTCAGGCTTGATTAAAATATATTTTTACCTAATTATCTTCCTTTTCATTAAAAAGTTAAATATGTAGTTTTAATACAAAGACATTTTAAAAATATTTTTCAAAAGTCATTTTTAATTGTAATGCAAACAAATTGTTAAATTATTTTAATAATAATTTTTGTTAACATGATGAATTTTTAATTAAATATTTTTTTTTGGGTTTTTCTACCATCATCTCGTAATGGAAAAATAAAAGACAACCTAAACATTGAAAGCAATGTTAATGTTAATAAATTATAAATTATGAATTAATTTATTAAATTTTGCTGCTCAAATAGTTATAGGCTTGGAAGGTATATTGGAATATACGTAATTTATTATAAAAAGATGATAAAAGTTTTAAAAAGTTTTAGTTACATCGAAAACTTATTTACGATGTTTATTTCGAAAAATAAGTTGAATAAAATTGAAAAATAAAATATTTGTGTGAAAATTAAATATTTTTGGCTATATATTTAGCTTTCTAACTTAAGTAAACACACGAAGCTGCTATATTTTTAGTGACAAAAAAGAAAAAGTAAGACTCTGCACAACAAAATTGAAAAACAAAATTTGAACTACTAATGAAGCGGAAACTAGCCTAGATTTATAGGATAGATTTACAAGGACAAATATTTATTAATGTTAATATAAAATATAAAGTGAAATATACCATTAAACTAATTATTTAGTATCAGTTTTAGCTAAACAATCATGCAATAATTTTTTCAGGCGCTAATACGATTTGTATTAATACAACTTCGATTGGCTTGGATACCAAGCCACGTAGGCACAGATGGAAACGCTAACGCAGATCTTGAGGCAATTATTGCGACCAAAAGCTCTCTCACAAGTAGGTTCAATTATCTCATACCGGCATTCCAAAATAAAATCTTTAGAATAATATTTATTTATTTTTATTTAATTTATTTTTTAGAATAAGATTTAGTATGAAAACCCCGAAAGGGTAAAGTAGCTGAAGTTGCCCTGCAAATTTATATGTGAGTCCACTGATAAAAATAAATAAATACCTTAATCTTGTCCCTAATTCTGCTCTATAAAAAAATATAATAAACCAAACCTGTTTTCATTACGATGTTTTGTCAGGGGTGGCATTGTGTAATTTGAAACGTCGTTTTGTTTCGACTATTTTCAAAAAGTGGCATTGCATAATTTTGTTTCGACCATTCTTATTTTGTTTCAATCTTTTCAAAATTGGTACGACATATTTTGGTATTGCGTAAGGTTGAAACGCTACTTTTTTTACATTTGATACGACCAAATTTTGGCGATTGAAAAATAGTTGACGCTTTTAGGTAAATTTAAAAAAAAATAATAAATTAATACATGATTTTTATTGGAATATTTATTTTAGAAACTCACAGAAATAAAAATTCCAATAAAATGAAAAATTAAGTAAATTTATTATGATTTTCTTTCAAGAAAAACAATTTTCAGAATACAAAAAATAAAAAATGTTGGTATTATTATTAGCTTCATTTACTTGTATCGAATTGCAATTTCTTTTAGTTCCATTTTTTTTTTTTAATATTATTTTCTAGCAGGAATTGTTGAAATTTTAACGAAGCAAATCAAAAATAGAATTATGTAAAATGTTTCATTGTTTTTTCGAGCGTTTCAAAATAAATTAACGTTTCAAATTACGTAATGCCATCCAAATTTTGTTTCGACAACATTTTGTTTCGATCGAAATGTTTGAAACAAAGTTACATAATGCCACCCCAGGCTAACAATAACAACGTACATAAAATAATTTTTGAATAATTTTCTCTATGAAAACAAATTTAAAAGTTGTTAAATAAATTATTTTGTAATTCAACGCTTCATAAATATTATTAAAATAAATGAAATTTAGTAATATTTTATAATAAATTAAAAATTTTCGATAATTAATTAAGTTACATTTGATAAAGAGGTTCTTGCTTCGGCAGAAGATATATATTAAAATTGAAAAGATACAGAGAAGATTAGCATGGCCACTGAACAAGGATGACACGCAAAATCGTTAAGTGTTTCACATTTTTCAGAACGACAACTTTATAATACAACATACCCTACTGATGAACTGCCAATACAAACGTAACAACCAAATGATAACAAAAGTACTAAAATTAACAAACGAAAAATACCTACAGGTAATCAAAGGTATATACTTAACCTATACTTTCAAACCCACGGCATATGGAACGACATTTAGATTTTACATTTAGAAATTACAAAATAAAATTTATAAATAATAAAAAACGAAGAGAAGAACGCAATGCCTTCTTCCGGTTTAAAAGTAAAAACAAAATAAATAAATAGAGTAAATTAAAAAAGCGGAAAAATCTCAAACAACAACTCCAAATTTAGTAGATATATGTATATATAATTAGATTTAGATTAGACTAGATTTACATTGAAATCGTATTTAATTTCTATTAGTATTAAATAAGTATAGATATAAGATATGTAATAGAGAGATGGCCCCATACTACCTGGAAAAGGGTCCTAAAGATATGCAGTTGCAATTATACAATAAAATAAAATTAAATTAAATTTAATTACGAGAATATTGAACAAATAGAATATTCCAAATAGAATATTGAACAAGCAATTTTTATGCTGTATGAGTATGACATAAAATTCTATTTGATGGCGTAATCGGTATGATGGTAGCAAAGCTTGGTCTAACTATGATTCAAGTACGGGTTTAAATCCCTTAAATGTTAATAATAAACCGAAATGGTATTTTAAACTTTGTTAAGATCCGTGAGTAAATATACCTACTTATATAGTTTTTTATTATTTGGTTAAAAAACAAATAAATTTAAATATTAGAATAACTACACGAACCTAGTGAGTGCTAATTCAATTTACACATAATTGCAATTAATTTTTGTAAGGATGTAAGAGAAGTAATTCTGTATATATATTACATCCAATAACTTTATATTATTTGTTTGTGCTATTTATTATGTTACAAGTTCACACCATGAGAGGAATATAGATTACAAGATTAAAGAAAATATAAGATTTACAAGAAATAAATTCAAATATTGTTGAATTTTAATAGTTTTTTTAATGTTAAAGCTTACTTACCGATTTTTAATTTATTTATTTATTTATTTTTTTTTTTTTCAAAAATTGACTGTTATGACTGTATGATTTTTCACTTTAAGTTTAAACATAATTTTCTTTATTAGAAATGAACTTAACATAATGGGGATAATAACAATTAACTAAAATTCCACATCTTTTTTTAGTATGGGAAATATTTAATTTTTTTAATTTTAAATTTTTATTTAAACAATAAAATTAAGCTTGCGAAGCTAATTTTCTCCTTTGTTATAATTTTCATAACTATTATAAAAATTGATATAAATAATAATAACCACAACTTTTTTTATAATTACATAATATAAAAAATATTTTTACACTATTCGTATTGAATTTTATAACAATATAAAACTCTTAAATATATTAGGGTGAACAATTTAACATTTTTCATTATTTAATTTAAATTAAATTTGCATAATTTAAATTTTATTTTCAAAACAAAACATTTTCTTATTTTAAATTTTTTTTATCTATAATTTCTTATCATAAAAAAAAATAAACAAAACAAATCTTATTTTCAAAATATTGTAGCAAAATTAATATAGATAGATATTTTAAAATTTAAAAATAATTTTTCTAATTTATTTATTTTTTCAAAAACTTATTTTAACTAAAATTAACAAAATACCCGTCGTTTGTAGTAAAGAATTCGAACTAAACATTTTCTTTAAAAAACTAAAATTTTATCTAAGGTAATAAAATCATAACTCTTTTCAAAAGTGTTTTTTGTTTAGCAAATCTTTAAAAATATGATTTTTGTGTACATATATACATTCTTAAATATATGTATATTAGATGTTTTATGATTTTTTTCCAATAAAATATACAACAAAAAAAAAAACAATATAGTTGCACAACAAACTGTGAAATGAGAAAAACAGCATATTTCTTTAAAAATAGCTAAAATATGTTTTATATAATATGCAGGCCTATATTATGTATATATATATAAATGACACAGATATGAAATTTTCAGGTTGTTTTTCCATTTCATAAATCATAAATAACCCAAAAATTATAAATTAGAAAAAAACAAAAATAAAAATAACCTTGCCTTTAACTAAAATTTTAATTTTCTGTGAATACTCAATATCTGTATTGAATCGGCAGGGTTATTATATATTAGTAAAGTAAGGACGAAAAAAAAAAATTATTCGCGCCGTGGGATGAAAAAAAAGGCAGAATATTAAAACCCTTTTAATTTTTTTTTTATTATTGTTATTGAATATTAAAATATAATCCTTATATTTCTTTTTTATACTTCTTACATATACCTTACAAGTTATTTATTTTTTCATAATATACTAAATAGTTTATTTTTTTATTATATTTCATATTTCAGGAAACGCTTATAATGCTCTAAAAAATGGAATGTCAAAAAATGAATTTAGTTCCAAAAATATGATTAAGATTCGTTGTAGGCTCTGACGAATTACAAAGATTTTTTAGAAAAAAAAATTTACTCTTGCATAAAATAAATTAATCTAAAAATTAATCAATAGACATTTAATCTATACTATGTATATGATAAGTTCTTTTCAAATTTACAAAATAAATAAAAAGCGTTAATTTTTCATCCAATGTGAAGATTTCACATTTCATGTCGCTCGATTTCGTAAATCGTCTATAAAAACTTTATACCAACAACGAAACTTGACAATATTAATTTTGAATATGCACCTGTATACATTACAAGTAGTGTTTATATACTAGTCGTGGATTTAGAAAGGTTTAATATTGTGAAATACCAAACCGGGAGTACTACAACAACAGCGGTCTATTATATACATATCTAACAAATTAAGTTATACTTCAGAAACGGCTATACATCTAGTTAAAATCTTATTGATTAATTTCAAATATTAGTATTTTAAAGTAATGTAATATTCAAACATTTTTTGTATCCTATAGTTAACAAGAATTTTGATTTTATTTACTTGTTTTCTATTTAAATTTTGTGCTGTAATTGTAAATATTGCATAATAAGTTGACCCTTTGTAAAACAATTGTTTTATGACTTTACCAAAATAGATACCGATATTTTTTAAGCATTTTTCTATTATTTGTACATATATACTACTCATCAGGTAGATTTCCTAATAAAAAATGAATTCTTCAAGGTCTTTGAGTCTGGTTTTTTATTCTTAAAAATAAAAAAAGGAATATTTTTGAATGATAAAAAAATGTTTGTCAAAAAATCATAAAACTTTGACAATTTAAGGTATAAAAATATTAAATAATAAAAAACAATAATTTTGTTTCGTTTCAATGGTCATAAAAAAATTAAATTTTATATTTTTTGTTTTTCTTATTTTTTTTTTATTTTTTACCTTTTCTATATTTACATATAATATAATTATGAAAATCAATTATTACATGTTGCAGCACAATAATATTCAAATAGCTCTTAATATTAGCATAAAAATGTCCATAACATTTTCAATAATATTTTATTGTGTACACCGATATTGGTGTATATATACAGGTGAAATATTTTCTTTTTTTATGGTCAGGTTACTCATAAATGAATTTATTTTTTTAAACCCAAAAAAAAAATAACAGAAAAAAATAAAACAAAAAAACAAAATGATTTACCTAAAATGCGATTCGATACATGATTTATAGAATCGTTTTACATAAATATTTAATAATATTTAAAAACAAAAAAAAATATTTATATATATCTATATATTATATACATATATAGTTATATTAAAAATATCTATTAAATAATTCAAGCAGAGATTCATTTTTATCAGTTTAATCAATTTCTTAATTTATGAAATAAAATATTTATAAAACTAATTGAGAAATTTATAAAAAAAAAACAATCATAAATAAAATAAAGTGAGAGATACGCTGCTCTATAAAATTAAATTTTATCAGTTAAATGAATCGATTTAAATAAAAAATTAACTACAAATCATTGAGAGAAAAATATTCAATTTTAAATATCCATATTTTAAAAAAAAAAAAGAAAAAGGGTTGCCAAACGTTTGCTTTTTATTCATATATTTTATTTAAGGTAAGAGCTTACGATATAAAACAAATTAGAACTGTACAGTATGACAAAATTTGAAATTGTGTGATTAGGTGATTATAAAAACTAATGTAAGATATTTATTCAATTTTGAATTTTGAAAACTTGCACTCAAACAAGCACCTGTGACTTTCGTTTTGTTTTCCGAAATACAAACTTCGGTAATACTTAATATTGTTTGTTATATAATTTTGTTATCTCCAGATTTATTGAAATTAAGAATATTAACTTCAACTAGATCTATGGACAGTCAATGGAGATCTGATGTAGAGTCCTATATTGATATATATATACTATATTGATTGCTACTTTTTTTTGTTTAGTATTGATTGTTTTTTTTGTATTGGTATAACTTGGTAGTAACAACTAATACCATTTTTGTATTAAAATACGGCACAATCATTTTTATTGGCCTCAATAGATGAACGATATAAAATTATACCTTTGAATATGAATTTGTAAATGTGTAAATTGTAATGTAATAATTATGAAATGTATGTATGTTATTAAATATCTTTTTAAATATATACCATTATCATCATTGCTCCGAAATATTGACAGTGGAGACACAAGGTGAATAAATACATATGTGATGTTAATCTCACATTCAAATTCATTGGTTAAAATAAATTGTTAACTATTCTGTTTTTTTTTTTGCCACTCCATTTTGGGAGTATTGATATAGAGAGGTATGTTATCTTATTATAAAATTAATTTGATCCTATGAGTTGGAGCTGTGGCATCAATTTGATAAACAATTTTTTTTAAATTAGATTTATTAATATTAGTTGATAAGATGAATATAAATTAATTTACGGACAATACAAGTTGATATATTGTGTTCAAAAAAATATTTTGGTTATACAAGGAGAAGAGAATATGGTTTGACATTTTCATGAGATCCTAAAATGAATCAACATATGTCATATATGTTATTTTGTTATTATAAATCAGTTTTACAAGAGCTGTCTTAAAATATCTGCTTTCTTTTATTAAAATTGTCAGAATATCAGGGATAGCAGTTTTTGAAGGAATCATTCAAGAATTCATCTTTAACATGCACGGGAACAACGTGCAATTAAAAAATATATACCCCTAAACTAAATTTGCTCTTGTACTAAAACTGATTAGCACTTTTTACTAATAAGATGTATGAGCTTTCATACTCATGTTACCATCGATATTAGAATTAAGTAAAAGAAAATAATGAAAATCAATTTTAATTTTTTTTTTATTTAATTTTTATTATTTGGTATCCTTAAGTCAATGCATGTCTACCCCTACATATTTCTACGAAGTATATAAAATATTCTCGTGAAAAAAAAAACATTTTTAATAAAAAAAATTGAAAATCATAATGAAAAATATAAAATCCTATATTTTTTATAATGAGATCTAGACTCAGCTATGCTACAATTATTAATAACAAAAAAAAAAGAAAAAAATATAACCACAAAAAATGTTGGAAGCAAATGCCTTTTACTCGTTAAATATTTATGACTTCAGCCAGGCACTATATATAAGAAGATAAAATTAAATCTATAGAATTGTGCAACAATATGGACATAAAGCGCATCCTATGCTATATTTGATAGAACAAAAGGCTGAATATTTAGTATATTTGTATAATATATCCATATATATATATATATAAAGAATATTCGTTATATTGGCTACATATGTGAGATATACATTATATACTCTAGAATGAATATTTTATTTTTTACCAATAACTTTTTAAATTAAAAAACAAACCAAAAAAAGGGAAAATATTAAGCAGCTCTTTGCTTGCAGTGGATATATCTGATTTATGTCGTGTTAACTGTGAACCATTTCTACTAAATATTCTATGAATTCAGAGGCGTTTTCTATGTACAGATAAAAAATTAAATATCACTATTATGTATATTACACTAAAGACTAGATAAATAAAACCAAATCGTTATAATTTCGTAAGTCATCCAGATTGCTGCCAAATATGCAAAACGTTAAGATAAATCATTTATGCCTGGCCTAAAATAATTTTATACAACAGAACTTTTAATATTCAAATACAATAAAAAGAAACATAATATTCTTGAGCTTTTGGATACCATTCTCCGATATTGTAGTAATTGGTATATTTGTGGTTCAAAAATTAAAGTTGAAACCTGCAGTTCATGAGCGTAAAAGAGAAATGAGTGTCGATCTAGATACTAGACGATCATTGTTTCTGATTCAAAAATGTCTGTTAGAATAAAAGCAAGATAATGATATGACAAGATTGTGAAATCGCTAAAGGTTTGAATTAGTCCAGAAAATTCCTAATATAGAATCATCTAGTAAATATCTTCTCTCTTTAGTATAAACCTCCCTATATACAATCTTTACAAACCCTTGAAAACTGTAAAATGGTTCGTAATAGCAACACATGTTATTATATAAAATATCAGTATCGACTGCAGTGCTGTAGACTTAGAATCAGAGACTTAGAATCTGGGAGGTGATTGGCTTTGTAAAATATCACAAACTGCAGGAAGATTAACAAATTTCACTCATGATTGCCTTGTCGAACGCACAATAAATCTCTCTAAGTAAATGTGACCGCTCTTAGACCTTATATTTAAAATAAATAAAAATAACCTATTTTTTGTAGCGTCTTGGTTAATTTTCTACCCAAAAAAGTTAATCGTAATCTGTTTTGATTCGAATTTTTACTTCTTGAATTGTCACATTCTATATAATCGATATTTGAAAATCTGAGTAAATGAGCACAAAAGTAGAAAATAAAAATGGATCTAGACTGTTATTATAAACAAGTGAAACTATATAGTTGGAATATTTTTAATGGAAATTACAACACTTATACAAAAGCTTAACGTAGGTTGATCTTACTACTTTGGATCTTCCCTGTGAATATTCAAATTCATAAAGAAATTAATAATTTTTAATTAGAACAATACGAACAATAAAAAATTTGCAGTGTACTATTCATCCCATACTCTCCAATATTAGGTACGTTTCATATTTAATATATCTACGCCATATACCACACATTCATTTTTTGCTTAATAGTAATATAAACGCAGTTTTAATTAGAATCAAATATTATTTATATACTAACTGTTACGCGTCCATTCGCCGGTTCGGCATTAAAAAATATTTCTTTCCTCTTCATTTAAATATTTAACTCAAAACAAAGATTTCATATCGTTCAATCAGCAGAATATTTTTGTTACTGATGGTAGTTTTTTTCTTTTTCTATACTCTCCTTGTTGTTACGTCTCCAACTCTCCATTCTGACTTAAAATTTTCTTTTGCATACAACGAAGACACCATGTTGAGATGAAGAAGATGGAGTTTTGTAATTTCAGTACCAATTGAAGAAATAGTCAATATTGCCCTGGATATATTTTCTATATTATCTCGGTTCTATGGTTTTTCCTATAACAAGGATTTTTTTAGCAAATCTGGTGAATTTTTTAAAAGTGGCAAAGCATGGCAACAATAGAAATATTTTTTTTCTGCTTGCCAAAATTTTCCTTTACAAAATAAACATTTATTTGAACTTGAAGATTTGGTCAATTAGCCAATTAGACACATTTCGAAGTAGTTAATTCAAAGACACAAACCAAAGAAATTTAAAAAATTTTAATAAGTAGCTATTTTACTTTTTGGGTAATTTGGATTGTTTTGATGACTTTAAAAAATACTTCTAATTTGGAAAAGTTTCATATTTTATTGATCTTATGTTTTGCTATTATTCAAATGATTTTATTTGGTTCTTGTGTTAAATATATAGTTTTCCCATATGGGCTTAGAGCGTTAATATGTTTTTCTATAAATGATTTATGACTTAATTGGTAATTTTTTTTAAAAAACTTCACATTTCAATTTTTGAGTTCCTGTCACTGCTTTTTGCTTTTGCTTTCACGGAGGTGGACAGTTTTATAGATATTATTAGTGTATTAATATATTATTAAGTTATATTTAGTCTCTTTGCATTTTTTGCTAACATTTATCTAGGTTCTACTGTTTTTATTTTTTGCATGAAAATTTTCTCCATAATTTACATATGAATGTAAAGTTATGTTAAAATTTTTGATTCTAACTCTGTTCTCTCTATGCATTTGTTCATATCCTCTTATATAATATATATATATAATATATAATGTATGAGTATGTGGCTTAAAATAAATTGTACATATTTGACCACTGACCTATAATTTATTATTTTCATATGTTTGGCATAATATAGAGATGGTCAACTAATGGTTTAATATAAGTGATACTTATTGCACACTAAATGTTAAACGTTAGGTCAGACGATGAAGATTTTAGTATGGTTGATTTGATTACATATAATATTCTTTCCGTTTTTTATTATTATTGTTTTTTTGTTCTTTTTTTTTACTTCAATAGAGAATTGATCTGAAATATATGTGTTCAAAACTTGTTTCAGTTAGATGGAATGAAATGAATGAATAAAAAAATATATAATAAGTGTGATTGTGTATGATTGAAAAATTATTTTTCTTTTGTTGAGATAAAAAGTACATAATAAAATTGAATTAAGTATACCTATACTGAATCAGGACCACAAAATAAGAATCGATAGTGAATTAATTTAAAAGGAGTGAGTTTTTTTTTATTCTTTTAAATATAAATTTTGTAATAAGTTAAATTATTTTTTTTTCTTTTGCAAATGTATGAATAATTTTAAAAACAATTTTGAATAATAAATGCAGATCATAAACTCAATGCTTAAATGTTTCATTCAACATTTTTAACTTTTTGACCAGTTCAAGGGGTTTTTCTACGTGCTACTTTCAAACCTGCAATCTGATTTGGAAAATCTTACCATATTTTTATTTTATTTGGACTTTCCTATTGACTGTAATGATAGAATTTATTTTAATGTAGTCGAGTATTTTCATACATTTTGGAGAAAAATATTTATTCGTATACTAATTTGGGCCATAACATTTTATAATCAAGATTGATCAAATATTCAGAGCTACGATTCTTTTTATTTTATTTCTCTCAAGTGAGTCCAATCGCTCGTACAGAAGTATATATATATTGATACATAATGTAAAAACAACAATATATTAAGCTATAACCTAGTGCAAAAAAATAAAAATATTTCGTAGTCAAGAAAAATTAACCAATCTACGATATACTACACCATGGTTATTCATAAAAGCAAAACAACTTCAACATAAATATGATTAATAATAGAAAAATTCTATAATTCAAACAAAACCTAATCAACCTTCACTATAAACAACCTTCACTATAAACAAGTGCAAAAAAATTTTATGAGCATGTCAGTTCAAGCACACATCGCTCACAACGCACAAATATTTGTTCATGCTCTATCTTTGAAGCTTATGTTTGTTAAAATTGATGTCCATACTCCTGTTGTCCATACACAACATGTTGAGAGTCATCTTATGAATGCTCATCAACTAATTAACAGAAAATCAGACTTAACAACATCCTCAACCATGGTTATACTACTATAGACAATTGCCAGGTCATCTGCGATTAAATATAGCTTTTCAATGAGTTCCACATCCAGCACATTGCTAATGTAACACGAAAACAATGCTGGACGCAATGAACTCCCCTGTATTCCATAGTTGATTAACTGATTATGAGTTTTAACGCCTTCACATTCTGCATATTGCGGTCTCTCATGTTAAATAACTAAGCCATTTATGATCCACGACTTTGGGAACGACTAAACCATTTATGATCCACGATAACAGAGTCAAATGTTTTTTTAACTTTAAAGAAGACCGTTGCCACTTTACTACGGTTGTGTATAGTTGCAAACAAAATGCATACAAAATTTAAAATTGTGCAAGGTTTTAAGACTTAAAAGAAAAACATTAGGAAAAATTAAATCAATCCTCAAAATAATAAAAATATTTTTTAATTTAATAACATTAAGCGTAAATTTAAATGTATTATTTATAACTGAAAAGTGGAAATATATATTTTTCAAGAGATAGAACTGAAATTAGATATAATATAAAAAAAAAAGTTATCAGCCGCTAAAGTCTAATAAATCATTTTACAACCACATCCAGTTTCCAAAGGAAAAATCAAAGATATCAAGACTTTATTTCGAAAAGAAGAAGCAATGCGTTATGAGTTATAAGTATAATACTGTGAATCTGATAAAAATTAGCTTCAGCTTGAAGAGAAACATGATGACCAGATAACTTAACCATGGTTCAGCGAAAATAGTTCGTCCAAAATTCAAAGCTGCTTAATTAAAGAAAACGTCCAAAACTCAAAGCTGTTTGATCATGTAAAAGAGATCAACCTATTCCATCCCTTCGATTTTAAGTGAAAATCTACAACGGTCTGAAAGTCTAAATATTTTAGGCAGGTAAACCAAAAAATGCTATGAATGACCATATTTTTGATATAGCTAAGAATGGATCCAACTGCTGGGGGATGTATTTATCGATATAAAGCCTACTTTTCTACAAAAGATTTGTCCAATATCTATAGATTCCTAAGATGGGTACAATTCTCATATATGGACTGGCACATCAAAATCTTCACTAGGTTATCTAAACAAAATTCAAAATCGTGCCCTGCGCCCTACGCCAAAACGTTGAAGGCTCTTTCTTGTTGTGATAGATATATTGTTGGCAATGACACTGGTTCTATCTAAATAAAATCAACAATCCTTCCCTTCAAACAATTCCAGCGTAATATACTAGGGGGACGTCAAGTGCTCATTTCTATACCCTGGAAATATTCAGGTCCAAAACTGAACTGTTTCGGAAATTCATTTATTGTTAGAACTGCTAAAATGTAGAGCATCCGAAAACCTTTTCAGGTTCGCCTCCAACTTACTTACCCATTCTGCTCTATCATTCTATTGTCTTTCTAATCATTTTCACCGTATCCGAACCTACAACAATTTTGTATACAGGAATCCTTTCCTAGTGTATGGGTAAAAAAAAAGGATAGCTAAAGTAGCCCTTGGTGGAATACGTAAAGAACAATTATCTATTCAAAACTTTAAAGGGACAGATGGGCTTCCACTTCGAGCACCGTGCAATATGATAACAATTTAAAAGAAAATCAAAATTAAAGTTCTTTTAAATTTAAATGTGAATATTATGAAAAAATAATATTTTGTTATTTTAAAAATATAGAATTTAAAGCCTATAAGTTTGTATAACCTATAATTAAAAGCTGCGATTTTGTTAGATTATGGTTTAGAAATTTATTTATTTACAAATATTATATTCAATTAATCATTCCAGAGTTCGATATTAGTATTCATATTATTTTTTTTTTTTAAAATAAAAATAATAATCATAAATTAGATTTGATGGTGGTTTGTTTTGTATTAAAAACGCATTTGTTCCACGTCATAAAGATTAAAACCAATTAAAAAAAAAAATGCGTATGAAATAAACCTACAATGTTTCATTTTAATTAATTTCGAAATAAATTTTTATTTTTACACTATTACCAACCTAATTAATATGCAATATTGATCTCAGAAGTCAGAATTATAAATAAAAATATTGTTTCCTGTTTGTATATAAAAAAATGTTACTGGAAAATATTTTCCTTATAAGACTGTCAACTTTGATGTCGATATTATTCGATAAAGTATTTATTGGCATATGAAACCAACTAGCTTTGAGGCGACGATATCTAAAATTTTGTTTTAATAATTGAACAAAACTGTGATAATAATGAGATAAAACGGAGATAATAAATCCTAGTGATGATGAATATTGTATTAGTATACTTGAAAAACAGAATCTTCTATAGAATCTACTTCCAAATCATTGGTTAATAAAATAATCTAAAAAATGTAACTAATGAACATGACTGATATGTTTGATGAAACAAGTAATAGAATTTACATGAAATGTAAAAAATACAGTTCAAATATGGCTAATCTAATTAGCTATTATATGAATTTTAAATAATAGTATTTAATACACACCAGTCACTATTTCACTCAGAACACGACTGTTCTTTCTTTTAATTTTTGAAAATACAAAATTGTCAATGTAAATTCAAATAATAGTAAGTACAGTAAATTATAAAAAAATATTAATTAAATTTAAATAGTAAAGGATATCACTTCCCTTCCAGATTATCTTATCAAAACATACATTTCGTTTTGGCTGTGTACTGGTCGCTTTCTGTTTCGGAAATATTATTGACTGTTGCATTTGCTATCAATTCGCTGTGATGAATGAATTGCATTCCTCATGTTCTTTATAGGCTGATTTGAGTCTTTCTACATTAACAAGTTTAGGTTTGCCATTGACATTCAATTTGAAACAATTATCTTGTCGCTGTAAGGAACTTCGTAAATCAGTGACAATTGGAGTGCAATTTGTGAATAAAGACTTTCACTTTGATATGCCACGCAATGTAAGTTGGTTTAAGCGATGACATTATTTTACTAAGATCTTTTAACTTTTCGTCTGAAGCGTCAAATTGTGCATTATAATCGGTAAAAACTGTCGAGGGAGTTTTAGTGTTGTTCCATATAAAAGCTTAGTTGATGAAGTTTTGAGATCAATTTTATTTGATTTTTATTGACAAGCGTTAACTCTAAGTTTTGATTGTAGCGATTTTAGAAAGAATTACTTTTACGTGGTTAATTTAAGTACGCAAGTCTATACTATATACACCTACAATATTTCGAGCATTAATTTATCAAATTAACTGGCTTATAAACTCATTAAAAGGTGGAAAAATACTGCTATTTTCAAGAACTAAGTCTTCTTAAATAGCGTAGTTTCATTTTATTGATATTGTGACCAGATTATTATACTCTCAATTTTTTGTTGTAATTTATTTTATCCCAATGACAAAGGGGTACTGGACCAGATCGAAAGACCAATAAAGCCTTTTTTGCTTCATCAGGAATCGAACCTGGGACATTTCCGTTGAAAGACAGACGTTCTATCTACTGCGCCATCCAAATTTTGTAAGTCTTCGATAAAGTTAAGTATAAGAAACCTGTGAACAAAAAGCTTATGAAACACAATAAATGTTTGGCAACAAAATAAACAACGCATTATAAATATATACGGTATTATGTATACATACACGGTTAGTGTGATTATATCTATTCAAGGTTTCGGGCCATGCAATATTTTTAGTTTAATTTGATTTTATTAAATCTTCCTGTATAAAATAAAAATATTCTACATAAAGGTCCTTATTGCAATCAAAACCTCAGTAGCTCAGTAGTGAGGTTTGTTCAATGACAATTGCTTGATAAATTAGTTGAAGGTAAAGATATTATTCGTTTTATGAAAGCGCAAGGACTAAGATGGGTTGGTCACATCTTCGAGAAGAATATCAAAGGGCACAAGGAAATATTGAGTTATCGTCCAATCGAGCTAGAGGTAGACCGAGGGAAAGATACGCCGATAACATGGAAAATGATGCGCAAAAATTACAAGTTTAAAATTGAAAAACGGTTGCCAAAGATAGACTTCAATGGAGGAACATTGTAAAGAAGGCCAAAATTCCATCCGAGCTGTGCCATCATATGATAATGAATCTTTGAATTACTTTTGGGCTATATCTGAACATGTTTTTTTTCTAAATTTGGCAACATGACACTAACAAAATGATATTTAATACTATGATATGTTCATAAATAACTACTTTCAGTAATAGACTTAATAGAGATTCGCTTTCAACAGCCAATACAGGTTGTCCAATTCTGATTTCTTTTGCGAATTTATGAACCTGTTCAGTAATGATTTTCTATACCGAACCAATTTTGAAGATAAGAAATAATTAAACCAAAATTCAATGTTTTTTTAAAGTATAGACTGCCAAATAGATTACGTTATATGAAAGTTCAAATTTAAAGTTTTTACTTATACATTTACGATTTGAAACAATTAAAACCAAGGAATTACCTATTAGTTTTATCTAAATTTTCAAGCTAAACCTGTTGAAAAGATAGTAAATCCTGCAGTTACGTTCTAATTATTTCAGGTTTTCAAGTTTTTTTAATATAATTATAAACGTTTACTTTGTGTATATACCTAATTACGATTATCAATAAATTTAGTTAGCTTTTAATGTCTTTTAGTGGGTATCACCTCCGTATTAAAATTGAACTGGTTTGAATTGAATATTTTTTAAAAATATATTTTTTTAAGAATTTAAAAAAATATTCCATAATATATCCCTTAAATTTTATATTGTAATTTTTTATCATTCGAAAAATTGTGGTAGACATTTTTTGAATCTGTAATGATTTTCTTTCCAAATTTCTTTAGAAATATGAATTCATTTTTAATTATTTTGCTGGATGTTATAAAAACAAAATTTTTTATTTATAAAAAAGAAAAAAAAAAAAATAACAAAATAAAATGAAAAAAGTAAAATTTTTAAATGAATGTTCATTTACTTCATTTTATTCCCCTTTATATGCGTCTTGTTCATTTGATGTATGTATTCCTATAATGGAGACCCGTAATATTTTATCACATGCCATCTGGAATTTTAGAAAGGTTCAGGATTTTTTATATTTTAATAAAGAAATACCAAAATATTTTCTTTGCTGTCTGATGTCGCTTATCATAAATATAGAAAATATTTTGCTTTATAAAATTTCTCTTCATTTAATAAAGAAAAAAAAAAAAAGAAGTAAAAACTGAAACGAAAAGAAAAAGTTCTGAATTTGTTATTATTTATTTTCATTTTTTATTCGAACATAATATGAATTCAATTAATTTTCATGGTGTATTTTTATTCGACTGTCTTTCTGTTCATTCTAATGTAAGTGTCTTATTAATTGGTACAAACTATTTATTTTTTTTAACTTTTTACTATAGGCATTGATTAAGGTGAATTTTAGCTGGCCAACATTATATGATTTTAAATATTTTGTTGGCTCTAATACGGGACGTAACATGAAATTACATTAATTTATATGAGAACTCAATGCGTGTAATAAGAACCGTAAATATCATTTACTGGTATATTTTCTGAAAAAATGGGGGATATTTTAAAAAAATTGGGAAAATTCACCTTAATTCATACGCTGGGTGGCGCAGTAGGTAGAGCGCCTGCCTTTCAACCGAAAGGTCCCGGGTTGGTTTGATTCTCGATAAAGCACAAAAAAAAATTAAAAGCTTCATTGGTTTTTCGAGCTGGTCTAGTACCCTTTGTCATTGGGATATAATAAATGACAAAAGATAATTGAGAGTTAATCTGGTAGTAAATTAAATAAAATGAAACTATTCTATTTAAGAAGGCTTAGTTCCTGACAATAGTAGTAGTTTTCCACATTTAATGAGTAGATAAGCCAGTAATTTGTTAAAATAAATACTCAAATTATTGTAGATATTGTAGTGTAAAATTGCAGTACCGTACTTAATTAAGCACGAAAAGGTGATTCTACCTAAGTTACTGGCAAGATCATAAAAAAAATATTGATTTGCTCATCATGCTTATATGATGAATTTAAATCTCTAGATTTAAGCCAGTAATGTGTCCTTGCTAAAGAAGTAAAATAAACAAATAATATAACCAAAAAATAAATAAAACAATGAATAAAAGATGTCTGATCTTGAACCTTTTAGCATGAAAAAAAAATTATATGTCCATTTTCTTATATTTATTTAAAAATAAGTAAATTTTAAATTTTTTAAATACTAGACCGATATTGATCAGTTCGGTCTCACCTAATCTGGCTATTTGAAATGTTACTATTATCAGTATACAAACCATCTATATCACGTTCAAATTCAATCAAATATTCGAATTTAGAGATAATTACAGGAGAATTTGAGACCAAGAAATATTGTTTAGCTGTGTTTGCTGATATTTGCCTCACTTTTATTAAATTTGGAATCTCAGTTTATTATTTCAGGTTAAAATGATGTTTTTATTTGATTTTTTATTTATTAAATATATATACATATAGTATTAACCATAATACATATGGGTACAAAAGAAAAGGAGCACTAGCATTTTGGTCTTTGGTTCGTGAATTATTTAGATTTACAGTTTTTAATTTTAATACAATTTTAGTTTAATTTGTTACAATACATATTCTTATTTTTATTTATTATTTTTTTCTTTTTTTTATGGTTGAGAAAATTTTTTAAAATAAAATTAAAATTATTACGGTTATCATTATGGAGCTGAAAGGTTTACACTGTTTACAGTATTATTTATGGAAATATTTTTTTTTTTCCATATTTTTTTTTTTGTAAACTCTTATAAATAAAATAAAATAACTTTATAATAAAACTTGACGGCTCACTTAGTCACTTTCAGCAGTAGAAGTGTATCAGGCCCAAGTGTAAATAATCTGTTATATCCGCTGATTTATTTATTGTATTTTACAAACAAACCAATTCAAAAGCCATTGCTTTATGACTGCACTGATGTATATAGAATTTGAAGCTACAGCAAGTTGTAATTACTGTTCAAAGAGCAAAAAGAAAAAAAATCTGTACTAAATTCAAAATCTTTGATTTAAGTATTTTGTATTAAGTAATGAGCCGCAAAGTCAAGCTTACAAAATGTATATTACATTTAGTTTGACTTGTATGGCACACAATCGTACTAAGCAAATTTATCAAAAGTACGACAAATACACAGTGGTCATTTTTTATTATATTTTAGTTTAAAGAACCGTACGTTATTAGAATTAATTATAATATATTTGATTGCGTTGAAGTGAATTGAATATTTACTTATGTACAAGAATATTCATTGTATTTGTATTGCTTAATGAATTATTGTTAATTGTTAATTTAATGACATATAATGATGATTAATAAAGGATAATTGAAATTGAAATTGTACGAACCTTGCTAGCTCTTTTAGGTTCAATATATAAACAAATAATATTCTACTGAAGTAAAATAAACTTCACATATCATTAAAATTAATATTACCTTACGATAACATTTTGAACTTATTCATCGAAGTGCTTAAATTTGGTAAAAAATTGATAAATTAATGCAAGAACTGATGTTTAAGCAGATTTGTTGATCATAGAATTTTTGATGAAAGCAAAAGTTATGGTCCTTCTTTTGTTTTATAAGAAACTGAGAATTTTATGAGTTTTATATAAAAATACTTCTATACACTATACAATGGTATTGATTCCCTTTATATTTTGGCATACCATCTTACATCAAATTCTAAGAATCCTAAACATTTATTTCTTAGTTTTATACCCCTTCGCACAGTTTTAAAAAATCTTTTATCTAAACTAAATTTAATTTCTTATAAATATGTAATTTTATTATTTTTACGACAATTCTACAAACGGCACTTCTATTAACTTTAACATTCTTTTTAATTTTTTATATTTATTTTGTGGAATGTTTTTGTCTACTTTCTGTTACGTTCCATTCTAATAATTTATTTGACATCGTCACGAATTTAAATATATATATATTCTCATATGTATTTTTAAAATACAATCTAGAAACAACGCTTATGTGATATAACTTACAGTTTAAAGCATTGGTCGTTTTAAAGAAAATTAAATTATAAAAAAAACAATATACAATTAAAAGGAATATAAAGTTAGGATTTCAATTTTAAAACTCTAAAACAAAACTGGTAAACAAAAAAAAAAAAAAAAAAATTATTAAAAAAATTTCAAAATACGATTGTGATATATTTCTTAAAGTTTTAAAGTAATTGATATTCATATCACTCAGATGATTAAATGTATTTTTATTTTTAACTAAATGAAATATGGTAAATAAAATAAGAAAAAATTATAAATCTATATCGCGATTTGATAATAAATTTCTTTTTAAAAGAATAAATAAAACGGAAACAAGAAATAAAAAACAAAAAAATTTAAAAAAAACAGAACTAAACAAAAAAAATCAATTTAATATAATTTTTGAAAAATAAAAAAAAAACCAATTCAAACGCCATGGTATTAGCAAATAATATAAAAAAGGCGTTTATTAGACAGTCTTTTCAAATTATTAAAATATATTCAATAAATTTAATCAATGAAAATAAATAATCAAATTTCATTTTATCCGTATATTTCGTATATTTTATTGACTTTGTCTCTTTCTTTTTTTTTTATTTATTTGTAATTTAATTTTATATTCAAATTTATTAGATGTTTATATTCTGTTAATCTTTTTATGATTTGTAACTTTTATAAAATATTTTCTTTTTATTATAATATATTGAATGAACATAATTTTTTTTTTTTGTAATCTTGGTACATTAAATTGCCATAACTATGATTGATTTTAACCCTATTGAAGAGTGTGCAAAGCCTTAGGTTGTGGTGAACTGATGTTCACATTATGGAACTAATGATAATATTTTAAAACAGTAGCAAATCGGTTTTTATGTGTTATATACGCAGATTCAAACCATTTACCAAATAAACTGTAGATCCAAATGCAAGATAGCAGCACCTAACAAAATAATGGACGAATTCGAAATAAAAACAGGAGTCAGACAAGGCGATATGCTCTGTCAACAACAATTTTCAAACTAATGCTTCACTACGCAATAAAAGGACAAGAAAGGCACCTATTTATTAGATCATAGGCTGAGGATATTATAATTATAACCACAATCTTTGATGAATTAAAAGAAATACTTCTGAATCTACAAAAAGAAGCTGATACTGTTAAATGAATTAGCTGATTAAAAATTAACGAAAGTAAAACCGAAGCAACCAGAACAATTAAATTAAGAATGTACAAGACCATATATTACAACCAGTTTTAAATTATAGCTGCTTTGCCGAGGAGCTGAAAGCATTAATTGATGGACACAATATTATAAAATTTATTAAGGCATTTATTTTTGGACAGTACATGTGGTGAGGATGAATTAATTAAAGATGTCAAAATATTAGATCGATGAAGGACAGTTGCACAAGATAGAGTAGAATAGAAAAAAATTTAAACCAGGTTAAGGCCTAGCCTCAGCTGTAGAACCATTAAATGGATGATGATTCAAACCATTAAGCTTCAGATAATTTATAAAATGTTGATATTCTTAAAATTGTTGGTTGTTTAACTTCAACTTTTTATTTTATAATTTCAAGATCATGAATTGGTTTGACTATTATAGTAGTTAGTAGTATAAATAATAAAATTTGCAAAATCTCTCTAAATATGCGTATCAGGTCTGTTTTCATTGTGAAGAATGAAAAATTAATTAAAACGTGTGAAGCCCCCTTAATTAAAACTGTAATATGAAATTTTATAGTAACAATACTATATTAGTATTTGAAATCCGTTTCAGTACTGACCTCATAATTATTTCCCATATTTTTCTCTCATTTTGCCCATGAGTCTCAGTAGATGAGAGATAAATTTTAAATTAATTAAATAAATGTTCAACTTTTTTTGCGTTAGTAATTGCAAGAAAAGTAATTTATTGTGATCATTTTAAATTATTTGCAATAGAGCTAGTATAATACAAAATATTTTGACGAAATTTTGGGTAGTAAAAATTTAGCAAACTAAACAAATTTAGTGTGAAAATGTTATTTAAAGATTTTTTAATAATGTTTAATATAAATTAAAGTATATTATAGATCTATAGATTTTATCTCTGTATAGTTAATAAAAATTTGTATCTCTGATTTATTTTAATAATTATTTCAGTCAATAACTGTATTTAATACAAGTCCATAACAGTCAATAACTGTAATTAAGTAACTAGTGTAAATGATGTCAAAACAAATTTAAACAATGGCAATTCAATATATTTTACTGTTTAACCGGATCGGTGTAGGCTGTCTGTTGTATAGAGTATTGTTGCTCGGAACAAAGTTAAAAATTGATTCTAACTTTATTTAAATATAGATCCGCAATATTGCTCTATATTATAACTTGCACGCAGAGAATAGATTTTAAAAGAAATGTTTATAGTTAACACTGTTGGTTTTTAGTAGAACTTACTAGCGCCCTCATAATTAGTGCCATATTTATAATATTGTGGTAAAATGTTGTTTGTCAATGATAACTCTGAATTCTTTTCTACTAGGCAGTATATAATTTCAAATATAATGTCAAATAATTTTTTTTACATGGTTAGATATATTAGTTAAACCATATTTTCAGTTGTTTAAATCTAGATACTCAACATTTGTTTTTCTGTAGTGTATAGGTCCTATTTAGGATGATTGAACGACAATTAATTATTAACAAAACAATTATACAGATAAAATATAATATGTAACACACAATTATTTAGATTAGATTTATATTGAAAATGAAAAATGAAATAGATTAAAAAGGTGATATAATAAAGGTCCTATATGGTTCACATATGCTTGAGACACACCAGATTTTACAGAAAATATTATAGACACACCAGATATTACAGAAATACAGAAAATGCATTTACTTTCTTGAGATAAAATAATATATTTTCAGTGTAACCTATATGGTACACATATGCTTGAGACACACCAGATTTTACAAAAAATAGGCTTGTTTTCTGCATTTACTTTCTTGAGATAAAATAATATATTTTCAGTGTAACTTTCAAAATAAAATTTCATATATATATAACATTGTAAACTTATGTTAAATTTGTACCGAAGTCCAGGCTACAACACAGATGCAAAATGCTAAATGTTAAATGTAAAATTCAAACATAATATGATATTGTGAGACATTTTGACTGTCTTATTTGGGCTTAAAACATAAATAATACAAAAACTTTATTATAGTTAGGTTACAACTGATTCAACTGTCTAATAACTTGACTCTTAATTTGATTTATATAACAAATGGGTGAACAATCAGCATTATTAACCCAGTTTTAATTTATTTTAAATACAAAAATTTAAAAATAATAGACTTTACATTTTAATGACTTAAATCAAAAAATATAAATATTAAGAAAATGGAATCGGCCTCTTAAACCGTACCGGTTTGACTTTTTGACAATCACTTAAATGTAAAAGTCTAACATAGCCGAATGATATGTGATGATAGCAGATAAAAACTTTAAAATCGATATGCGCAGGTAAAATTTCTTTGAACAAAAAAGAGATGTTATAAATATTAAAACTTATATAAATATGTACATTTATTTTTTTTAATGTCAGTAGTGGCAAGTGTATACATGCTGAATTCATAATTAGAAATACTTCAAAAACTTTTAAATGTTCGTATTTTGAATTTAAATTTTATAATTTTCTAAAGTTGTTAATGTTTCAAATATCATCCTCTTAAACGAATTCTAATAGATGTATATATATATATATATATATATATACACACATATATAGCTATTAATAATTGCAAAAATTGTATCTGGAGATTATTCAACAGCTCGTTGATATATAATTTGATTTATTAACAAAAATCATTATAATGATATGCCTGTGAATATTTTCATAAATCATTCATAAATTTTATTTCTAAAATTAAATTTTCCTAATTATGTTTTTAATTTTAAATTTTCATAATTGATTTAAATTATTATGAAATATATAACTTAAATTACTTTTAATGAACGTATGCATATATACAGTTAATGAATTTATTGTTAGGTTGTGGTCATGGAAAATTCAAGACATGGTGCTTTGCATTTTTGTATGCACATTATTATATATAAATATAAATTGTCTGTATGGGAATAAAGTTTTTGTAAATATAATTAAACTTTTTGTTTCAATTATGCAGGACTGGACTGATAAAAAAAATGTTTTTTACTTATACTTAAAACAGGGTTAAATATTTTAATTGAATAGGTTATAAAAACATTAAAAAAAAAAAAATTACGTTATAAATTTGTCCTTCGTGAAGAATGAACTTTTGAACATTATTTTAAATATTTAAAAATTATATTTAATAAGCATTGCATCATTCAGATTGTTTTATTGAAGTTTAAAAATATAGAATCGTATAAGTAAAGAGAATATAGACACATAAGATGCAGGTGCAAAATTGTTGAGAACTGAAATACTCTTACTAAAGTTACTCTTCATTTTTTGCCATATATTACTGGGACGTTAACGAATATCCACTAGAGATTATCATGGTATAAAAATGTGTAATGTTTACTTTTAGTATGCTTCAGAAATAAAGGCAGATGGAGAAATTTTTTAATAACATTTTTTTTAATGTTTAGATAAAAATATAAATATTTCGAGTAACTAGGTTTTCATAAATTGCATAATTGCATATAATAACCTAATTATATACCTAATAATATATATTTTTATTTAAATCTATTATTTTTAGTAATAACCAAATTATAGATTGACAATTTAATAAGCAAATTGAAACTAGCTAGGTTGTACATTATATTAATACCTTCGTCATTTAAATAAAACAAATGATAAACAATAACAGATTGAACCAAATTTTTTCATTTAATCAACTAGGCTAGTTTTAAATTTTTACTTTACTGTATTTAACATTTTTTTTTTATAAAATTTTAAGTTAAGTCTTGAATATTTAATATAAATTAACTTGTGGTTTTGATGATGAAATAAAGTTTTTTTATTATTATTATTATGTTACAATCTTTGTGCAACTATAGTTACTGACAATAGTATGGTAGTTTTCCAGATTTATTTATAGTTGATATGCTAGAAAATTAGCAAATAAATATTCGAATAACATCGTAGTTCCATTCCCACGTGTTATTAAAAATTGCAGTACGTACTACAAGAAAACTGGAATCTATACTATTTCTAAACAGTATCAAAATTATTGTGGAAAGATAAAAAATGTAAGTTAAATTGATTTCTTAATTATTTTTCAGTTGAACTGGGATATTCGATTCTACGACGAATAATTTATAACAGTCAATATGTTAATTTAATGTTATAGTGTAGAAACAGTAATTGTATTGCTATCTTATTTTCAAAAGCGTAGATATAGTAAAAGATATTACTTTTGCGAATCTAATCACAGCTCAAACATATTATAAGAAAATGAATAGTGTATACTCTGCCTATTATAACGAAACATTGTACGAAGAAATTTACACTCTATATAATTACCACAGATTTACAACTGTGATGAATAATTTCTCACATTTTATCACTTCTTCCTTTGTTAATTTATTTAATCTGTATCATATATCTAAACGGGGACCTAAGATGCTAACGCCAACACTAGTATAAGAAGTATGTATTTTAAATTGATTTTATCATTTATTCAATAAATAAATAAATAAAATCTCTCTCTTTAAGTTGAAATATTATTTTGAGGCCAATATTAAACTCAGTGAATAACAAAGAGCCCAAAAATAATAATTTCAACTATTGTCCAGTTTTAAAGTTATCGAGCATCAAACAGGTATAAACAACCGACTGTCACAAACTTTATTGATTCTTGCTCATCATTTCCAACTCAATGGAAACCAGTTTTTACACTAGTGTGAGGGTATAAACGAATTTAAGTAAGGACTTTGACTTGTTACTATACATATAGTGTTATTTTTTGTAAAGAAGCAAGTTAAGTTTTCCCAATACCTTTTTATATTATTTATCTACAAAACAGATCTTATATTGCCCTTTTTAGATCTGCTCTGTCATGCAAAGGATACCATATAGTTGCGGCATTCCACAGGGCAGTCATTTGGATTAAATAATTTAATTTTTATTATTTCTATAAACAATGCAATTGCGATCATTTAGAGCAGTAAAGTCATATGATAATGTGAATATCATGAAAGTATTTAAGAAAGCTAGAGCAACAAATAACTCAGCACTGTTTCAATTTGATTTGGATAACTTCATCAACTGGTATATAATTAAGAACTTTATACTATACCATCATATATGTACTAATATTATATCTTTCAAACATCGTTGGGCACTAATCACTGCTAATAGTTATACTTTTGATGAAGCGAGTAATTTAATTTAAGGTGCTTTGATGATATATTATTAATCGTTCAGCAAATGTGTAAGTACTATTGTGGATAATCCCAGTCCAGAATATTATGGTTCTTTATCATAAAAATGGAAATGAAAAAGAAGGAAATTGAAATGAAAAAAAAAAAATAGAAATTCATAAGAAAATTTTACGTTTCACTCTCCGCTACTTACATTTATCGAAATCGCTTGTTTCACAACCAGACACTCATCACGTTAAATGTTATGGATGAAAACCATACTCGCATTACAAAAATAGAAAATCGTAAAAAATTCACTGATAAAGACTTTTTTGTACACTAAGGGTGATCTGTACATTTTTTTTTTTTTGTCTTTACTCTGTACATAAAATATAAAAAGATATTGAGTATAATGTTGGAATTTAAATTGACGTGATGTAATTGACATGTAATCTAAGTCAAGAATCCATTGATTCTTGACTTAATATTCAAATTTATATTTATTATGGTTCAGGTAAAGTGAAACTAGTAGATAAATCCAGCGGTCAAAAACGTCTTAATCTGCGCTCGCTTCTTCTTTCATTATTGATGAGTTGAGGAGCAAGTAAATTTGGATGGTTTTCCAGTCGATCATAGTATTTTTCAGCTTTCTGTTTAGCAATACAGATGGGATATTTGAATCTGATCTAATTGTGTCATTTCGGACATACCAAGGCGCATTGACTATAAACCTTAATACTTTGGACTGGAAGCGTTCTATTATTTCGATGTTGGAGTTACTAAATCAAATCAAATTAGAGTGGAGTTACTAAATCAAGTTCTGTACATCAAAACATTTTTTTCTTTTTTAAATTTCAAAAAAAATCGAAAAACGATTTCGTAATAAAAAAAAAATCCATATTTCAAAACCAAGTTCCTGTTTTTGTTTTTAAAATTCTTATAAAAATGTTTGATGCAACGTACAAGCTCGGCATTAACAAAATTAGAATAAGCCTTCTAAAACTTACAAACAAAATTAAAGCGTCACTTAAACTTAGGTTGTAACTTACCTGAAACAAAAAGAAAAATTATAAAGTTAAAAATACATACATATATTAAATGTGAAGGATTGTTTCTAAAGTTAAAATATAAATAAATGAAAAAAGTGGCCATGTAATGTGAAAATGTAATTTTCAATTCAATACAAGCACATTGGTTCAAATATAATTTAATAATTAATAAAGGTATAATATAACTAATAAAAATAAAATAAATATTTGTAATATACAAAAATATATACCAAATAATTAATATAATTTAATAAAAAGGCCCATATTTCGAAAGGAAAAAGGTAAAGGACCTATGAAGTTGGCTTGCAGATTTATCTGTAGGATCAACTGTTAAAAATAAATAAATAAGTTAAATAAAAAAAAAAATACAAAATAAATAAATAAATGATTTATAATTGAATTGGTTTGTTTCATTTTATTTTATATTTTTTTAAACTAACTAATAATCAGTTATAGTAAATTGTTAAACTCTTTCAATCACTTCAACATTTTAAAACGGAAAAAAATACTACTGATATCCTTTTTATTTTTCAAGTCCTATATAATCTACAATTCTAAACGATCACAATAACTTTTGTCAATTTGGATTTTAATTTTAATACAGACTTTCGTTTAATAATGTTCTTACACAGTGTTTCATGATAGGAACAATTATATTCTAGTAGTAGTTTATATTTTATTTTGTTATATTTTCATTCTTCTTTTTATATTTTTTTATAATTTTTTAATAATTAAATGCCAATTTTTAAATAAACAATAAATAAAACCAAAATTTAAAGTTATTTCAATGTGTTTGAGTTAAATATAAGAAAAAATAATAAATAAAATACTTAGACCAACGTAGCAACAATGCCGATAAATGGGATCATCTTGCATTTTGTGTGTTGTTATTGATGAATTGGCAGAGCGTACCTCATTATAAAATACTATATATTTTAAAATTGTATTTTTAAGAAAAAAAAACTACCAAGGTATCAGAAGGACAATAACTGGAAATGGCCATGACCAGAAACTGTACAACAATTTAAGAATAAGTTATTTTTATACCAACAAATCAATCACATATAAATTTAATCCTTTTTGTTTGTAGTTTTGTCTAAGTTAAAAATTTTATAATTGAAAAAAAAAATATAAAATTAAAAACAAACAAAATGACGAAAAATTAAAGTTAAGCTCCTTGAAAATATAGAATCGGAAAAATTCTTTTAATGTCAAAAGCATAACAAATAAAAAACAAATAAAATTTTTTTTAGCAAACTATCAAAAAATACTAAAAAAATTATACTTTTTTTGCTGTTGTTTCTAAAGAATAAATAAACAAAAACAATTTAACGACTTCAGAAAATCATGTTTTTTTATAAAAATGTCTACAATTTTATAGCTCCAAATAACTTAACTTTTTTTTGGGTACCCAATACAAAAAATTCTTACTAAAAAAATACAATTTCTTCAGATTTTCAAATGATAAACGTTCGAAAATAAAAAATAAATAAAAATGTGAGAAAAGTACTGTACTGTACGTTAAGGGTATACAGCTATAACTATGTATAACAAATATATATATATAATATATATAACAGATATTATGCCTTTAAAAATTTATATGTGACTTTTTTTAAGTATATTATTTTTTAAGATTTGTTTTTATAAGATAATTTCTATTTGTTTAAAGTTATTTTCATTTTATAATTTTTAATGATTTTGGTTAAAATGTACTACATAAAAAAAAAGTAAAATCAAGTGTGTTAAAAACAGATTAAATTTATATACTGAGAAATTCATTTATAATTTCTGTTTCAACTCTACCATAAAAAATATTAATTTCAATTATCATTGTAGCAGCCATTTATTTAGCCAAAGCTAATTTAAATATATTATGTGTATATATTATATACGCTTAAGGATATACATACGTATACCATATTTGAATCTATTAATATAATTAATTAATTAGTATAAAAATTTCTGTCAAATTAATGTTTTCAACATTGACAATTTAATACAATGGACGTACGTAGACCAGCTATAATTTGGCACCTAATGCATCACTTGATATATTTTTCTATATTTTTATAAAAATTAATAATACTATACAATTTTATATAGCAGAGTTTTGCCCATCTCTTTACCATGTTAAAAAACACTCTTAGCCATTTCGTGAAAAAAATATACAGTGTGTTTTTCCGTTTTAAAAAGTTAAATTATTAACCTTTCAAAAGAGGTGGCATATTTCCTCAAAATATATAAGATATTAGATTTAGGTATACATCGGGTGTTCCACACCATGCGTATCAGCTTTTTAGGAGGGAATTACAAAAAAAAATTATTAACTAAATCGAGAGTGATATTTTTAACTTCTTCTAGTGATATTTTAGACTTCCGGGGAAGATTGAAAAAGCCCAAAATTCGTCGAAATTCGCCGAAATCGAGAATGGGAAGAGGTAATTTTTTATGCAAATTCGGATTCTACAACAAAAAAAAGGAACTTATGTTAAATGATTTTTTTTTTGTTTTGTCAGTATTTTTCTTTAAAATTAATAAAAATAAAACAAAAATCCTCCTTATTTTCGTTTGGTAAACCAAAATTAATAGTAACCACTTTTATAAATAAATTTGTATTTCATATTATCACATTTTTCAAAAGTTTTTATTTTTTGACGTAAAATTCGAATTTACGTAAAAAAGTACCTCTTCCAATTTGAAAATCTTGAATTCGGCCAATATCGTCGAATTTTGATGTTAAGAACCTTTAGTTATCACCAACTGATAGAGCACCTTCGATTTAGTTAATAATTTTTTTTTTAAATTTTGAAATAACGACTCTTTTCTTTCTTAAAACGCTGGTAGGCATGCTCCTTTTTTTGTGTCACACAGCGGCTACACATAAAAATGGTTTAAAATATTTTACTTAAATATATAAAATAAATACCTAAATAATTATGTTTTATCTAAAGCATTAAAAATTATGGGGGCTACCGTCTCAAGTCCCCATTGTGATTTTCCTCGTTGATAAGCGACAAATTTGACAAAGTAAATTACCTGAGAGCAAAATATTGTAATAAAAATATGTAGTAAAAACTTGCAGTGCATGCTTGTAAAAACTTGAAATGAATAAAAGCTATAACAAGGATCGTTTTATGTGCCGAAAGTCACAATGAATATAGAGACTAATTCGAATACGTGACTGATGAAAAGACAATATAGAAAGAAGAACATCGATATTACCTTAACCGATCGATATCGTGAAGTAATTATGTCATCTTACTACTTAGCTCTGCAGCTTTTTTGGACATTACACAAGTATTCGACAAAGTTTGGCACGAGAGACTTCTGTACATGCTCAAACAGGAAGTTCTCATTCTGATAGTAGATCCTTATGGTTATCCTTATGGTTAAGTAGTAGAAGTGAATTTTCACATACAATTTTTACTCGAACTTGCAACATTTTTGGATTACATATCTTTCCACTACTCGAACTTGCAACATTTTTGGATTACATATCTTTCCACTACTTCTGCCGATTAGACTCGAATAAACTAAATAATTTTAAGTTAAAACTTATTTCGAATAGGAACATAAATCTCGCTCAGCTATGTTTTAAGAAGTATTATAACTGATTCAAAGCACCTTATTAATAAAACATTAAGACAAAATGAAAAGAGGAAATTCCAAGGTAATTCAAATTTTGAATATTTTTTGAAGAATAATGATGGTTGTGATGCATTGTTCTTCCAAAACAAAAAAAAAATGGTGTCATAGCGGAAAATTATCCAATTTACCTGCAAGAGTGGACAGTTTTCCAAACCGGTAATAAAAAATTATTTACGGGATTAAGAGTAAGAATTTAAACAATAATATGCATGTTCATACGGGTAGAAAATTGGTATAGAAATCTAACAAAACTTGATTGTGAGGTGTGAAATCGGTAAGTAAGTCTATCAAATTGAAAATTATTGATAGATTTTTGACGTGTACATTTTTTTCTAGGAAGACATTATATATCAGTCTCAAAAATTTTTAAATATTTTTTATACACAAAGTGCAAGTGTTGTTGACAACGTAATTTTTGGATGGAATATTAATAAAATAAAAAATATATAAATTATACAAATAATATTGGTGGATTTACATTAGAATAATAATAAAAATTTATTTCCTTGTCAATAATTTCATTTCCGGCCATCTTGATTTTTCAATAATCTGACAGCAACAATGTCAGAAATCTATGCAGGTTTTTTTTATGTATGAATATGAAGTTAGATTTCTGCTGCAAATCTGCGGTAGAGTTATGCCCAGTATAAACATGGGTAATGACAATAATTTGGAATTTACTTCAATATAATTCTCAATATGAGATCAAATCGAGATTTTTATCAATACGATATGTAATACTTACATCCTCAGAAACACAAGAAATAACAAAAACTTCAAAATGAAAAAAATAAAATGACGTAACGTAAAAAAAAAAATGGAATGAAAAATTAAAATTTCAAGAAATTTGCAAAATTAAAAGAAATTTTCAAGACATATTTTTGACATTCAATTTTTTCATTCCAATCTTTTTAAGTTTTTTTTATCTCTTTTTTTCTCAAATGAGAAAATTAAATGTCAGAAAATTGAATGATAAATTAATTTAAAAAAAAAAAATGATTTGTAAGATTGTAATATTTATATTAAGTCATATATCTAAATCATTGTTAACAAAGGATTTTAAATAAAACCTCCACTGGGCAATTGCACAGGGCTTCTCTAGTTTTATTAAATTATTATCGATTTATATAGTTATATTTATGTTATTATAGTTATATTAATTTATTGATTATATTATACTATTATTGCTTTGCACTAAATTAATTTATATGGAATTTAATCTAGGAAAACTTAGATATGTTAGTTTTATATTGTTTAATCTATTAAAATAACCAAATAAATAAAAGACACTTAACGTTTGACAACCTTCTAGTTTTAACTCTAACAATGTAAGAAGACGATTTAATTTCATTTGCCAATGATAAGAATTATTTTAAACTCACGGGAAGGACCCGTGGAAAGAGTTTCTTAAGCCCAAAACTCGCCGAAATTGGCCGAAATCGAGATTTTTAAATGGCAAGGGGTACTTTTTTATGCAAATTCGGATTCGACGTCAAAAAATATAATTTTTTTTTATCATTTACTTTTTAGTCATAAATTCAAAAATCTTCCTTTTTTATCTGAATGATCCTATATTTGTTTTTATTAATTTTTGCTTCATCATCATCGTCATTGTCGGAAATTTTTGTTTAGTAAATGTATATTTTAAGTATTGTATTTTATTATAATATGAATAAATGAATTAAAAATCTAAATCTAAATCTTATTAAAATTAACTATTATAAAATCTGTAAAATAAATTTGAACAATAAATGTAGGTTCGATAAACATAATAATATATCACATCATACGTTTCTTTAAAATGTGTTAACCTGTTATTAAATAAATATTAGAAATATTAGTTAAATTATATAAATTTTTATATATTTCGTGTATCTGAAAAGGAAATACTAATCTTTTATAAACCTATATTAATGTTAACCTAACTAATTAATTTTTGTTTCCTACTAAAAGTACAAAAAACTAAATTCGATAATTTGAAAATAATTTAAAAACAAAAAAAAATAATTTGACTCAAAAAAGAATCGAACTCACAAATATTTCTAATGGTATTTCTGATTAACATGCCACTTTAACCAACTAAGCTAACATCCGATTAACATTTTTTCACCAAAGTACAGACATAAAATAAAAAAAAAGTTTTTATTGAATGAACGAAAAAACGAGAGCACACGAAAAACGACGAAAGTGTGCCTTGAAGATCGTGCTCTTGTGTACCTATTATATTATAATATAGATTTGCTTTATTATAATTTCTACATGCATCAGTTCATAAAATCTGTTTCTTTAAAAAAAAAATGTTATCGTTTCCCAAAATCGTATTTTTACAAAATTTGCCTTTTTACATAACCTTGTTTTCTAAAATCTCATTTCTTGATTTAAATTTAAAAAAAAATGTCAAAACAAACAAAGATCTAAAATAATTTTTTTTAAATCCTTTGCCAACTCAACTGCCAATTTATTTAACTGACAACTTTTCCTGATGTAAATTTTAAATAAAAATAAATATATCGAAATGGCCACCTCCAAACACCGAACCTATATTTATTGCAACCCGGTTTTTCCCTTTCAATTTAGATGACAACATTTTCCAAAAAAATATTGGTGTTTGTCTGGAGCGACAGATTTCTCGGCACAACTTAGTGGAATCCGGTTTTAAAAATTACAAATTTAATTTTTTTTATTTTGAATTTCCAAACAAAAAACTGTTTCAAATTTTAAAATGCAAAACTTTGAGAAAACGTGATTTTGATTTAAAAAAAAGAGAGAGATTTTAAAAACGAGATTAAAAATATGAGCAGTGATGGAACTTTGAAGTGCTCATAATGTAGATTAGAGATTATTGAAAAATTAATTTTCGTTTAGGGAAATCTTTCTCTGGAATTTGTGCCAATTGTCCAGAGGCTGAGGTTTTCATTTGCCACAAAATTTTAAACCATTATTGTCTATGACAGATGAGAGATATGGGATAAAACGGTTAAATAAATAAGAAATAAAATTATAGAAGAAAAATTCTTTTTGGCTGGTCAATCACCTTTGGATTTAATTTTTATATTTTGCTGTTTTCTAATCCTAGCTTTTGCGTTCTGATTTGTTTTTTAATTTTGTGCAATAAAAAAAAAAATAAAGCAAATTCCGCGAAAATTTTCAAAATTATGATCTTACTGTGAAATATCTGTAAGAAAACGACAACATTTTTTTTTTGCTTAATTTTATTTATGTTACTTTAACGATTTTTGTACTTTCCTTGATTTTTCTTATTTTACTTTTTTTTTTATGCATCTATACCAGACTTAGATTGAAGTCATATATGTTTTTGTTTTAATTTAATTTAATACGAAAAATGTAAAGTATAATATTATATTTATAATATAATAAAATTGCATATATGTAGCCATACAAATGTGAGTGTGTGTATGTATATTAAATATATTATCCGACAAAAATATCTCTACTGAACGTGAAGACAGGGCAAATGGTCATATTTAATTTAAAACTTACATTTTTAGCATAAGATTATATGTAAAATAATATTAATACTTATGTATGGATGTAGATATATATATATATGTGTATATATAGGATAATTATATATATCCCATATAATACCAATGAATATAGCAACAATATTTTATTTCGAATGGATGTTATTGAAATTTGTTGTTTTTTTTTTTATTTTATATATAAAACTCACAATAATTTACTTTTTGCTAAAACATCTTTTGTGTCTTAATCTTATTATTTTTTTTTATTGTTTTTTTTTATTTTATTTAAGAATTAAAGATGTGGTTGAAAATTTATATCTTTATTTGCATATTTTAAGTAAAAATAATGCAATAATTTTATTTATTTTTTTTTTTAAGGCATTTTATAAAAACAAAAATAAAATAAAAGGTTAACATTTTTTATAGATCCATTCAATTTCAATTTCAATTCATTTATAGTAGGTTATTACGCAGTTGTAAATATAAATTGAACAATGAAATAAAATTTTGACTTTTATACGTATGTGTACATATATAAAAAAAATAAAAAAATATACATAATGTAATATGAAATCGAAATTCTGGATATAAAATAAATAGCCAATTGAAATAAATACTTAATTATTTAAAATTGGTTCGAAATAAGTTAATGTGAATAATAAATTTATATAATTTATATAATAAATCAAAATTAAGTAAATATTTCATTTAAAGGTGGTATATAATATATGTAGGTAGGTATAGATAAGATAATAATTTTAACAAAATTGAGTATTTAAGTTAAATATTTTTTTATTATTATTTTTTAAATGTATAATCAAAGAAAATAATAAAAAATATTTTATAGTAATGTGGCCCTTAAATTTATTATGTCCTTTATTATGTTATTACCTTCCGATAATTTAGATAGAATTACGCTTTGGTTCATTAAATATTGTGCATTGTAATTTTTGCTACTCGAGTCGGTATTTACTTATTTTTATTAATTTTCTGGTATAACCGTAATTAAATCGGGAAGTGGAACACCAACTGTTAGGAACTAGCCTTTGTTAAATATCATAATTTCATTTTATTTTAGTTATATTTTCTAATTTACAATAAAATTATTGTAGAAATTTGTATGAAATTACACTGTTTTAGAAAAATGAAAAAAATTCAAATGTTTCCTAAAATTTATTCTCCCAATGAGTGGAATTCGAAGCCGTGAAGTTCTAATTAATATAGTTATCAGATGACATTCCCACAAATATCGGGCGGTAAACAATGTAATGAATTTATGTTATGGAAAGTATAATAAAATTTTTCTTCTCTACGTTTATAAGTGATGAGATTTGACATATATTTGCTACTAAATAGTAGAGTGTCCCTTATATGAAATATTCCATATTAGGTTATTTTTAGCCTAATATGGAGTATTCCATATTAAGACCAAGAACTTTTGAAAGAAAACTTTATTTAATTAATTTTTTCAGAAGTTCTTTCGGCATCGAAAGCTGTCCATAGACGATGCAACTTGGTCGCACAACTAGTTGTACAACTTTTCAAATTGTATCGTGTGTGGGGCAGTTATACAACTATTTTGATGCGGTTGGGAGAAAATCGAAAAAGTTGTAACGTGTGTGGGGTAGTCTGCCGACAAGTTGTACGACCAAGTGGGCTCGTCTGTGGGCAGCTTGAACAAAAATGTGATTATTAGTGACGTATTTAAAATCTTAATATTAATTTTCTTAATAGGAAACACTGTTCCGAATATGGAATATACATTAGTATACCATATACATTTACAATTCAATATATATTGACAGTATTTATTGATGAGAGAGAATATTGAAGAAATACTGATGTGTAAACACAGATTGATATCAATATTAATTGAAGAAAAAAGTAGACTTTATCCTATTTCCCAATTATCTTATCTTTCAGTTCAGTTATCTGACTTCAGTTTTGTAACTGCTGTATTTAATTTTCGTGGAATGAAAGGTTGTTATATTATTTTCAGGAAAATGGATTTGTTTTGGAAATAATACATTTCTGATTTTGGGAATACTAAGCTCTATTCAGTTTTTTAAACCCTAGTTAGCCTGTATCATTACATTTAAATGTTAGATTTAGGGTATAGTCAATTATATCGTTGCTGAAATTAAAGAGTACAAATTTACATATTTATTTGTTTACTAAGAGGTGGTTATGCAATAACTATTTATTTTGAGGTTTGTGATCCAGGCCTAAATTTTTTTAAATAATTGTTTGCGTCGTTGGTTCTTTTATAGAATACTAATGATTTGAATCAAAAACCATATTTTGATGCTTTTTTGTTTTTTTTTTCTCAACATCTTGGCTTTCTAATGTAGCCAAAATTATATTCACCATTGAAATTTGTGTGTATTTTCCAATCGAGTTAATGAATCTTTTACCAGATTGCGGGTTGAACATATACCTTGATGCTTACCTACAGTTGTTTCTAAGTTTGCTAAGAATTATGTGAAGCATCGATGTTTTATTTATTTGTTCTCGTAGTGTATATAAATTTTCTTCTTGCAAGATATTTTCCAATCTTAAAATTAATCCTTTATAAAAGGAGGTCTGTCCCAGTGGACAGAACACTTTAGATATTTAACTAACTTGAATAATTTTTGTTTTTAGTCTTTTACTTGATGGCAAATTTGTGACCCTTTTTACTACCGTGTTGGGGTTTTAATCGTTTAACATTAATTATATTATCTAATAGTTCAATCACGTCTACTACCATAGCAAAGTTTAGGTCTTTATTAAAGCTGAAATTTTTGACATGACATATTAACCACTGTTTTGTTATTTTTCAAATTATTTTAGATTGTATTCTTTGAGTTATCTCTAAGTTAGTATTGGGCATGTTTTTATCATTTTTATTATCAAATTTAGTTAAATTTTAGTTAAATATTTGTTTAAGCTGAATTTTTTTTCTCTAATACTTCCTTCAAGTTAAATTCCTATAATGATGGATTCAAAAGTATTTTACTTCTTTTGACTTATAAATTTCAATTCCGATAAGTGGGCAGCTGGACATATTAACCTATTCAATGTTGATGTGATGTGCACGCGTTTCCTGGACTCCTCTTTGATTACCCAATTCATATTTCGGCTCTTCCCAAATGTTACAGTATTTTTTTTTTTTTTTCAAATTTTGATATTCGATTCAAAACAAAATTCTTGTAAATTGATATGAGAAGGTATAAATGATTAAAAATTAAATAATACTTTATATTATACCTATGTATGTATATAATATTTTTTTTATATTTATATTTATTAGTTTGTCATATAAGAAGAGTACATAAAAATTATGATCTCAATAATAGGTTAATAAAAATAAAATAAAGTATAAATATAAAACTACAAAAACAAAAATGCAAGTAACGATTTATAAGGTTCACATTTTAGGGTAAGGGTATACAAATAATTTGTACCTAATACCTATATTACAATAATAATAATATAATCAGTTATTTCAATATTCCAAATTTGTATTATTATATATATATATCTTATATAGATTAGAAATTTGAATAAAAGACAAAATAAAAACTAAAATATAAATTATGTTTTTACATAATTTAGTTCCAACATCAAATCAAGAGGTACTTCTTCATCATAGTTAACTTATGGAAATAATATATATATGTACGAGTATAATACTCGTTATAAAATGTTTGTGAAAAGATTTATGATACCACAAAACATTACTTAATTTTGAATAAACTTTAACCAAAAGTACTACAAATTTATATGAGGTTGTTCTTTTTTGCTTCGTTTGTGTTCTTTAAAAGGTATGTTATATGAATGTATGTATATAGATATATTTATATATGGATAGAAACTGAATTTTATTCGAATTCGGGTTTTTATGTGACATATCACGCAATTATATTCATTTGGAAAGGTGTGACGATTTAAAAAAAACGCAATGTTCAAGCGAGTTTATGCTTTTTTATATATTATATATAAATATATATATATATATATATTATATATATAGATATATATATATATATATATATATAAATATTTATATATTAAAAAATATGTTGATTTCTCGCGTATAATATATAAGACATTATTTATTCATTTGTGTATTATATTTATATAAACTTTGCGGGTGAAATTATAATAAATTTCGTTACATGACTGAGAAAATGTTCTTTTTTGTTTTTAATTCTTTGTTGTTGTTATTGTTATTGTTTTCTCTTTTTATTTTGTGATTTATTAGAATATTTCGAATAAACATTTTAATCAATAGTAGTAAGTTTATACAAATATAAAAAACTATTTAATTTTTCTTAATTAAAAAATCTATAAAAATATAGCCGCAGGTATTTCTCGGTGCCGCAGGAGAGGTGAATCAATTTAGAAGGAAAAAATTTAAAAATGTCGGTTAATATTAATACCTACGCATAATTTGTTTTATTTTTTAAATATTTTTTTTTAATTCCAAACCTCTTTATATTAAACTTTTACTCTTTCATACCAATTTGAACAAATTAAATTCGAATATAATTTTTAAAATATTTTTAAGGTTTAACAAAACAAAAAACAAATGGAGTGAAATTTGTAAATAAGAAATTCAAGGTCCTGATTAATCGATGATCTCTAAAACAAATGTATATTTAAAAAAAAATAATGCTGATGGAGCTCACCTTTATATTCACATAATTACCTATAATTAGGAAAGGAAGAAATATATTCATCAAATAGGAAATGTTGGACCATGGCTTCATATCAGTTAAATCCAATATGCATACAACTATAAGCAATCAAATTACAAGATTGAGATATTTCTTAACAGCTGACCTTACCTCAAAGTTTTTTACTTAATATTTGTAAATTAAATGTAAATATTGTAAACAAATGAATGTACCCACTGTAAATGAAACAAATGAATGTACTATATGTATAGTTAAAATCTACAACATATACAATTTACCCAATATTGATAAGAATTTTCTATAAAATTTCTAAAACTTTTGATAGATAGCAAAAAAATGTAGATAATGAAAATATCATTCATAATTAATATAATCTAGGTGTTAAAGTTATATTAATGTTGATATAAGAGAGGAACAGCATAAACATTTTTGTTTTTAATTTTATTAAAGGTACAACAAATTGTTCGAGAGATTTAAATGCTCTTTAGTACTACTTTTTTAATAGATACTAATTTTAATATTAAAATAAATATGCTCACTTTTATTTTATGTGTCAAATTTGAAAAAACGGCATTGAAAGTTATAAAAATTCTTATAGAGTATTACACTCTACACTCAGCTCACTCGTATTACTCGATCGTAATTTCCGAGTTTCGATATCATCATTCATTATTCTGTATCAGATCAGGTAACGTTCTTTGCCCTATTTATTGTATTATATTAAATATTAAATTATTGCAGAATTCGATCTTTATGAACTTCTATGCTATAATTTGACCTTATTTTTAACTAATTTAAAGCATAATTTTAATCCTATAATTTAAAAGTTTTATAATGGTAAAATACCTATATATGATATCAAAAATTTGGTCTAAAATATATTAATTTTACTAATTGAAAATAAAAAATTTTAATAAATATAATTAATATTTTTTTTAAAATTAATTAATCAGAATTTTATTTTTAGTGATAATCTAAATTAAATAATTTAATTGTTGCCACGTTTTGATATTTCGAAAGCAATATTTGTGCTTTTGACTAACTGTTCATCTGATTTGATCAACCTTCTCAATCGCACAATGTGGATCTATTACTGAGTCCCTGGGGAGAGTGTAAATGAGAGAATGATCCCCTATAACAACCAGCAACAAGAAATAGGTCACGCGAGTCGTGGTATCAAAAAGGCGCAATTAAGTGCTAATTGGTTTTCCAAAAGTAACTGGAATGACCACTTCTACCTACCTACCCTAACTGTTCATCAGTGCTTGTGACTAACTCTTTTATATACCTATACCTATAGATATATATTATATATCTTATATTTTAATAATTAATATATTTTTACCCAACCGAAAGTCTATCTTATTTACAAATCTTTTAACTGCTTTATTAATTTGGATTTTCATCTTTTTAAATTAAATTTAACTGAATAAGAAGGTAATGAAATAATTGAAATAGAAATTACCACGTTAAAACAATTTTGTAACAAAAGTTGATTTATTATTTTAATATAAGTGATGTCAGGTTTAATAAAATGATTTAAAATTTCCACCACTTATTAAAAGACTAAATTTTAAATTTTAACAACGTCCCCCTTCCCTTTATACCTGCACATGGTATTCGATTAAATAAATTATTTTTTGGATTGCTCCATACCGTTCTAAAATTATTTCCATTAAAATCCATCCAAAAAACAAAATTTCCATTTCACAAAAAAATAAACAGGAAAAAACAGAAGAAAACAAAACAAAACATATACGAGCATAAAAGAGAATAAGGTAGAAAAGAAAATCAATACGAATTAATAATCAAAGTTACTGTACCATGTGCAACTTCAGCACCGCTTTCGTTAATTCCACTAGATTAAGTTTCAGCGCCATCTTATTTTCACTAGCAAAAAAAACCTTTTTTATAAAACGTATAACAAAACTATGGGGTTATAAAGGAAAGAAGGCTTAAAATTTTATTTTCCTTTGATTTTATATTATGTGGTAGGTTTGGTATATAATATATGCGTTACAAAATACAATCAAAAGTTTAATAGAAGATTAAAAAATTTTAAATATAACGTTTTAATATTACAGTTTGAAAAGTAATTAACGGTTAATATATTATAAATTAAAATTGATTAAGTTTGGAGATAATTTTCATGTATTGCATATATATGTAGTTGACAATTTAGAATATCAAAAATTTATCTAAAAATAAAATGTTGATTTAAATTAAATTATGCAAGTTGGCATGAGTATGATATGAAAATACAATAAAAAATTAATTTATTTTTTTAATTTTTTTATTCATTCCAAAATATAGTTGACATATACTGACATTATCGACTTATATTAATTTAGAGCTTAGATTAAATCATCTTATCAACTACAATTTAGTACATTTAAAAATTAATTTTATAGTTTTACTGTAAATTTAATTGAACAATTTGTATTTTTTTACTGACAAATAATAATTTGTTAACAGACAATAAAAATGTTAATTAATGTGTAAAAAATATTGTTTATAAATAATTTCCTGCAATTCAAACCTGGTAGGTTTTACTAAGTGAAAATTTGATTTATTTTGTATAACACAACATATGAATTTATTGTAAAACTATATAATATGAGTGATATATATCACTCATATAATATATATCAGTGAAAACTATAAAAAATATATAATTTAATTAAATTTAATTGTTAAAATAATCCATTATAATTATATAATAAAAAGATTAAGCATCTTATGTGTAATTATAAATATGAAATAAATAAATATATCAGTTGCCTAAGTAGTACAACACTATATACAATATCTATACTGATGAGCTCAACCATTAGTAATATTATTAAACAAATCACTCCTGCAATTAGAATATTATTATTATTTTAATGGAAAATAGTTGAAAGTTAAATCTAATAAAGTCTTAGGAGTGTATTTTGATATAAAGTTCATTTTAAGCTCTTTAAATTTTTTTTTAAATATGATCACATCAAAATAAAACTATATATAGGGCTTTATATTAAATGCTGATATTCTATTCTATATTATATATTCTTACTCTTACTTATTTATTTATTTATTTATTTTACTGTATTCGATATACAATGAGATGATAAGTTTCATCAATTTGTATAATCAAAGTAAGTGCATATAATATAATAAGAATGCTAAAACTAGGAAAATTGCAAAAATAGCAGCAAAACAAACTATATTTACAAATTATGATAAAATTACAACTAAAATAAAATACTCAATACTTAACTAAATATGAGGAAGGAATTCAACATGTCAAAACACAATTATCAATGGTTTTAATATCTATAAACTCTTAAAATACTCGAAGCATGCAGGCATGCTCTACTAAATGTCGATAGTAGTTGTTATTACCTTATAGCAATGAGAAGCGAATTTCACAAGAATGTATTATTTTAACAAAAAATCTACTTTGATCTACTTAATCTACTTTGATGGCGGGATATGATGGAGGGATATTTATTGAGACAGATCGCGGCGATCTACCACTATACCCAAATCGAGTTTATTATAAATATAAGAAGGAAGCCCGCAGTAAATATTACATTAAACAAAAGCAGACATATCTAAAATTTAAATAATAATTAAATATCCAGTCTAGAATACATTTAGAAACCTCAGAAATCCTATCATATTTGCGACGTTTTGTGACATATACCTGGTATATGCATTCAAAATAATATTAAGCTTAAAACACCGTTAGTCCGTAAAGTGAAACTTATAAAATTAAAAATATATTATTTTTTATATATCTTCATTTTGTACAACTATATTGAGATTCAGATAAGCATTGTTGTTAAGCCCAGTATAGTCAAAAAGCTTTAGTTTAACGTCGTTTGATTCTTTGTTTTTAATGCGCAAATATTTGTCAACCTAATTATTGTATTTTATTCTTTGAACGTTAGATGTTTAAGTCCTTTGACAATTTAAATATATCATGGACATGAATCTTAGTATACTTTCTATTTCATTGTTTACTAGAGTTTCTTCATAACTGGAATCGGCCTGATGATTGTTTTTAAGCAACTAATTTAATTTAGTATTATAATCTAACTTAGGAGTTAATCAAACTTAACTCCTAATTGCTTGGTTTTTTTATAATTCTTCAAATGATACATTTTTCCAGCAAAACTAAGCCGCCAACTCTTCCAAATTAATTTGCATAAAATATTTAAATACAACAAGGGATTGGTCTACCGTCTACCACACTCTCTATATAATAGACAACCGATATTTCAAATAAACCAAAATTATGAGTGCCCATATTAGCTAAAAGTACATCTACAGATAAAACATTAAATTTCAAAATAAAATTTATGATTGCAAAAAAAAACATTGTGCATTAAAACAAATAAAAGCATATATGTACATGTATATTTTGAATATAAGAGAAAATAATAGTACAGACTTTTATATATATGTACTAGTGAATCCTCTGTGCAATTGCACAGAAGTAGTTCTTTCAGGTACGATTATATATACAAAGAAATATTTGTTCTGGTATAATTGTAGTTGTTTTCTGAATCGCTGGATTATTGAATATTTGTACTTTATAATAAAATCAAAGTATAATACCTAATACTTTATAACAAAATTAATACTAATTTCAATATAACTTAACACAATAAAATCCCATTACTCTCAACGTAGTAGATCGATGTATTTTAATTCGTTTATATAGTCAAAAACGTTTGTAGTCACAATTCTGTTATATCAATAGTCAACAATTTGTTTGAAAGAAAGTAATAAACTTCATAAGTTAATACAACCGATGTCGTTTACAGTCACATTAAAATAGAAGGCCCATTTTTTCAATAAAACAAAAAAATAAGTCAAAAGTGAATTATTTTATTAAAATATATATATTTTGTGATTACATAACAGAATTGCTATTTATGAATAAAATAAGGCTTCAAATTGTTATACGAAAGATATTTTATTGAATTTGATTTTGTTTATAAAGATGCAATTTTATAGTCAAAAAACGGTTATAGTGAGAAAGATTATTGAAATTTAGCGAATGACTATAACCGTGTTTTAATGCATATATTGTTTTAAATAGCAGAAGGAAATGAACTAATATTAAATTATATCATTTTTAAAGAGTATGATCTCATTATTGTTTTTAATGTTTTGTTTTCAAATAAGGTTGAAATTTATGTTAAAGTATAGATGTCCCTCAACTTGGAAATAACCGTCACTATTTGGTGTAACTAATTTAAATATTTTAAGTATTCAGCCAAAAGAACTAGCTAAAATTTTAATATTTTAGCGGTGTAATTAATTTACTATTCAATTATTTTTACTTTTTTACTCACCACGTCGTTCGTTTTGTGTATTATATATAAGATATAGATATAGACAACAAAATGTTATATGCTAAAATAACAAAATATCTCAATGCTAAATTGAAATGGAGCGGAGTGTAGCATGATATGCAATGCTGAAAGTGAAGTGAACTCTATGGATCTGCACTTATATTAAAATATGAAATAGAAATATTAATGTATCATATACATTTTTTCATCATTAGTACTGGCGTTATTATTATTGTGGTATATTGGACAATTAATACGATTAATTATATGAAAAATGTAAATTAATACGAGTACTCATTAAAGTACCATAATCTATAAGTGATATCGATGGAGACTGATGACCAATGCTTGACAAGTGGATCAAAAATTTGGGACTAGAAAGAACGAGCGGAGATTCCAACAACACGATAATGTTCAAATTTTGTAGCTACTTTATTCTGCACTGACAACATATTAATTGTATCGAATCTTAGTTAACTGAGTATAAATGCTCCGTGTTATCCCTGGTATGTTCACAATGCTGATATTTACAAAGATTTCATAAAAAGACAAAATAAAAGAGCTCTTATACGCCACAAAAGTCACCTTTTTCAATATAGAAGCTTTATGTTAGTTCCGGATAAAACTTTATTATACGAGTAAAACGAGCAAAGTTGTTTAACCTTTTGTTTTACGTTTTATCTTCAGATCGTTTATCTCTCAATAATTCTAATGCAATTTTTATTAATCAAAGATATTTTAAGTAATAAAGCCAAAATTGTATTGATGGTCAATTCAAAAGATTTGTTTTAATTTAAAAAAAGGGTAGGAGTTAAAGGTGTGAATGTCCTTCATTTCGTTGTCCATCGCCAAATACAACGATAGATGAAAACTTTTTTAAGGATTTTCTTCTACTTCAAAAAAATAAAATTCATTAAAAAAGATTTCTTTGAGTATGACGGCTTGGAAGTTTATAACAAAAAATACTAGTAAAAATGGAAAACAGTTGCCTAAGAACTATAAGCATACATATTCGGCTTGAACAGTTGTTATACTTTAATTGTTTTTACTTTTTGGTCTCCAATAGGATTTCGGTTGCCAATAATGCATTTCACCATCGTTATGATTTCATCTATGGAAATTCCGCTGTTTTGATAAACGATCCTAAAAGTTAGGATGCGGATAAAAATATTCCATCATACGTCTAAGGTAGGTAGGTAGGTAGGTAGATGTGTCCATTCCAGTTACTTCTGAAAAAACCAATTAACACTTAATTATGCCTTTTTGATACCACGACTCGAGTTACCTATTTTTTGTTGTTGGATGTTATAGGTGGTCGTTCTCTCATCTTCATTCTCCCCAGGGACTCAGTACTAGAGCCACCCTGTGTGATTGAGAAGATTGATCAAATCTCCTATTTTGCTTTCCGCGATAAACCTATATTTCTGGGGAAAGTCTCACCTAAAGTTCGGAGTCTGATTCTAGCTAATGCTGAGTTGCTGCAAAAGAAGTGTTGAAGAGTTTCTACTCCATTCTCATGCTTGCAACTGCGACAATGGGGATTGAAAGGAATACCTAGTTTGGCTGCGTAGCTTCCTATTGGCCAATGACCCATACTGATGGCTAATACTCTCGCTATATCAGTACGGTGCCTGGTTAAGAGTTGTTTGCTTTTATTAATATTATACGCGAGCCATGTTTTCCTCGAGGTTGCACAGCTATTTAGTTTATGCCACCTTTCATTCGCTCTGGCCAGAAAGTATGAATGGATGCGCTTCGTGACGACTCTCATTGGAGAGTGAATGTTTTCCTCAAGGAGACGTTCGAGATTGGAACCTTGCCTTGCCAGTTCATCGTCTCTCTCATTTCTATCTATGTTACTGTGGCCAGGAACCCATAGTAGAGAGATCGAGAACCGCTTATCGAAGCCTCCAATTTCGTTTCGATATTGTTCCCCCAGCTTAGAACAGATAGTGTCCGCCACCAAAGCTTGGATAGCGGATTGACTATCCGCGAATCATACGTCTAAATATGCCAAACTTTCGTTGGATAGATGAAGCATCGGTAGAGACATGAAACACTTTCATATCATTGACTGCAGAAGAAAAATACCCCTTTATAGGTAAAAATGGAAAATGATAAACAGTCAGAGAACCCAGGACCTAAAGACAATATTTGGCCACCTTAAAAAATAAAATATTTTAATAACCGATATTAAATTTCTCTTTATTAGCACACTTATCAATATTTTATTTTACAAGAAAAAAATAGGTATATTCAAAATTATTGTTATGTAATGTAATGAAAATAAATAATAATAAAAAAAAAACACCAATTCGTGTGAAAACATATTTTTATTTAAAAAAATAATAATAATTTGAATGCCACAGAGTATTAAATAATATGTAAATATGTACATGCGTTAATTTATTTTATTTCTATATAGATTTATACTTCATGTAAATTTATAAAAATTAAATATTAAGGAATTTTACACATTTAGAGAGCTACACCTTAAAAATATTTTAAGATAAAATACTACTTTGCCTTAATTCTCTATAAGAGCATCTTATGCTTAAACTAAATATTTAAAATATACATAAGAATTTGTATTGCTTAATACATATATATATATATAACAGTCCACATTTCATTATTGAACAGAATTTATCGAATTTTTAGAGCTCTATTCACTTTGATAAACAAACAAAAAACATAAAATCCATTACAGCACCGTATAATTACACAAATATGGCTATTCTATACTATATTGATTTTACCTTTAAGGGTATAATATAAAATTTCATAACTTATAGGTACATGTAAATATATCTTTGAAATGTTCCAACTAAAGGTTGGTATAAGAGCAGGGATGTAATATATGTATGTGTACAGAAACGTTTTTTTTTTTTTTTTGTGCAAATAAAATAAATTGTATAAAGTGTGGAGTTACTGTTTATTGCAAATTGGTTTTTTTTTTCATTCACCCTCCATATTCTCCATTCATTTTACCGTTCATGTTGTTTCGATAATATTCCCTCAATAGAAAATGAAATCTAAAAACAAAAATAAACAAAATATCTATATGTATATGTATCTGTATGTATATACATATTGTGCATTCAATACAAAAGAAGGGAAGGTTTTTATTATGTCATTAAAGGTGATTAATATCAAATCCGAACGGCAAAATCCAAATCAGATCAAAAATAAGCAAAGGATCAATACCAAATGTATACTATTATACATATTATAAGTATACATATGAGAAAGAAAGAAAAAAAAAAGATAAAAACAACACAGAAAAAAAATGTTTATACTCTAGGCAAAATGTAGAAGAATTTATACATATCACTTGATAGCATGGGAAAAAACATTCGATATTGCTTTACATTTATTAAAGTATGTATAATATGTATATCTAAAAATGTCAGTACCAAAATATGCGAAAACGTATCCTTTAGAAAAATATATACAAATGTAGATAAATAGATTAATACATATATGTATAGCTATATGTACTATGTGCATATCAGTTAAATTTATCCTTATTGTATATTGCGATAAAATAACCATGACATAATATCTCTTAACAACGTATATGCAAATAACAATTTTTTTGTTTTTTTTCTTTTAGAATCCCAGCATCCTAATAAATTTATTAAGACCTATCGTTATTATCTCAATGTTACTTGTTTATGAATTGATAGTAATTTTGGGTAAAATATCTAAGCCTAAAACATTTTTATATGAGCTCTAATGTTAAATAAATGGTAATATGTATTATGCATATATATATAAACATTATTATGTATATATATATAATATAAGTTAAACAAATTTATTATGTCCTAGGTTTTGATTTAGAAAAACAACAAAATCCTTTTAATTACCCATAAATAGTACTTAGGATTTTCCAAAATACTCATTCTTTCAATCTTTTTGAATAAACAAAACGAAAATTAAAACCATTCATTTTGTCTCCAATCAGCAATTAACTCTTCTTTTCATTCAAAGGTTTACTTATACCACGAGCATTGTGGGTATTTGATAGAACATTTTTAATAGTTACAAAATAAACAAAGAGAAATCAAAAAGCTTTTCGTTTTGTTGGTTGATGAAAGAAATGGGAACAGAATATACTACTGGTATATATATATATATATATATATATATATATATATATATATATACTATCTACCAACATACCAACCATAATGAATAGCCTGATAGAGTTTTATTATTTGCCGATATTGTAAAGTTGGAAAACGGGTAAAATACGGAAATATAACATAACAGGAAATTTAAAACAAAACCAGGAGAAGTGATTGTATAATGGCATTTATAGTCTATATTAACACATATATATATATATAGTAAAAAGAAAAATTATATATATATATATATATCAGATGAGAAATGTGATAATTATTACTGTGTGACTTATGTAAATTTAAAAATTTCAAATTTCAATTTTTTTTTGCCCGAGCTCTTATTTAGGGGAATTGCATTTTTTTCTTGACTGATTCAATTTAATTTAATTGAATTTAATAAAACCTATTTGCTATAATACCGTTACTGTTCTATACATATTTATGGTTGCTTGAGACAGCTAGTAAATCATACATATATTTCATATTTTTCGGCGCTCTTTAGTTATCAACAAAAAACGGTTCGGATATGGAAAGTTGAACTCATACCATACTCAAACCCAGTTTCTAATAGATAAATATACTCATGGATATACTTCTGAAAATCAATTATATAATTTACTGTTAAACCAAAAGTTGTGAAATGATCTTAGAGTACTACATAGGTCAGAGTTATAGACATATGTATGTATATCAAACGAAATTAGCAACATTAAAATTCACGAATCTATGTTTTTTTTTTAATAAAGAGTGTAGTAGCAAAGTAACAAAGAGTACAAATGAAAATTAAAATTTCCAATGGACCTACATACGTATACCTAAATTTGACACTGCTAAAATTATGGATCTTGAAATAATACAGCTTTTCGAAATCTATACAATTTTATTAAACAGTTGATTCAACAGTTTCAATTGAAGTTACATGTGACACTCAATGATAACTGAACAGAGTTTAAGTTAAACTAAATTTCTGGCATAGTGTTTTTTATTAACCTCAGAAGATCTTGAACAGACAATCTATATATTTGTATTTTATTTCCTAATTAAATCCATTTTGTATATCCACAGGGTTGGTGAACGCGTAACAGCAAAGAAAAATGAATGATCAATCAAATAAACCAAATATTGTCATCTATGTTCAGTAGGATTGTTTTTTTTTTTTCAGATAGAAGAAAATCATAAGAGCCTTCATCCAACAACCTATTTTCTGGGGAGAACGAAGTGAAGGACTATGCTGCCTTAACGCATTAACGAAACCTACCCTTTTGTTAAAATAAAAACTATAGTCTTTTAAACTCAACATTAATACAAATTGGGCTCAATTATTTCTGATCATGAATGTCCTGCAAACCCATCCGTGGGGCATAGGGCAGAAACAATTTTTTTCCATCGGTTCCTATCTGTGGCTAACCTCTTCAATTGTGGACACGTTCTTTGTTAGGTACTTGCTTCGGCTAAAACAGTTGTTCTTCATGTTTTTCTCGGCCTTCCGACGCGACGTGTACCCTGAGAGTTCCATTCGAAACATTGTTTCGCGATGTTGTTGTCAGGTTTTCTCAGAGTATGTCCGATCAAACGCCATTTCCGCTGTCGGATGAATATTCTTATTTTTGGGCGCAGATATGTTGCCATATTTTTTAGAGCATCCCGAAAGCAGTACGGGCTTTACTGATGCGTTCTTCAATATCCAAATCGTCACCTCCATCTGATCACGACGCTGCCCAGGTAATTGAACGTACTCACCTATTCGATTCGCGTTTCTTCATGGAGGATCGGATGTTGTGATGTGTGAGTTATGCGCATAATTTTAGTTTTAACTGAATTGACTTTTAGGCCCGCACTTTTTCCAGTGTCATGCAGCTTTTGAGACATATCGTAAACACACATCATCAGAAAGGACACCACTGGATATCGTTGCTCTCGTTTACACCCACAGTAGTAGTCATTATGTCTTCAAACAATATGGATGATAAAATACAGCCCTGTCTTACTACCTGACACATTTCGAAGCAATTATTTCTAATATCTTTGATCAATTAAAATTCTATTAAGAATTATTGAGAGAAAAAATATTTTAGCTACAGTTCGAATCGTTCGTTTGAGTTGTCTAAAACAAAGTTTGAATTGTCAGATAAGCTTTATACTTCTACATTGACACGTTGAGCAAGACGACTTTTGTGGCGTATAGTTATTTAGTTTATCTGTATATGTATAGGAATCTTGAGATGTCATAATATATATATGTATCAACATTTCGAAAATAAGGAGCATTGACTTTTGTTTCGCAACACTTTGTTTTGAATGTTTTGGATAGTTTGAATTTCAATTTGTTTAGCACAATACCATATTTGAATACCCACTATTTCCAAATTAGCTTTAACATTTAATTGTAGGTCAAAACTTTGTTATATATCGAAATAGTATAGATATCCGCCAAACTAGTCAATACAACTGGTTGTACTTTAGTTAATTCTTCGATTGTTCTTTCCATCGAAGATTTGCATGAAGAGCCATACTAAATATCCGAATTTCGATATGTTCTGAAGACATTATTTATTGTGCCCGGAATGGTTTTATTTTTTTATTTCTGAAATTAACTTTGTGTAAACTTTGACTCATTTAGTTTAATTCTTCACTATTTGGAGATTTTTTTATTAGATGGCGGAAGCTTATTTGTTGGTTCAATTATATTATATTAATGTTAAATTAGTAACAGTTGCCATCATTTCATCTTCTAGCTATGGGATATCACTGGTAAATATTGAATGCAATACTACATTTGGTTGGGCAGTAAGTAGAGCGATTGTCTTTCAACCGAAAGGCCACAGGCTTGATCAAAATGCCTTATGAGTTATTCGACATGATTCAGTAGTACCCTTGTCATTGGAATAAAATCAATGATAAAACAAATAGTTGACTGTTTTCTTTATCATACTAAAATAAAATTGAACTACGCTATTATTAAGATGAAGCTACTCTACAATAGATATAGTTTACTATGCATTTAAATTATAAGATATATCATAAAAACTCTAAACTATTGTATGTAATTGTGTATACCAAATTTCTGTGTAAAAGCAGTTAGGGTGTTCATCCCACAGACTTCAAATTATATATTATATAAAAACTTAGTTTTACTAGGATCAATCAGTCATTTAAAACACTGTACCTATATATACCTTTCCTTTCTCAAGGTTTCACTTTCTGTGGGTAATTATTTGTTATGGTATAATACGTACTGCAAATGATTTCAGCGGTCGGTATTTAAACGCCACCTGATTGTCTTTGTATATAAATAACTTTATGTCATAATTTTAATGTGAACATATAATACTCAGCTTTCTCAGAATTACTCTGTTTTACTAAAATAAAACAGAAATATAATTTTAATCCTTTTTAAATTGAAATGAATATAGCTATATTTTGAATATTCCCTTTGTATATATATATATATATGAACGTAAATGATAAAACCAATATTTACAGTAGTAAACGTTTGTTTAATAACAATTTATGATTTTGTTGAGATATAAAAGGTAAAATCATTAAGTAATTTTATTTTTAGTAAATACATTTAATTGTCATTTAATGTTTCCTATGTACATGTACATACAAAGTTATTAATATTAAACTTTGTATTATGTTTATGTATACATAGTGAAAATTAAACATGAAAATAAGAAATTTTCATTAAATTTTTCTAATAATTTAGGATATGAATTAATTATAATAATATTCTAAGAACGTTTGGAGATGAATTTAAGTTTTGCAAAATTATTTAATTTATTTAGAATTGTGGAACAAAACTGTATTTAAATTCTGTGGAAATATAGAAACTATAATAACACATATTCTTAAAAATTGTCAACAATTTGGAAGAATGAAATGCTTGAATATAAACCGAACAAATACATCGTGCCTATGTTCAATACAAATACTCAACTTCCTCATAAAAATATTCTTTTAATACCGGAATGTGTTCGACATTCATAACATAGAATTATTAATAGATATTATTAATTTGTTGATAAAACTTAATTTGAGTGTTAATGGTAAGCTGAAATGTTCAATCAAGGACTATTTGGTTTCTGTAAGTTTTTAATACAGCAAAATACATAAACAAAAAAGAAGAAAAATAGTAATACAGCTCTGATATTAATGAAGACCTAAACTAAATGGAACAGATACTTCTTCAAATAGGGAAATGCAATACAGTTGGAACAAATAAGTTGGAACGAAGAATGGAACGATAATAATTGTACAAAAGCGATTGAAAAGAAAAATGACACAAGATTACTATTAACCAGGAATAGAATAATAGAGAAAGAATATTATACAGGGGTCTGTTTTAACCTGAATCGTTAGTGTATTTTGGGAAAAACATAGTTCTAGACATTTCTAGAGTCTATTTGACATGAGATACAGGGGGTTAAAGAAATTTGTATTAGAAAAAAATATTTAACAAAGATATTCACTACAGCAGCTCCAAAGATATGCAAACTAGGGGGAGTAATGCGTTCTTAAGAACTTGGTGTACCTATCAACAGTATTTATTGGGTAGTAATCAGACTTACCGCTTTCGACTAATAGACTCTTACTTAAAACTTTGGTATAATTTCAGCTTTTTATACCAAAGTTTTAAGTAAGAGTCTATTAGTCTTTGTGAAAAACTTTGATTATGTTGGAAAAGTTTGCTGTAGCATGTTTGTTCTATTATTTATTTCGATGCACTAAAACATCATATTTCTTTTAAAACTAAATACTTTGCTTTAAAATTAGATATAAAAAAATATTTACAAATACTACATTTGTTACACTAAATGCTATTGTTCTAATTCAAATAGAATACTCTCTGTCAAAACATATACATATTTGAAGATATAAGAATAAGTAGATTCTTACTAAATATTTCTGGCTCCAGAAGACAGTTGTATTTCCAGTGAATGCCATTATCGATTAAAAATAAAATAGGCAAACTTTCATAACTCTACTGGAACTAATCAGTATAGGTATTTTAGTGTTGGACTATACCTAGATAACCACTGGTTTGAACTTTGATTATAGTTTTTATAACTCGCATAAGATTTTTTCTAATTTCAACGTGATCAAGTTAATCAAACTTCAAACCAGCTTTTATGCACTCTGTAAATCAAAAATATTAAGCAGTACAATTGATCCAAATACGTATACGAACTGATATCCTGTGGTAGAAAAAACTGGTAGAAAATTGTGAACGAAATTAAAGATTATCCTGAGCTGTAAAACAAAAATTTATTTCAATCTATACATACTTTAAAACGTAATGCCAAATCTACACTTATAAAAGGGAAAGTTTGTTTGTTTGTTTGTTCGCTATACATGCCCACAGTTTTAAAGATAGAGTTCTGAAATTTAGCACAGTTATTCATGGTCAAATGGTACTTTACGAAAGTACCGAACGCGGTACTTTACGAAGCCATCAGATGACAGGTTCGGGTTGTCGCCGTACAACTCCTAGCATGTCTCAGGAGTATTTTAAAAACCAATTTTGGTGTTACAGGCATGAAAATTTACACTTAAATACTCTTTCGCAAATAAAGAAATACGATTTCCACCAATTTCAAAAATTTGGAATGGTTCGCGTTGTTGCCGTACAACTCCAAACACGTCTCAGGAGTATTTTAAAAGCCAATTGTGTTACAGGCATGACAATCTACATTTATATACTCTATCAGGAATATTTCAAAAAAAGGTTGTGTTACAGACTTGATAGACTAGAAATACAGACTAGAAATTTATTCATAGGTATTCTATGAAAAATAAACAAATATGTATTGTCCTGAAAAAGTATTTTCGAATTTTAGGAATCAGTATAAAATTTTTACATGGTGAATTAGCCACAAAAATGTGACGATTCGTTTTATTAATCAGAAAATACTGCAGAGTGTTCCAGGAGTACGTATACAAATCGATAGATACAGTTATCGATGAAAATTAAGTTCCTCCTCCTAATCAATCCAATATTTAAAAAAAGGTTGTTAATCTTACACCACATGAAAAAGTTATCTAGGCCAGTTTGCAGTAATAGTGAATCATTTGGTGACGTTATTTTTTAAAAACTTTCATATCATCAGCATATCGATTTGGACTTGCACTGATGTTTTTAATTACTGATGTAACGTCATTAATGGAGATTATAAATAAAAGGGGACCTAAATGATTTCCTTGAGGAACCCCAGAATTTGCTTCAAAAGACGTCGATGTAGCTGACCTGAATTGTACGCAGTATTTTCTATTAATAAGGTAAAATTCTACCCACTTAACAAATGACTTGGGGAATCCTAGTATTATTAATTTACATAAAATAACACTATGTGGTAACAGATTAAAAGCCTTACTGAAATCAGTATAGAATAACGTCAGTTTGAAAGCCTTTTTCCATATTGTTAATAAATGTAGAATCCCTGGAAGTGTTTGTATCTTTTAGTTTGTATCTTCTAAGCAGAATCTGCATCTGTCTGTGCTCGATCTACCAATCTTGAAGAGATGTTTGAGAATGCTGATGTTTGACGCTGATGCTGATGTTTGAGAAACCTGTGATAAGCCATGTGAGCATTCTGACATTGAGTCTAGTCTCCCTGATTATCTGATTCAATTTAAGAATATTTAGTTTTTTTTTTAGGCAATTATAAAGACATTTATTGATTTGATGACTCATTCTAAAGAGAGACAGATAAAATCTAGTTTTATTTCTAGTATTATAATTATGGATGTCTAGTCTACACTTATATTTATAATAGGAAACTGTGTTCCCACTGTGAAAATTAAATTGATAGTTTATAATTTTGAATGCACTTGCTAGAAGTTCAAATTTAATAATGTTTGATAAGCTAGACATAATTTTCAATACACAAACTGCTAGCATAGGATGTGATAGAGGAGGGCCCTGATTTTAGGCATTTTTATGTATTATATCAAGCTTGTTTAGGTAAATTTGTGGACCCTATCCAAATCGGGTAAACAAATATGGGATTTACTAAATGACAAGTAAAAATAGCGATATGGGTTAAGAACTTACGTAATCTTGTAAGTATAAATACGTTTAGAGTATAAATATTAAATATACTTTTTATTATGGGTTCAGTTACATTTAGACCAAGGTAAATAAATTTTTTAACAATTTCTAAGTATTCATTTTTCAACGAATAGGTATTTTTTGTGCTAAATAGTTTATTTTCAAAAGTAAAATTTTTTTAATACAACTTAGCCGATGATTAGTGAGCAGCCACTGATCGATTAAATGTAGATCATGTTGAATGAATTAAAATGTGGCTTCTTCTGATGTTTCTGCAAATAAGATAACTGCATCATCAACAAATAACTGAAGCTCTCCCATTAGGTTCAGACGGGTGATCCTTTTTCCAATACTGAGGAAAATTATTTATTCTAACCATTTGGGTACGGCTCTGAAGGTAAGATTTAAAAAGAAGCCAAATTGGTATGAGGCAAGATTTAATTAAGATATAATTTTATCACCAGTACCTGATGCACTCAATTTTTGGATCTCAAAAGCTCTTTAAGCTTTTTCAATATCTAAAAGGACACAACTAACGAATTTTCTACAATTAATGTTTTTGATGCAATTATTAAGAAATAAGCATGCAGCAGTTTTGTTGAATTTTTATTTTAATTTTTTCATTACATAAAGTAAGATGTTTGCTTGCAAATTTCAAGGCAAAAAAAAAACCTGCTTTTAAATGAATTACATCTCCCTCGCAACAAATTAAAAATCAAAATATTTACAGGCATAAATAACGCTGACCTCAAGTAACGACAACTTCAAGAATTAAGCGTGAGTTAAAGAAGAATTAAACGATTTTTAACAAGAAATGAAATTAAATTGAAATTGTTTTTAAATTATTTGGTAAATTTCGAAATTTATGTCAATAAATGAATTTTTTTGCTTGATTTTTATAACTCACAGATTTTGTTCACAGCATCTTGACATAAGTTGTAGTGTCAATCAGGATTTGTATATTTAATTTAATTTTATTTTATTATTTCACTGCACATGAATACACAGCCTTTTCTGGGTAGGATGTGGGCCACCTCTTTATTACAAACCTTATATACATACTTATTTAATACTAATAGCATTGCGTTCCTCTTTTTGTATATTATTTTACAATTTGATTCTGTAAATTTTTGTATTTTATTTTGTTAGATGTCGTTCCAAAAGCCGTAATAGGTTGCAAGTAGGTTTATGTTAATCTGTATGTCTTTTTGTTAATTAGTTTTAGTGTTTCTGTGTTCATTCGGTTGTTGCGTGAGTATTGGCAGTCCAGTAGTGCATGTTGTATTGTTAAGTTTTCGTTACAATATCTACATGTTGCTTTAGGTGTTCCGTCCGAGTAGCTTTTGTGCAGTCCAACCGAACCCTGATGAGCTTCACACCTAGTTTTCTTGTTCTAGTGGCTAGTATTATTTTTGTATTGGCATCTGTTGTATGGAATGGATTGGTATTGCGTCTGGATATGTATATGTAGTCTACATTATAATACATACCTACTATGTTAAATGAAATGAATTTAATAATTATTGAAATAAAAGAGAGAAATATTTAACTACTGAAAGTCATTTGCCAAATACTTAATTTCACACTTTAAATCAAAGTTTTTCAGACTTGTAAACATTTTTTTTTATGAATGTCAAAACTTTCTTATATTTATTTTTCTACTGAATAATTTGAAGTTTTTACAAAAGATAGTCTCTAAGAACATAATAACAGGATCTAAAATTATTTTGTATAAATTAAAGAAAAAAAAAATTGTATTGTTTTTTTGCTTTTCGTATACTTATACTATTATTTGTTTATTTTCAAATAGCATGCATTTAAATAAAAGAAACGGCACATATGTTTCAGTTTGCGCAAAAAATATTTATAACTTTTAATGAGAATATTTACAATAACTGTAATGGTTTTTTGGTATCTCAGATGATTTCACGTACACCTTTTGTATTATTTCGGATGTTCTTATAAGAGTAATAAAAATGTACGTGGAATACAATATAGTTACGATGCCTCTTGAGTTGTTTGTCTTATGTTATATCCTGCAATATAAAGGATGGAAATTAAAAGATATCATTTCTTTGTTTTTGCACGAAAAAATCCCATAAAAAATAAATAAATGCTTAGAGGGTGTGTTTTATGTATTACAATTAAAATTGTTTTTTTTTTTCTATATTTCTTCTTTTTTTTATGTTAAAGCTTTAAAATTTTGTTCAAAAATTTTAAGAAGTTTTAAATTTTGTATTGAAAATAAATTTTGTTTTAGTATTTTTGAGAAAAAATAAAATATTTTTATTTTGTTGAATACTTGCACAAAATAAAAAATTAAATTAATAAAAAATGTTTTATCAGCTTCTGAAATATTTCAAATCTAATTCAACGTAATTTTTTTGTATTTCATTTTTGAAATTCGGTAGATTATGTTATAAATTAATTTGTATTCAAAATGTTATTTTGTATTGGAGATAAGAAGAGTTCTCATTTACTCATTTTCTTCTTTCTTTTTAATTCATTTAATCATATACATAAAATAATTCCGGCAAATAAAAAGCCCATAGTAATTCCCCTGCAGAAATTTGAACATATCTTGATCGAACAGGTACAGGTACATAGAATGGCTGAGTGAGATTCAAAAACACGGCTGAACAGAACTTTTTTTCTTTAATACCTTTTTTTATTTAATCACTTTTATACCTCACATTTACATTTGATCTATCGGGAAATAGAAACATATTAACATCCACCATCGCAGACGATACTGCAATTTTAAGCTGCCATCCAAGTTCATATACAGCATCGGATAAAGTTTGAAAAGTGGCCGCATCCGAATAAAACGAAATTTTACATAACGGTACCTGATGATGTCACAAATATTTCATAGAAGACAATATTTGGTGACAAGGTGATTTAAAGTTCAAATTGATTATTTGAAATTTTTTTAAAATTTTGTAGTGTTTTATTTTAAATCTTATATATTTTCTCATATAGAAAAGCTTCTTTACAACAACATTGTGTTACCAGTATCCAAAGGTTGGAGAAATCAGTGTTTCCGTTTTAGAGATATTAGAGTTCAAAATGAAAATTTTAGAATAAAATGTTTCAGGTAGATCTAGGTGAGCTACAAATGAGCTTGATATAAATAAGATAGAATATGACCTATCAACTATAAATATGAGTTGTATTATTTTAGGTAAAGTATCAGTGAACCTAATTTACTGCATTCTTAGCACTATTAAACTGTGAGGAAAAGTGTTAAAAGCTTTGCTAAAATTAGAATAACACTGATTTTTTCGTAGGCTTTTATCTATGTTATTATTACAGGTTATCATTGTTTATGGAAAGTTTTTTAATACGAATTTACTAAAACTGTGAAACCGTTATTAAAACCATGTTGATTATAATAGTACAAAATATAAAGTTTCATATGACAGAAATCTAAATTTTCAATTCGAAAACACAAAATAAAATAATATTTATTGTTAATTGCACTTAATTTTAATAATATTTTTAATTATATTGAAAACTTTTCGAATAATATTTAATTTTATACTAAATAATTTGAAAAATCCGTATATATATATATATATATATATATATATATATATATATATATATATATATATATGGTCCCTATATTGCGATGAGACTACTAAATTTAAGAGACTATAAAATTTGCAATATTTTGTGGGAAGATTCAATTCGTTTAACTCCTTATGAACATCAATTCAACTCAATCCATATACAGTATTCTAAAAACAGGGATTATAGGATATACTTTTTGTTGTTCAAGTTACTGAAGACTATATCACATCTCCACTTATTTTTCAGAACTTTAAGAGTAATACAAATTTTTCACTGTAGTCACATATTAGTTCATCATACAGAGCTGACTATGATAGACTTGAATTCATTAACTGTAATAAATGCAATACCTTAATTGTCTTTCAAAATCTACTTGAAGGTAACAGCTTGACAAAATAATGAACTTATCCATACTTTCAATCCAATAAGCTTTAATTTACATTTATCTGCTTATTTCTATACTTATTAATATTACAGAGCTGTCCCACAATCCAGAATTTAAATATATTTCAATAATAATTTGTAATTATTGTAGTTGTAAAATTTTGTAAATAAATACATATTTTGTACAAAAATTTGTAGATGCTGTTATGTAAATTAACTGTGCGTGTAGTGCGTCTTCTCCCCGCAATAATTGAAATATTATAAATTATTTTAAATAAAAATCCCTTGAATTCCGTAAAAAAAAATTATATTAATAATTTCTAATTTTCAACCCTCGAATTTTTTTTTTTTTAATTTTACGCTTTACCACTTAGAATCTTATTGTAACATTTTACATATTAATCATAGAATCAAGCATAAAAGTTTTTTTTAATTTATTTTTTGGTGTATTATTTTTTTTCTTATCTAAAATTTATATACATATACACATTTGAATATTAAAATCTATCTAGTATTTTGGAAAAATTCAGAATAGGTCTCAGGTGTTTTAATATGGAAAATTGGAAATTAAAATAAATATTTTCAATTATTTAGTCAATTAACTTACATGCATTGAGCTCCAGTTTTATTTAAATATTTTTTTTTGTTTTGCAAAATAGATATTATTTTCCGAAAGAAGAAAACGTGGGTTGAATATACATATAGTATCTATATATAAGTACACATACATAGTATAAATCTACTGGATATCTATAAAATTTATATAATATGTATATATATATATAAAAATAAAACCATTAGATTAATTTAATTTGAAATAATTTTATATACGTTTTATATAAACACGTATATATATACATATTTATATATTTTATTTTATACTTAGGTATGGCTAAAATAGGGTACTTGGTTTATATTTTTAAGTATATTTAAAATGAGGCGTTCATTTTTAACAAATACAATAAATTTTTTTGTTTTTTTTTTATTATTTTGTATTGTTCTATATACATATAATGTACATTTATTGCATATTATTTTATATATATAAAAATGTTTAAAACAAAAACAAAATCGATTTTTGATTGTGTTTTAAATGAAATTAGCATTAGGTATGTACATAAAGAAAATCTGAAGAATATATACAAATATATGTATATATTACATATATATAAAATACAGATTTTTTTTTTTGTCAAATTTTGTCCTTATATAATACCATTATATACCCATACAAATAGTGAAAGAATATAGTTTTAAGAATATAATCTTAGCATGGTTCATATTTTTTTTTTGAGTTGTTGATTTATCATTTAAATTGATTTTCTTAGTGTTTTCAGATAAATGTTTTTAGATAGCAAGAATAAAAATTTTATAATAGTGTAATATTATATTGTATTAATAATTAACTAAAACCAACTATAAAATGTTTGAATTATGCACATAACCTCGATCACAACTTATACATTCTAGACTATGCGTAACAACAGCTGAGGTATATTAGAATATTATGTGTATATTATAACCAATGGTACTAGATAATTTTTTAAGTTTTAAGAATTTAACTATGCTACTATACTCTAATAACAAAGTAAATTTTTAATTATAACAGAATAACCATAAATATATTTTTATGTATTCAAAGAAATTATCCATAAATATTGTAATTCTGTTAAAAGAAATTTACTATAGAGAGAATAGAAATAACAAACAAATTTTATTTTGGACCTAGCAAATACCTATACCGAAAACAATTAAGAATATAATTGTTATTCTTCTTCTTCAGCTGATGCATATCTTTTACTGGATGTCTGCCATCACATTTCGGAAGCTCTCTCTATTCTGAGCTGCGTGTATTAGTTCTTCCACCGCACGGAGTCACCGCATGGCTGATGTTTCTCAGCCATGACATTTGTTTTCTGCCAACACGTCTACCGCCTAATTTTATCTTGCAGAAGCAGTTGTAAAATATGGCATTTGCCATTTCGCATCATATTATGACCCATATAAATTGTTTTTCTGCTATTTTTATCTCTCACGGTCAACTCACGGTCTCTACCAGTTCTACTTAGAACCTCACTATTGTTCACTCGATTTACGCATGATATTTTCAGTATTTATGGTACACCCGCACATTTCAAATGCTTCAATCATAGTCATGGTCGGATTCTTTATTTTATTTCGGCGTCCCAATTTATTTCAATACAGAATAAAACATGAAATTGCTACTCTATAACATTCAAAATAGTCTGACATAAATACTGCAAATTTATCGCTAACATATCAAACGAAGTCAAGGATTTATTTTGTTTCTTTTTTATTTTATTACCATAAACTAGGGTAATATATTGTCTCCTCGTTCATTAGACATGGAAAAATATTATGTTTACTAATTATAATATTATTAAAAATCATATCCATATCAGAACAAAACACCTAAGGACTTAAACTTAAGTAAAATTTATTGAATGATTAGATACAATTCTATTACATCTTTTTTTCTTAGATTTACACTGTTCAGGACGTGATTGCATCAAAAATGAGATATACATATTAATATTTTATATAGTTAATATATCACAGGACTATTTATAAAGCTAATTTCAAGCCGATATGAACCAAAGCAAGTCAGCAAATCGATTATTGCAATATTACAGATAATATTAAAATGCATAGCAGGCAATAATGATACTAGTTCGCTAATAATGAATGAAAACTGTAATTGAGAAAATTATAGAAAGTTAAACGACCAACCGCTTGCCTTCCTATAGGTACTTGTATATCCCATCTCACAAAATATCTTTATGTTACATATGCTACCTACCTTTGAACCCTTTAATATGCCAGTCAAGAAAGACTCTGAACCCTCAAATATGCCAGGGACTCTCATTTCTTGACCCATTAGTCGGTTGGAGTCTGTTCAGCGAAATTTTTTATGTTTCGCGCTCAGTTTTTTATCGTGGAATGATCCACTGATCCCCTTATTCCCATCTTCTTAAATTTATTGATTACAGTCATTATGTGATCGTCGGATAATTGTGGATGTCTCTTTTATCCATCAGAAACTAACAAGAAAACGTTACCCGACATAGTTTCAAATTTTCTGGTTAAAAGAACCAATCAGAATAATTTAAGAACCGCTGAGTTGTTCCACTTTCCATTTCAACGCATAGAATATGGCAGATTTAATTACTAGAGTGATTTTTGAAGTAAATTCTAATGACAGCTTTTTTGACCCCGATGTAAGCGTTGGGACAGTTAGAAAAATAGACAGTAAGAAAAGTAGACTAATGTGTTTGCGATATAATATACTTAAAGCTGGCTAAATGATTTTTTGTTTTTCTTCCTCATTGGTTATTTTTTTGTTTTCGTTTTAATTTTATTCAATTTTAAATTTTATGGTATTAGTTTAGTCTTTTGATATATTTTAAATTTTTATAATCGAATAACAATACACTTTCAGTAATTATACTCTAATAACCACATGTCTTATTATTTATCTAATGGTGTCGGGTTCTACTAACCTCACTGAATGATGGAGCAGAATTATGTGATGTTTATAGTAGCATTTAAATTTTGAGTCTCACCACTCTCGATTAATAACTCTCGATTAATAAGTCTTTTTGGTTGATAATGATTGTTAATAACTTAGAAAGGGATTTGAATCAGCTTTAAACAATTATATATATAATTTTGATTTATTTAACTCTAGTAGAGCTGAAATGGTGGAAAAGCTTAAGGATCGGACAAAATCTCTCATCAACAATATGATAATAAAAATGTCCCAACGACCAATTACCATCCGGTGCCGCGCACACGTGGAGTCACCATTCTCATTGTTATTACTTAGCATATGACTAGGAGTGTCATATACAAGGTCATCATAGTGCTTGGAAAAATAAATCTCTTCTTATTAAAAGTATTTTATTTATCTCTGAATGTTACAGAAAGATTTTAATAAATTAAAGTATACAGTATGTAATACTGTGGCGAGTATACAGTCCAATGAACTTTTATTAATTAAACATTAACATTTATTATTATATTTTAATTTTATTCAAAAAAGAACACAAGCACGTGATAACCCTTAATGAAGAATGTTTTAGTAAGGAGAGAATTGGGTCAGGAAATGTTTAACACAAGTATGCAAAACAAAAAATAATGAGAGTTATTAAACACGATTAAGGTAATTTAGTAATACATAGATAGAATACTAAAAACAGAAACAAAAATGAAATCCATAAACAGAAAAAAAACGGATAAAACGGAAAAAACGGTTAGAAATCTAGTAACTAGAACAAAAATCAATAAGCAATATGTTCACAAGTCAAAAGTTGAAGCCATTTGAAATCTTCAAGAATTAAAAATTATATCAGAGATTTAGACTATCTTCCAACATGCCAAGATAGGCTAAATCAAAATTTTGCACTTTTAAATTATGCCGAAGAAGCATTAGTCAATTTATTTAGGTATAAACTAAAGAAATTAAAAAAATAAAAACATATGTAAAAATATAACAAATGCAAAACGCAATTAGTCAAAGACACAAAACTAACAATAATAACAATAAAAATAAATATCATATATATACACTTATGTATATATTAAAAGTACAAAATACTACTGATTCAACGTGAACAACTACGTATAATACATGTGTTACATGTTCTTCAAAAACTTATAACCTGTTTGAATAAAGCAGATTCTTCAGTTTGGACTTGCTAATGTGAAAATCGAAAACATTAGAGTTATTGTTCACGCTATGCAGCATTCTTGTAATTGACTCATTCTTGCCATAATTAATACGATGAAACTTTAATTGAAAGAGGGCTAAGATAACGAAAGTTGATATTGAAGTTTATGTGTTCTAAAATACCAACCGAAAATTGCACCTGAGAGAATTTGGTGAACAAATATAATACCAGGCACTTCACGACGATTAAAGAAACTTTCCAGACATAGAAGTTTAAGGTGGTCTCTGTAAGGGGACCCATATGGGTCTGTCCATGAAAGATCACGAAGATCGAAACGAACGAATCAACGTTGAACAGATTCAATCCTGTCTATGTGAGCTTGATAAAATGGTGACCATACCTGGGACGCGTATTCAAGTAATGGTCTTACCATAGTCAAATATAAAGCTCTGGTGACGTATGAGTCGGAAAATTCTTTTGACCATCTTTTGATAAGCCCAAGAGCTGAATTAGCTCTACTGATAATATTATAATATATGAACAATATAGGTGGAGATGAGTTGTGGAACCAAATGAAGAATATCATGAAAAGTGGAGCTTCAACTAAGTTAGGACCACGGACATATACACCGAAGCAGAAGTGGATGCAAATCAGATTTTAGATTTAATGAACCAAAGACGGCACCATAGAAATACCAAAAATGGTCACAACTATAATAAACAACTTCAAAAAATTATAAAGAACAACAAAAACACAATGGCTAAACTCACAATATCAAGAAATCGGGAATTTACAAAACCTGCATGCTGATTTCAATTAATCTTCATAAAAAGGCCAAGAAAGCTGCTGGGTTGCATCGTAAACAAATGTATTCAATTCAAATCAGATATGGAAATAGAATGACGAATAGAATATGCCCGTAAGCGTGATATCAATCTCTAAACAGAGATCAGGTGTCAAAATAATCTATGGTATGGAATCGTGGGCACAGCAAATAACGACCTAAGCTTGAAGCATTTGAAATATGAGTATACCGTAGAATCCTGAAGATATCATAGGTAGATAGAGTGAACTGAACAATAGCGAGCTTCGAAGTAGATTAGGTAGAGACCGTGAGTTGTTTTTAACAAACAAACGCAGAAAAACAACTGACTTGGGGCATATGATGCGAAATGAAAAATGTCATAATTTACAACTGATTTGGCAAGATAAAATGGAAGGCAGAAGACGTGTTGACAGAAAACAAATAACATAGCTAAAAACAAACAGTGGGAGAACTAATACTACGCAGGCATCCATCAGTAGTGGATACGCAACTGAAAAAGAGTTTATTTTATCCGTTTGGAATTTTATATGTAAAAATGTAAAGAATTTCATCTGTGACCTACTTTAAGGCTCATAGTTCTAAAATACTTAAAGATAGACCACACTCCTCTTGCAGTTTTTTGTTTAGAACGACGTCCCCAATCATCTCTGAACTATGGTCGGATTTGTTCCGAAATATTTCCTTATATCTGGCTACATACTTTCTATATTTGCTTCATCAAATCTGAGAAACGTATACGCTTCCTAAAAAAATAAACCACTTATTCTAATTCAATTGGTGGTTATAGTTTCGTTAATATGGTATGAGTTTATAAAGTCGAAAATATTAAAATGTTATTTACAATTCGATTGTCTTTAAGAATTTCTACAGATAAACAAAATCAAATAAAGTGTTTTATAGATAATTAAAGTAATTTAAAAAATATATTTTATAGATACAATTTTAGTTATGCAAAATTATTTATAAACAAACAAACAAAAAAAAATAAATAAAAAAAATTAAGTGTAAAAAATAAGCAACACAAATTCCTAAGAGTTATTATTATTGTTTAAATTAATTTAAAAACAAAAAAAAAACAAAAAAATAAATTTACGTTTTATTCACATAATGTAATTCATAATGCTTTTTTGATAAATTTTATGTAAAAATATTGGTAGACTCTTAGTCCTGCTGGAGTTAATTTGTGTGTTTTTTTATATTTTTGTTATGATGTTTTGTTTTTTTGTTTTTTTTTGTTTTTTTTTTGTGAGAAATAATGTTTATTTATAAAAAAAACTAAAAAAATTGAGAATAAAGCTTAATTGAGTTGAATTTCTGTTTTAGAAATTTCTTTCAATTGGAAACAATATAACAAGTAACAAAAAAAAAAAATAAACACAAAAACAAAAAAAAGTAGCGCATGAGCATGTAAAAGATGGTTATTTTATTGATTTCAATGCCGTTTTATTTCTCAAATAAATGGGTATAACTGACTATGATCCTTTTTATGTTGTGTTTTATTTTATTATAGTTTGTTTTTTGTTTTCTTTTTTGATTTTCATTTTATTTGTTTTTATTTTATTATTTTCTTGTTTTCTGATTTTTTTTGTTTTTTTTTTGTTTTACGTACATTTTACTTGCAAGAAAATATTCTAAGGGACATTATTAAAATGTGTATTTTAAAAGCACATTCAATATATATATATGTATATATATATATATAATTATATATATATATATATGTACGATAAAAATACAAGTACATATAACTATAATTGCTTGTGGAGAACATTTATGTTTATATAAAAATTGCGTATAATTACATATATGCATATATAGAAATATATATATATATTTTCAGTAAATGAACAGGTTGAATGTAGGTAGTTACATTAAATATATATATAATTATATATTTTGTATATGTATATACATAAATATTTATTTTAAGGTTTTTAAAACAGTTTGGACGTCTTTATGGAGGAAACGAAACCCCTTTTCGTTCGCATCAGGATGTGCTTGTTTTTATAGATTGTAATGTTAATGTTATATTCTTTATACTACCCCCTACTACTACCGTTGTTGTCTGCTATCAGTAGTGATAGTATAAGAAGAAATGAAGAAAAGAAAAATACACATACTGTGTTTTTTTTGTTAAGCAACCCAAAAAAAAAAATTGTTTTTTTTTTTGTTTTGTTTTCGCTTTTCATAAGTTCTACGAATTTTCCTCTTTCCTGTTTTGTTTTCATTGTGTTTTTATTCTGTGAAAAGTTTTTTAAAAGATTTGCGCAAGAAAACATACCATCAAAAAAGCAATATAAGGATTTCTTGAAACGACTTCTTATTGGCCGTTTAGATAATTTTGAAAAACATATAAGAAATAAGAAAATGTTTTAAATGGATCAAAAAAAAAAAATTAGTTTGGTGCTTTTGTTGCTTTGGTTTTATGTAGAATTTAATGGGAGATAGAGAAATTCTTCTTTTTTTTTCGTTTTCAGTTTTATGTTGCGTTTGTTTTTTTTCCCTTTTTTTTGCTAAGTTGAATTTTTTTTTTCGTCTTTTTTAAATTATGGTATGATATAGAAATAAGGTTTCTTCGTTTTCATCTTTCTTCTACTTTATGCTTGAAATATATTGAATTGAGAATAATTCTTTGTTTCTAAGTCGTTTATTTACATATAATGTGAATGTATAAAGATATATATATATATATATATATATATATATATCTATATGTAAATAAATATTCTAAGGCAACGCCAATCAGGCAACCTTAACTCAAGAACAAACTGAAATAAAAAAAACTAAGGCACCATGTACCTATATATATATATATAACTACATATATATATTTATATATATCTATAGATACGTATAAGCAGATGATTATGATGCTTAGTTTTTGTTATTATACTTTTATATTTGTTTTTTCGTATATGTAGATTGCTTTACATTGTAGAGTTATATTTTATGTTATTTATTTTTTGTCATGTTTCTTAATGAAACATTACGAGAAATATTCAAAGGAAAAATAAACTTACAAAAAAAAAACAAAATTTGCAGCAATCCTAAGTTGTAATAAAAAATTTAAAAACTGCATATGTCAAGCGATTTCAAAAATGTTCAACTCTACACGTAAAAAAAAAATAATATAAAAAAATTATAGATTCCACTATTAACACAAATAAGGTCAGAATTGAAGTGTTTTGATACTTTCTGTTTAAGTCTATTAACCAGATTGAGATTCAGAGGCTTATATTAAAATAGATGAAAGATGAAATCACTTCTAATAGTCAGGATTTGCTCAGTACTTTTTTAAGCTTGAATTAAAATGCTTCTATTTAGTGTACAAATTCTGTTTTAATCTTGTTAGGTTAGTTGTTTTGTTAGTTAGATTAGGATATAATTTTATTTTATACGCAGGCTGTTAGGAGTCTTCAGAAGACAAAATGAGCCCCGTATAGCTTGACATTACGTGTGGGATTCTTACCCACTAAACCATACCCTTCCTATATTGTGATCTGTAGTCCTATAGGTTTATTGAGCATTTTTTTTCTTGACTTTATTATAATTTTGAATGTAGACTACATCCAACGATGTCTATCTAACTTTTCCTTTGACATATTATTGCTATACTGATAAAAAAGGTTTTACTCTATATTTCTATATTGCCCAGGAACTGCAATACCGCGACATTTACATGGTATTGCAACCTTTTTTCGTAACTTCTTGCAAAATTCTGGTTTTCTTTATTTACAGATTCTATTTGCAATTCTCTATGTAGGTCATGTCAATTTTGATGACCTACGGCGCATTCACAATGTTTCTTAGGACTTCTGAATAATATCTCAATTACTTTTTTTTGCTGTATCCCCATATTGCCTCAGTACTTGCTTATAGAGCAGAAGTTTGTTTTGTATTGTCAAGAACAATTGCCTATAAGCCAGTAAATTTTTCTGTAGCGATATAGAAATACACGTATTTCGTCTACTACTTGCAGACTTCTTCTTTCTGGCTTTCGATGTTAGCTTCCCAATGAGGATTCGCATCCAAAATCATATCAAGATTTGTGGCAGTATTTGAGTAGGGTATTTCTTGACCATTTATATATATATATTGGATATAATTAGGATATAATGAAATGAAATATTTTGAAAATTTTTAATTTTATTTAATTTTTAATCCAATCAATCTTCTAAAAGTAATTTCATTCATGATTTTTTATTTATTTTAATATGTTTTTGTTCCAATATGAATTTTCTTCAATCACAATTTGTTCTTTATTTTATTTTGATATCATCATTCTTCTGATTTTTTTATGTTTATTCATTATTCTTTACATTAACATAAAATTTTTTTATCTTTTTCTACTTTTTATAAATTTTTTTGAACTACCGTTTACTTACTCATATTATCATATTGGTTTCAGTACTTGCTTATAGAGCAGAAGTTTACTTCCTAGCAATTTAGCGTCCTATATTTATTTTTTTCTGATCACAGCCTTTCTTTAGTTGAAGATACAAAATTGTTGCTATTGCTGAAACAGCCGTTTGTATTAAATTATACTTGTACTTTTACTAAAGTAGCTAGAAGTGTTGCTGTCTATTAAAACATATAATATATTTAGTTTCATAATTTTTTGTAACCAACCATATTGTATTATGAACTTATTTAAAACACAAACTAATATGATGGTGATTTAAGAAAGCTATACCATGAAATACAAAATACTCCGTGTTGTACAATAGGTAGAACGTCAACTTTTCAACTAAAATGGCCCGATTTGCCATAAAAATCAAAATGTTTTATGGGGTTTTGTTTGACTTGGTCCAGTTCCCTTTATCATTACTCATTAGTAAAAATAAATTACAGAAAATAATAAATAACATATAGAACATCAATCCAAAAGGAAAGGAAAGGCCTGAAATGAGACTAATTATGTATAGTAATATATAAATAAATACTTAAATAAAATAAACAAAATAATATCATTGATGAGTAAATAAAAACTACATAAAGTTCATTCCTAAAAATAGCTATTATTCCGTACTGAATATTCACTACTCAAATAGGGGAGGTAATTGTAGATAAAATATATTTTTCTTTTGTCATTCATTTATTTATTTTTCTTTATTTGAGTACAAATTCAGTACTTACTCCTTGAGGAGTAATGATTATCATAGTTGTGAGTATAAAACTTGCATGAACATTATGGTCCTGCCACCCCATTAGTATGGTAGAGAGCGATACAAATATAGAGACAATTGCCTAAACCAAAAATTTCTAAATTATTAAGATCAGTGTTCCTTGTTTCACCTAATTGCTCTGAATCATTTTAATCTCTATTGTATATTAAAAAATGCCTATTACAAAAGGCTTTAAAAAAACTTATTCAAACTACATGAAATAATACAAGTTAGATAATAGTGCACAGAAAATTATTATATATATACGAGTACCATATATGCACATAATAATCAAAAACTAATATTGAAATAACAAAGAATAGTGATAGTGATCAATCCACAACACCACGATGGATAACCAAATGTGATATAAAGTCGGAAAACATCTAAATAGAATTGATAACAGAAATCAGTATTACAGCCATGGTACAATGTTGATAATGGTGTATATAGAGACTTAGGACTTAAAGAGTATGTTTACCTACATAATTTTTAAAGAAAATTGTTAACATTTCTGTGTAAAGGAAACAAGACCTCTTTTACATTCTATCTTCTTCTAACATCCTGTCAAAATAATTTTTCTTGTCTACTTTCTTATTTATACTTATAATGTTATGAATTATTTGCTTTAAATAAATTTTAACTATAATTTTTTTCTTATAAATCATTACTTTAGAATTGGGGTATTGCTTAGTTTAATATAATTTATTTAATTTTGACAAAAAAATAAAAAGAGTAGGTTGGAAAGGATTGAATAAGTTTTATGTTGGAACACTCAGAGAAACTTCTATAAGCATTCTAGTAAATGGAAAGAAAAGATTATGTTTCGTCACATAACAGGCTTTTTTACAAGTTATAAAATTAAATCACTAAGTATGAAATCACTGATATGTGATGATAGGAAACCGTGCAACACTTTTTAGATGAATATGAAGCCCAGGCAAACAAAAAACTAAACTATTATTCAATACACAGAAAAGTGTTTTAAGATTTAAAAAAAAGCATAAGGTTGACTACAAGGTTAGGGACAACATATACCATCAGATCGAAGAAATGAAGTTACAGTAGGCCTAATAGCCGTGGTGACATTGATGAGTAAAAGACAAATAAAATCTATCACAAATATCTAGTTTCATTTAATATAATAACAATATTTAATAAATAGTCTGTTAATATAATAACAATAAAAAATAAGTATAAATATATATATAAAAATGTATTCAATTAAAAAAAATGTACAATCTGAGCTTAAAATTAGATATAAAATTTTTTATTAAAACTAAGTAAAAATTAGTATACATCTAAGCTTAGTAGAAACAGTTGGTAGGTAATTAATTAGTTTTAATTTAATACAAAAAATATGTTAATCTTATAACCTCTATTTACAGAATTATTATTAACAAAATAACAAGAATGCCCAAGCTCTGCTTTAAATTTAATTTTGTAAAATATCAACACAGCAAACGTTTAAGAGCAAATTGTACAAGAAATAATCCACAACCTTGAAAAAAAACAAAATTAAATATTTGGAAATACAATAAAAAAATTAAATATTTTAGTTTATACTTTAATGGGGCCCCAGTTTAATACCTTTTTCAAATAATCTATTTGTACTTGGGAACGCAAAGTAAATACTTTACTCAAAAAAAATATTTTTTATAGTATTTGAAATACTTGTACTCGAATACGACCAGCTCTGAATGGTGGGCATTCTAAATGACAGAAAAAAACTATAATTAGACATAAATATTTAGACCTGTTATGATACAATTAAAAATTAAATATTTATATAAGTATATTCACTTTACATTATTTATAACTTGAGAAAGTGAATGTAACTGTTTCAGTTTTTTTAAAAGACCGTTACCATTATTTTATAATTATTATACAATTACAAGGGCAATTATAATATTTTACAATTACAATTATTATTGTTTTTGCGTCGATTCAAGTAACTTATCTGTTGTTGTTATTTGTTTTCCAAAGGAAAACTTTTTCGAGCTTAATACTTTAGGTATCCTGGGCTGATGAAAAAGTTAATTAGATTGCTAACTTTTCTGCCCAATTAATCTTAGTGTTTAGTCATGATACTGTCAATGAACCAGATTGCTGACCTTAGCTCAGACATTTCACTGATTGACTCCTCTTTAACAATTCCAACGTGAAACGACTTTATGCGCAAACGCCCACGCATACATTGTGGAAATCCCAAGAATGCGGAAATGTGGTTGCGTTTCCACATTCAACATACAATTTACAGAAAGTTAAGGAAATTTTAATACCTTTATTTTACAACTATGCTAATCTATCTCATACCTTTCTAGTTTATTTTATACTACTCCAACCAAGAACATATAAGTGCTAAAGGTAATATTATAACGCTTTGATTGATTATAAAATAAAAAAAAAATAAAACTGGAATCTGGATTTATCTTATAAGATGAGCAATAACAAAAAAAGTATTCAAGTTTCTCTCCATTATCATTCAGTTTAATATTTTTGATCTTTATTATGTTTATCTGCTTAATACACACACATCTTATATGTTTGTAAGTCACCTGGTGTGATGTTACTTATAGTCATGTCTGGGAAGAACTGCATCTTTAGTAAGCCTTAGTCGCTCTTAAAAAGTGTAATTATTTAATAAGACATTAATACAAGTTACAATAATAAATTATAATATATATTATTAGGTGTTAACTTCAATGATCAAAATTAACTGTCTTTATTCTTTCTTCAATAATTTTTCACTCTATTAACATACATTAATTATACAATGTGACTTATGGACTCCATTTTAACTCTATATATAAAATATATATAAAAGTTTAAAATTAATATACATTACTTCTTATGGAATGCATTTAAAACGGATAAAAAAGATTGTGTTATAAGTGCACTACACTACAATAGCTTGGCTAAGTGACCTACTATCTTAACAATTTTTTCATATAAATTCAGGGATTATAAAAGGTGATATGTCACAATTATATATTAGTAGTCTTGTCATTTCTATAATTTATGTCTTTTGTCTACTTAACATAAAAATAAACCTTTAGTAGTTTTCATATTAGGATATTAGACATTTAGGAGATTTGACATAGAGCCATTTAAAACATACCATATATATGTGTTTAAAATGAAATCTTTAAAATATTTAAGTAAATTCTATAATATTCAATATTTCTAATATATTTTATATTCAATATTTTACAAAATATTTAAAGCTCTGCAAAAATCTCATACCCATATTCTACAGACCGTTTTACTGAAAACTTAAAATAATTTTTTTTTATATATTTTTTTATAATGACAAAATGTTTTCCACAATTTTAGCTACGTTTATTTCTTTCAAGATATAAAATTTTAATTTTCCTATATATTTTTTTTTGTTTTGTTTTTTTTTTTTTTGTTTTTTGTTTTATTATATTCATAAAATATTAAAAATAATTTTCTTTATATGAGGAAAACTCCCCAAAAGAAAAGAAAAATACAATGATAATTTTGAATGTTAAGAGATTGCCCTTCCAAAAACAAAATCATTGTTTAATTCCCTCTCCACAATTTATTTTAGAATTTTTTTTTTTTTTTTTTAGAAAAATAAAGAAATGGAAGCATGAAAGCCTTTTTAAAGAAATATTTTTCAATATTAACTTTGTTATCCCACACGAATCGCGTTTAAGTAATAAATCTTCTTTACGAGTTTTTTCAAGCAAAAAATAAAAAAATAAAATAAATAAATAAAAAAATAAAAAAAAAAGAGGGAAGTAATTTCAGATGCTATGGTACAATTGCGACTTTTTTTTTATTTCAATTTTTTTTTTCATTTTATGCTTTACTATAGAACATGAAAAGAAAATTTATCTTAAGTTTTTTTTTTGTTTTTGAGAAAAGAAAACAAATTAAAGATATAAACTGTGGGGAGTTCAAAATTTATATTTGTATTCTGAACATCTTACAAGCCTGTATTAAGAAAGATAGATAGAGAAAGAAAAGAATTTTTCTTATTTTTTCAAAGCTTTGTTTTTTTTTACGTTTTTTCTTTTTGTTTTTAATATAGTTTTTCATTACAGCAGGGCGAGGAATGATTGTATATATATGTAAAATTTTTGCTTCGTATTTAAATAACTATATACGTATAAATTTATATACATTATTATATAGATATACTTATAATGGTATATAGATATTGAGATTGCATAGAAAATTAAATTTAGTTTTTCATAATGTAAATTACAATTACATTACTTTACACCGCAAGCAATAACCAAACTTCCAAACGTATATTTACATTATGGATATATATTTGTTGTGTGTATATACAAATACATAAGATGGATATATATACATTTATATAGAATATACTTATACATTTCATAAATATTCAAATAATGCGCAAAATTTCAATGTTATTATTGTATCAACAGCGTCATTTCTATTATTTTTGTTCCTCATGGAACTTGTTTCACCGTTAAATAATCTATTTGTCTCCTCTTATTATCTACTATATGTATATATATGTATATTTATAGAATGGCAGAATCAAATAGAAAATTTAACGGATTTTGTTTCAAGTAACAAGTTAATAAAATGTTAAGTGTTCTTCTATTATTTGTTTAATCATTACCCCAGATTAAGAATTGATTTTGAATTTTTTTTCCCTAGACCTATTAATTTAATTTCTTTAGGTGGGTACCAATATTATTGTTATTATTAAATTTTTCAATTTCAAAATTTTAAAATTTACCAATTAATAGAAAGTAATTTATATATATACATATATATATATGTATATATTATATATATATAAAAAATTAATTTAAATTAATTAAAAATAAAATGGATTAAACTAATGTATGTATCTATTGACATTCTCAAACTGACAAAATAATTTACTTGTAGAGTTCTACACGATATTAGAAAATATTGAAGTTGTATAACTGAACAGTTGTTGAAACTGATATAATAGTAAATATACATAAAATTGGCAGCCCTATGTATGAATAAAAACTATTTAAAGGAAAATATTAAAAAACCACAAATGTACTAAAAGCCTTTCCGAACCTTGCACTAAATACTACGTAATCGCACTAAATTTTTTCCGATAAATTCCGAATAAATTTTAGTGCGTCCGAAATCATCGCAATAAATTTGCTGTTCACACTTGAATTTTTGTCAAAGTTTTAGTGTAGTCTCAAGTACACTAAATATCGCACTAAAAGTGTATATAAACCAATATATAAGAAAAGTAAAAAAAGAAAAGTTGTACAGTGGTAAAAGTGAAAATCAAAAAGTAAAAAGTGAAAATAAAAAAAATTTCATTAAAATTATAAATAAATAATTATTGAAATTCTAATACGATAATATAATTATTAAAAATTCAATAATATAATATTCTTACTTACATTTAATTTTTTATGAAGCCATTGTATTTTTTCTTTTAACCAAACAATAATTGCAAAACAAAGTAAAATAAAATGGCGATAATGAAATTTGTATAAAATTTAAAATTTATATAGCTGTCATAATCATTATAATAGTAAATATTGCTAAATGTTGCTAAATATTGCTGGAATAAAGCACTTTTTTATTGTTTTCAATAAATTTGACATAAAAAGTTTAAAAAAAAATATGTTTTTTTTTTTTTAATAAGCCATTAAGTTTACAGTATAAATTTAACATAATAAAAGTTTAAAAAAAAGATATATTAAGAGCTTTAATAGTAACACTTACTGATCCGTTTAAATAGGATTCTTAAAATTAACTTATTAATGGTTCAATGTTCAAACTATATAAATATATAGCTAAGTATTATTGTAAACATTTTAATTAGTTGCGACACTGATGAAAAAATCATGTTGCTTCCGAAAAATCGATATAAGCACAAAAAATAAACTAGTATTCGCCCGCTGCTCAAAAATTTATTGATAAAAAATTGTTCTCTAGGTTATTCTTAAATTGTTTTCTATGTTCTTTATTGATTTATCTTAAACAACAACCTAAAATATGTAAAATTTTATTTAATAAACAAAAATTAAACTTACATCGGGGATGTTTTTGACAATTTGATAAATTAAAATTTTTGTATGCTAAAATGACTTATTGTGGGATTAAATTTTAAATTGATATTTCTAAATGAAAATTAAATTTTAAAAAAAGATTTCGAATTCGCCACGTCACATTTTAAATATAGATCATTTAAAAGAATAATAATGAAAATCGGGTTAGAAATGGTTCACATATTTATTATTCACGTACTTTTTTAATTTACAAATTAAATTATAATGATTAATAGTATAAATATATAAATAAATTAAATATATCACTAAAAACAAATCTGATTATCAAAAAGAATTATATAATAGAACTAAAACTAAAATAACAAACTGTTACTTTTCTAATCAATGTTAAGCCATGATTGATATAAATTTTAACAATATCGATTAAGTTTTCTTTTTTCGTTGACATTTTCCATCTCAGCTGAAATAAAATTAAAAACTTCAAAACATGTATATTGTATAGTATATATATATATAACATTTTTAATTAAATAAAAAAGGGCTGAACAAATACAATTTAAGCTCAAGTAACATCTTGCAAATACAGATTTTAGAAAAAAATAAATAAATAACTTTTCAATTTAAACCTAATGTATTGGGAAAAACTTAGTTAAACTAATTAAACACACAATAGAATATTCAAGAATCCATTTAGAGCCCAATCCTGGTATAATATTTTCAGATCAAAACTTTTCAATACCTTTTGTCAATGCTGATAGTAACAAATAGAAAATCATAATCAACCCTTCTAAAACGGCATCTTGCTTCTTCACAAGGATAAGAAAATTTTGTCATTTTACATCGCAGAAATTTTAATCTTAATATTTTACTGTTATCAAATGGAACCCCATCATGATTGAATATATGTATTGGAATTAATCTGGATTCTAAAGCCTTTCAACTTCTTATTATTAAGAATAAAATAGAGCAAAATTTTATTTTAATAAAATCGATAAACAGATGAAATAAAATAAAGAAGAGAAATTATCAAAGAAATTGAAATCTTAATATAGCATTTCAAAGATTGTATTCATTTGAATCTCCTAAACTGGAGTCAGACTACGCCAATTGACATTAAATAGTTATAAACATTGCTCAAAAGAAGCGGCTGAAAATGATTTTGAATATTTCCTGACTGATTTACATATGAAATCAATAACTTTAATTCTGATAAAATTGCAAAAATATTGTTTAATTCGGCGGCTAATGATCAAAGGTCTGATATAATTATTAATCAAAAACAAACTGTTTTTGTCTAGTTTCTTCTATTTGTATATTGGCCATTCATTATATCTTGTTTTGCTTTAAACTTATCTATTTTCTTAACTTTGTTAGTTTACTTTCTAGATTTAGATAAAAAAAAAACTTTTTTCTTCAAATTTCCTATTATTTTAAATTTTGAAGTATGGTAGAAAAATAAGCATAAACATGTATAAAATATGTAAATTAATTAAAAATTATAATTGATGAAATATTTTATAATCTAAACTATATAAATTAAATTTTGGAATGAAAAAAAAATTAATTATAGATAAATTAAATATTGAGAGAAAATTTGATCTCATTGGTTGAATTTCTGTGCTAGCAAAAAAAAGATATGCCTTTGTTGCATATTGTATACACATAGCTAAATCGAACTATTATAGGTATATATAATTTGGAATTAGAGTTTCTGTTAAAAATAAAATTGAAATGTTCGAATTAACGTACTCCAAATTTTTCAAAATGGAAGAAGTACAGATTTTATAAGATCTTAAACCATTAAATTAATAATCTGCAATATATAAACTATTACTACAACTACATATTGTCAAATGTATTTTTTGACTTACTTATAATAATTGATACTCTAACAATTTAAATGGTGATTGTCATAATTAAGACAACTTAAATAACGAAAACAACTTTAGTAACCAATTATTTAAAATTTCTACATTGTATACTTACAATTACAACCCTATTTCACTTCAAATTGCTTATAATATATATGAGTGTTGTTTCGCTATATAGAACTCCTGAGGACGCATTCTTTATTTCTTAAATTTCTTAATTTGCATTATTTTTTATTCTATAAAGTTGAAATTTTGGATTTTAAGGCATCTAATTAAAACTACATTTTTTTGGGTGTGATGCAAAGCAAGGTATCAGGACATTCAAGGCATAGCTTGAAATATTTTTATTAACCTTTAATCTTTTTAATTATTAATTGCCACTATTGTGACATATAGAAATATTATATTTAATTATCCTAGTATATATTATTAAAACTTACCATTTGATTTTATTATTTTTATTAATTACAGCGCTTATTCACTACATCGCTATTCAATTAGTTGCATGTATAAGCGCGTCATAAGTATAATGTAAACACTAATGCTAGAAACTAAAAAATAAATTTATGTAATTATAAATTTAATTAGAAATTATTAAAATTTCCATAGCATTTTACTTTTAATAAATAGAAAAATTCGATTTATTAATATTCAATATTTGAACATTGATACATAGATATAAATTTATACCACCATTGTATCTACAACAATTATTTACTTATAGTAAGAGTTTATAATAAACAAAGTATTTTTAGGAATTTTTTCGTTCATCATAACACTACTAAAACTCATCAGTAGGTATTTATAGTGATAGACTACCTATACAACTCCTGATTTTTATCTTTATTGATTTTATAACTTATTATAAAATGTCATTAGTATACATCTGTGAGTTATAAATATCGACCAAAATTTCACCGTAAAATGTATTATAACTATAAAATAAATTTATGTAATTATAAAACTAATGCTAGTGTTTACATTATACTTATAAAAATGTTTACAATATACTTATGACAATTATTAGCGAACAATGATTGCTATTAAAAAAATACTTACCAGTAATCGCTGACAAAGATGGCTGAAAATTAAAAAAATTTCAAATTTTAAAAATTGAATTGTCAAAGTTATTTTATTATACAAAATAATTTAAGAATTAAAAGCTATAACATGTAAACACAATAGAATAATATAGTACTACGAGCTTAACTACTAGCTAATTGATTAACGTTACTGAATAAGTATAATATCAACTATAGACCTTAGGAAAAATAATAAGCGATACAAATTGGTATATCATAAATAGTTTCGCAGTATTAACTTTAATTTACCACTTGAGAACTGACAATAATATAAGATATAACTAACATTTATTGGTTATAATAGAACTAATATAATATTTATGAAAGTAATTGTATATACATATTATATTTTGTCTTATATATAATGTTTAAGCCTCACATTTTTAAGTGAATCATTTTTAAATAATAAAAATTAAAGCTTTGTTTAGGTACACTTTTTAAGTATAACTAAATCCAATTAATATCTTGATCGATTTTGATTCACTCAAAATTCAACCATAATATCAAAACTTATATATATGCTGAAAATAATTTTTTCATTTTTATTAAAAGAATTATAATACATCTCTCTACTACAGCATAATCGGTAGGATGGTAGGAAATTGCAATATAATATATATGATAGAAAACATGGGCTCAAACTCCTTGAGAAATAAATTCGTCTCTTTTACTACACAGTAGATGGCACAATTTACACAAATTAGATTCGTACGAGTAGATTCGTTTAGAAGTCTAATGTTAAAATAATTTAATTTAAACTTATTTTATTATTTGAGCTGCACATAAATGTACAGTCAAAATTTACTACCCTTTTCCAGATTGACTCTCTCCATTTCAAATCTTATATCTACTTATTTTATAATAGAAATTAAATATGATTTCAATCTAAATTTAGTCTAATCTAAGTCTAGTTTAAGTCTAATTATATAAATATGTACATATATTTATTAAATTGTTAATTTTTGTTTAGGATTTTCTTACTTTACTTTACTTATATTTTTAAGCCGGAAGAAGGCTATGCGTCCTTCTCTTCGTATATTATTTTTCAATTTTATTCTGTAAATTTTTGAATTTGTTATTGTTAGATGTTGTTCCATATGCCGTAGGTTGTAAATAGATTTTTGATTTTCTGTATGTTTTTTTCGTTAAGTAGGTATTAGTATTGCTGTCGTCATTTGGTTGTTATACATGTGCATTGGCAGTCCAGTAATGTATGTTGTATATTGTTAAGTTTTTGTGCCAATATATATATATATATTGGTCTAGGAGGTCCGTCCAACAAGTAACGGTGGGTAGCTTTTGTACAGCCCAACCGGATCTTTTTTCTTATTCTAGTCGCTAATGTTGTTTTTGTAATGTCATCTGTTGTATGTAATCGTTTAAATTAGTTTAATTGGTCCCTGCTTCTTGTTTTTTTATCTGATTAAAGTTTTGTATATTTTGTTTTCCCTGTCCATATAATTGTGGTGTTATCGTTAGTAGTGGTCTTTTAGTTGTTTGTTTTGCTTCCTTGTCAACTAGTTCAATACCCTCTATCTCTACGTCTCCCGGCATCCATATAATTTGAATTGCCTCGGTTTTTAATCATTATGTCCCTTACAGTCCTTTTTTTATGTTCTTAGGCAGTAAGACAGTAACTTAGGTAAAATCAACCTTTCGTGCTTAATTAAGTATGGTACTGCAAGTTTATACTACAATATCTACAATGTTTTCGAGCATTTATTTATCAAATTACAGGAACTAAGCTTTCTTAAATAGAATAGCTTTTATTTTATTTAAGTGGTTACCAGATTATACTCTCAATTATTTTTTATCATTTATTTTATCTCAATGAAAAAAGGTACTGACCAGGTCAAAAAACCCATAAAGCATTTTTTTTTACTTCATCGAGAATCGAACCTGGGACCTTCCGGTTGAAAGGCAGCCGCTCTACCTACTGCGTCACCCAGCGTATAATGTGTTCTGTTTTGTCTATATGTTTTTAATTTTTCGTATCGTGCTCACGCTGTCCGTGTATATCAGTGTAAAGTAATCAATTCATTTGTGAAAATAATGATTACTGATTTTTTTTGTTCCGAAATATAGGAGGTAATCCCCGAAGGACATCAAGAACTCCAACCGCGTGTGCGTCTTGATAGTGTAGGAATCGAAACCACTAAAATCCACCTATCTTTTTTCCGTTATAACTGATCTACGTTAGATCGACTAATGACTTTTTTTTCGTAAATTTTCGGTCGCGTGTTTAGGAAATTATTATAGTGATAGTTTCCGTGGAGGATCGCTAACATCATAATAATTACCGTGTAGGAACTTTATCACTATGATATTTCCCGTGAAAGTGATAGCCACAGCAATAGTTCCGCGTGGGAAGATTGTTTAGATTTTTTCCCAAAAGATAATTATTGAAATAATAATTTCCGTAAAGGGTTTCGTTCTCTTGAGTCGACGGATACTGCTGTCGATATGAAGAAATGCTGCCATTTCCGAGTTCACATGAGTTTGCAGTCTCTGCTCGTGTTTGACTGTATGTTTGCAAGAAACATACAACATTACTGAAATTGAAGAAGAGTCTCTAAAGAACAAGATCTCAGCTATGTCAAAGCCCATATACTCTCAAAATGAGTAAAAAGTATAAATTAGAAATTAACATAGCATCTTAAATAAAAATAATAGTATTTAAAAATCAAAATATAACTTCGGAGTTGAGTTAAAATCTTTGATAGGTAAAAAAAGTCAATACAAATTAAGAAAATCTAATTTTACTAAAATTCCTATATAGACGTAACGAAGAAAAAGTACTACATTTTTGGTACTATATTTTTAGTAAAAAAGCAAAAATACTTTTGTTATTAAAAGATTGATTCGAACATTTACTAAAGCGTATTTACAAATTATTTCGAAAATAATTTGACAATTACATCAACCAAAGTTTGTCCATTATTAAATATTATAACTATAGGTAACAAATTTTTTAGCTTAAGTCCATCAAATACGTACCTTAAAAAGTCTTCAAGTAAACAACATTCTCCTACACTAAAACACATGGTTTGTTTTTATTTTTTTATTAACAACATCACTTGAAATATAATTTCAAATATACTTTCTGCAATTCAATAAAATTTTCTTACAAGTAACTGTTAAAAATATTTTATTTGTATATATATATATATATATATACTTAAGAGTATTTACAACAAATAAAAATTCCAATCGAGTAATTACCCTACTCTCTCTATAGTTATTTGAAAAATTTCAAAAACTTATTTTTTATCCTTTATTTTCCTATAATGAACATTTTTTTTTTTACATTTTCACGATTTAAAATTATTAAATAAAACGACATTTTTATAATTTTAACATCTTTATTTCAAGAGTATATAACTTGATGAAAGTTAATATTTATTGTTTATATTACTACTCTATGTTTAATTCATAATGAATTATTAAAAACTAATAACGATTCTTTGTCGAACATATTATGAAGTTAAATATATCTACATATAGTATAAACATAACCACTACAAATAAAGTAAAATTATTGCATTAAAAATGTTTTTATTTTCTATATATTATGTACATGTATACATAGAAAAATGGAAAAGTTATTAAAGGTGAATTTTTATAGTCAATTAAATAAATTTTATTTCAATTCATTTCAAACGACTTTAGTTCAAGTTATTCTTATACTTCAGTATAGTTGCATTAACACGTAGAACTTTGCACTTTTGTAAATTATATTAGAAATTGTGCACGGAGTAAATCAAAGCTGATAAATAAACAATTACGATAATACTTTTCTATATAAATACGAATGTGTATATATATGTATATATATCCTTATGTCGTTACTAATAAAAGCAACATTTTGTACGTCCGTATATTATGTAAGTATGTATGATCAATATATGTATAAATGGATGAAAGGTATGTTTCTATTTGTTTTACCTATACGTAAATATATATATATACAATATTAGGTATGAAAAAAATGCTACCCTCTCTATTCATTTTTCTTATTTTTTTTTTTTTTGTTTTTTTTTTTAAGTCATTATTGGGTAAATAACAACAGTAGTATGAAAATATAAAACTCACGTATTACATGCTCGTTATGTTTAGTGGTCGTAAATTTAATAACGATCCTTAAATCGTTTTTATACTCTATTAAATTATTAGGGTTTGGAGAATTTATATCCCACAGCAGAGTTACTTTGTGATATTGGACAAGTTTAGGGTTATAAAAATTATCTAAATATTTTGTTGACTCGTAAAGAAGAAAGTAATAAAAATATATATATATACATATATATTATATCTAAGAGTTTAAATTGCAATTTGGATATAATACATAAGTATAGCAAAAAAAAAAAAAAAAAATTTTTTAACAAGTAATAAAAACCAATACAATATGATTATTTTTGTACTTTTTTTTTGTTGTTTTTTTACTACAAAAATTTATTTAATTTTTATTTTAACAAATATCTGTTTTATTTAAAGGATAATATACAAAAAAAAAAGTAAATTAATAAAATAAATTTAAGTATTATATTCTATATCTAACTGTATTCATGTTCATAAATACAAAAAAAAAAAAGAAAAATACAAAAATATTTGGCGTTGATGAAAACAAAATTTGCAAAGAAATTATCGTAAAGTCCAATTATTATGACACACTCCAGACTGAAATCTGATTTTTGATTTTCTTGTCATTAAAATATATATTTTTTTTTTGTTTTATTTTTCTTTTCTTTTTTATTTTAGATTTTCTGTCTGGGTTTTACTTAAATTCAAAGATTTAAATATATTTTTTTATTACACTGCTTTAGATTGTCTTGAATTACATTTAATAGCTTTAAACTGAATTTATTTACATAGAAAAAATATCAGGAAATATTCATACAATTCAAAAATAAATAAAAAAAAAATACCTACAGGTTTATTGCTTTTTTATGTTTTATAGACTTTCAAAATCTTTTTTTATGCTTATAACTTCATTTCACAATTTTTTTTTTATTCAAGTTTCTTTGATATTTTAATGACGATTTTAATGTGTCTGAAGAATTTTATTACATTATAAAACTGACCTAAGACAATCTAAAGTTAGAAAGTATAATTTATTTTGTTTTTGTCACCTTTTAAAATGTATATTCCACACTTAAAATGACATAAAAATGTTTTCTATTTTGATAAAAACAAATTTGTTTTTTTTTTTTTTTTTCTAAATTAGGATAATTAAATAGAAAATTAAAATAGAAATGTGAAAATTAAAACATTATGACTAAATAATTGGAAATAATAAATTATATAACGGTAAAACTTGATTATATATTTATGAATATAATTATTGATCGTTAAATTAAATAAATATAAAATCGTTGAATATTACTTTAGATAGATTGGATCTTTTGTAGCGGTATTATTAGTCAATTTATTATATATAAAAAAAATTTGGTATTTTCCGACGCATGTCCTTTTATTGTTTTGAATATTTTCAAAAACATTCAAATAGACAAACAGTGGCATCATTATCTTTAGTACATTTATAATGTTTAGACAAGATAAAAAATATATATAAGGGAAATCGGAATGGATTAACTATAAATAAAAGACATTTATATTGCTTTTTAAATTTGTGTTAGTCATAAATGAATATTGCTTTCTGTTTTTGTAGTAGTTTGAATTAAAAATAAATCAACTGGAATATAAACCAGATTATATATTTTATCACTTGAGGTAATTTGATCTTGAATTATTGGTGCTCAAATAAGAGTTTGATGTAGGTATAAATGTTACAACAGCCATAACAATCTATAGTTAAATAATCAAAATATAAATAAAGTGTACAAGGTTGATATTTATTAGAACGATAATTTATGCTCAAAAGCAGTTATATATGATTCTACTGTACAGCATTGGGCATTCTGAAAAGTCAAAAAATCGTTTTCATAGCCTTATATACATTTAATTTCCTAAGTTTTTCTTGTAAGAGTTAAATTTATTACCATTCAACAAATACTATATTTACAGCAATGATTCGCAAAATATTCTTCAATACCAAATGGAAATTCTCAAATGATATTCTTTATTTCATATTTTGAATATTTTCAGATATTTTGAACGTATCTAAAGATTAAAAAAGCTTTGTGAACTAGTAGAGTAGATATATTGCGACTGCTAACAAAATGGCTGTGGAAATTAATGCTCCTACAGGGATTTTTCAATAGAAACTATTTTTTTGCTCCTTATGTCAATTCTCCATTAAGTTATCTCAAGTCTTTTTATGTATGTTTTTTTGTTTATAATCTGTATGATACATTAAAACAATACAAGTAAATGAATATGTTTGACGAACGCTTTAATGAGTGTTATTTACAGTTATAATCCAATTACCACAATTTTCTATGATATTAACCAATTTCTACTCTTATTAGATATTAATTAATACATCTTTTTTTTGCAATATTGAATATATCTTTCGTTACAAGTCTACTAGCTATGTTATGTTGGGATAACAATTACGACGCGGTCTTTGGTAGTGTCAGTCAATTTTATCTTAAACGGTTGAAATAAGCGGATCAATATCAATTATACATATAATGTGTTATAAACTAAGGTGCTTTAATTAGAGGTCACATAAGTTTATTTTGAAAACGTAATATTTATATGCGGTATTTTTACTGTTAATCTTAAAACTTGACTGTATATAGTATTGGCTTTGAATGGTTAGAATATATGACTTTGTACAATAGCTCTTTATTTTCTAGTGTTATCTGTCGACAAGTCAATACATCCCAATTCATACCAACATATTTGATAGTCGTAGTGACGTAATATTCAAAGTATTGGTGGACCATGTATTCATCTAGTGTGGACGTAATGTACTTAGATATCATTAGATTTGCTTAAACTTTCCATTCGTTCACTCAAATTTCGATATCGTTTTAGTTTTATTGTACAAATCTGGATCCATTATATAGCTATCAGATTCTTATCTTTGTGAGATAAAAGTTAAACTTATTATCGGCAAAAGTGGCTACCGTTATCTTTAAATAAACAATTAAGTAATCGTTAGGTAAATATAACTATCCTTGAATGATGTGTATGACTCATATTTATATGCTATATTAATACCACAGCCTGATAGATATGAGATAGATTGGTTTTCCACAAATAAATTAGTTGAATCAAAAATATTAAAATAAAGCATATTGATAGTCAAAACTATACCAGGCAAGCATTTGTAAAAAATTTTCATATTATCTTTTGATTCTGAAACTAAAGATTTCTTATAGCTCTTAATAATGTAAATTAGAATGAAGAAAAATTGCATAATGAAATTAAGGTAAATTAAATAAATAATAATAATATAATAAAGATCTTATGTTATATGAGACCCGATTTATTATAAAAAGAAACAGTGTTGAGTTTTTAATACTTTGGTTTTATTTACATGAAACATATTTCACTATATGATATTCGCAAATTTATCTTTTAATATTGGCCAAGGTTGTTTGTTGGGAATGTTAAATCCTAATACTAATTATATTAAATATTTTGCACTTAAAAAGCTGGCTTGAAAAACAAAATTTAGTACGCATTAAGTAAAAATTAATTGCGTGGGTATTTCTGAGTATTCGGTATAGTTTAAGAGCATAAAATTAGTTATAAAAGTAACTTTTATTTGTTATAGATAATTTTTAAATCTGCCAAATTTTTAAACATTTTTATTTAGAGCTATTTTTTGTTAGTTTTATTTAGTCAATATACTCAATATATATTTATTTCCATGTTTTTGGACTGAGTAAGACCAAGAACTAATAGCTAAAACCAAAAACGTTTTAAAATGTGGCAGATATCAAAATTGGTTGAAGGAAAAAGGACTATTTCGTCCTTGAAATAACCTTTTGTTCTTAAGTTGCTCTCAGAATATAGATACATTTTTTTTAACCAAATTTATATACATATTTATATATAACAGTGGATCTACTGATATCTGCAGATAAATCTGCAGGCCAACAACTTACAGGTACTTTGTCCTTTCAGAAAAGGTCTTATTGTTTATATAGATTGTAATTATTTTGTTTATATATATTTGGATATTACATTATATTATTTTTATTAGTTTTAAATTATTACATATATTTACATATTAATTATTATATTATATTAAAACCGATGTAGTTGTATTAAAAATTATTTGTCAGTAATTTTCATCATAATAAAATTTTATATTCTATTCTCACGGGCTTGAAGCCGCACTCCTTAGTCTTTACATTACTATATACCGTGCTCCGTGCTCTCGTCTTCCGTGCTACCTACGCCAATTTATTGAGCATTTTGAAGTTTTCTTTAAAGGGTCTGATTCAATAGAAATGGCTTATTCTAGATTTTAATTCTGATGCTTATAGATATGACTTCATTCTAAAACTACTTGCTTGATTTCACTTGCTTCATCACTACTGAGGCTTGATTAATTTACTTATGATTTTATTTTTAAAACCCAACTTTTTAGAATACAATAAACTATTGATTTTACGTCTTAATTTAATAGATACAAATTTGAATAAAAAAATAAAAGATAACATTTTTCTAAAACCTGTTATTTAATTAATTTTATTTATAAAATATCGAAATCAATTTTAATCGGGAATTATGTTTTATATATACATATGTATATTAAATTCTGTATTTTAAAAAAGATTTTTTCCGAATCTTTTTACGTCAAATTAGCATCCTTTTTCTGATTTTTGATTAATTCATTATTCTAGCTTTAATTAAAATGTTCATATGAATGTAGGTAAACATAAACTTTAGATACTAAAGTTCGTTTTTATTGATATGTTATTAATTTATGATTATTAGGTACTAATCTTAGTAGCAAACACTGATTCAGGAAGTATGTAGCATCAATAAAAAAAGAAATGAAATGAAAGGAAATTCGAGGACTTTTAATTAATAAATAAAAAATATTTAGAATTTGAAAACAATGAATTGTCAATTTTGATTAATTTTTTAATGTACAAGCTACATTTATAAATTCAATGACTATTTTGAAAGTCATTTAAAATTATACTATCGTAGAATATCAAAATAATCAATATAGAAAGCCTAGACTTCGATATAATAAAAATTGTTTTTCCGTCGGTTAAAATGAAAATAACGAATCTGAAAAATGATAGTTCTTCATAATTCCAAAAATTAAAACAAAAATATATTTTTAATTCCAATCACTTTAATTTTAAATATTACAATTTTTAATAAATTAAATAAATTTGTATATAGTACAAACTTATATACATACCATTTTTAATACTCTATATTTTGACATTTCTGTATTTATTTAGAGAGAAATTTGGTTAAATAAATCTGTATTATTTATTAGACTATAAATTTCATCAATATATTTATTGTACAGACAATAAATTTGATTTAAAATAGGTCGACTGTACGCATATGTATGTGAAGTTGAAAATTCGATTTCAAAACTCTTCCTTTAATTCGTATTTTATTAGAGGTTAATAATAATCCTTAAAATGGAAATTATACAAATATTTAATAAATTCAATACACACATATGCTTGATAATATTACAAAAACAATAATACAAAAAAAAAAAATTGTATTAGTATTTTTTTATTATAATCTGTAATTTATTGTAGCCATAACTGATCTAATAAAATATAGAAAAGTTTCGACATATTTGTAATAAAATTTGAAATAAGCTAAAATTTTTGTTTTTTTGAAAAACAATATAGAAATATAAAAGGCAAATAAAATATGAGGCAATCTAAGGATATTCTTGAAATTCAACCCAGTATTGTTGTATTTGTATGATGGAATATTAATCGGAATAAATATATAGTTATAAGAAGCGATATATAAGAATTGTAATATTTATAAATGATTTCCTACCCACATCTTCTGATCATCCATAGTTCTGATGATGATATTACCCTTGATTGTCTTAGTTTTAATTTGCAAAATCTCCAAAAGTAACCCAGATATTAGTTAATAGATATTGATATTATATCTCTCGTTCTCTAAACATAGACATATAAAAATTATCGAATTTTTGGAAATCTAAATACAGGAAATTTGAATGTTGCCACAATCTAGACTATTCCTAATATTGCCACAACAAAATATTTTTAATTTATTTATTTAATCTGTTCAAATACAAAAACGTACAACATTATGAAGTTGAACACAGAATAGAATATAACTTAAAAATTAATTAAAAATAAGGATTTTACAAAATATAAAACTATATATTTAGATATATACAATATATTTAAATAAGAAGAAAATCAGAAATTAGGTACTAAAAATTTCAATAATAATACACCAAATTTGATCTAAAATAGGTCGGTTTAAGTCCGTACGCGATACGCATATGTGTGTTGTATAATAATACACTAAATTTTTAATTTTTAATTGATCTACGAGATAACTATTGTATTCTGAGAGTGAATAGTAATCTGAAAACTTCGTTTAGTACAAATAGTCAGGGTAGATATTGTTAACGAGTATAGTCATAACAACATAATAGTGCAATGTATGTAAACATAAATATTGTAAATATAATAATTAATATTACTGTTAGTTTATTACTTTTATTTATATTGTATTTTTGTTATAGTATTAAGTCTGTATGTACATTATTGTATTTTTAAAAAATGATTTAGTTTAAGAACGAATCTTGTAGTAAATTATAAATCAAACCGAATTTAGTTTTAAGAAAGTCTTTCATTATCAAATATCATTGTAAAGACAGAATATGAATGTTAAATATACTCTAAAACATTAAAAATTGAAAAATTGCAATTTATTGTTTTTTCTATTTCTTTTTTTTAAATATATTTAACTCAACGAAAACTTAACAACTAGATTTTAGATATGATATTTAAGGAAAGTTTTAGGTTTGATGGCTGATCAAAATAGAAAGATTATCTAATGATGGATCCGCATTAGCTTGACCAGAAATATGCAACCTGGAAGATGAGTCAATCAATTGTTCACATTAAATAAAATGCCAAAATATTTACTTAATATTATCTAAAAATTATTTTACAGTTCCATAAAACAAATTTGCAGCAAGTTACTTTCCATTCTAGTGTACCAGATCAAAATTTAATGAAACTTACTAAGTTCTATAGAAGTCAAAATCAGAAAAAATATTTCAGTTGAGAAATACAGCGATAACATCTCTCTCTAAATGTAAGTATTTCAATATAGTTTAATTTTAAATAGTTTGAAATGATGACTAAATTAATAAAATAAATGCAATGAAATGAAATTTTGTATAATTTTTTTTTCTATTTTCTATTTTCGAATTTAATATTAAATACTAATTACTTAAGCATCATATATCAATATTGTATAACATAAATAAATTGTGTATTTATTCCGTCGTAAAACATACTTTTCATCTAAAAATCAGCTTAATGTCTAAAAAACATACGAGATAAAACGAAGTATAATTTTTATCTACTAGAAGGGTACATCAAAAACTGATTTAAGTTTTTTCGAAAAGGTACAGAAACACTACCGTATTTTGTCAAAATAAATATTTTGTTAAAACTAGCGACACACTTTACCGTGGTCGAATTATTGGTTCATAGACTATAAATATTTATTTATTTAATACGAGCTTAATTCAAGCAAGTTACAATTTATTCTTAATTATATTAAAAGCAAAAATTAAAAATAGAAAAAAATGTTCATACATATTTTTTTTTTTTTTTTTTATATAATTCCAAGTCTATGGGATGAACACCCTAACTGCTTTTTAAACAGAGATTTGGAATACACAATCACATACAATAGCTTTTTCTGTAGAATTTTTGTGGTATATCTACTAATTTAAATGTGGAAAACTATATATCTATTTTAGAGTACTTCGCCTTCATAATAGCATAGTTTTATTTTATTTTTAGTGATAACCAAAACTCTCAACTATTTATCATTTATTTCATCCCAATGATAAAGGGTGCTGAACCAGGTCGAAAAATCCAGAAAGTATTTTTTTGCCTCCGTCGGGAATCGAACTTGGGACCTTTCGGTTAAAAGGCAAGCGCTCTACCTACTGCGCCACCCAGCGTGTCGATTACGATCTATAGAACTATAGATATCCCGTTACTGTAACATTTTCATGCATTCTAATCACATAACTGAATAATTTGAATCACTTTAATTTTTGAAGAACTAAAAATAGCTTTGTCCCCAAATCCATAATGATTCTTGCCACAAAAAACGATCCTTCTTATTGGTTTTATTCATTTCACTTTATTGTCAACGGTACTGCAAGTTTTTGCAACATATTTTTACTTCAATGTTTATTTTCGAGTAATTTATTTTATCAAATTCCTGACTTATAAACAGGGACGTATCGAAATCTCGCCAGTCAAAACCATTATTTAAGGATTCATTTAATTTTTTTCAGAATATTTACGTACATCATTTTTATGCGTAGCTGCTGTTGGATACAAAAAAGAGAATATCTCCTTTTTCCAGGATTATTGTTGCCACAATTTTATGGATTTTGAATTTAAGGATTGAGTTTTTATGGATTGATATTTCTGCATTTCGGTGTGAATTTTCTCACTAACCCCTAAAAATGAAACCATCATCTTGTGGAACCATCCTTCTGTCCTTGAACTCGTTTTAAATTGCAATGCTGAACATACCATCCTTAAAAACGCTAAATTTCACTTTTCTTAAACCACTTTAAATTAAAATTTTCGATATATATAGGAAAAATGCAAATTATTTGTAAATTTAATTAATTTTATGTATTACTTGTATTACAGGTATTATGTGTAAGTATTATACCTATATGTATATATATATGTTACATAAAAAAAACGTTAAGATTTTATTACCCAAATTTAGAATAAAGTTGTAACAGTTAAGGTGATAAGTTTACTTACGGAAATTAATATCAGTATAACGTTACATTATTTGAGTTTTTGTTTTTTTTTTTTTGTTTTTCTAATTTTCTTTCTAATAATAATGCTAACACATATATACTTACTAATCAATATTTTCTACACGAATTTCACATAAAAGAAATTAATTTTATTAATTAGTTTTGCCGTACTTTGGAAAAATTAGGAGGGCACGTAATGACTTTCCTAAAAATAATTTCTACTAAAAATAAAAATAATACTACATTATAAAATTTAAAAACAAAAAAAAATAAATAAAATTGAAAGAGCAACAAAATATTTTTTTAATTTTAATTTTTTTTTGTGTTTTTTTTTTTTTTTTAGAAACATTATTCTATTCCTTTGTTGTTTTAAAAATAATTATTATTAGACCCTGCGGAAATAATTTAGACAACATGAAATTTAAAAACCTTTTCATTCATTTTTTATGTTACTCTCAAAATTGTAATAAAGGTAAGAGTAAAATAATGAGGATATTCTTAAATTGGAAATTCCTTTGTATACCTATACACATTATACCTTTAGGTATATTTATATATATAAATTTAAAAAAAAAAAATTGTTTTTAATTTTAAATATTGTTAGCTCATTATTGAATAACACTATATTGTTTAGGTTAACGTCACATTGTTTTCATTTTAAATTATAAATATTTAAAATTTAAAAACTCAGGTTATACACATTCCATTTATGTACATAAACATAGTATGTATATATAATGTTTAATATTTTTTAATATTTTTACAATTTTGTAGATTTTATTAAATAATTTCTTTAAAAAAATAATACATTTTTAATTAAAATTTATTTTGAAAACTGTGCGTTTAAATTTACAATAAAAACTTCAACTGAAGTTAATTAAAACGGTATTTTGAATATTAGAGATATTATATAAATATTTACATAACATATAGTAATATTCTGTTCAATAGAAAATATTAATAAAACTGGAAATAAACATTAATTAATAAATATGTCATTTTCAATTTTTAATTAATTACAATTTAAATTGCAATAAAGTTAATCAATTGCTGTCAGAGCTACCGGCTTATTTTACATTCATAACTTTAAATTAAAATTTTAAAAATTAAATTTAAATTTATTGTCACATGTGATGGGTATTATTACAACACACATTAATTTACAATGATAATATTGCGTACAATTAATACTAAATTTCTTTAAAAAATTTAAATTTTATTAAATTTAAAAAAAAAAAGATAATTTTATCTTAGTATCTTTTGAATCAAGACTGGAGAATGGTTAGTAGTATTGCAGAAAAAATTAAAAGCTGTCGAATAAAATATTCGAATATCACAGAAAGTATGTAGCCGACTAACGTAGATGCTGGCTACACTGACATACAGAAATAAATTTAATATTTTTTCAACTGAATTTGGGTTTTAACAAAATTCCGTGGAAATATTTAGTAATTAGTTTTTCCAAAAATATTTTCCTAAATTATAAAATATACAATTTTATTTATTTATTTATTTATATCTAAATTCGGTACTCATTATAACACAGTATTTTATAGAATATTAAAGTAAGAGCTTAATTGTATTACTTTTGTCATATGACTGCAGCTAATAAGGACATACCCAATAATTAAAATTTTCATTAGCAGATAATGAAAATTTATATTATATTTATAAATAGTATAAAGTTTTGCAGCGGGTTCAGATAATATTAGTACAAAAGTTTATAAGGAAGGTTTGAATGAAATAAAATCACATATAACATCACTAATAAATGCATCTTTAAATTCATCAACATTTCCAGAAAATCTAAAAACAAATAAAATAATACCAATATACAAAGACGGTGATATTAATATAATAAGTATGATTTTAGAACAATATCTCTATCAACTATTTCAAGCAAAATCATAGAAATCGTAGTAAATACTCAATTATCAGAATATTTGAACAAGAACAATTTAATCAGTAAAAATCAATATGGATTCAGAAAAAGCTCAAACACTTCAACTGCTTTGTTCGACATGGTAATATATATACAAAAAGAAATAAGTAAAAAAAATAAAGTATCAGTAGTGTTTTTTGATTTAACAAAAGCATTTGATACAGTAGGTAGGAAAATACTTTTGAAATATTGGAGTAAGTGGAACGAGTTATAAATGGTTTCAAAGTTATTTTGACAAAAGACAACAATACGAAGAATGCGAAGGGTTTATAAGTGATAAAAAGCCAATAGATTATGGGGTGATACAAGGCAGTTCAGTAGGACCAACCCTTTTTATATGTTACATAAATAATATTGCTAACCTAAAACTAAAAGGACAGATTTTTATGTATGCAGACGATTTAGCTGTTGTTTACTCTGGAAATAATTATACAGATATGGAAATAAATATAAATAGTGATAACTATAAATTGCTCAAAATTATTAGTCAATATAAATTAACGATCAACATAAGGAAAACCAAATATATGTTATTTAAGAATTATGGCAATGAAAAAATAAATATAAAATATAATAATGAGACAATTACAAAGGTATCGTGTTAGAAATATCTAGGAGTAACGATTGACAGTGAACTTACTTGGAACAAACACTTAGACGCAATAGAAAAAAAATACAGAAGATTGGCTGGTGTATTTAAAAAAATATCACACGAAGTACCAAATTATATGAAAAGATCTATATACTATAGTCTATTTCATTCCAATATAACGTACGGACTTATAATATGGGGAATAAGCTCAAAGCAAAATTTAAATAAAATACAAATATATCAAAATAAAGCCATAAAAAATCTATATTCGATTCATCACAGAACTTCCACAGATTATCTATATATAAGACATTTAAAATTAATTGAATTGAACTACAATTAAAGTTACTACAAATGGAACATATATATAAGATTTTTCAAGAATTAGTAACTACCAAAACAGAACTATTACAAAACTCTGCGTTACATCAATATAATACAAGAAATACAACAAATATAAGAACAATTCAACCAGGGTTAAATAATATATCCAGTGCAGCAACAAATGAATACAATAAAATTCCAAATTGGAGGAAAGAGCTGAGACTCAAACATTTCAAAAAACACTTAATTTCATATATTAAAATTTAAACTATATATAAACTATTTTTCATATATTATTAAAGTATACCAGACATTTTTTTCTTTTTTTTCAAATTTTAAATTGTATACATTTTAAGAAATTTTAATTCAAAATTTTGTAACTTTAAACATTTTAATTATTTTTTTTACTTGTATCTTGCTTTTATTATTATTATCAATATTCTATATATATATTCTTCAATAATTTGTTAATTTGTTATTTTCCCTTAATTTACTTCAAAATTGTATATTATCATGTGAGATATTATCATCAAATTTGAGAATTGAATAAATATATTATATATTATGATATATAAATGTTGTAAACATTTTTTTTTTTATATTCATTTAGTGGTGCAATTTGATTATCACTAAAATAAAGTCTAACAATACTACTGAATTTTGCTATTGTTATTTTGCTAACTATGCTACTTTTTACATAGTATAAAAGTTTTACAACAGTTACACACAATTTCAGTTATACACATTTGACACAATAAGGTATGTGTGATTGAAAGTACACAAGAGAGCTCTGTATCAGGTGTTCATCCCATATTCTTGAACAAATAACAATGTGAAGGTTAGAAAATTATTTTTTAATTTATCTTACTTAAAATAATGTAATTATCTAACAACTCAATCTGTATTTAGGTTGTCAAATATTTAAAAAAAATAAATTCGTTTATTAGAATGCTAAGCAAACACAAGGTAAAATAAATCAATATCGGACAACAACCATAATTATACTGTTGATATTTTGTCATAATGACATCGTATTACATTACAAACTACTAAATTAAATAATGTCAATATCAATAATGAAAATATTTATTCAGTCGAACAGAAACTCTTGAGCCTTGTTGAGCTATCTAAATAAATATATGTAAAATCTATGAACAAGTATTATAATAGGCTATGAAATGTAATCTATTTTTGATTCAGGCTGCATTTTATGTTTAATTTTGAAATGAAGTAAAGCTAGCATAGATTTTCACCAAACTGGAAACTTAAAGTATTTAAATTACGTAATTTCGACCACTGAGGAAATATTTTAAAGAAAAAAACTAAACGTGTATGAACAACGATATAAAAACAACGTGTATGTTGTTATGTATTTGTTCACAATTGCGCAATCCGATTGATTTATGTCAATCAATTCGTTGTAATATCGAAATGGAGCTATATTTTAGTTTTTATTTCGATTGTTGTTGGGCTGAAAACTCCTAACAACTTTTCTTAAATATCAAAAATAAACACAAGTTTCTGACTGCGTTGTTACAGAATGTTAATAAAACTTTTATTAATTATTATTATTTTTTATTGAATGTAATTTAAATTATACAAAATAGTGATATACAAGTACTAGTTGTCAGGGTTATCGGCTAATTTTTATTTAATTTACTAACATTATGTAACTGTTACAATATTATAAATGTATATCTATTAGTGTTTATCTATTATTTTAAAAATTAATTTGTTTAATTAGTATATATATTGAATCATTTTATACAATTTGTTTATATGTGTACATATAAAAAATAAATTTTGAAAAAAATGTATTTATCTAGTGAGTGAGGACAATAACTATTGCTCTACGATTTACAGAATTTTTAAAATGATTGTAGGTTCATACTGTAGACTATAGATTTATATTAAATACTTGGAATTATTTATAAAAAATAGTTTTTTTGTGGAATAATCCACTTTCACTTAATTGCCACTATCATAAATTTATTGAGTTTCAGACAGTGTATAATTTATCAATATGAATAATTTTATCAGATATCAAAGAAATAAGGTCAACAATCAGTTCTCAAACTATAAAGATATTTCAATTGGGGTACCACAAGGTTCAGTGCTGGGTGTTTTACTTTTTTTGTTGTACATAAATGATACTGCGAAGGTTGTAGACTTTGTGCAAATATCCTTGTTTGCAGATGATACGTTGATCTTTATAATGGATGATTCTGTAGAAGAATGTGTTCGGAAAATCAACTCGGACCTTAAAAAATTAGCTGAATGGCTTAAAAACAACAAACTGAGCCTTAACATTACCAAAACTAAAGCGATGGTTATAAATGGTGAATGTAATTATGACATAATTGATCAAAATATTATTGAAATAGTTGAGCATATCAAATATTTGGGTCTAGTAATAGACAATAAATTAAATTTAAAAGAACACGGCGAATTTATGTGCAAGAAAATTTCAAAAAAACTTGGGTTTTTAAGTCGAATAAAAAAAAAGTTGTCTATTATAAGTACTGCAAGGGTCTTCAACACAATGATCAAGCCCCATTTTGAGTATTGTGCAACTAATCATAGAAAGATTACAAAAACTACAAAACCGTGGAATGAGAACCATACTCAAATGCAATAGGTATACCTCAATTTATTTTATGTTTAAAATGTTTACATGTACTACTTTTTGAAGATGAAAAATAGATTGTTACCGAATTATCTTAGTTCCAAACTCATATGTTCAAGATGTTCAACATTATAGATTAAGAAATATATTCAACTTCAAACTAGATTTCTTTAGAAGTGAAACTGCGAAAAATCAATTAATCTATGGTGGTCTAAAGATGTTTAATGAATTACCCACAGATAAATTTAAAGTTACACAATATATTTTGTCAGCTCAAACGTAAAATTTCCGATGTAATTACAAATTTTATTTTGCTCATTTTTTCTTAATTAAATCTTCAAATTCATTTTCATTTCTTTTAACCGAATTTAAACATAAGCTTTAATTTAAAATTTGTAAATTATAATGAAATAGTATGTAATACTAAATAAATGAATATTAAAAAAAAAAAAAAAAAAAAAATTTCAGATATCTCTTTCATTCAACAAAGTTTATTATCTTAGAATTACAGGTATATGTCCTAGATGAACAGTATTATTGCTTTGATGTCAATTTCAGAATTAGGCGATGGGTATTCCTGAAAATATTTATGTCAAATCATTAGAATGCTTGTAAAATCAATTCGAGTTTTTATTTTTTTTTTTTTTTAATTCAAGTGGTTTAGATTGTTTGATTATTTGAATTTAATTGTAGAATTACTAACAAATATATTTACTTATACTTTTACTTGTATATTAACACTATATATAGATATCTGGTTTAGTTTATTTTACTAAGATTTTTTCTTGATTAACGGTATCGGTATTTTACTGATTCTGCAGATGATGATATATTGCACAATTAATGTTTCATCTTTTAATAGACCTCTGATATGCTTGCTCTAAAGATAAATCTATCCGTATATTAAATGATTTAAACTAAAACTATCAATGAATATCCAAAATTGTCTTTGTTTGTTTACATTACAATTTTTTACTTCGCTATACAGTTGTGTTTAATTTGGCTGAAAATAGTAAAGTGAAGCGAATTTTGCTGATTGTGATCGCAATTTTGTTTACAATTTTAAAGTATATAATCTGAATATTTTCCAAATGTTATTTATTGTCTTCAAAAAATGAATTCACATTTCTATAATAGAGTGATGATTATTATTTGTTTTTCTCTCTTTTTTTAATTGAAAAATAATATTTTTAACTCTGATTTTAACTCTCTCTAACTAAGATTTTTAACAAAAAGATTCTATTGTCTATACATACTTTCATTTGACAATGTACACTAATATGGATGTCAAGAATTAAACAACATTACTTACTTAGTTACTTAGACAGACCATGTAAGTACTGATGGGCTTGACTCATCACAGTCTTGAAGATGCCAAATTGTTTTAAATCTGCCGACACTTCCTCTCTCCGAAAAAGGTTTGTTCTGCCCCGACGTCTTTGACCTTCCTGTTTGGATTCAAAGATTTTCTTGGTTGGAGCATTTTCGTTCATCCGTTCTAGGTGTCCGAGCTAGGTGTCCGTGACTATACGTCCATCTCATTATACAGCTCATATAGTTGAGAATTATATCTTCTCATCCAGATTCCATCGTCGTTTTTAGGACCATAAATCTGGTGAAAAATTTTCTTCTCGAACACATCAAATGCATGCTTACTTGCCTTCGGCATAGTCCAGGATTTTGATCCGTAGAGCAGTATGAGTATTATGAGCGAACATGAAGTATGAGCGTTTTGTGGATTTGTACTTTGGCATCTCGAAAACGGAGTTTTGACCCGAGATGTTTTGACAGCAGCAACGGTTTGCAAGGGTTATTCTTCGCCGTACTTCTACATTGAAGATAGAGCTACCAAGGTAGGTAAACTCCTGAACTACCTCGAAACTTGTATGTGTCGACAGTTATATTTTGACCAATATGATATTGGGATAGGCCATCAATTGGTCGACAGCATATATGTTGATATCTTTTCCTCATTTACTTTGAGAGCCATTCGTTTCGCTTTTTCTTCAGTTTGGGTAAAGGCTCCGACGACCGCCAATTATAATCTGGACGATGATATCAATGCCCATCCGCATATACCCTGGTAGTTGAACAGATCTGAAAATATAGTGCGGACCGTGTTTACTACAGCTCATTGCACTCTATGCATTCTACTGCTAGATTGAATAAGTCGCATTAAGCAACATTATGATATTTAAAAGATCTTGGTACTTAAAGTATTAACAATTTCTCAATTATACTTAAAAATTAATTCAAAGCAAACGGCACTAAACGATATTATAAATAGGTTAATAATTTGTCTGGAATTACTAGTTCTGAGAAAAAAAACTTTTCTGTTATATGAGTATCCTATGTATTTCCAATATATTTTCAAGCTCTCCTGTATTTTAAACTGCAGAGTCCAGAGTTACATCTACCTTTTCAGTAGTCGTCCTGATGGTAGTCGATAATCACTGTATGACTTTGAAGATAGTTTTAGCGTCATGTTAAGTCCTCCTTTTTTTCTTACACTTCCCCAATTGAACTGCATCTGCAATATGACATTCTTATAAATGTCAGTAAGACTGTGATCATGATTTGCTTGTTTACTATTTGTCTCTAGAATCTCATTTCAATTCATTGCCTTAATTTTTTATGTTTTATTTCTACACTATATTGCGTACATATGTCATATGATATAGCCCTTACGCATATTTTGTAGATTTCAGTTTTGTTTAATGTATTCATATAGCTACTTATTGAAATTTTATTTCGCCAGTAACTAAGAATTAATAAGAATTTGCATTTTGTTGCAGTTTTCGAATCTCTACATGCTCTACAAGAGATATTTGAAATGAATGACTTGCATGTGTAGTGTTTCAACAACTATTCTTGATTTTAGTTAGCACGCGTGCTTTTTGATTTTCCAACTGAAATTTCTTACAAATTTTTTCAGTATCTTAGAACATAACAAGATAAAAATAAATTTGGTTTTAAATTTTTCTTTTATCTTAGCTTTACAGGTGTGTCAAATCGTATAATTTTAAAATTTAATTTAAAGTACAAATTACAAAAATTTTACAGTTAACAAAATAAAATTTATTTATTTAATTTAGAAATTATTAAACGTTTGAATATGTTACAGTTGGACGATTTCGGGGAATATATATAACAGTTTTTAGTAATCATCTTGGTTTTTAATTTTGGTAATAACAATTTAGTTTCATTTGATGTGCATTCCATTGTCGGTTCCACTGTCTTCTGCCTTATTTGTTTTTTCTATGATCTTGTGTATGATTAGCTTAATAAAATAGAGTTCATGCTACCTCTTAAATTATTTTACGACCTCATGCAGTTTTTTATTTTTCTTTGCTGGAAAAACAACTAGTCATTACCTATACATATCTATTATCTACCTAGCTATCTAAAAAAGTACCTATCTATCTATATAGTACCCAACCCTTTAATAAACTAATATTTACTTTAAATTTCATTTTGTTTTCTATTTTGAAATCTTGTATGATATTTATTACTTAAAGATATACCTCTTTCGTTTATAACGTTTATCGAACGGTTTCAAAGAAGTAAAGATATTCTGCTTTATTGAATTCTATCGACTTCTTATACAAAAAAAATAAATATAATATACATATATGCATACATTGTTGTCCAATGATACATGAACAATTTACTTTTGACATTTTTATCGAATTTTCAACAAAAAAAAAACTTAAACTTGAATTCCATTAATTGAATCGCATTAATTAATGTATATATATATAATTCTTCCGATTTGATAAAAAAATAAATTTTAAATTCAAGGAAATAATAAGTTTGTCATCATTTTATATTTTAATATAAAACTTGCAATAAACTATTTACTGTATAATTTTTATTTTTTTAATAAATAAATTCTGATTGTAACATTTTACAAAAATTCTTGGCAAATTTTAATTAAGACAATACAACAATCGCGTATAGATAAACGAATGTTTATATATGTGTACATAATAAAAATGTGATTAACAATTAATAATAAAACTGAGCTGCGTTAATTTAATCTTTTAAAAAAACAAGAAGAAATATATATCTAAACCCCATAAAAAAAAATATTACAACAATTTCTTTGTCCTTATATGTATCTATAAATAATTAAGATTCCTCTTATAAAGTAAAAGAATAATAACAAAAACAAAAACACAAAAAAAAAAATATAAACGACTTTAAAATGTTATAAAGTACAGTTTTTATAAAATACTGTTGCCATATGTTTCTATTCAAGATTTACCGCCACTTTGTTTTTTAACAAAAAAAAAAGAATAATAATAATAAAAATTATTACAATATTGGTCAATACCTACTTTTTTGTTTTTTTTCTTTATTTTTATTTTGTTACCTGTTCAAATTAAATATGAAGGTAAATTTGTATTAGGTTATTATCTCTTTATACTGAAATAGTATTTATATATATTATATATACATTTTTTAATTTATTTATTTTTTTTTTTAAGAATAAAGAAATTAAAAAAAATTAACAATTCAAAATGGATTTTTATATATTAATTTTTCATTTCCATTTTCCTTGTCTCTTTATTAAGCTTGTTAGTTAATATTTAAAACAAGGCAAAAGACCATTTGAAATATCAAAGGAATTTTTTTTTTATTTTTTGTTTTGTCTGCAAGATTATTAACAGAATACGAATAAAAAATATCATAAGTAGAATAAACAAAAAAAAAATATATAGATTAAAGTTAACATATAAACAACGGATTTAAGGCAGTTAAGGATGCAACATTTCAATTTTAGTATGCAGTATATCAGAAAGAAGTATTTTTTCGTAAACACCTTTTTTTTTCTTGAAAACCGAGACTATGTTTTTTAATTTATTTATATTTTTTGTTTTTTTTTTGTTTTTTGGTAGAACCATGTCTGACTTCTTATTTATTAATATATTAAAATAAGATGTTAAAGAATATTAAATTATAGATCAAAATTTCAGCGGGAGTTTAATGATATCTGATGGGATAAAATAAGCTAAAAACTATATATATATATATTTTTTTTTTACTTTTATTTTAAATTATGTAGTTTCGGTATGGTAGTTAGTAGAAGAACCAGGATTGAATAAATAATATGATACTAGAATTTATGAATTTTTTTTTCTTGTTCCTAATATCCTTAATATATTTTAAGTTTTTTTCTTATAATTATTATTTTTTGTTTAAATTTTATATTAAATTGTAAAATCACGGGATTCAAAACATTTTTTTTTTTTGTTTTAATTTTGAGAAAAACAAAATAGGTATAAAGGTAAATTTTATTAAAATGTTTAATAAATTTTAATTTTAGAAATGATTAAATCTATAACAGTAGAAATTAGAAATTCATTATGTTGATCTTATAATTAAACGTTAGAGTCCATTGTAATGAAATATGATAAATTGGTCGACCGGTATAATGTAGTGGTTATGTCATCTGATTACTAATCAAAAGGTTCTAGATTATAGAAGAATATGAAACGTTTAATTGAATTTTTTTCTTTATTTCATTTATTATAAAGTATTTAGAATAATTTCTAAACAAATTTTTTAAAGTTTAATTATTTTAGAAATTGTTATAAAATAATTAAAATTTCCAAAATTTGGTAATAGCTTAAATAAATTCCATATGGAAGAAAAGTAATTTTACTTTTTCGATTTGATCGACTGAAGACTTAAAACGTATGGAACTGTCACCACATGATATTTTTAATAGAACTTAAAAATGACATCACCACCTAATCCTAAATAATATTCATTACTACATTTGTGACAGTAGGGGTCGGACTCCACAAGCGTACATTTATTTTCGTTCACTTGGGTGAGTGCAAGGGTGAGTGCAAATTACGTACATACGGTGAATTCTGAATTGTAATTTTATTTATGTTACCGCGTTTTGTTTTTTAATTTTTTTTTTTTTTTTCAAATAGAAGAAAATCATCAAAAGAGTCTTCTACTTCTGTTCTTGTACCGGGGAAGAACTAAGTGAAGGAATGTGCCGACTTTAACGCACTAAAAACTCCCAAACTTTTGTTAAAATTAAAACTAGTCTTTAAGACTAACCATTAACACAATTTTGGCTCTATTACTTCAGATATCTTTGATCAAACTAAACAGTCAGCTAAACGTGAAACTTCGACATTGAAACGTGGAACTTCGACATTGACATGTTGAGAGAGACGACTTTTATGGCGGACAGCAAATTTTTTTATTTTGTCTTTTGTGAGAGGAACCCTGAGATCCTTATGAATATTACATTGCGAACAAACCATGGGGCATTGACAATGATTCGCAATACTTTGTTTTGGATAGTTTGAATATGTAGTTGTTTAGCAAAACCCCAAATATTTGTATGCCCAGACTGGCTTTAGTATCTGATTGTTTTTTAATCAAATTAATTTTTTGACAAATTAAAGCTCACTAAATAAAGCGGTGTAAAAAATTATTAAAACGAGCACTTTAACTGCTGTAAAATTCTCTACAAATAATATTATTCTCACATTTAGAACGGGCATTACATATGTATTTTCATATTTCTTTGTGCTCCATATTTGGTGTACGTTTTTGCACTTAGTTTTAATTTACTTTTAATTTTTTTTTTTCAACTTGAAATTAAATTTTCTAATTTAACTTTTCCTACTCCGCTCGCATATTGTAATAATGGTAGCCAATTTTATGCAATAAAATTTTGTAATATCAGAAACTTAGCAGTTAATTTCCAATCAGTTGAAGCCGACCTACATTCCGAAAGACCAGCTATATAAGCCCTAAGTGACACTTAAGTTAAAGGCGATGATATTAATTATTATATCAACGCTACACTTTAGTTCCATTATTTATTCCACATCGAGGTTTTGCTTTATATGTCCATTCTGACGTAGCTTTCATCACCCTTCACGATATTAAAAGTACCAACCCAATTTTTCATTATCATATGGGCAAAACTCCGTGTTGAAACCACTACAATTTTTTTCTTTTTTATTTACAGATCTCCCCGAGCAAATCAGGTAGAAGCAGCTATGGTTATTGAGAAACTATCCAACATTATCATCAAAATTCTAAACAAAAATTCAGAATGTGAGATAGCCACCGCAGGGGATTTCAATGTTCTTAACAATGTATTCTAACTTTCTCAACTTGTTAAGAACCCCACTAAAATTCCTGACCAAATGAATGAAAACGAGCACCTCTTGGATCTGTTCCTACCAACAAACATAGAAAAGTATAACATTTCTGTTAGCTATCCCATGGGGAGTCCCGACCCGGCTCTCCAATGGAAGAGGCATGTTAAAGCAAGCTTCTTTATAAGTCTATCTGCCGATCGCAATCATATTCCCAAGGGATTAGTCTGATACTACGACAGAACAAACTGGATACGCCTGAATGATTTTTTTGAGTGACCTTGACTGGTCAATGTGCTTTCGTCACAAAAACGTTGATTTTCTGCCAATGTCATTAGTAAACCAATTTTGCTTGGGATGAAACTTTTCATTCCTAGCTCATTACAAACCATTTAAAACGACAATCAAAACTATCGAGAAGCATTTCAAAAAGTATAAGGCCGGATGGATCGGTTGCCGGTTATAAAGTTGCTCGAAACAACTGCAAGAAAATTATTAATCAGAAAAAAATTCTTTACAACCAAAGATTGTGGCAGAAATCCTGTTAATGTTACTAAAGCTTAAATTCTTCATAGGGAATACTTTAGGTCTCGTTCGGTAGTGAAATTTCTGAAGAATCTGAATGTTAGAAAATCTACTGACACCAATGGAATTTCAGCCTCAAACATATCGCCTCTCCCATTTCGAAACCTCTGTGAAATCGTTTCTCCAGTAAATATCCCAGCCAATGGAAGATTGCGCATGTTTCTCTAATTCTCAAAAAAGGTGGCAAAAACGAACCCTCTAACTATCGACCAAATACCATTACTTCGACTCTTTCCAAAATAATGAAAACCATAATAAACAAAAGGCTATTGAAATAGATACCTAAATAGTTCCCGTATTTTAAATGATCGCCAATATGGCTTTAGAAGTCAATAGTAAACTAGAGACCTTTTAACTTCTCTTTGCGTTAAGCTTAACACCATTCATTGTACCGGTGAATCTGAGGATGTAGCTCTCGATATCTCAAGAACCTTTGATCTAGTATGGCAGTATGCTCTTCTGTGCAAATGTCAGACTATTGGCTTGGGCAGGCTATTCTGCAAATGGATTGAGGACTTTCTTTCGATTCGCACCATACGTGTAGTTGTCAATAACCTTATGTCCGAAACCTTATGTCCGACAACTATATAATAAACACTGGCATTCCACAAGGCTCCGTCTTATCACCTACTCTTTTTTTTGATTTTATCAACGACTTACTCTCTTCAACTCTCAATCCAATTCATAGTTTTGCTGACGACAACACCTTGATTGCATCCTACGACTTTTTAAGCAAATCTAACAAAACCTCTACCGCAATTAGCTTGAAGAGAAATATGCTGATGAAGCTGGTCATCATTTAACCATGATCTAGCAAAATAGCCGATTGGATTAACGCAAACAGAGTTGAGCTGGCATCATCAACATGAACACATCCAAAACTCAAGATTGTTTACCGATTACCGATAGCTGAATATAGCTTCTGTGTATTTTGTGTATGTATTTTTTTTATGCTTTTTTATGTCAGTGACTTAAGTAGAATCACCTTTTCGGTGCTTAATGTACGGTACTACAAGTTTATCTACAATATTTTGACCATTTATTTATCAAATTACTGGTTGGCAACTCATTAAAAATGGAAAATCATACTTCTATTGTCAGGAACTAAGCCTTCTTAAATAGAATAGTTTGCATTTTATTTAATTTGTTACCAGATTATACTCTCAATTATTTTTTGCCATTTATTTTATCACATTGACAAAGGGTACTGGACCAGGCCGAAAAACCCATAAAGTATGATTAAATGACATCTGCAAAAAGACAATCAAAACTGTAGAGGAGCATTTCAAACACTTTTATTTATCGGGAATCGAACCTGGGACCTTTCGGTTGAAAAAAGACAGGCATTCCTGCAACACCGCGTATCTGTCCTCAATTGGCATGCATTTATTTCATCCATATAACGTCTTGGATATAAACCGAAGCGGCTGCGACTTTTACTGTTTCCAATTTAGACAAATAATAAAAGTATACAACAAAGCAATGAGATTTATTGCGAAAATATTAAAATGAGATGAAAATGTATTGATCTACGATAAAATCCTGTTATATTTATAATGTAGTTAAGCTCAATTAAAACACCTACTGAACAATAATAAATAATCCCTTTTTACAAAATGTAAAAAAATAAAGCATTACATTTAAAAAAATTTTAAATTTTAAATTAAAAAAACAAAAACAATTCCAAATAAAAAAGCACGCTAAAAATAGACGTATGTATATAAGTACATATATAAAATATTATAAATAAAAGGATATAAACGAGTATTTTGATAATTATTTATTTGACCCGTAAAAAATTCAAAATGGCAAATTCCTCCCAAAAATGTCATTAAATTGGTATTCATTTTACACCACTATACAAATATTTACTATAAATATTTTATAGGGGTTAAAAATAAAATCCAATATTTAAATTTTTGTTTTTTTTTGTTTCCTTCCTCTGTTGTTGTTGATTTTTATTTCTTTTGGAGATTAATGGAAGCAATTTCCGCTCTCTCTCCCTCACTCTTAAAATTTTCTATCTTTAAAAAACATTCATTCGCATATATACCTACAGTTCATAATATATGCATTCCATTTTAGAAACGTCCTCATATCCTCCGGGGATCTTATATAATTTATTAGAAAAAAAAATTAGTTTTTAATGCTTGTTGAAGGGGGATACATAAAAAAAAAACAACAACAACAACAACAAAAAACAAAATAAAGGAATTCATATCTGAATATGTATTATGTAAGTAATATATATATGTGTATATACATAAAATGTTATTTATTCATATCTCCAGTTTATTCATATATATATATTTATAAATTTTTAACTATATATATATACAAGTATGTATCTATAGATAACTGTGCATAAATGATAGCAGCAGATAAGAAAGAAATTTACTTTTGCGTTAATTACTTCCATAATTTTTGTTGTCTTTTATATACATTTATACTGAACATACACATATATTTTTGTGAAATATATATGTATATATATTTATATTACTGTCCTTATAACATGTAATATTTAAAATAAAAATTACATTGAAAATGTGAGAAGTTTTATGAAATTAAATTTATTTTATTCAATATACATAAACATAATAATGTAGTTAAGGGTGTTATTTTCTCAAAATTAGAATCCAATTATTTCATGAGAATGTAAATATCATCCACTGAATTCTATTTTGTTTTAATCTTTATAATTTTAAGTTTCCAGAAGTTGAAAATATTATGTCGTTAATTCAACAATATTATTATTGTCATTACCTCGTTACGATAATTCTATATATATATATGGATGATAATGCGATCAGGTTATCAATGTTGAATAATGGCATATCTAACGAATGCAATTGTAGTTCCAGACGAATATCTTGTAAAAAAGGAGTCATTTTAAATACAGGTATATGATTTTAAGGTAAGTGAGTGTAAATATGATTGTGCAACCATTCTTTATAAATTTGAATTAATTATAATCTTTGTCAACATGCGGCCTTATCATGTCATGGACGAACATAGGTAATCAATTGTACAGCACCATCTTGTGTAATTTAAGGCTATTTATTTTATTTCAATCTAAGATTTATTAATTGAGAAAATATATCAATGAAGAATTTTTTCTTTTAGATATATCGTGATTTAGTCGTAGTATATCAAAGTCTATTAGTAAATAAAAATCTATCTGTAGATATTACAAAACCTTCATAAAGCTGGTGGAAGGAAGTAGAGTTACTCTTATGTGGAGTCCTGATGGCCATGAAGGAATACAAGGTAATGAAGAAGCAAATGTCGTTGCAAAACAGGCACGAATGGTCAATTTTTAGGACCAGAGCCAAGTATTATTCGTTCAAACGCCTACCTACAAAGAATTGTTTCCAAGTGGAAAACTATACAAGAACAACATTTTAAAGGTTTATCCAGCTCTTAATTTCCTCTGTACTACATTAGTTTCTACTTCTTCATTTTGGATTATCTGAATGATATTGACAAGATTGAAGATGAAAGATTTCAACTTCGTGAGAACTTTTATTATCCAGCGTAAGAATAAAAGATCGATTTCTGTTGACAGTCATTAGTTTTGTCTATTCGGCATTTATTTCAAGTTCGACCAAGTTTCGAAATTTTTATTCAGTCCTTGTAACTTTTAATATGTAAGATTTGTAATGTAATTAGCATGTACGAGGTCTTCTAGTTTTTCGATAAGGCACACTATATTTCAGGATTTTCAGTTTGACTTCCATACCAAGTTTTTCATGAAGCAGTACTTTTCACTTTAAAAAGTCATTTAGGGCCATCATGAGACTTATTAATGAACATGCGCAAATATTATTTGTTGCGGATACATATCGATTCTGTTGATGGAATCAAATGAAATGAAAATCGATTTAAAATACACATTGAGGTAAGGGAAGTTATATGGATTGATGAACTATATTACACTTATATTTAGGATGCTAATATCATTTATTTCACATATAATTTTAATCTAAAATTGATGGTTCTAGTACATTGGCTAGTCTTTTTTTTGTATACGATTAATGGCCCACATTTTATACACAATTAACAGTTTTGAGAATTTTTTATATTTCTCCAGCTTTTTAATAAATTTTAACTAGTTTTTCCTTTTAAATAAGCTTAACTTTCCTATACATATAAATATATATTTCAAGATAAAAGCCTACAACGACAAGAAGATTTAAATATTCTTGAATTGCGAGTAGATCCAAATATGCTCTGGAACGACTATATTTTTGATATTTCGAAAAACACCGCCAAATGTTTGGATTTTAAAGTCGGTGTGAGGGATATTTTTCACCTAAAGATCTAATTAATATCTATAAAGCCTATATATACGACCCAAGATAGAGCCCACATCTATGAACAGGTTCCTCAAAAACTGACCGTTTCTTGACCGAGTAGATGATGTAAATGTCTCCTCTCATCAATACTTGCTCAACCTGGTCAATAGTACGAAAGTATAAAAATTTCTCTGATCTAAGTTTTGGTTAATAATACAAAAACAAAAAATGTGATAAATACATTCTTCATAGTCTGACATAAGTTTCAAACTGTTAATTTATTTAACAAGCAAAATACGTAGCAATAACAAATCTGTAGACGTCTAAAACAGTCATCATAAATGGACAATCTCGGATAATATGTTAAATGTCTTCAGTGCAGATTATCTGTATACTGATAGTGAATACATGTACATAATAATAAAGTCTAGTATTAAGAGTTTAGACTTTTGTTTAAGCTAGAACTAACACATCTTTAAAAGACTACATACCGGCCCTGACATATTAGGGCCACCTCCGTGAAAGAGAGAAAAAAAAATACATGTTTTTGTTATGAAATATTTTGATTTTATTTATTTTCGATTTATGATCAGACGGATCATAAAATAGCTGTGTTCGGGCTTGCTTTGCTGTCATTCTCTTTATTTGAAGAAAAAAATTAAATTAATATTTGAATACAAATAAAATAATTATTTATAAAATGTTGTTCATTAATTATTTTTATTGTTTTTTTCATTAATATTTCAATTTATTGTGTGGCTTGTTGGTACACAATATTTCTGGTTTTACTATTTGGAGTGTAAATATATATAAATTATCTGGATGTTCAACTCTCGAAAGTGAAACATTTAGTTACCCATGTGCAAATCAATGATTTCCCAAATTCAATCCAGCTATATACTCAATAATTGAAACTGAACCCATTTGAATTGAAATGGCATATCACTTGAAATTTTTGGGATACGTGGAATAGAAAGAGTACCTGAATTCTATTTTCAGTTTTATAACATCTTTCGATAAAATCTTTCGTTCTTGAAACATTCCTGATTGGAGCTGCTGAGCTGTGTGGCAGCTACCCGAACCACTCAGATTATTGGAAAACGGTAAAATGTATATGTTTTTTAAATTTTCATAGAGTAAAAATGTATATGTTTTCATAAATTTTCACCTTCGGGTTTTGAAATATTTCTGATGAGTTGGATGAGAGTGCTCATTTTCGAGAAGCATATGAATAACAGTTTTCAGCTCTATAACACCTTTAGCTTTTGAAGTGCTTGTAATAGGTGCTGGTAGTTGTATGGCAGCTTCCCGAACCAGTCAGAATTTTACCTATAACCTTATTATCTATTTTACCTACAACGCGCCTGTAGACTTATAACCTTCCTTTCTATTCCGGTAATACACACTGAAAATTAAAATTTCATTCAAAACGATTGAGAAGTTTTCGAGTCTATAAATAACAGACAAACAGACAAACAGACGTAAAAAATTTGTACCCGGTCCGCGTTGCTGACTCAAAGTCCCTGTAATAGAAATGCCTAATAAATTGGCTAATATAAATTAAAATTAAAATCTGTCAAAACAAAACGAAAAATTTCTCAGAGTTTATGTATGAATCTCTATTAAAATTACTCACAATTTTAGAAAACGTATGTCATTATTTTATTTATTAGGGAGTACCTGAAACACAATTTTCAGTTACATAAAAATTTTAATTTTTCAAATATTCGTGATAGATGATGGAAGTTGTATGGCTGCTACCTGAACCACTCAGATTATTGGGGAAAACGGTAAAAGAAATGTGTGCTCCTTATATTTGTAATAGGTGTTGGGAGTTGTATGTCAGCTGTCCGAACCACTCAAAATTTTAAGTAACGGTAAAGACGTATTTTTTTATTTTTGAGGCAGTACCTGAGTACAAATTTTCAGCTCCGTAACATTTTGATTCTTAAAATATTTGTGATAGGTGCTGGGAGTTGTATGGCAGCTGTCCGAACCACTCAAAATTTTGAGAAACGGTAAGAGACGTATTTGTTTATTTTTGAGGCAGTACTTGAGTACAAATTTTCAGCTCTGTAACACTTTTGGTTCTGAATATATTTGTGATAGGTGTTGAGAGTTGTATGCCAGCTGTCCGAACCACTAAAAGTTTTGAGAAACGGTAAAAGATGTATTTTTCTATTTTTGAAGCACTACCTGAGTACAAATTTTCAGCTCTGTAACACTTTTGATTTTAAAATATTTGTCATAGGTGCTGGGAGTTGTATGGCAGCTGCCGGAACCCGTCGGAATTTTAAAAAGCGGGTTGGCCAATAACCTTTCCCTCTATTTTTGGGAATTATACCGGGTGTTCCAGAGCATTTTATTTATTTATTTATTTATTCATTTTATTTCGTACATATACATGAGACGGTAAGTCTCTATAGGAGTATATAAAGTATAATGTGTAGCAAATTCATAATTCTTAAATTAACTTAAATTAAATTAAATTAAATTAAACCTTAACCTAAAGAAATTAACAATAATGAAAATAATTTATAAAGAAAAGAAATTAATAAAAGAAAATTTAAAAAGAAAATTTAAAAAAAGAAAGAAAGAAAATCTCTCCTCCAAACAAAACTATCTTTCAGACGTCTCACACCTAATAAGCATTATTCTACAAAATTTTTATTCTTCTTAATTAATGACTACACTTTTTCCTTAAAATATACCCAACAAAGCTCAAGGAATTTAGAAATAGAGAACTCACACCTGACTACGCTCGGCAAAGAATTCCACAATCCGACAGTCCTTACAAAAAAGGATAGATGTCCTAATCTACCAGAGTGTCTAGGAATAGTTAAATTTGCACTTCTTAATGATCGTCCAGGGGTTATTTTCTTAAGAAGATATACCGGCGTATTTTTAGATAGGATTTTTTTCATAAAACAGATGTACTTATAATTTAGATAGTTTTCGAAAGTACAGTCAAGCAAAACTTTAGAAACATCACTGATGCTATCGAATCTACGACGGTTAGTTACAAATCGAGTGCAAGCATTGAAAATAACCTTGAGCCTGGAAAACTCGCCCAAACTCATCCCAGCATAAACTACTTCACAATAAGTGAAATGTGGAAAGATTAAAGATATAACTAATTTCTTTTTTACCCACTCGTTAATATTGAAAGAGAACTTCCAGAGTTTTCGTAACTTACAAAAAACATTTCTAGAAATAAAGTTAATGTGATCATTCCAGGTTAGAGTCTTATTGAATACAACACCCAAGTTTTTAGCTTTACTTACAAATTTTACCACAGAATTATTTAATTTGATATTAGGGAGATTAGTTGTATCAATATTACGAACATAAATTAACATAACCTGGGATTTTGACGGATTTAATCGAAGACCATTGTTTAGAGACCAGAAAGCAACAGCATCAAGATCATCATTCAATTTAGCAATAGAGCGGTTAATATCAGCTATAGGACCACTGATGTAGAGTTGAGCATCGTCTGCATACAACCGGCAATGAGATTCAGACAAACAACGGGGTAAGTCATTAATAAATAGACTAAAGAGTAAGGGACCCAATATGGATCCTTGGGGTACCCCACATTCAACAGGTAGATAATTAGACTTAATACCATTTAGAAGCACAAATTGACTTCTATTATCTAAGTAACTTTGAATGAGAGTAGTAGCAGAAGATTCAAAATTAAAAGCTGCGCTAAGTTTTAAACATAATAAGTTATGATTAACACAATCAAAAGCTTTAGTGAAATCAAGAAGAAGCAATAATACAGCATGTTTCTTATCGATTTCACAGTAAATGTTATCTGTTAATTCTAGGAGTGCTGAGGTAGTGCTGTGCTGCTTTCTGAAACCTGATTGGAATTCGTATAAGAGATTATTATCACTAACGTACTGACTCATTTGTGCATGCAATAACCGTTCAAAAGATTTCGAAATACCGGACAGTACGCTAATGGGTCTAAGGTCATCAATCGTTGGATTATTTTTTTTAGGAACGGGAACAACTTTGGCACATTTCCAAATTAGAGGGTATTGACCAGTAGTCAAGATGAAATTAAATATGTGAGTAATATAAGGTAGCACAGAAGGGATAATCAGTTTAATAAATCTCAAAGGAATTAAATCTGGTCCTACAGCATTGGATTTAACCTTAAAAATAGCATCATAGACTTCATCATTTGAGACATTTCTAAAAGAGAAAGTACAAGACGAATCAACATTTTCAATATTGGATAGTAATGAAGTAAAGTTAAAAGATGGAGTTATAAATTTATTGTTTAATTCGTTTACATCAAAGCTATCCATATTATCCATTTTGTTTTCTTTACTGATTCCAAGCTTAGCGATATTAGACCAGAAAGATTTTGAAGGCAGCCGAGGATCGAGTATCTTAGAATAGTAATGTTTTTTAGCTTGTCTAATCTTCAAGTTTACCACGTTCCTAAGCCTCTTAAATGAATTTCTGTCATTCGAATTTCTTGTTCTCTTCCAAATTTCATAAGCCATGTCTCTATCATTCGCCATTTTTACAATATCTGGACAGAAATACGGAACAAAATCAGCACGTGGAGTAAAAGAACGAAGGGGAACATGCTGGTCGAAAAGCTTGAGAACTAGATTATTAAAGAACGCAATTTTATCGTTTATGTTATTAATTGTGTAGATGGAACGCCACGGTAATCTAGTTGCAGAATGGAATAGTAAGGATATATTGCAATTCTTGTAATCACGATAAGTAATTTTCACTTTCGGTATCTCAATAGGAATTTTATATGACAGGTATATCATATCATGATCAGACACCCCCGGGAGAGAAACCTGTCCAAACTTTTCTACTAGCTCATGGTTTTCAGTAGATGTCAAAAATAAATCCAATAGAGAGGAACAAGATTCACCGAATCGAGTTGGTACCGAATTATTAATTATGTTCAATGAATAGTTCTCAATAGTTCGAAAGAAAACATTTCTTAACACATGATTATTGTCAAGTATATTAACATTAAAATCCCCCCCAACGATGATAGATTCATAGTTGCTAGCAAAATTATCTAAAGCTTTTTTAAAAGGTTCAAATTTATATGCTGAGGGATGAGGAAAATATACGGTTCCTAACAGAATAGCATTGTTTTTACATTTTAATTCAACGAAAATGAATTCAATATCATCATTTTCCACAGAGTGAGTTAAAACTTTAACAGATAGACCACATTTAACATAGATTGCTACACCACCTCCCCGAGTTCTAATACCAGAACTATCCAGTTTATTCCGATCACATCTAAAAAGCTTAAAACCTGGAATTCTAACCATATCAGAGGTTATGTTGTGATTTAACCAAGTTTCAGTAACCATAAGAATTTGAACATTGGTATTGGAAATACAGGATCTTAATATATCAATTTTAGGTGCTAGACTCATAATATTGATGTGAATGATATTAAGGAGCTGAAGGTTATTCAGGGCAGCTTTTAGTATAATATTGGGAATAAATGCAGAAGTAGTATCAGAAAGTGAGTTATTTTCATTGTTAGCCACAATCATTAAATATTAAAATAAATTTGAATGAAATTTTTATAAAAGTTAACAATAGAGCCAAAAGAAAACGGGTATACAAGAATAAAAGTGCCATTAAACAGCGAACCAACATATATAGAACCATGCTTGTTACTTAAAACTAAACATCCAAAACAACCAAAAGACAGCAAGAAGGAGAAAATAAAAATTTAAAGTATGTATAAATTAAAGTTAAAATTTGTAAAATTCAGAAAAGAGTATTTGACGATTCCCTAATGAGAAAAAGTTAAACATCAACAAATTTAGATACATTATGATCACTGCTTTTGAGCAATTGGTCTTTTGACGTGATTTTAACCGCTTCTCCACCTTCGGTCTTGACAATATATAAGAGGCCTTTCTTCGTAAAAGTTTTCACTATCCAACCATCACTTCTCATTTTGTTCGCAATGCGAAGAAGAAATAGAGTATGTGATGGAACGCTTTCATTAATGTAGATACGAGTAGCTCCACCAAAACCAATATGAGAGGCTCTCAGGTGTTTAAAACGCAGATACTTAATAAAAAATGACACTTTTGAAGAATTAGATAAGAATTTTATAATCAATGTATTACTCTTGATGCGAAACATAGACCCAACACAATCAAAGTTTCCAGTGAAACCAATAACTTTAGCTATCCTGTTAAAGATTTCACCAAAATTTTCATGCTGAGTTCCAGCAATACCATTAACGATCAAGTCATTGGAGTGCAATGCTCTCTCCAGCTCAAAGATGCGCAAATTGACTTCTTCGATAATAGCGCTTGTATCATATGAATGCATCCGTTCAGACACTTCACCCAAAATTTTCTCATAATTGGCTTTGGACTCAGTGACGATTTTATTATGTACTTCAATTTCTAATTTATCCATTTTATTTCCTAAAGCCTTTTTTTTTATTTCCTTTTTTTTTTACTTTCTTATTTTAATTTAATTTAATTTTGAATTTCTTAATTTAGTTATTTTTATTTAATTTTAAATTCTAATTTAACTTAGTTTAGATTTTTTTTATTCCAATCCAAATTTCAACCCTTATTCAAATCAACATTAATTGCCATCTAACTTCCATTTTTAGTTTATTTTTATTCTTTTGTTTATGTTATTAATTTACAATTAATTTAGAAAATTTACAAATTCAGAAAATACAGAAAATAGTTATACAGTTTATATATTTTATAATGTTTTTTGTATGTTAAAAAAGAAATTAAAAAGAAATTAAAAAATTGCGTTGCTCGCAAACTATCCGCTTATTCAACTATTCCTGTAATATACTCTGAAAATTTAATCCAAATCGATTCAGCAGTTTTCGAGTCTGTAAATAACATAAAGACAGACATAAAGACAGACATAAAGACAGACATAAAAAATTTCATTTTTATATATATAGATAGATAGATAGATATATCAACAAATGTGAATATTATTCATCACAGTTTTAAAAATTCCAGTTTTACCTTACTATTTTACCTTTGTAGTTATTTTTAAAATCGTCAAATCTAGATCACTGTTATTTTGGTTGCAGTCAGATATCAAATTTTTTTTTATATTATTTTTAGTATAACTTTATATTTAAATATAACTAATTTTTAAAACTCTGCTCTTATAGGGTTAATTTAGAACAAATTATATCATTTATTTTATATCTTTCGATTTCTAATAATTTTTAATACATAGATAAATTTGTTATTCTGTGCAATATAATCAGTGCAATTTAGTCAATTTAACTGACCGATAGTTGAAACGAATTCAAGTCCGATCATAGATGTTTAAATGAAAATGTTTTTCTGCCTTTCATTGTTTCGTAAAAATTATTTAATATTATTTGCTTATTTAATGATTTTTGAAACAACCCCTACATAATTAATTTTCCCATTAAAAAATTATTTAATGTACCAAAAATTTTATAAGTTATGTAAATAGTCTTCAGTCTTCCAAATAAATTTGATTAATGTAATACACGAAAAGGTATTCCTTTCCTACCTAATTTGTGGGAATATATAACAACAACAACAAAAAAGACATTTCATTATCTCAAGGAAATGTTTAAGGAAATCAAAAACTATAGGGTAGACTAATTTTAAACGCCAGAATTGTCACATGGATACTTCGAGTTGTAAAATGAATTCAAAGAAAGAAATAAATCGAATCACAAAATTTATATTTCGGAATTTTCTTGTAATTCATCAAGCAGTATACAATTCGGTGATTAGATAAAGTAAAAAAGTGTACAGTACAATTATTCAAAAAAATATTATAATGTCACTGTCATTGATATCATTGAGAATTTCATAAGAGTTGTATATAGTGTGTAGGATTGGATTATTAAATGTCTAGCAGCCGATTATTAATATTTGTTCTATAATTTTACTCATCATTTCTAATTACAAGAAAATCAAATATACTATATTCTATCAGATTAATTCTTAGGACAAGCACCAAAATCAGATGTCTATTACTAAACGAAAGCTTACTACAATTATTTGTGCAATATATCATCATTTCAATAGGGTGAGAAAACACCGGAACATTTAATGAAAACAGTTTCAGTAAAATAAACTAAACAGAAGAAGTAAAAATCATAAGTAAGTATACTTGTAAGTAATTATTAATACTAAAATACTCCGAAAAACTAGGCCATAAGTAACAAAGCTAAAAAACAAAAGTTTTTATTTCGTCACAGGCTCAGCCAATATATAAACATTTATCACTCAATCTTTTTTCAGGAGTTAAAACACTTAATTGACAATTGAAATAGATAGAATTAGAATTTATTTCACGCAGCATTCTATAGGTAGCTCAAATCTGCCCTATTCAGTTGGGTGTAAGGGAATAAGCAACAAATCAATAATTCATATATTACAATTGGTTCTCTCAACCAAATAATTTGAAATTGATTATCTCATCTTTATCAATGGACATATATCATAACTTAAATTCTGGAACCATGAGTATAGTGATATAATCAATAACGTTATTTCCATAATTTATGGAAATACAACCTTATACACTAAAAAAATTTAACAAGATAAATTTATTTGTATCTTGGTTAAAAAATCTTATTGAAGAAAAGCATCGGCTTAGAAAAATACTAAAAGTACACCCTTCGAACTATTGGGTCGTTAAATTAATAAATGAAGCAATCAAAACAAGTAAAAAAAACTTATACACTAAAATTACCAATTGTGGCTCTGACAAAGCTAAATTATGGACTTATACCTAATAAAATGACTGGTAGAAATATCGACCCTGATATTAATTTTTTAATAAACTCAAGTAATATCAAACTTGAAGAACCACTACAAATAGCTGAAAAGTTTAATAATTATTTTGTTAGTGTAGATTTGCTATTGCATAATCTATAGCAGTTTCACCAAGAGACACCATATATGTTTTTGTTACTTTGTGCAGGAACTGTACGCAATTTGACTTCGCAATTATCAATGAAGAAGTAGGTATTAAAAACTATCATAGATCTAAACAATAAAAATTCAATTGGTCAATTGGATGGTATGCGATGCCCACAGCACTTATTAAAAAATGACAAATAAAGTTTGCTAAATTATTATTGTTACTGTTTAATAAAATAAGAACGAATTGGTTCTACATCTTTAAAAATTCAGAATCTAATAAAATATCAATCTGGAAAAACGGTATTACTATTCATTAAAGATCGGTAATTACACAATTATAGTTAAGACATAATATAACATAATTTGACGTAAATCAGAATTTTTCCGACTTAACAAATTAACTTTAAATTCTTCAAAGACAAAAATTATTAATTTTAAATCCCCTATGAGAAGCATATAGATAAATTAAATATTAGAATCCGTAACACTTTTTTAGATGAAATTAGATTTTTATGAGTTTAGATAACAGATTAAGTTGGCAAGTCCATATCAATACACTAGAAAGTAAACTTAGCTCGTGAAATAAAATATAAAAACAAAATACCAACTGAAATGAAGGTAAAAATGTATTACGCTCTTGGCCATTCTCAACTGTCATCTGAGGGCACAAGTATATGGGGCTGCAATAAAAATTTAGCTATATAATACCAGTTAGACTATATTCAGAATTACAATTACGGGATCAAGGCTATGTATAAGACTCTACACATGAGAGAAAGAATATCTATAATGTCTGCTTCTAGGCAATTATTATAAGATAAAGTTAAATACCATAATCTTTGTCTATTAAACATTTTTGATAAACTTTATAATGTACTTTTTTCTATTTTCATATGTTTTTTATTTGAACTCATCTTTCTTATTTAGAACTATTTTTCTGTTATTTAAATATTGTTACGTTTTTCTTTACTTTTAATTAAATTATTAGGCATATTTTAACATCCCTCTACAAATTTTGTCTATGTTTGTATAATATGTTCTTCCCCGATCTTTCAATAGTCTGTTGTTATCAGTAATATTTCAATGAGTCTGAAGACAGTGAATTGAATAGGAGTTCGTCTGGTTGAATAAACCCCTATTCAAGAGTAGAAAATTTTTTGTTTGCTATCGCTACACATTCGCACAAAATTTCTTATGCTGTTTTTATACTCAATCTAATTTTCTGTACAAATTAGTAATTTACGAGCTCGTGACAGTAAGCTGTAATGGTCGGTATGAATTGAAATTTTTGCCTCCGATTTACATGAGATCTTTAGATGGTTTATTTAAGTGAGACAGGAAGAGCTTAGTTTGTTGATAATCCTTTTTTGTTTGGCAATGATGGTTTAATCCAGCTAACCTTAAAGCTTCATTTTAACTTATGGAATACCGTTCAAAATTTAATGATATTCAATTTCACTTTGGCCCGGCACCCAAATGAATAAAACACTATTTGAATGTGCTTTCTTCGAGAATAGTATGCCATTTCCGAATAAAATTAAATTTTATTTTAGCTACTTGTAGGGCTTAATATGTATGCTGCTTGATGTTTCGATAGAATACATATTTTTTTGCATTCTGTGTAGTACTTTTTTATCTAAAAAATATATATATTTTCTATTCTACAGCTGCTTTTATACCACATTGCATGTTTCTCATGTTTCTGCTTTGAAGAAGACTATTGCCTACGCTTTTCTAAGCTCTTTATACCTTAGAATAAAGTCCATATGCTGTATCTATGTCCATTAAACACAATTAGATTCAGGATCCATAAGGTACAAATTTAGATCATTTTAAAAGAGTTATTTTTAAATACAATTAATTTTGTACAAATAAAGATACAAGAGAGAGAGAGAGAGAGAGAGCAGAATAAATATCAAAAAAAATATAAGTAAGTTGATTAGAATTTGATATTTAGCATTGCATCACGTTTACATTCAGAAGTTGATTGCGTTAAAAGAAGAAAATTAATTTAGATTTTACATTAATGAAAATATTTATTAACCTATCGGGTATATTTGTTAATCAGTTTCAAACTAAGTTGGACCAGAATATATATTTTTAATTTATTTGTTTCGGCTGGTACACTACAACCTTACTACCATTTTACATCTATACTGGTATAGATTAACTAAAATATTTATTTCACAATTTTGAGTAGAGTAGATCATAATGTAATCTGTTAAAAACGAGTTTAAATTTTTATAAAAACTAGTTTTCTAGCGTTAGAGTAAAATTTTTGTATTATTGTCGAAAATAGTCGAATATTTTCCTTTTAATTGTACTGATATGCTTATCATACAGATACAAGTAGTTCGTCTACTACTTGCAGACTTCTTTAGTGTTTTGTACTCGACAGCATATCAGTAATATTAAAAGGAAAATATTCGACTATTTTCGAGTTTAAAATCTTTAGAATATCTGAGGTATCATTATATATACATTACATCTTATCTTATATAATACGGTCGATATAGCAAATATCTATGTGCTGTACTAAGAATATTTTTATTATGATTGAATAAATTATTTAATATAAATTTTCTCCATAAGTACCTATACTTACACTAAAAAAAAATTAAAATTCTAATCTTCTTCAACTCTATATGGACAACTTATTATTGTATAGCTATAGATCAAGTATATGTTTTGAAGTATTGAAATTTTAGGTACCCTTTTTTGGGAATTTTTTTTATTTCGACAATAAATATGTATCTATAACTTTTATCCAAAAATATGTACATCAGAAATTAAATTTATTTTATGTTAATTTATATTACATTAGAATAAAATAAAATGTTAGTATTGAACATACACATTATATTATGTATAATTATTATATAATCAAAATGAAACTTAACCAGATAATTTATTCATCGCTATTTATTAGGTATTACTTTTATTGTAGTAATTCAAATCGAAGTCAGTAAAACTACATGAATACATATATATATATATATATTGGGTCCAATTCCAAAAATAGTAAACTGATAAGTATAATCTACAGATATATTCTATTCATGATATATAACTTTAAAAACACATACACAAAATTAATACATTTTTCTCCTGAGTTTAGGTCTTTCTTATATTCAATAATCATAATATTGTCTTTGAAAATACATAAAACATTAACAAACCGAGCCATTACAGAACTGAATTAAAAATATTCTATTGAATTTTATATTAAGCTCGTTGTACCCGGTCCACGTTGTAGCCCCCTTTCCAAAAACAGTTATTTTAAATGCTTTATCCGTTTTACTTTGTCCGATCTTTATTTATCTGATGACTTTGCTTTGCTTTGCTATATTCTGGTTCACATAGCTGCCATAATATAAATCCTTGAACTCTTCAAGAATATTTAAAAATTACAGACCTAATAATGGGTGTTTAGGTATACTCTCTCAAAAATAAACAAACATGTCTTTTACTGTTTTTTGGTTTTGTTTAAGAGTCTTGTACAGATGCAAAGTCGTGGTGGATTGATGTGCGGTGGCATACCTGGCAAATCTAACAGTGAACTCCGTTGGGTAATTGAAAACTTTGTCTTGATTCATCATAGTTTCGATGGTCTTGCCCTTGCTCGTTCGTTTGAGAAGAACGAGCTTGAGCAGTTTGTATTCGAACAGTTTCTAATCTTGCTTCCCTATCTCGTCTGTTTTTGAAGTTCATAATAACTTTTTCTTTCATGCTTTAGATGTAAGTCGATCAATCGCTTTCCGTTTGGGGGGCATAACTGTCGACGATATTCGTAAATGAATATTATTAATTGGTTTTTGCTGGACATTTTTATTTGCAGAAAATGAATATAAAATAATAAAAAATAACAATGAACTTCGGCAAATAAAAAATTTATAATTTGTTAATTATTTTAGAATTTCATTTTTTGAATAGTAAATGCATGTTAGTCAGTTTTTAGAAAATATAATTTTTTTATGAATGTTTTTGAATAATTCTTGATTATTTGTATGGCACCTATTCGAACTAGACCAAATTTTCGAAAATGGCAAAAGACATGTTTGTTTATATTCGAGAGTACCTAAGGTGCCTATTACACATCATTCTTTTCATAAATGTTTTCGTCCATATATTGACAATATATTGATGAAAAGAATGAGGACCGATGACACATCAATCATTCACTCATCAATATTTTTATCCAAATTTTGATATTTTGCAAGGACATACTGTGGAAGTGTTCTGAATATATTGATAATTTCGAAACATATATAAATATAATTTCTATAGGAATGATTTTGACTATGTTGTGTATAAAAAACAACAAATTAATTTTTTGCCCATTTTAATAATATATTAATTGTTTTTTTACAATAATTGCTATAATTGTTACAATTAATATAAAAATTGTTTTTTTTAGAATTACATTATAAATTAATATTATAACCTTATCTGAACATTCCCCGAAAAGCAATTTTTTTAATTCCGATGATTTTGACAGCATGATTGATGGGAATTTTGACTGCATGATTGATGAAAATAGAACCACCATCAATCATTTCTCATCAATCAACGGTCAGTGATTGACAAAATATTGAGCATAATGATTGATCATACATGTGTAATAGGGCCCTAAGTACCAATTTTCATGACTATAACGGTTTCGGTTTTTCAAATATTCGTGACAGTTGCTAGAAGTTATATGACAGTACAAGTTTTTAGGTCTGTAAGACTATTGGTTTTTGATTTATTCATAATGAGAGCTAGGAGTTGTATGCAGGTACCCGAACCTGTCCGACATTTAAAAACATTTTAGGCCAGAAACTTTTGCGGCGCGGAAGTGTGCTCAACAACTACTCAAAATTTCATGACAATCGGATGAATGGTGTTGTAATGCATAAAAGATAAACACACATACATTGATTTTTATAAATGTATATAGATTATAAATGATACAAAATATTAATGGACCTGAATTAGAAAAGTTAATTTAATTAATTAGAACGTATAAAAAAAATAACATAAAAGGTACCTACCGACCTCCTTAGAAAGCTTAACAAAACTCGCAACTGATATATTCCGTTTTTATTAAAATTCTGTTATTTTAAGCGCTCTAAGAATATTTCTTTTCTGCAAATACAAACTTTACCACCTGGCTATCTTTAATCCATGTCCAAAAAAGTTTCTTTTGGTCAACAAATATTCTAGTTTTTTTTACTAGCAAGCACATGCAAACTAAAATAAATTTTAACATTCAGACAAAGCAAGTTTAGCAATTATAATTTTTTATATGTATTTAGAGTTAATGAAAAACAAAATCAACAAAAGCTGGACATACTAAATTTTATCTTCCATAAATATAAAACAAAAATATTGTTGGAGCTGCAACCTGCTTCGGGCTTCTTTAGCAGTCATTATAAGAATTACATACGCCTGAAGCAGCTTTACAATGTTGATACGCATTTCAAGTTTTCTGTCTTATGTGTTGTGGTAGTGTTGTAGAGTGCACTTTAATCTACATTTTCATGTTTGTCTTCTACTTTAGTTTCAATTTACTTCTTTATCATTAATATCTTTGAAGCTCATAAAATGAACAGTAATGAAGCTCCTTAATAAGTCAATCATGCAAATATTTTAAATATCGTTCTAACTAGGTCTACCCAGTAATCGTATTACAATATAACATCTACACTACACCGTATGACCATAATCTGATGCTCTATGCCATTGCCAACCATTAACCAACCTGATGTTCTCTGGTTCCCTACATAATAATATTCTGAAATGTTTTCTGAAATGAAGTCCTAATGTGACATAATATTCATATCCTGATCCTATCCTGATCAAACTCACATTACTTTACACCATCAACATATTTTCAAATATATTTTAATTCAAACTCATTATAGTCGTCATCATCAAACTGTTCTCATTGCAGCAAGATTAAGACAGATTTGGATGATGTTTGTCTTCCATTTTAATTTCAATTTCTTTCTTTAACTTCTTTACTTCTCTTTATTATCGCTATCACTATCTGTTTGTTTTTACCACAAATATTTACCACATTTACTGTGTCACTCTAAAAATTAGAACGTATACCTTTTGACGTGCCAAAGACTATCCAAATTTTAACGTACCAAAGGCTATATGCAAACATTGTTTACATAGTCTTTGTTACGTAATTTTTGCAGTTTTAATTCCTATTAAACAAAAATTTGATTACTGAAAAAAACTCTTGGAAAGTTCAACACGCTACACTCCTATACAGTTGTCGGAATAAACCCAAAAATATTTTAACTTCTCAATTATGAATATTGAAAGTGGAATTTTCACTCTAAACTGAAGAATGAATGTAACGAGAATAATAACAAAAATAAAATTTACTATGGGGATTTTACCGTTTAAATAATAAAAACGACCTCTTTCATGACAAAATAAATGTTGATAAAATATCCAGATTCCAGATGTAAGAATATATATACGGTAACAATTTTTCAGAATTTCCCAAATAAAATATTTAAATTCAAATTTTCATATTTTATTCGCAAACACCTTTATATACTGACATAGGATAATTTCATTTAAGCGTTTTAGTATATGTATATATATATATACATTCAATTTTAACTTACTAAACTTGCAATTTAAACCTCATTTAACTGGCAAATACAATTTGTTTAACATACAGTTTTTGCTATCTCTTAATATATATCTAAATAAATGTCTTCTCAAAGTATAATTTTAATATACACACCCACCATTATGACAACATCATACATCTCAATCGTAAAGTAAATACATTTTCAAATGTTTCATATGAAACAAAATTCTAATTGAATTTTAGTTTTAAAACAATTTCAAAACAAAACTTTAAAGAAAATCCACTCAATCAATATTTACACAACTGGCAGCATTGATATAAGATGAGTTTTATTTTGATCTTATTTTTATTGCTACAAGAGGCGCTGTAGAAATGAGAAGCGTGTTTTGATTATTTTTTGTAAATTATAAAATTTAAAAGTAAAACTACCTATCACTTCTACTAATCAATAGATGGCACCGTACCTTAAGCAAAAAAAAGTTCTGTTTTAATTGAATTCTTCAAAACTGTTATACAGTTAATTTTTTTTCAATTTTATTTGTCAAACATGGTTAAACATTTTTTTAAATACATTACATAACTAAGTAGATATTTTAAATTAAATGAAATTAAAATAATTATATTAATGTATTAATTTATTTTATTTTTACAGAGAGTTAATTCTATGATATTAAATAAATTACTGAAAAATAGAGCTTGCTTGAATTTTTTACTTCGACTTTATAAAATAAATGAAGTTTTTATTTTGTTTTTGTTTTTTTCGTTTTTGACAGCAGGTCCTTATTTTTGACAGTATTTTTTCAGTTTTTATATTAGGCCAAAAATACAATCGAATTATTTGTTTTTAAAATAGAATTTTGTTGCACAAAATTTAAATTGTATAAAATTGCAGTAACTGAATGTGTGTATGGAAATTTTGAAGTGTTCAGTTTTTTATTTTTTTTACTTTACAAATATTTACAACACAAAAGAATCTGCGTTCAAATATAATAAATGAATTGAATTGACAGTTTAAAAATATAGAGACTTGACTAATTGTACTCGTAGATTGATTTTAACTTCTATCAGAAAGTAATTATTTCTGCTTCTACCTACACATGTACATATGTTATCTATATAAATATATATATATATATATATATATATATATATATATTTTTATAAATAAATTTGAAAAGAGTACCTATGGCTATATAAAAAAATAATTAAAATAAATTGTGTTATAAAAATGTTGTTATCTATATTTTTTTATATACCTAAATTATAATTTATTATATTATACTAGATTTGCTGTTCCAATCCAAAGCAGTTCCATAGCTTGGAAAATCAATTTTAAATTCAAAAGAGTTAATCTATGCTTTACAAATAAAAATTGATTTTTATTATTCTGTTCAATTTTAATTCAGTTTTATGAATCTTTTAATATATTCAGTTATATATACTTCTTGAAGGATGTGCGCTGGTGTAATATATAGATTATAGGGCATTAGGTTGGATTATATTATTCAATTAAGTTGTTGTAAAGACACATTCGACAATTAAAACAATTAGAATATCAGTAGATTCAATCAAATCGTTTCGAGTGGTGTAAATGTTAATTTCGTTTAAGTTCATAAAACTATCAGTAATGAACCCTCTTAATATAAATCAATCACCGATATTTGAATAATTGTTTTAACTATAGGCCTATATTAATCGTATAAAATAGTTGAGATCGATAAACCGGTTTGTCTATCCTCTGATGTTCATCATTAACAAATTATAGCGTTGCTATAAATAGAGAAATAATTTTTTTTATGCAGCGAAGTTAAACCAATTCAAACCCAGTGTTTTCTCGATACAGTGGTAGGCTAAATCAATTACACACTCAATAAATTTTAACATTTTTTTTTTGTTTTTCTTTTCTAAGGACGGAATCGCCGGGTGAGTTCTTAAGTGTCCAATATCATACATTAAGCACTTTTTGATTTTTTGATTGATCTAAACTAAACTTGATGCGTTCTTTCTAAATTTTTAATCAGTTTTGTTCTATCTATAATAGTTTTTGAGATATTTAATTTTGCTTTTGTTCAATATCATACAAAGGGAATTTTTTTTTTTACATTTATAGTGCTTAAGTGTCCAATCTGCAATTAATATGCTATTGGACAAAAAATGTCAAAAATTATTTTACGTTTGAGTGAGTAATTAAAATTTTGTGCTTAAGTGTTCTATTTCAAATGAAGTTTTTATATAGATCAAGGCAAAGGCTTGTTTTTCTTGAGAGAGTTTTATCAGTGTTAATGTGAATGAGAATAATCGGAGAGCAGTGCTGTCGAAGTATTTGTACTGCAATCTTAGCAGCTGTACTCTGTACTGCAACCTCACTCTAAATATCAAGGAAGTACTGCAATACTCAATTAAAGATTTTTTTTAAATTATTAATTTTATTTTATTTTTTGTATACTAAATGTTTAGTAATTTTGTGTAAATTTTTTTATTACACAATAGGTAAAATAAAAGACAAATTTCTAGCTTTAATTCAACTAACAATAATTTTGATTGTTATTTTGATTGGTATTTAAAATTTGAATTTAAAAAAAAATGGTATAAATGAAGAAAATATGATAGACTTCGCTGCTAATAATACATCTGTCATGATGGGAGCTAAAAGTGCAGTTAAAGCATTTTTTAAAAAACATAATCCTAATCTTTATTCTATGGGAAGTATTTGTTACTCAATCAATTTGTGTTCTGTTGCTGCTTCAAAAAAACTGCCGAATAATTTAGAAAAACTGGTTCGAAATATTTATTACTTTTTTTTCTCAAAGTCCGAAACGCCAAGGAGAATTCCGTGAGCTTCAAGAAAATTTTGATACCAAGCCTGTGAAAATTCTGAGATTGGCTGAAGCTCGATGGCTTTCCTTATAACAAATAATAACAAGAATACTATCTCAATGGAATAAACTACTTTAGGTTTATTTTTTATAATTTATAATTTTTTTTATACACATTGTGATTTGTTTTTTAGTTTTAGCGCTTTAGTTTAGACTGTTTTGTTTTATTTTTATATTATTTAATTAAATGTGTTTGAATGAATTAAATAATGTTTCTCCTTAATATTGAAAGTCTTTGTTAGTTTTATTTTTTGTTCCCAAAACTTGAGAAAAATGTTTAGTTTAAGTTCTTAAGTGTCCAATATCAAATGAAGTTTTATTAACTGTGTTAATTCCCCATAAGATATTGGACATTGAAAAATTTTTTTTTTTCAAAATATTTTTCACCCATACGTTTTTGTCCAATATACATTTGTGCTATTTTATCAAATTTCGAATATCAACAGAAATATATATTTTTTTTAAGAAATCTAAACATAGTATTTCAAAGCTAACAAATTACAGATTCTGTCACAAAAAGTTTGATTTTCTATATCCTTACAAAAATATGTAAAAATTGCTTTGAAACTTAAAATGCGTTTTTTTTTCATTTCATTTTTCGGTATATTGGACACTTAAGAACTCACCCGGCGAAATGTGTTAAAACAAACATTGGGAATCAATTTCACAAAGTGTTCTTAAATTAAATTTAAATTTTCGACTGAAAAAAATCTCAAATGACTCAGGTAGGTTTCTTTTGCTATGTCATCCGGCAATTACTTTTTATTACACATTTGGTTTCATACGGCAGAATTAATTACACATTATTGCATTTTGATCTATTGAAGTGAATAAGTGCATTTTTTGATAGCGATTAATTAATTTTTCTTTTTGAATTTGTATTCTAATATTTAAAAGTGACGAAGTGCAGCTCTTAATAGAGTTTCAAATAATTTTATTCTGTTAAAATTACTGATCCATTTTTCATCCATAATACCGTAAGACAAACAAAATAAATATTGAAAATCTCGCAGAAGTTGTTGCTCAACACTAGTTCGATTGCTGGCAAAAATTTATGGAATTTCATTTAAAACTGTTTAGAACCTTGTAAAGAAAAAGAAGAATACGGTAGCTTAAAAAACAGGAAAAGATCTAGTAGGAATGAAGTTGTTACTAAAAGACCGAAAGAAGGCTATTACAACATGGTTAAGTAATTTTTTTTTTTTTTTTTTATATTATAGCCAAAACTTAGATTTTGAACCTGTTGACCATTTGAAAAAGGAAAGGATAGTTAAAGGAAAGGAAAGAAAAAGGAAGAAGAAAAGTTTTGTGGGAAAGAGCGAACAATGTTGTTAATATTCGTCTTTTATTTATTTATTTATTTATTTATTTCGAGCTTAATTCAAGCAAGTTACAATAAATCATACTTAAATTAAATTTATAAACTAAAAATTAAACATTCAAAAAAGAATTAATAAAAAAAAAAAATAACAAAATCTTATATTTAACAATAATTAAAAAATAAAAATGAAAAACCTTCAATTAAGAAGACAGGTCAAAGATTAATCAAAAATAAATCAGTTACACAAATACAGATTATTTTTTAATGATTGTTTAGTTAGGGAAAAGTTAATATGGGGTTTGTATGCATTACAAAGAGACCTCATCCTATTAATTGGTTCATATTTACCATAATTAGTCCGATGGTAGTGCAAATTAAACATATTAGCAGTTCTTAGTCTAGAATGAAAACAATAATTAAGTTTAGCAAACAATTGGGGAGACGAAATGTTGCCTTTACTTAACTCAATTAGAAATACAATGTCAGCAACTTTACGCCGTTTTTCAAGGGTATTAAGATGAATTAAATTTAGTCGATGTTCATAAGGAGGTAATCTTAAAGGATCCTCCCAAGGAAGAAGGCGTAAAGCATATCTAAGGAATTTTCTTTGAACCGATTCAATTCTATCTATGTTAACAAAATGGACACCAAACCTGACTAACATATTCTAAATTAGGTCTAACCAAGCAGATATAGAGGGATTTTAATACATACGGATCTTCAAATTCTCTAGCCCAACGTTTAATAAAATCGAGCATAGAATTGGCTTTGTTTAAAATATCTGAATAATGGAGATGGAATGAAAGTTTAGTATCGAAGAGTATTCCTAGGTCTTTAATTGATGTAACCTTTGGAATACTTTGCAGCTATTAAAAGAATATACATAAGAAATTGGGCATAATCGTCGTGTAAAAATAATATAAGCACATTTATTGACATTAAGCTGCAGATTATTATACGAACACCAACTATAGAAACGATTCAGATCAGCTTGTAACGCTAATGCATCCTCTAAATTAACAATTTTTTTATAAATTTTCATGTCATCGGCGTAAATTTTAATATGACTATTAATTAATAGAGATGAAACATCATTAATAGAAATAATGAAGAGTAAAGGACCGAGATGACTACCTTGAGGCACACCTGTGGGAGCTTCGAACTCAGTGGAAATTGACGATCTAAACGAAACACTATAACTACGACCAGAAAGGTAAGAATGAACCCAATTAATAAAGTAACTAGGAAATCCTAATATATTTAACTTAAAGATGATAATGTTATGTGGAAGCAAATCAAAAGCTTTGCTGAAATCTTTATATATTACATCCGTTTGAAACCCATCTTCCATGTTATTAATAAAGGTAGATGTTGACTCAACAAGATTAGTAACAGTAGACTTAAGCTTTACAAAGCCATGTTGAAAAGATGATAAGAAACAAGTACAATGATCATAAATAGAATCAAATACAATAAGTTCAAATAGTTTAGGTATAGAAGAAAGTTTAGCAATTGGACGATAATTACTTACATTTTTTTTTAGATTTTTTTTGTGAACTGGTCTAATTAGGGCAGTTTTCCAGATTGAAGGAAAGATACCAGAAGTTAAAGAAGAATTGAATAATACAGAGAGAGAGAACCACATAGTGAAGAAGAACATTTATTTAAGAATAGGTTAGGGATGCCGTCAGTACCAGGACTAGGATTATTATCAAGCTTAAACCTCTGTGAGTCATAAATAAAAAATCCTTCTCTCATTGGGAATGCTTCGATTGGGACGCGATTCCACAATCGAGATGTTCTTACTATAAAAGAATTTCCATAACCGGATTTAAACCATCTAGGAATTTCCACTGTAAAAGCGTGGGCACTTGATGCCTCTCGTGTTATGCGATAGAATTGCTTGAGAGGAGGAAGAAGTGACTTTAGTTACTCGAAACAAGTGCCAACACCAAGTAGATATCTATAAAATAGAGTAAGTGCTCCAACAATACGAAGATGACCAAGTGGTATAAGGGATGAGGTCACATTTATGTCGCCTATAAGACGAATGGCGCGGTTTTGAACTTTGTCCAAACAATAAAGCAGTTTTTGGTGCACCTGCCCATAAATGTGAGTTATACTCGAGCTTGGGTCGTATATATGCTTTATAGATTTTTAAAAGGTCTCGAGATGAAAAATAAGTTTTGGAGCGGCTCAAAAATCCTAAACATTTTGCGGCGCTTTTCGCAATATCGAAAATATGCTCATTCCAGTGCATATTTTGATTCACTCGCATCCCGAGAATGTTCAAGCCTTTGGGTCGCTGAATAACTTCATTTTTAAGCCGGAGAATTGGTTCGAATGTTGTTAGCTTGTTACTAACAAGACAGCTTTGAGTTTTTGAATTGTTAAACTCGACTCTGTTTGCTCTACCCCAGTCGACAATTTTGGCTAGGTCGTGATTGAGTGCTCCAGCCATCATTGTTCTTTTGGAGTTGACTGCTGAAGCTGTAGCATTATTTGTTTTAAGAAAATCATATAATGCTACTAGAGTGCTGTCATCAACAAAACTATGGATTGGATTTAAAGTTAATTTGAGAAGGTTATTAATGAAAATGAGAAATAGGGTGGGTGAAAGGATGGAGCCTTGTGGAACACCAGCATTGATTTGAAGTTGGTCGGAAAAACTACCGTCAACTGAAACTATGATAGATCGATTTCAGAGAAAGCTTTCAATCCATTTAGAAAAGGTTGGACCGAGGCCTGCAGCATTGCATTTTGTTATAAGAGCAGAATACCAGACTCGATCGAAAAGCTTTAGATATATCAGAGCTACAACAGCAGCTTCACCAGATTGATGAAGACTGGTGTTAAGCTTTTCGCAGAGGCATGTCATGAGATCACCGGTGGAACGCTGAGCTCGAAAGCCGTATTGACTATCATGAATTATACCTCTACTATCAAGATATTTCTTCAACTTTTGATTGATTAAGATTTCCATCATTTTGGAAATAATGGAATTAATAGCTATGGGTCTATAGTTCGAAGGATTGCTTTTGTCACCTTTTTTAGGAATAGGATAAACTTGGGCAACTTTCGAATAGGACGGGTAAGTTCTAAGGGTAATTAAAAAGAAAATTCTGATATAAGCCCAGTTAAAGTTGTTTTTGGGTCAGCAAAAATTATTGGAAAAAAGTGGGAGTGAACGATCAATACGAAGAATATGTAAATATTCTAATATTCAATGAGGTGCGTAAAGTAGTAAATATTTCACCACCAAATTTTTCAAAACGTGAGGCTTTTGCTCCAGAATATGTTAATGAGTCGTTGGAGTACCGATATAACGTATTGTGGACAGAGGAAAGTTAATTTATATTCCACGGAAGCTCTTGAAAAAAAATAAATTCATCTTCCAAAAGAGATAAAGTATAAAGTGGTTTAATCATTTGATTCCCATGGCGATGGAAGGGTTATTTCTTGGGGATGCATTTACTACTATGGCTGTGGAGCTTTGTTTTCAACAGATGCAACATTATTTCAATGTGGTTATATTAAAATATTAAATAAACATGCTTTCACTTAAGGAGGCAGAATATTTCCTGATGATTACTGCTGTTTCCAGCAAGATAATGCTTCATTTAATAGAGGTTGCATTGTAAAACTATTTCTGAAAGGTGTCGAACTGAACATTCTAACTTGGCCACCGAAGAGCCCTGACTTAAATGTTATAGAGAACATCTGCGCATTTATGAAACAATGAAATGGAAACATATCGATAAAAGCAGAAAAAAGCTGAAAGGATTGAAAAACATTTTTTTTTTATTTTTGTTTTACGGCTGTCACCTAAATTTTTCATTCGCCAAATTGTCGAACGTATTTCATTCGCTTCGCTAATTATGATCGCATGACGGCGAATTTTCCTACTTATACGTTCGATTCGAGAATCATGATAAGGGTAGTAATTACTTTTGCCGGGTACCTGTGTTGCGACTACCTGTGTCGTTTGAGATTTTTTTCAGCCGAAAATTTAAATTTAAATTAAGAACACTTTGTGAAATTGATTCCCAAAGTTTGTTTTAACACATTTGTAGACTCCGTCCTTAGAAAAGAAAAACAAAAAAAATGTTTAAATTTATTGAGTGTGTAATTAATTTAGCCTACCATTGTATAACACAATTGAATGATTTTCTGTCACACCTTTCATTAATTGTCATAAGCTTTAATAAATCTTCTTTTTGCAAAATAATTTATTAGTTCCTATACATAATAATATTATTATGTGTCTTAATGTGACATAATATTCATATCCAGACATTTTCAAATAAAAAAAATTATGTTCAATTTCAAACTTATTATAATCGTCAACATTAAAATGGTCTCATTGCAGTATGAATGAGACACAGACAGTTTGACACACAGACAGTTTATCAATCAGAACATATCAAAAGTAAAAGAATGTAAAAAGGCGGGCTTAGAGGGCAGGCCTATAAAGGAAAAATAAAAATTATATGTTTCGCTATACTATATGCTATAAAAAATGATTGCTCCGATTGTACTCAATATCCAAAAAACTTAACATGATCATCTCTGTGTATAAATTAATCTCTCGGTGGTTGCAAGAGAATCCATACAATCTAAATTGGCTATAAACGTTGAAATAATTTATGAAGTTATTCTGTTTAAGTATTTCGAAGTAGACTTTTAGTTCAGAAAGCGGTTGGAGTCCGAATTCTTGAACGATTTAATATGACAAAAACAAACACATAAGACAAGCGCTGCAAAAGGGAAAATATATAAAACATTTTGTTCTCCTTATTATAACGCTTTTATAAGAGCACATATTGCCTACTTCCACACTTCATTCCCCCTTTTCTATAAACTAATTTTGCTAATAGAAAGGGGGAATGAAACGAAAGGAAAAAAGTGATGAAAGTTGACCCGTGTGGAAGTAGGCATTAAGTGATAGAATTTCGAGTGTAAGTAAGAAGGACTTGTGACAATCTAGATATGGTAAGATCGATATAAGTCTGAAGACAAGTTTTTAGAATGCAAATGCATTACAAAAATTCAACGCAAAGCAGATCCGTAGACAGATCACCGAATTGTAAATATAGAATGTTAGACATAAATTTCTCAAGCAGTTACCTATTTGGTAATAAAAACAGGAAATTAAATATATATAACTTTAACTTTAATATCCACCTATATCTATAACTTTTTACACCTATAACCTATAAATTATAACAATATTAACGAAAACTACATTTAGATCTTCCATTTCAATTAAAATTTTAAAAATCATTGTAACATAGTGATAGTATACCTAGAACTTCAGTTTTAATTTCCACTTCAACTTGGAGATCAATAATTGAAGACGGAAAACGTGAGACCGAAATAAGCTTAAATACTAAGTCAATTAAGATGTTACTGAGTTTTGCAGCTACAACCTTACAACAATTTGTACCATAAATATTTGAAATATCATTTAAATTTTGCAAAAAATTGCGATAAATATTGGAGAGTTGGAAACGGAAATGTATTGAAAAAAAAACAGTAATTAAATATAATAGTTACTTAATATAATTCCAACTATAAAATTGTATCCCTTTCTAATTTGAATATTATTAATAAAAATAAAATTTTCCAATTAGAATTCATGTGCAATTTAAACCTTCCTATTACATTTCTCTCAATTGCCTTAATGGTGAATCTGTAATACCTACCATTATTAGTGGTGAATATAAAATTCTTATTTAAAATTGGTGAATTCACACCATATCAATGCACTTTTTTTACCTCCATTAATATTCCTTCATTATTTTGATACCTACAAAAAATATGAAAATATTATAATATATTTGATTCAATCACAGAGACATCTTGCAGTTGGAAATTTAAACTTTTCAGATAAATTTTGAATAAAAAATTTAAAAATATTTTTTTCCCTTTTTTTTATTTTGTTTTAAAAAACCATTTATGTCCGTAACGTATGTACTATCAGATACTCCAGTTATAATTAAATAATTCCAATAATATAACTTTGTGGTTAATTTTTTAATTATAATAACAGGGTGGCGGTTTGAATGACATTGAGTGGCGGTTAAGTCACAAACAAATATTTTATTTATACTTTTCAGTATAACAGTATGGATGTATGTAGAAACAATCTAAATACGCGTACCGTATCTAAAATTATTAAAAGGTCGTTCAGATGAAGTTGTGCCAGTGTTGTTTATAAATGTTCGTCACTTTGTATTGTTGTAATTTTGTTTCCTTTTAGTTCAATAAATTAAATTTTAATGAAGAATAAATTATGTAGTTTCGGTAAATTGTAAGGCTTTATTAAGTAAATAAGTTAATGATATACAAAACAATTGTAAAAGCCATTTAAACTTACGTGATCCAGTTATGGTGTGTTCTCAGCCAGCGAAAATTGAAAATTTAAAACAGTTTAATTCAAAGGGAGTGAGAATTATTTTAAATATGTATCGTGGTTCGTAAATAACGCCAATATAATACAGATCAACTTGCAAATAACGTTAATTAAGAAAAAACGTTAAAGCATTAAATATCTGTTAAGCCTTGTAGATTTTTCAAACATTTGAGTATTTTCAAATTTGTGTCACTATATTGGAGTCGTTTTGTTCTATACGATCCTATATTCATTTTGCTTTGTGCTGTTTAGGAACATTGTTTTTCAATAATTGAATTTATTTTTAGTAATGTAAAGGATGATTTGTATTTAGCAGTGATAAACTACAAATTGAACCAAAGCTGTCTCACGAGTTTTATCTTCAGATAAAATCGTTGCTGAACAGTTGTAAATGTATAATAAAATATCAACAAGAATAGACATTAGAAGAAATTATAAACAGAGAAATAACAACAACAGAGAATGCAGTTAGTGCAACCTTTGACGTAGTAATTACCAAGTCCAACTGTACTCCAACAAATCGTAAGAACATTTATCAAAAACTGAAGATTGGCTGCAGATGTGGAGAACCAAGGCCAATGTAAACAAATCAGTACATGCTACTTTCATCACTATAGAACTTATAATTGCCCGGCTGTAACACTAAATAATGTCCCATTAACGTAATATGTAAACTCTATACACAGTACTTTCGTATACTTAGACGTATAAAGTGGACAGAGCATATTGTCAACAAAAACCAGCAACTTTAACAGTCTATGCTGTTTAATAGGACCTCGTTCGCAGCTATCAATGTAGTGAAAGATCAAACTATACAAGGCCGGCTTGAACAAATCTGGTATTATGGTTTAGAACTGTGGAGTACTACAATCCAAAATGCTGCGAGCAATATGTTAATGATCAATAGTTAATGTTTCGTTAGAAGTAAAGCAATTAGAAAGGACTTAAAATTATAATTCACATATATATAATGGAAATACATCCAAACGGTCTCGCATCACAGCTACATCACGCAGAAAACATGTGAAATTTAATCATTAATCAGCAGAAGATTTATGAATAGTCTAATGACAAATCCTCACTAGTACTAGTTTGATCAGAAATATGTAACTTCGGAGATGAGTCAATGGACTCACTCACAAATCCTAAAAAAAATAAAGCCAAAACAATTTATTTAATATCATCTAATAATATTCTATTATTAGATTTAAATAATATTGATTGTAAACTTAAATAATAATAATAAAAAAGGGATAGATAGATGTTATTTTGACATGTAGTGAATGACATATTAACATCTTTTTTCACTTGTATGTGTTTAACGGTTTGGTAAGGTTTCACATATTAAAATGGAAAGTTTTTTTACTGCAACGCAACAACGTTTTTATATTTTAAAATTATTTTGAAAATTAATCTTCTGCTAGCAAAACTTATATTAGAGCACTTCGTGAAAATCAGGGTATAACTAATAGCACATCTGAACAAATAATTCGAATTCGATACAAATTATTACTCTCATCGATACATTTTTGCAGTATATACAAAACGCAACTCAAAACGAAGAACTGTACGTACAGTTGTCAGTTCTCTAAATGAATGTGTTGATTAAACAAATTTGTTTATTTGTCGCTTTTTGCCAAAAATTGACCTATCCCACTGTACATGAAAATTTTGATTAAAATGTCTTAGTCTACTATACAGATCGAATTCGCTCAAGATCTCAAGCCACAAGACCATCGTTTGTGTCGTTGTTATCTATGAACTGAAAGTAAATTGAAGTTGATCAAATTTTTTATCGAAATATTTTGTTCAATAAATAAACTAATTTTTTGCATAACGGTTACGTTAAAAACAAAATTTCCGTAGATGGTGATAGTGACAATAATCCTGAATAGGCTTGACATATTTCATTATAACCTAAAATGTACTTTTTTATATTGTTTACATGTTGGAGACATTACAAGTATACATTTTTCAAAATGGGGGATGAGTTTTGTTGCCCCCAATTTTATTGTTCGAAAATGTCAAAAACACAACAATGATCAAAATCAAAAATTCATAAATAGTTTTGACAAGTCGATTATAAACTCTAAAGATGTTTGACCGTCAATTTTTTGCAGGAACTAAACGCAACCACGCATTAGTATCATTGCTACTTGAAGGAAAGTCAAATTTTTTGTTTTAATTTTAGCTGTATTGTTCCTGTTCCTAGTGTTGTTTAAAATGGCTGAAATATGAAATTAATATAAATATTTTTAAATTATTTTTTAAATTGTTGTTAAACCCATACATATAGCTATTCTTTTTTTCTTTATATAAATATTAGCTATACGTTCTACCACTATAGCCTCTTCAGCAATTTGTTTTGTAATGTTATGCTCATTTTAAAACAATAATTCTTTATATTATTTAATATACTTGTATCGTCTACTATTTTTTTTAAAATGTCTATTTTCAAACAAAATTTGCGAAAACGAATCTTCAAATTACTTTTCATAAACGTCAATAACAAATGCAAATAATTGGAAGGATCAATGACGCCAAAATCAAATGCAAAAGTGTATCTGCTATACAAATGATCGACAAAATATTGACGTTTATGAAAAGTATCAATGTTACTGCCAATGACAATCGTTACCGACTCCTAATGAATCATAATGAACCAGCTTCAAAGAAATTCATTCGGGAGTTCCACAAGGTAGCGTTCTAGGTCCAGTGTTATTCTTGCTATATACTGACGATTCTACAGTTACGTTCTACGTTCTACAGTTACGTTCACATGTCCTACAGTATTTTTAAATAGTAATGCTGTTCCTCAAACAGAAAGTGTCAAGTATCTCGGAATGCATTTGGATCGCCGTCTGACCCGGAAAAAGCACAACAACAGAAAAAGAATCCAACTAAGCACAAATTTCAGAAAATTATATTGGCTCGTCGGTAGAAGGTTTCAAATGACACTGGAAAACAAATTGCTGATATATAGGATGATACTCCAACCAATATGCACTTATGGTATACAATTGTGGGGAACAGCCAAAAAAACAAATATTGAAATATTACAATCAGCCAGAGATATCGTGATAGATTAAATAGTCATTCCAAAGTAATTGCAAGTACACTTACGAATATTACACGACATACAAGATTAGAAAAAATTTCAGTAGAAAGATCTGTAGAAATTTGTTCACTTTATTATTAATAGTATATTTATATTTTTTATTATAAATTAGGAAATTACTTTTATTGGACTGTAATTTCACATGTCTATTATTAATTAATTCATTCAAAAACATATTCATTTATTGTATTATTTTTAATTAACATACAGATTGTGCATAAAAAAAAAAAAAAAAAAAAATAATGAATCCTTTACAGATAACCCTTTACAGATTTGATTGAGTTCGATCTGCAAGACATTTAGCTTCAGTAATACAGCGATCAAAACAATTAATATATAGAAAGACAAATTTTACAACAACATTATTTCCAAAAATCGTTGAATCAATGGATCTCTTAGATTGCGTGATTTGACATCGTTGAGTTATTTATGGACATGTTCCTATAACGTTGTATTAAATATACGTTGTATATAAATATTTTATCTTTACGCCATTTTTTATGTTTTTCTTTAACCCTATTTAGTAAATAAAAAATATAAATCAGAAAAATAAACTTATAGCTATATTTAATTTCGTACTCAAATTAATAAATTTGTTAATACACAAAAGTTCATAATTTTTTAAAAATATAACAACACAAATTTATTTTTAAATTTAAATTAAAAACTACAACTTTATTGAGGACTCGCAAACACAATGAAAAAGCGAATATAGCTCTTTTCAAATTGATAAAAGAATGCCAAACCGCCATTATTCATTTTTCGAAAATTCTATTCTCAAAGCGGATGCGTTTTGCATGTTGGAACACCATCACGTTCACATAGTCCAGATAAATTCGTATTTTCAGAATGCTGGAACATGAGTGATTATTGTAAATTTACACCATATGCCCATACGCAGTACGAATGAGAATGATCATAATTGTAAATTATAATTACGGTAATATGTTTAAATGAAAATAACACTTTTCATTGAACTTTTTAAGATCTCTTTTATAGTTTAAACATGCTTCGAGCTTTCATACAACACTCCTGGTTCTGTCCTACACTTCTGGTGCCACGAGTGGGTACATTTGACAATATTTCTATAGATAAATGTGTATTGTCCAACCTTTGAATGAAACATTCACTGGACACTTGCCTCTGGTGGAAACTTGATCTCAGTTATTGTTTCTTATTTCTAGAACTAAGCAACTAAATTTCAAGTTTGTTTAATTCTATTTATTGACTAAGCTTATACTATTCATTTGTACTGGGAGTTTTCAATTTTGACTTCAATTTATAAATTTATACTATGCTAAAAAAAATGCAATTGATGAACAACTGAAATGAGCGCCACACTTCAAATAACTTATTTAGCAGTATAGTCTAAATAATTAACTTAAGATCTGTTGAAAATCTGTACTGTGTCGAGACCATTGACATTAGGTATATTTAATTAATTTTATATTAGGTATATTAGGTCCCAATAGGTATATTCAATTAATTTTATTATTATTTTACGTAATTTTAAATCAATGGGTTAGTAATAATTGGTTAAGGTGGGCTATTATATTTAGGGAAGGCACTTCACTTCGTATGAGACCATCAATATGTGGTGAAATAATTAAACGATGTAATTTTTCCCCCAATAATAAACTAATAATATTTATATACAAATCAAATCAATTAAATAAATATTACAAGATGATGCTATAAATAAATATTATTGATATATATATATATATATATATATATACGTATTGTGTAAATGTGTGTATAATATCATTAAGAAATAAATAATATTACACTTAAAATAAAATTTTTATAATTTTAAATTTAAATATTCAAAAATTTTGGTATAGGTATATCTCGATAATAAATTTAATACCCCACCCACCTTTCATTCAAATAATAAATTAAAATAATTCATTATAAACATTCCTTGATTTCATTAAAACAAAAACAAAAAAAATTAAAAAGAAAAAAATTCTAAAGAAAACAAAATACGATGTCGGCATTTCTGACCCTAAAATGGTGAAAATAATATGGGTGATTGAAAATGAAAATTTGAAGCATATATATACAAATATTTTATAGATTTTTTTATCTAATGTTTACCTGGTATATGTGTCTAATAAGTAATTTATCTATCAAAGACATAATAAAGTTTCGTTTTTAATAACCATATGTTCATTTACCTTATTATTATATACAAAGTACCTATTTGTATTATAAGGAGAAATGTATTCTTGTGAAATTTTAAGGATCTGAATAAATGATATGTTCCCTATATTTTATAAAAAACAAAAAAACAGTCTAACACGACTCTTCTAAATTAAAAAAAAAAAAATAAAATAAAAGTAAAAACAAAAAGATAAATTAAAAAATAAAAAAAAGTAAAAGACGGTTTGTGCCCATTTTGTTATGGGTTTCAGCATTCTGCTTTCCTGCTTTCTTTTGATCCCATTTTAAAATAATTATTTTCTCCTTCTTCTTCCTGATGGCTTTCATCTAAACTCGTCATCATCCTTTTTAATGACTATTCTGTGTTTTATCTTTTTTTGAAACCACATAATAATTTATGATTCTCTGGCGGTGTTGTTATTATTATTTTCTTTTTTGTTGTTTTCATTGTTTTCATTTTGAATTCTATATTTGAGATTTAAGGTTGAAAATAAATTTTAAAATAATATATAGGTACATATGTATTGCAACAAAATCAACTGGGATGAAACCAGTATATTTTATGTGTTTATATTATTATTTTAAGTAGTGTTGTGGGTCCTAAAACACTAAAATAAAATAGCATAAAATAAAACATTATAGACAAATTAATACTTATATACCTAATATCTAATATACGTATGTGTTTATGTGTAAAGAAAATCTATTAATATATATATATATATATGTAGATACAGCAATGAAGTTTATTATTTTGAAATTAAAAATGGGGTTAAATGATTTATGGAGGAAATTTTTTTCGGAACCTATTTTATATATATATATACGAAATTAGTTGTTAACATTGTTGCTTTTATGCATTTAAAAATATTTTATTATATCTCATAATTTATACAAATCTGAAGTTTTTTTTTCAAAGTAGATATGTATACATATGTTTTATGTTTTAAAAAACAATTTAAATTAAAAATAATAAAATCGTTCAGTAGTACTAAATATTTTCAGGTATTGTTAAATTTTTGCATTTCGATTTGTATAGTAATAGATAATAAAAAAGTACTCTGAACTTATAAAAATTAGTTTTTTAAGATATATTATATTAACTGTTATAACAACTGCAGGGCTGAAAGTTGCATCATGAATTTCCATATCAGTTTAAATTAGCTGAAATCATAATTAAACATAACAAGCTAAATCAAGAAATTACATCCTATTCGGATTAGCCAATTATTAATATTAATCAAAATTATTTAAAGCACTATTCTTGGAATAATTCAATGATGAGGAAAAACCTAAAATTGTAGCAGATCACTTTGGATTTGGTTTAAGAATAGTTGACATGATACAGTTAAGTCTTAAAGAAAAAAAATATTGTTCAGCGGTATTTTTGGATATTAGCCAAACTTTCGATTATATATGACTTCTTTACAAAGTCGCAAAGCACTGATGAAGGAAGTAAGTTGCTTCCGAAATATCGATATTTGCAAAATAAATACAAATGATTAGTGAAAGGAAACTCGACTTTTATTCCATAAATCTAAACATATCACTAAAAACAAATCTGATTATCAAAAACAAATATGAATTCATGATCATATCGCAAGAATTAACGGTACAGTATATATAACAACGCTTTACTTTTTTTACCTAATTTTAAATATCTTAGTTGCAGTCTAAATGAAAAGTTCTAGGATCTAGATATAATTATAAAAGATACAGAATTGAAATAGCATGAAATTCATTTTGTAAATTGAAGAAAATACTTCATAATCGTGACTTTAATCATTAGATTGAGACTGTTCTGTCATTTTATCGTTGAACTAAATAAAAAATACATAAGAGATGTGGACTTATCGATACATATTAAGAGTTTTATTGGTCGATAGGATTACAAGCGCAGATATTTTTGGAACGCTGGAGAAAAACTGAGAGTTATCACTCACAGTCAAACGCCGAAAACCAACTTATTTCAGTCATGTAACTCGCTATCTAAATTATAACATGCTACAATTATTTACTCCAAGATAAAATCAAAAGAGGTTGCGTTTAGAAGTACATAAATGTTATGGAAATAAAAACATCAAAAACTGTAGAGACCTCAGTATAATCTGTAAACTAATATGAACATAACGCAGCACAGCAAATAATAGAGAACAATACGCCACTGGGATTATTATTTCACATACGTTATATCATTGATTCTAATTGTCTAATTGTTTAATTGTCAGATGATTGATTCTAATTGTCTATCTGTAGGATATCTGTATAGGAATAGAAGAAGAAGGTAATCTGTCGACGTCTAAAGAGAAATTAAATGTTCTAATGTTTTTAGATATTAATAAATGTATAAAATACGTTCTTAAACTCCAGTTTCTTCTTTACAAATACTGTATAGTCTTCCAGGCTGAAGTCCTTGCCATAAACGCAGCAGTGAATAAAATAAAAGAGCAAAGATGGTCTAACAAAGTCATTAGAATTTTTAGTGACAGTCAGGCTGCCTTCAAAGCTTTTCAATTTGACTTCATCAAATCTAGATTGGTGGGGGAATGTTCGGAAGCCCTAAACCTCGTAGGGCTCCGAAACAAAGTACAACTGATCTGGATACCGGGTCGTAGTGGCTTGATTGCTGACGAACTAGCCAAATCATCGGCGGGAAACATTTATGGCCTGGAACCGGCAGCTGGTATATCTATTGGTAATATTAAACAATCGATAGAAAGCACCTTGAAGAGGGAAACAAACGTTCTTTGAGAGCGTATTGAAGGGCACAGAGTCTCCAAAATATGTGCACTAAGAATTCAAGCTCCAAAATAACCAACTTCCTAGTAGACTGTAGGAAGATGGTGGGCATACTTACTGGTCATAACCACATGAATAAGCACATGTGTAAATTACCACTAAGTGACGATCCAACCTGTATACACTGTCTGGAAGAGGAAGAAACCTTCACACATATTGTAGGAGAGTGCGTAGCTCTTTCAAGGCTGAGACTCAGGATGTTGGAAACCTCAGAAAGCTTCTGCAGGATAGAACCCTAAAAACTATTGACTTTTATCAAAAGAGTCGACTAAGTTGTGGGTGAAGAAGGGCATAAAGAGCTAGAAGCCTACAAGCCGGGCCTGACATATTAGGGCCACCTCCGTGATAGAAAAAAAATTACGTTCTATACACGTTAACGTTACAAATGGTATAAAATATTCATTACAATTTTTTGATAAGATATATTACTTATTTATCGTGGGATGTCTATGGTCTATCACAAGCGGAATATACTATCCACGTTCTCATTATGATCCATATTCGAAGATTCAAAATGAACCTACTTCAAAGCTTGATAAGGCAATTCACAGTCGCATTGTGGAAATATTTTGCCATTTTGGACTATCTTGGGTGTGTATTATGTAATATATTCTTCAGAGATCAGTAAATAAAAATAACTTCACATTTGCTTACGTTGTCTGTTTTTTTGTTTTTACAAATTTTGTGAGGGAAAATATTTTTCTATAATCAAAATTAAAAATTTGTGCTTACGACCATTCAAGAATCATTAATTACTTGATATCTGTAATCATGATAACTGATATAAAATAGATTTTCTTTTGCAATTCAATGCTTTTATATTACCTATTTATTATGTCATGATTTTTAAAGCTTATAATTATACTGTTTTAAGTTTAATTGTATTTCAAAGTTTTTCAGATTTGGAACCATATTCTGTTGTGAAATACTTAAAATAATATTTTTTAACATATTTTCCTTAAAAAAAATATTTTACGCAGTATTTAATAAAAATTTAAATTTAAATCCATTATTGTGTAGTGAGAAATTTTACTCAGAATCTTACTAAATCAGTTGGAAGGAACAGAACCCAAAATTTTAACATGATTAACCACAAAATAATATTCAAATTCAAATTCAATTTTCAAACTAAAAAATTTTAATATAATTTAGCAAATTTGTGTAAATTTAAAGGTTTCTGCTTATGTGTTTGCACACATGTTTCATCAAGCCTAAATAATAATTTAAAGATCATTTTTAGAATAAAATTGGGTACAACAAATTGTATAAAAAATAATATAAAAAAATAACTGATTACTGTAACAGAGCAAAACTAATCAAGTATCGAATCTTGACGATAGTTGTAATCTCAGATAATCATGATTGCTTTAATTTATTCGTATGTCACTTTGGGTCAATTTATTTGATTTTTTTTTTATAACATTTGGTTAAAATCTTCTAGCTTGTACTAGAATAGATTGCGGACAAGAAATCGTTTGTTTTAGGGTATAGGGAAGGGATATTTTAAATAAAGTTGATATTATTCTTGAAGCTTTGAAGTTTACGAGTTATGAGTATAATATGTGATTATAGACTGCTGGTTTTTGATAACACAATCATTTTATTATGTATGCTTAGTGCCCTAAAAAAACCCTCCAGAGACGGATAAATCCGAAGATATAAGAAAACAAAGTCCCGAAAATACTATAATTTCTCATGGAGGTATTTTTTGTTGGTATTCAACGTAGTCTACGCAAAACAAATATTTTTTTTCTTAATTTTAAAATAAGGACATATTTCCTTTTTTGTATCCAACATCAACGTAGGAATTTTGTTTTTCTGAGGATTTTTTTGTTGATTTAATCCGCCTCAGCATTTCCATAGCAAATTTAGAACGATACTGTTTATTAATTATTGTTTCTATTTTACATGAACAAGTCCCCATATACTTACTGTAAGGCTTTAAAGTTGGTTATTTAAATAATCAACCTATTAGATAACAAAGTTGGGTTGTATAGTTTATTTTTTAATATACTACTTATTTTGTGAATGACTTTTGATAATGGCATATTTTTTCTCTTAGACTTTGTTTATAATATTTGGTTGCTTAATTTTGTATTTATTTTGTAATTTGTTGTTGGTTAAATTTTTTTTGTATTAATTTTTATTTTTATTTTTAAATTTGTTCATTAATTTTTTGTGATACCTAGGATTATTCAAATTTTGCATAATTTTGAGCAACCGAATGACCTTAACCCATTTGTTTAAAACTTATTTTATGAAATCTGGAAATAAATTATTTTTTTGTTATTATTTATTTTTATTACTTCTAGATGTCTATAATATAGTTTAAGAGCTCAAACAACACGAAAATTTTCAATTGCAGTTCAAGAGAGAATGTCGTTTTTTGCTTTTTGATAAAACGAATAGAATACGCTTTTGAATTTTGCATAAGGACTGTTAATGGTGTACTAATAAATTTTTTACACTTATAATTAAAATTGCATTTTATTTTTTTTTTAAATTTGTAAAAATTCTCCATAAAGTTGAACTCAGCCAAAACCTAAAATGGATCAATATTTGGCCAAGTTATGGTTGAGTCTGTCATCTGACTATCATATTATATGTTTTTTGAAAAACTTGTTGTTGGTGTTAAAACGTGAAAACGTGTTTGTGTTTATGTTATTACAAATTTAATAATCTTAAAAGATTATTGTTGTTTTTTGTCTACTGTTTCCTATATTGGAGTTTTTAGATCTATTTTAATTTTAATTTATTGCAAAACTATAGATAAAACTAAAAATTGCTTGTTAAATATCGTTGATAAAGGTCAAAAAATATAGTAGCGTATGAATATTAGTGTTATGAAAATTTACACTTCTTCTTTATGTTGTATTGGCATCTATTAGTAATTTACCAATAATTTTCGTTGAACATCATTTTGATTGCTTTATTGTTTTCAGATATAAATATAGTACATTCTGATTTATTTCTTTTTTTATATTTTTTCGGAATTCAGAGTTAAATTTCAGAATTTAATTTAATTACTATAGATCCGCCCTAGACAACAAAACTGTATATTAACCATATGAAATAGAAGACTGGGGTTGGGTAGCTTGAAAAGACTTTATTTTCATTATAAATTTTTTATTGTAATTCTTGTCGTTAGTAAAAATAAGTATTTCAATAAATTGGGTCGGGAACTTATATTTAATTTTTTATTTTTCAAAAATTTTGTATCGTCTACATTTTTGTGCTTTAGTTTGGGTATCAAATTTTCATTTTAGGCTATGAATTTTATGCTTTTAAAATCGAATAATATAATTTCGATATTTTGTTCGCTTTTATGTTGTTCAATAAGTATCTATTAACGAATTAATTATAAATTCTAAAGTTATGAGTTCTGAGATGTAATGCAGCTTCAAATCGGATATGATTGGCATATCTTGTATTGTAACTATGAGTATCATATATGAATCAAATTGATGTTATGATGTTAATTATACAATCAAATTTTTATTAAAAACTAGCAAAGTCAACCGGCGTTGTCCGGATCCAACATCAAATTTATAAAATTTTATTTATGAACCGAATTTAAGAAAATAATATTTGAAAAATATTATAAATTTTACATAATAGATATTTGAACACATGCTGGTCCAATTCAAAATTTGTATACTTCAATGACGTGCACTACTTTTATTATTAATCTGATATCGATGATAGGTGTATATATACCAAGATACCCATTGTCCAGGTCTGTAAAATCTTTGGTGTTTGTAAAATTTCTGATGGTAGGTAAGATCTAAGTTGTATGGCAGCTGATAAACTGTAATGTGATAGCTTTATAAGATACCACATCTCCTTTTTGGTCATAAATAACTGTGCAAAATTTAAATTAATAAAAAGATTCTATTTTTAGAAGCTGTCAACGAGTATAACAAACAAACAAACAAATTTACCCTCTTGTAAGTATAGAAGATAATATTGGTGGAATTGAACAAATTTTTGTACTTTTGTTTCTCAAAATTTTAATATAAAAAAAATAATATAATTAATAATATCATATAATATATAAACGAAGTAAGTTATACATATACTCATATTATTTTTTTGTATAATAATAATTCTAAATAATAAAAACTGTCAAATTACAAGGCCAGAATGTATAGAGATGTAAAAAACAAAAAAAAAAAAATTATGAAATAGAAAAATTATAAATTAACATTTTTTAAAACAATGAAAAAAAAATATTCATTTCTTTTAAAGTGTTAATTATTATATTTAATCTGCATATTAAGTAATTTTGTAATACAGATGGATGCTTTTATAATATTCTGTTTTTAATATACATTTTTATTTTTAAAAATTTTTTATTTTTATTTATTTACTTTTTTTTTTCTTAATAAATACGTTAAGCCTTAGTAATGATTTTATTAAACTCATTTTTATTTTCCTAATATATTAGATTTTAAAGTTTTAGTTTTATTTCGTTTTTGTTTTTTTTTTTGTTTTTTTTTCATGTACGTTTATCTACATATAATTAGTTACATGTAGAAACAATACTATCATTACTGAGATATTGTTTTAGTAAAATTTAATTATTTTTTTTGTGCTCTTTTATTTCATGTACACTCTTTTTGTTTTTTTTTTATTATTTAATTATTTTTTTATTTTTAAGAAATAGGTTTTTTTATTACATTTTTCATTATTTTTTTTTTCACTCAATAATTATGTAAAACTAACAATCATCGACAACTTTTTAAAACTAATTATGTATATATGGAAAAAGATTACTATTATGTATAATATATATACTGTTTTATATTATATATATATTTTTTTTTTATTTCTTTGATACAAGGTATCTGCTACGTATATGTGGGTATAGATTTAAGTTTTTTTTTTGTTTTTATTTTTTTTTTTTTAATTATTATAATTTGATTTATAATTTTCTTCGAATATTTATTTATATAATTATAGCTTTATTGTAAAATTTTCTCAAATAATTCTGAGTTTTATATTTTTCTCATCTTTTTTCAAAATTTTTTGATAAAAATAAATATCACAGAATGAAAACTGAAACGTAAAATAAAATAAGTAAGTGTTTTTGTTTTTTATTGATTTTTTACTACTGTAAAAACTTTTAAATTTTCATTCTTTTTTATATATATATATTGTATATATGCATGTAAATTATGTATATTGTAGTTTTTATTTTTCCATATGGTTTTACGTATATCCAGTTTGTAAGTTAGTTTTTTTTTCTTAGGATTGTGTCAATTTTAGACATTGAATCTGAAATTTTGGTTAATTTCTTAAATTAATTTTGTATTTTTTTTTTATATATATCTATAGATTATAATATTTAATTATTTCTCTTAAAACTTCAGTTTTTTAACAGATTTATTTCTTAAATATATTTTAGGTAATTTAATAATTCTTATTAGAAAACATGATTTTATTACGTATATTGTGTTTCATATAATATATATATATATATATAAATATATATATTTTTTTTTTCATTTTGAAGTATTTAAATGTATATACATATACAATTGTTTTTTTTTTTTTGTTAATTTTGGTTAGACTATATTTTTAAATTATATTATTACAGAATTAGTTGTTTCATTATATATTTTAAGAAATATTGTTAAAGGCTTAAAATTGATAACTTTATTAATAAGAGTTATATAAAAATGTAAATAATAATAATAATGGGTGACATCAAAAATGCATCTTAATTACTTTACTTTTAACTAAAATGAGTAAAAAATTTTTGAAAAAATATTGGCAAATTAAATGAACACTGAATTAATTATATTTTTTTTTTCAGTTTCAATTTTAGTTGCGGGTAAGAGGGTAAATAGGGTAAATTCGTAAAATGCATCAGCGTATAAGCATTATAAAATTTCATGATGAAAAAAATTTAAATTGCTAGGGGTTTAAATTTAATAATGTTTAATTGGTTAGTTAGTTAATTAATACAATTCTAAATTTATAATAATGTTACAGGAGATTAGTTTTTTACACCATGAAAGTTTATAAACAATGTAATGTTGATTCATTTTCGAACTTATTCATAATTATTCAGCAATTAAGATTCATTTTTGAAAATACCTTTTATATGAGTATACTAAGTCGATTTGTATTGTTGAGAACGACATTTTTATTTCTAAATTGTAAGAATTATTTAAACATAATACAACATCAATACAACAAAATGGAAAAAACAAATTTGGTTGATAATTGGGCTGAAATTTTTTTTTCTTTATTCTTATTAGTTTATATTTTTGTAAGGGTTATCACGGAATATATCGAATTGATTTAAAATATTTTATTTAGATTCAAAAAAACAATCAACGATTAGTGTTTATAGACCAATGTTTTCATATTCCGATTTGTAGATATCATTCGTCAAGTAGAAATTTGCATTCAAAACTTTTTTTGAAAATATTTTAAACTGTAGGTATGTATATGTTTATCGAAATTGTTATTAAATCAAGCTGGAAAAAATCGATGGAAAAAATCGATGGAAAAAATTTAGAAAAATTGTTTGCCATATTTTTGCAGCATTGAGAGCTGACTATGCGTATTAAATACTTGAAAGCGTATAATTATTTTGATTATATATATATATAAATATACATAATTCAAAATTCATGACATGTGACCAACAATACCTACATGCACCAAAATATAGTAACAAAAATTCAAAATATTAAAGAATTTTCACAATTATAGAATTCTAAAAATTATCATTAATAAAATATAATTTAATTTTTATTATATTAATTTTTATGAAATAAATTTTCTTTTGATGTATATTTTGTTTCAAAAATAATTTAAATTTAACTAAAACATTAAAAATGTTTACAATATTATATATTCCATGTTGTATCCAAGACAATATATTTAAATGCCACAAATTCTGACTAAACTTTTGGAGTTGATGTTTTTTTATTTCCCTTTTTTAATAATTTCAATGTGATGCACCCCCGAAACGTTATTCTTTTTCTCAATTTTAATTTAATTTTAATAATTTTTATATAATTTCAGTTACTTTTCGATTCAGAAAATGTGTCTTATAAATTGTTTAATATTATATTCGAAAACACGCCCGTTTTTATAAAAATTTAGTTAAATATTTATTTGTTTATTTCTATTATGTAAAATCTTTATATTTATTTCTTTCTATCAAATAAATAAATAATTATATAGATTATATATATCTACCCTTAGATAAAAAAAACTGTGGCTCCAAAATAATCTTACTTCAATTTGCCAAAAACTTTCAATTATTGCAAAACATTAAAAAACTTTCCTTCAAATATATAAAAAAAAAAAAAACACTTTGAATTTGTTTTGTATAGTGGATTAAAATTTTAATTTTAAGTTCGGTTCGGTTCTGAAACAGCTTTTTTTACAAAATAGAACTCGCTTAATGTAATATTTGAAATATTTGTACTGAAGAAAAAATAATAGATCTACACCAAAAAATTATATCTTGCACAATTAAAACTATTAATTAAAATTATTTTACGGAGCATAATATAATTTTTACAATCTGTTTATAGTCTACCTGCAGGGTGGGAAGGAAAGAAGATGATCTAATTATATTATATGGTTGAGCTAAGCTATCACAGGAGAAAACATTGATAAGGGCAATGGTAGAATAAAAATCTGTTTTGTGAAAATTTAGCAATTAAAGAAAAAATTTTATGTCGCGGGATTAAAAAAAACTATTGCTATTTTTTATTTTGTTTTTCTAAAAAACGATATTTACTTTGACATTTACAATTTTAATAAAACGACATATCTGTAGAAATACCATTATTTGAAACAATTTTTTGTAAAATATCAATCGCAGTAACTTGTTTTTGTTTTTTTTATCAAATCAAAACTACATTAACAATATTTCTACTTTCATGTGATTTTTTTGTAAAGCAAGCACCTATAACTGTTGCACAATTAAACCATTTTCAACAATTTCTTTTGTTAATAATATTAAAAAAACAACGAATATAATAATGCAGTTTTGTTATTACATCAAATTTTAGACTACAGTCACTTTTTGAGTTACTCACTGTTTTTGCATATAAACATTTTTCCATATAAAAAAAATGAGTGACTAAAAAATTAACTGATTCGATAGTCAAATAAATATAAAACACATAATACCTGCAGCTATTTTATATAATAATTTTATATACTGTAATTTTTCAGATATACATATTTTATTGAAACCACAAATATATATTATTATGATATATCTACAGTATATACCTACAATTTAAAAAACTTAGATACTCATATTAGTATTCAGTATAACAACTAAATTTCATAATTTGTAATTAAAAAAAAATAATAATATAATTTAGTTTTAACCGGACGGTATACATATTTTGCTTATTTAAGTTTCATGACTTAAAACCTGAAATATCTGTAAGATTAAGAAAAAAAATTATTATTTTTTGTTTCAAATACAATAAAAAAAATTATAAAAAATTTTAAGTATCAATTTTTATTAATCAAATAAATTTAAATAAAATTTTTAAACAAAATTTTACAAATAAAAAAAAATTTCAACTGACTAAACAATATTAAAATTATTTATTTTAAATTTAAAAATATATATATAAACGAAATAAAAACTAAAAAATGGAATAACTGTTGTTAAAAATCCGCATGCTAACAGACAAAAAAAAATAAATTAAAAAAAAAAAAATAAACAGAAATAAAAATTGTTATCCATACGGATAATTACAAAAAATATTTCAACTTAATATTTTTCTTTTTATTTTTTTTTTTTTTTTCACTTGAACTTAACACTTAATTTACAATTAATTTTCTAAAAACAAAATGAAATTTCGTATTTGTTATAAAATTAATAACAAAAAAAAAGTAAAGTTAAAGCATTCATAATAAAAAATAAAAATCAAATTGTATGGACAGCTAAATTTGTAAAAACAAAACTAATTTAAAATATATAGGTATAATCAATTTTTTTTTTTTAATTTCTAAGAACTTCTCTTAAAAGTATAAAGTATGTATGTATGTATTATTAACAAACAAACAAAAAAAAAATAAATAATAATAATATTAATTAAAACAAGAAAAAAAGATTTCACTGTGCATTGAATTTTGATTTCAAATTGTAACCAAATTACAATTGAATAAATTTTAAAAATTTATTTTTTTCAAAAAAAATTTAAGAGATTTAAAAATATTTTTAATAGGTATAATAAAGAGAAAAAAGAGTGTCTTCAAAAAAGAAAAAAAAAAAAAATAAAAAAATAATTTCAATAACAAATTATTTAAATTCTATGTATATATAAGTTGAATTCATTTAAATAACATTTTTAGCACAGCTGGTATGATTTATGTAAATTTGTTGTAAATATTATTATTACCGTACAGATACCAACAATTTTCTTTTTTTTTTGTTTTTCAAATTATACTCTTTTTCTTTTTTTTTTTTAATTTATTGAATTTTTTATTCAATATGCGTAGATATTTTATACATATATATATATATATATATGTATCTACACTTTTTTCTATACATTAAATTTTAAGAGCAGTAATTAGTTTAATGTTATTTCTAATTTCAATATTTAATTGTTAAAACTTTATTTTATTACATTATTTTTTTGTTTTTCTTGTTTTCTTCTTTTTGCGCTTTTATAAAAAGCTCATACAACCAATTCTTTTCCTAGAAATCTCGTTTTCTCTGTTTTGTTTATTTTTTTGTTATTTATTTAATTTTTTAAATATTTTTCTCAGTGCAAATATTTACATGTACAAATCGATATATAAATATATGCTAATGCACATGACTTTAACAGTTCAACACAACTCTTTAGAATTTTTTTTTGGACATGTACATAAATAATTATGTGTATATATATATTAAGTTATTTGTATATTATATAAATGTATATATGTACATATCCAATTTTTTAAAAGAGAGTGAGAGAATGAAATAGAGACTTAGTTATTCATTGATTTATTTAATATTTTGTTTTATAATTAATTTTGATAAGAGATTTTAATTAAGTTTATAATTTTTTTTTTTGTGTTTTTTATTTTATTTATTTTTTTTTTTTTAAATAAATCTTTAGGAAGTTTTACGTATAGGTAATACAATTAATTAGTTTTTACTTTTTTAAATTTTATTTATTTTTTAATATTATTATATATAAGCTCGTTCAAAAAATATTCACTTAATTTCTAATACGTATATGAGAACATAGCTGTTTTAAAAACTACTATCTGATAATTTTTTATTTTGAGAAAACTGTTTAAATATTTCATGTTATTTTTTATTTGTTTTTTTTTTTTTTTATTTACTACATGTTGACCTTTTCTTATTTAAGGAATACTATTTTTGTATTAGGTACAATTATGAAAAATTATTTTTCAATTTTATACATTATATAAAAATTTTCTATCCGAAATTAAAAATGCTTTTTGTTTTATTATTATTTTTTTTGTTTATTTTTAAATAAAATTCTTGTCCAATTAAATTTTGAATTTCTTGTCTATGGTTATTTTTTTGTTTTTCTACTTTAAGTAAAATTAATAATAACTAAGTTAATAACTACTTTTGAATTTAATAATTTATAATTATATTCACTGGCAATTTTAAGAACATATATGTATGTATATGTATAACAGAAAATTTTATTTTTTGTTGATTTTATTTTTTATAGCTTAAAAGCCAGAAATTCTGTTACTTTATTATTTCTTTTTTATTTAATACAAAAAGTTTTTTTCTTTTTATTTTTTTTTTTTTAAGTTTATTTATATATATGTATATATATAAATATATTTACGTAATTTTTATTATTACTTATTTTGATGATAATTAGTACAAATTAAAATCAAATATTATTAAAATTATGGCATTATTTTTTTTCATTTTTTTCTTCTCATTATTAATTTAAAATATTTACAAAATAATGTAAGTTTTATTATATATAATATTATATTATAATTATACTTATATATAAGTAGTTTTTAAGTGATTTTTACGAATATATATTTAGTATAGTATTTAAATAATATATATATGTATATATAATTTATAATATTGTTACAAATCTATTTATGTATATTCATATAAATATATTTATATATATGTATATATAAACATTTAAAAATATATGTTTATTTAAAATAACGAATGTATAACTAATTACGTATTTAATTTTTCTTTGTTTTTGTTTTTCACTTTTATTTGAAAATTCCTAGACTTAATTTGTGTGTGATAATCAATAAAACTTTATAGCAAAACTTTATTTTTATTGAATTGATTAATAAAAAAAAAAAAAACATTTAATTAATCATTAGATATATAAATTAAAATATTTCATTATATTCAATTTTTGGTAATTGTGTAGAAAATAAAACAAATCCATTTTGTATAAATTTAATGAAAAAATATTTATGTATATTACAGTTAGTAATATGGGATTTCGAAGACATGTAATTTTCTTTAATAGTCATAATAATTTGAATTTTGGTTTGTGATGAAACAAAGATTGTTATTCAGAGAGAGAGAGAAAAAGAAAACATGAAAAAGAAAAACAAAACATGAACTTTCAAAAAAAATGTTTCAATTCAAAATTTAAATATAATTTTTTTTTTCGTTATCATAAATTAATATTCTATATTATTTCTTATTATTCACCTTAATATTAATTTTTTATTTGGTAAATAACACATTTCTAATTGAGTTATATAATTCCAATCATATTATTTATATATAATTATTTTTAAATATTCCTTTATATCAAACCACGCTTTACTTTCTTTTTCCTACATTTTTACATAGTTTTCTCATTATTTTTTTTGTTATTTTCTTTTTTTTTGTTTCTTAAAATAAAAATTAAAATAAAAAAACAAAATAATTTGTTAAAACTTATTTAGTCTTATAAAATGAATGAATGTGTATTAAATTTGAATTATATTATTTATATCTATATATATATATATTTATTGTATATATATATATATATATATATATATATATATTATATATTATATATATTCAAATAATTAAATTGATTTATTTATGAATTAACTTTACTGACTGCTTTCAATATGTCGTGATTAGTTTTATCGAGCGAACCCATCATACCTAAATTACTCCCAACACCTACTCCCATACCTAAACCCAATTTTAAATCATTTTGCACAACTGAATGATGTAGATGACTGCCACCTAAATTTTGCGACGATACAATTGATGAATGATCATGATGATGCTGATTAACTTTATGTTGGGCGGATTTCATTTCTTGTGCTTTCATTTTTTCCTGTTCTTCACGATCCCGTCGTGCCTGAAATTCGATAAAAAAACTTTATTTTAACATAAATTTTTATAGAAACTTAATTTAAAAAAAAAAAACAACAAAAAAAAACGAAATTCTTATTAATTTTTTTTTTTATTAAAAATAGACTTTAATTTTGTTTGGCAGATAATATTAATTGTTTTAATTATTATGTATTTAATTATTGATATTTGATCAAAATAGAATTAATAACCAATGATAATATTCTTAAATATAGTCTTAATTTTTAGGTTGGTAAAATAAATAATTTAATTACAAGAATATCGATAGTTGTAGATTATTGATTGAAAATTAAAAAAATATTTATTCAATGAATCAAAATATTATCAAGGGAATTTATATGTACTTATATGTACGTAAAATATTTTAAAAAAATTATTTACAATAAAAATTTTCATAGTTTGAACTTCAATCTGAATATCATCTACATATTATATACATTTAAATATTTACATACCTGTTCATTAATTTCTTTAACAGCTCTTAATTCTTTTTTTAATTTCATTCGTCTATTTTGGAACCAAATTTTTATCTGTCGTTCTGTTAAACATAACGCATGCGCAATTTCAATTCTTCGCCTTCGTGTTAAATAATGATTAAAGTGAAACTCTTTTTCCAATTCAAGAGTTTGAAATCTTGTATATGTCTGACGACCTCTTCGTCTAGGGCAACCATTTGGACCTAAATAAAAAAAAATAAAGAAAAGAGAAATTTAGAAATTTTTTTATAACAAAAAAAAATTATCCCTTTTTTAAGGACTAGGTATAGTTTTTTTGTGTATTTTTTTAAAATTTTATTACTATAAGTCATAAAAAGATTTGCAAAACTTTCACAATATTTTTAGTAATATTTTATTTAAACAAAGTATATATATATAATACATAACCCGTTTGAATATTGCAAAGGATTGCGTTTTGTATCAATATCAAAAAATTTCCAGCTAAAAAACTTGTGACAAAATCAAATTCGTCACACACATTTCAGGTAAAGAGTCATAAACAAAAGGTATATAAATTATATGTATATGAAAGTAAATTAAATTTTTTTTTTTAGAAATTTTAACTTCATCACCTGCTTTTTACAGTAAATATTAGAAAAAGGAAAACAAAATTATGTTAGATATTATTTTTGTTGTTTTTGTTTTTGCTTTCAAGGTTTGAATAAAAAACTGAAAATATGATATTATTATGACTATATCAATACAATATTTTAACCCAGTGTTATAGGTTGTTGAGTAAAAAAAAAAACTGCATTCGAATCTACTTAACTATGTAGGTTTTGAATTTTTTTTTCAAATATTTTAACAATTTTTTTTTGTGAAAATATTAAAAACATTTCGATTAACCAAAGCTTATAGGCTTAATGAAAGTACAATATAATTATTGTTAAACATTAGTGCTAGTATAATTTTTCATAATAATATCATAATGTAAAATTAATGTGTTTTGTGATTTTTAAACTTTTAATAAATTTGCCACTATGCCGGGTCACATATCTTTCATTTATGTTCTTAATCAAAAAATAAGCTAAAAAAATAAATATAATTTTTTGTTTTGGTATAGCTATTGAAGTAAAACTTCATATCAAATAAAATTACAACTGACTTTCTTAAAATTATTGAAAAAATAACACTCTATACATACATACATATATACTAAACACGGTCACTTTGTGTAATTTATTTTATTATTTAATTGGCTATTGTCATCGGTTTGTAATTATTAATTCATAATTTGAATAATAATAATAATAATATAATATACAAAATGAAATAAATAAATAAAAAAATTTAAATCAGAATAAAAATTTAATTATTGGAGAACGTGGTTGGCCAGTCATACACATAAAGCTCTTAGAATCGAATTTCTGATATGTATTTTAATAATAAAACAATTTATTATTTAATTGAATTTTTTTCTACATTTTCGAACAATGGAAAGTAGACCAGATGATATACTATACCAAAAATGGATAAAATCAAACTTCAATGGAATCGACAAGCTATTTAACTTATTTCCAGTTATATTTAAAGTTTTTGAACAAATAATATTTAAAAAGCTTCAGTTCAATATCTAATATCACTGGTAAATACACTATGGATATGTACGAAGCGATTTGATACGGTTAGACTTGAACACTAACACTATACCGGCTTAGGAAAACAATATCTTCAAGCACACGTTTTTGTTAGTGATACAATAGACCAGTATCATCATTTGGTCTTATCACACCTCCATTTCGTGCAATTTAAAGATGTATTTGTGTCATTTTGGCCCTCGATCTTTGTGAATAAACTATTGTGTGGTCTATATTTCTATTCAAATTACTTAACGAATAATTTTTCTATGTTCAACACACAACTAATAATAACATATAACGACTTAATAAAGCAGATACAAAGAAAGCAATAAAAAAATAATTAATGTATCCAATCTTAATATTATAAATAGATTCACATCAAGTCAATTTTTATAAAATTAAACTTAATTTAATTATTCAATCTCGTTAATAAAGTTAGTAGGTATTGATAACACGGTTGAAAAGGGAAGTGTCATAGCAAAAAAAAACCACTTGAAACTGGTTAGACGTACATATTATAATTTGGTCAATCCAAAATATATCGAAACCGAAACTATTCAGAATAATTTGTTTAACTGTTTTGCTTTTCGAGCCCAACTAAAATTTTCGAACCGAATTCAACGGTTAATAACCAAATAAATACGAAAATGTGTTCGTATATTTGACATCATCATGTTGTAATTTTATATTCGCATGTGCTCTCTCTTAAAATAACGTATGCAGAGCTAAGACAAGTAAAACGAAAACCGTATTATGGGCAGCCCAAAATGAAATTCCTTATCACAAACCACATATTATGAAAACAAATTTTAGACGCTAAAATAAGAAGAGCTTGTTAGATCTATCAAGATGTATTAAGATTTTAAACGATTTATTAAGAAAATTTAACATTAATAAAAACTATTTTCTAATATTAGTTTTCTTCGTCTTCTCTTGAGATTTGTATAAATTGGATATTTTTAAATTCATATTATTCATTTTGTTCACATAGGTATAATTAGTACATAATTAACATTTCTATTGAATAGATCTATTAAGATTTTACTATTGAAATATGTTTGTAAGATTTCTATTAACTAATTTTGAATATGAAAATTTAATAAAAAAAATAATATAATAAAAATAGCCATATTGGACTGAAATTCTGAGGTCAATAATCTATTCTGTTCAATCGAAGGAAACTACTTATATACATAAAATGTTATGTATCTATAAAATTCCATTCACGCTGCAAATATGTATATGATTTCTGTAAATCAGAAGGAAAATGTTTTTCATATATTTTTATCTTTTAGGCGGAAAATATGTTTTACTAAATTTAGTTAATATATCCTGATCAATTTCGGTTATTACATCCATCATTCAAAGAGAATACAGGTAGAAGACATTAGTGTATAAACCGAAATCGATTAAAACATTTAAACATATACTTAACGAAACATATATACCTTTATCTAAAGTTTTTTTAATTTTATTAACTTGACTATATTAAAATTAATAATTAAAAAAAAATAATTGTTTAAATTTATTTTACTTTTCATATTTCAATTATCAATAAAATATTTTTATAACATTTTTTTATTTATTAATTTATTTTATTGTAAGTTATTGGATTTTTTGTTTTTAATATGAACTCATCATTTAATTGTTAACAATTTTAAAAATTTAATTTTATGCAAAATAATAAAACATCAATTAATACAACAACAAAAAAAACTGAAAGAATATTTTATTATATACAATGTGGTGCACAACATAAATATATTCAACTATACTTATGTATGAAAAATGTGCCCTGAAAATTGCATATAAGAATACACACATTTAGGTATTTACTTTAATAAATCTTATATAAATTATATACCCAAACATAATATCAAGCACATATCTTTATATATATCTATCTAAATATATTTATTATATATAACACAATAACGCAATTGTGAAACGATTGAAAATATAATGAATAAAACAAACAGAATAACACCAACAACAACAACAATGCATGGTAAAGCAATAAGAGGCAAAGTAGGTTTGAGCTGTTTTATGGTTTTCTTTCTACACTCTTTACACAATTTTTTATGGCTGAAGAAATAAAATCAAAAATGGCTTCGTATAGTAAATAGTTTTTCTTTTGTTTAAATTTTATACAAATGGGAAAGAGTATACAAACTTTTTTTTTTGAATGTGTTTGTCTGAATGCCATGGTAACCAAGTATCGCATATAATTGTTGAGTTATTTTTTTGGTTTTTTTTTTTATAAACCCTGATAAGGAATACCTATATGAATAAAATGAATGAGAATAGATAGATATGTGCATATATATGATGATATTAAATTCAGATAAATTTTTATATGAAGGTGTGAACATGAATGTGTATAGGTAAATAAAATTCTGCATATGTATAATAACAAATACTTAATAATAAGTTGAATGGATTTTTTATATCTTTAAGGTCGTTTTTAGCCATCGGATAAGTTAATATTCTAATTATATTATTAATAATTATTTAAAAAGAAATGTTTATTTAAATAATTATAATATTTATAATATATACATAGTGATAAATGTAGAAAATAACTGAAAATTTCCAATTTAAATATTTTTAGACCTTTATTGGTTTTTATATTAAAATTGACATTTATTTTTAATATATCTAAAACATGGAAAATGAATGTTGTATCTCAGTTTTTTTTTATACAACAAAGTGCTTACATATATAATCATAGGATGCCGCATAGATTATATAAATTTATTATATAGAATTATTATTATAATATTATTATTATTATTATTATTATTATTATTATTATTATTATTATTATTATTATTATTATTGTTATTATTATTATTATTTTTATTATTATTATTATTATTATTATTACTTTTATTATTATAATATTATTAGTATTACTATTATTATTATTATTATTATTATTATTACTTTTATTATTATAATATTATTAGTATTACTATTATTATAATTACTATTATTATTATTATTACTATTTTATAATTATTATTATTACTTTTATTATTATAATATTATTAGTATTACTATTATTATTATTACTATTTTATTATTATTATTATTGTTATTATATTTAAATATTAATCATTGAAAGAAAACTTTATTCTATGCTAGATGCGTGACCCCGCTACAAGCAGCTTATTGATATAGGTTCAAATAATAAAATTTTCTAAATATTAGGTAGGTATAGGTAGATAGATAGATACCTATCGATATTAATATTTAAATTTAGTATTAAATATACAAATAAGAGAAATATTTAAATACTCAGAACATAAGTTTATTATTCAGTTTTACAAATAAAGGGTAAAATTGAAAGAATATTTTTTGAGGAAATTATATATAGATAAAAACTTAAGTAAGCTGTATAAATTGTTTAATTTCATTTAGAATTTGATATATTGAATGTAATAAATTAAGAAACTTCAAAAGATACAAAGCCAATTTAAAAATATCCTGTAACATTAAAGTCTCTTGTAAAATATTTTATATAAAATTATTGAACTTTTCAGTTTGTTCGAATTGCTGTGAGAAGTAATTTATTGTTAAAAAATGTTTTGTGTCGTGATAAATAAATTAAAGCAGAATAAAACCTACGTAACAATAAGAATATCATTTTATTTAGAATAAGAATTATGAGAATTTTGTACGTGACTTGAACTTGGAAAATACAAAAAAATTTAAGAATTTTATAATACGTTTTAATATTACAAATAATCTATTAAAATAAATTTATAAGATTTTTGGACTTATAAGAATATTAAGAGTTTTTTTTTTTTTAAAGGTGTCTTGAATAAATTATAATCATACCGTTGACTTTTTATAGTAAGGATATATAGATTTTATGTATATAATGTTGTCTTGAAACAAATTTTAAACATGAAATAATTTTCTGAAGAATATCTTATAAGATTATAAAGTATATATAAGTATAAAGAAATTAGAAATGCCATTTAATATATCTTTTTCTCTGATGGGATAAAATGTATTTTAAAAATTTTGTAAAAGGAAATATTAAATGACATTTTCAGATTAATAACTTAATAATATACAATATCTTTATAATAATATTATACATAAATAAATTGTGATTTAGAATATAGTTTTATATAGAATATCCAAATGCACATATATATATAACGGTGCCACAAAATAAGTCCGAATGTAATAAAATAGAACTTTAAAATTTCTAAAAATTCTATTTTATTTCCAAAGTGATCTTACTTCCAAAATGTGCCAAAGAAGAAAAAATTAATTGTCAAAAGCTTTGAAAATAAAACAGGATTAATTTTTATTTTCAAAGTTCCATGTTATATTCAAAAATGTATAGGTAGCTTGTTTTCAAATAAAATTTATGCCAAATGAAATAAAACCGATTCATTTTATTACCAAAACTATATGAAATTAAAATAAGTGTAAAAATAGGTAATCGTTTAAGCATAATAAGCAATTAATGCGTGAAAAATCATAGTGTCACGAGGCGAACGAGTGGATACCATTCATTGATAAATTGAAATATTACTGGAAATCATATTACCAAATATGAAAAAAGGGGGCAGTTCTGATTGCTCTTCATGATGATATATGAAAATAATTGACTGACTTGATTTGTCATAGCCAGTAAAGACTTCTGATATTGAATACAGTAAATTATTAAATAAGCTGGAAGCATCATTATAAGCGGTATAATTTCGGTTTTTTTAAGCTTTCAAAATTTAAGTAAACGATTCAACAATAGAGCCAGAATAAGTCCATTAGCATCAAATTGCAGCTTTGAAAAGCAATTGGACATCGTAGTGCAAGATAAATTTATTTTAGGCTGGGGTAAAGTTTCAGCAATGGACAAACTATTTCTAGAGGACGTAAAATTTTTAACATTTTCAAAAGACATACAGAAATAGCCCTAGCCGTGGAATTTAACCAAATTACGACCAAAAATTCAGAACATTCAGTTTTTGGTATTTTAACAAAATAAAAAAACCAAAATTGTAATCGACAACCAAATATGAAGAATAATCTAGTACAAATATCTTCAATTTTTTGTTAATAAAGTTGATTAGATTTTATTTTGCTCGGCTTTATTTCACGGCACCATATATGTAACATGTTCATTATCATCTTATTTATAACATATCGAATCTAAAATTGATATATTTATATTGAAATTAATAACATTAATTTTTTTTTTTTATAACGATAACATTTCAATTAAGAATTCTATATAAATTTTTTTTTTTTATTAATTTTTTTAATTTTATTTAAATTTTTTCTTTTAGCTATATTTGACTCAAAAACACGAATAATCTAATCTAGATTTTGTAATTAAGGATAAGAACTAATTTTGAATCCTATTTATATTTTTTCGTCTTTTACTTGTATTGTTTAAATGTTAATTTAAAATCAATTCAAATTAAAAAATATTTTTTGTTTATATTTTTTTTTATATTAAAGCTTTTATGTTTCATTAACTATATACTAATAAAAATAGTATATTAATTTTATTTAAATTAGGTATTTTATTGTATCTATTATGTTTTCAATACTATTTTTTTATAAAAAAGTTTTTCCGTTTCGGAGAAGATGGGTAATAAACTATGATAACTGTTCGTCTAACTATAATATTTAAAATTTTAACTGCTGTCCTATATTCGTATATGTTATATGTAAATCTGATACACTGAGAAAAGACTTATATATATTCATATTTCATTTAATTAGAAATACAAATGACTTGGCTTCAAAATTGTTAAAGCTTGCCTCAAACATGGTAGCTATTTTAATAAGCTTCAGTTCAAATTAAATTATGTTTCTTCATACAAAATTAAGAGAATTTATATAAAAATATTAAACAGATATCTATTCGAACTAAAATCGTACCCTTTAAAAATAATTGATCGTTTTTTTGCAATATTCCGTGTCAAAATATAAGGTAGGTACTAAACTACCTAAATTAAATATAAATTTTTGATTGTTTCAAAAGTATTAACACATAACAAATTTTCTTCAATTAAAAAAATAAAACCGAAATATCAGGACCATAACTTATTTTTTTAGATAATTCAGGAAAATTTTCAATGTAAGAATTAATTTGCGAAATTTACATATTTTTATGTCAATAAATCATGAACGCTATTTAAAATATTTTTCATGCAAGACATGTAAATTAAAATATTGGAAACGAATGTCCAAGCATTCGATAGGAATATTTTTTTTTAAACCATCTCATCTATCCAAAAAATATTTTGTTTTATAATGTGACATATTGCTTAGAGCAAGCAAATCAGACCCTTTTTATAGATTGCATTATGTTGCTAAAAGATGAGATCATCATCCAGTGGGTTAGTGTCCATCACCGTTAGTAACTAATATTTGTTAGAGATAAAAATAAGTAACTAACCTGCTGTACTTAATGTTAAAAAGATAAATTCAAATATTAAAAGAAAGTAGAAAAAGAATAAATATCAATTACAGTAGCTATTTATCGGTTATATAGCTTTAATTTTAATCTTCTAGGTTAGTATCAAAAAAAGCTGTTCTCGAGTCAGATTCACGTAACATTCTAGACACAGACTCAAAATTTGTACTGAACATAGTACTGAATAGTATCGTATTCAGTACTATGGTTAGCAATATTAAACAGGTCAACGGAACGTAAATTAGGCGGATTATTTCTAAAGGTTATTAAATCCCTAATTTTGGGTGCCAGGATATTCCCAGCAATAATTTGGTGGATAAACGTAATGTCAGTCACCAATCGACGCTGTTGGAGAGATTTCAGGTTTATGAAAAGCAACCTACTTCGTAAGGAGGAAGCTGAAAAGGGTCAAACTATGAATCGAAAACGAAATAGAGTGGTAACATATCATAACAACTTTTTGTCGAATAGAATGTGCAATTCAAAAAACAACTCATAATAACAAACACAGGTAGGTATGTTAAATAAAATGTAATAGTATTGAAATCTTATGCCGAATTATACCCAGAATTTTGCTACTCCTCCAACCAATCATACATATTTTATCTATTGCTAAAAAGGTTTGATCGTCGATGCAAATGGTTTTTTTTAAATTTTATTTAAAGAAATTTGGCGTACATAAAACTTTGTGTGAATATAATATGTAGCCCACTGTTTAAAAATAAGAACTGGACTAGCACAATAAACCAATATTTTTATTTAAGTAAGTATGTTTCGGCAAGTAACATTTATCAAACATATATGAAAAGTTATTCAATGTCCTCTTCAGGACTATCTGACACGGCTTCAATACAAAGCATGTCATAGAATCTCTTATAGAATATTGGGTTGTAAAGTTTGATGTACATATAGTGTACATCAAACACCAATAAAAAATCACAATTAAACACCATAAAAATCAAATTTACTTACTTTTTTAAATAAATTACCTGAACCTTTTTCGTCTAAAGTTGAGTTCTGAATATGTGTTTTTAATTTAAGGATATTTAAGAAAGTGATGGCAACAAACATATTTCCAAATTATACGTAAAACCAATAAAGTCGATTTTAACACCTTAATAACTCAAAGCTGTCTTGTTAGTAATAAGCTAACAGCATTCGAACTAATTCTCTGGTTTCAAAATAAAGATCCAAAAACCTGAACATTCTCGGAATGCGGGTGAACCAAACTATGCACTGTATAATGAGCATATTTTCGATATTGCTAAAAGCGTCACAAAATGTTTGGGGTTTTTGAGTCCCTTCAAAGATTATTTTTCATCTCGAAACTTCTTGTAAATCTATAAAGCATATATATACGATCCAAGCTCGAGTATAATTTCCATTTATAAGGACTGTTGCACCAAAATATAAATACACATAACTTTTCTTCTTCCTTTCTCTTTCCTTTTTTTTAACTATCTCTTCCTACCAAGTACTCAACAATTCGCAACCTAAATTTTAGATATAATATATAAAACAAAAAATCGATACTGAAAACAGTTTTATTGGATTCTTGAAGTACGATAAGTGTAACCACTGACCAGTCTCGAACCCAGTATGCAATTATTCAATGTCAACTCAATATTGAGTGACTGCAGAGAATTATGTTTTCAAAAACCATTGTATTAAAATTTACCAGTTCTCGGATCTAAATTTAGGTCTGTATAATCCTGCCGAGGCTTTATATTAGGCTATAACTTCAAAGTCAATTAAGAATATAATAAAAAATGTATAAACACAGTTAAAACAGTTCTAAAAGTTTTTTTAAGTACTTCAAATTTGAATTATTTTTTTTTAAACAAAATGGGAACAAATTAAGTTAACCAAATTTATATTAAATAGTTTAAATAAAATTTATTGTACAATCGTAAATTAAATATTTTGAGCAAATAATAAATGTACACCCAATGGAGCTTTACTTTCTGTTATAGTTTAGGTGCATGTATATATATATATGAAAAAATATAAGAATTAAATAAACAGTTATTAGGAATAAATTGTATATATATCTACAAGTACATAAATTTATATATGTACTAAAGATATTCTAATTGGAAATATAAACTAAAAGTCAACAATAAACAAAAGGTATGAAGAGTGAATTTGAGGTAAAATTTCATGTAGAGAAATGGGTTCTGATAGCTCTAAAAGAATTATGTTTTATATATTATTCTAAATATTCAGGGAAAAGATATAACTTTTACATATTATATAGATTTTGTGTGTTCAGAATAAAATAAACGCCTAAACATTTTTTTATTTCAAACTGCTTATAAATCTCTACACACACATTTATATTGTTTTGATTTTTTTTTTTATATTTGCTTCACCATAATGCCACACACCAGGTACCATTTATTGTTGTTTCTTTTTTGTTAATTTACTTATTTTACTTATCAATATAAGGAGATTTTATATTATAGGTAAATGAAATGATTTTAATCAAGTTTAATATTCTGTAAATGTTTAGTAACCATTCAGAGCTTCTTTAATATTATTGTTATTTGAGAAAACAAAATTATAAATTAAAGTCAATGTTTAATAAAATTTTAGCAGAAAAGTGAATAAAAACAAAATATTTCGCTCTGTGTGATACTATTATATGTAATTACTATATATAATTAATTACATAAGTACAAATTTATATACATAAATATATATTATATGCAAAATATTCTATAAATAATACGAATTGTAAACAAAACTCTAATAGGCCCAAAATAGAGTAATACAGACGGGGATATTTAGCTGCTCTACATTTTGGTCTACTAAGGCACTTGCACACACTGTAACATTCGGAAAAATATCAATTTGATATGAAAACAAAATTTGAGCTAAGATGAATAGTGAAAAAATATATGTATGAATTATGAGTATAAAAATTGATTGTACCATGAAATATAAAAATGGATTAAATTAGATTATAAGCGGAAATCGGCTGGTCGTATAATAATAAAGGCTTAATAGTTTGTATTAATGTCGTCTCTTTTGAGTATTTCTGCCTACTGGGAAAGTAATTTTAATCAACCATTTTAATTTTGTTATAGCAATTGTTTGTTTTTGGTGTACAGAAGGAACTCTCTGGTCTTAAAAAACAATATTTCTTGTAATCAAATTAACGAATTTTATTTGAATTGTTTAAATATAAACCCTTTTATGTTGATAATGTAATTTTGACAAAATTAGCATCAGGTAAATGGTCTTGGTACCAATTCATACAATATAATAAGACGTAAATTGTAATACTCTATCAATGTATACCCCACAAAATTAATAAATAATTTTTATTTATTTATTTGTTTATATATACTTACAGTTATTACAATTAAAATTGTAAACTACTCGGTCTATCGGCTTATGATTAAATGATATTAATATAATTATTCAATAATTGAAGGTTGGACAATAATACATTAAAAAATAGATAATACAATATGTATAGATAAAAAATATATATAGATAAATGAAAGAATAAAGTTGACTGAAAATATATCACCAACTTATGTGGGCTATACCAAAAAAAAAAAAAATTGACGAAGAACAAAACAAAAACAGTTTCAATATTTAATATTTGGTACAAATATTTTGTGTCGTAAAAAAATGTATTTCGATTAGACTTTTATTGTAGGTCGAATAACTCTTCGTTGTCTATTCGAAAGCAGGAATGCACAAAATTTGTCTTTCGGTGTATGAATTTAGTTAGGTCTAAGGGTTTTATTTAACAAACAAGATATATAATATTGATTTAAGCTTTATTTTTTACAATACATGTAAGAATAAACGTATTAACATATACATTAACAATTATGAGGGAAATAAAATAGTAATAGTTAGCACATAAAATTAATATAAAAATTCAAATTAGTTTATGTTAATAATAAGTAGTTATAATATATATTAAAGCCGTTTTTCTTAAACTTTTTCTAGGCTTAGTTAGTTTTAAGTTTGTACTTGAAAGGCAAATAATAAAAGTTAAAAAAAAAAAATATGTATACATTTTGATAAAGCAAAAGTTTAAAGTATGCTTGATAAATTAACTTCATAAATGTATGACTTATAGTATCTTTGAACTATAGTTAACTATTAAAAAAAATGGATACGAAAATGAAACTTTACATCTGTATAAACGTATAAATTTGGCTCACAATGTACTATGTCAATTTACCTTATAACTGAGATTCTAGTTTATTTGTTTATTTTGTTAAGTGACCCAAGCCAAGTATTATATTAAAATTTTATTTGGGAAAAAATATTATATGAGCTAGGTACCATTTTAAATTCAATAACATTTCCATTGATATCTCAAATTAAAGTAGTATAATAATATATTTAACCTTATGGCAAGGTATTAGCCAAAATATAATGGGTATACCCTAACCTAGTAGTATAACAACAGGTATTGCGGTATATAACAGTATTCCGGTATACCAGTATTTAAAATTAAATAACAATATACTGTATAAACCGGTATTTATTCTTGAATTCAGTCCGCCCATAGAAAAATTAGCTTTATAAATGTTATATATTTGTACAGTTATGAAAAAATGAATGAATTTTGAAGGTAAAAATTTTATCTGAAATCGATATGCAAATAATTTTAGTAATCTTGTAACTCATTGTATAGAGGCCAACGGCATAAAATATATATATAAAATAATAACTATAGTTTTCAAAGTAAAATATAAACAGTCACTTGAGGTTGCATATAAGCTGATACAGAGAAAAATAAAAGATCGAGCGAAAATTGTTATAGAAATTTTATTTATTTTGTAAAGAAAAGGGAATAAAGGAAAAATATTTGATAGTTTGTTCTTCAAAGCTCAAAATCTATTCGGTCAAAAATGGTTAATTCAGAAAGAACTGGAATGTTTTATACGAAAACAATAATGAAATTGAGTGACAAAATCCTAGATATACAATGTTATTTTAAATGCTAATTTCACTCAAAATAACTGAAATAATATTTTTGACAATAAAATTTGATTTAATGCTTTATTCAATTTTAAATCAATACTGTTTACAGAATTTTGAGCAAAATTTTGTATATTTATAGCTATTTCTGTTATACCAATATATTTTTGAAAAGCAAATACCGGTATTTTTGCAAATACCAGATTTAAATAAAAGCAAAAATAAATGAATAGAATTTTCAGAAGATACACGAATACAGTAGCCTATAGTTAATTTCTGAAGATTTTTATTAAAAATGAAAGGAACATTCCATGAATATGTCAATTTAACTTTATTTTTTATTATATATAAAGCTGAAAATTACTTGTTTTTATTTTTTGGAAAATTACTTGCGTAATTTACATGTATTTTAAGGAGGTACGGTACGCCATTGTAATTTATTTAACCAAATCATCATGCATATTAGAAAAAGTAATTTTCATGAGTTTTTGTTTTATTATTTTTCCGGTAAATCAGTATAAAACATAATAACTATTTTCAGGGTACTTTATATTATAGAGATTGCCATAATTATATACTCTCAACAAATCTTGTAATATTTAATTTTTTTAAGAATAATGAAAGACCAACTAGTACTCTATATCGGTTGGTATTTGTTGTATAGGTCAAACAGCTTTTTATTGATCAAAAATATTATTGTAAAATAAACAGTTAATTTAATTTTCTTAATTTACTCTGCTCTAAATTCGAGCTCAAGCTTAAGTTTATTTATGATAATAATAATAACATAAAACACAAATTGTTCAGATGAAGTTAAAAGATTTAAATTTTTGGTATATTCTAGTTCTTATTTAATTCATATGAGATGGTAATGATAGGCAATATGTAGCTAACTCCAGTGTTTTTCAAATCAATCAATTATTAAGCCTTAGGTATTCTTTTTCTCCTTTTTTATATATTTTGTAACTTCGATTCAAAAGTTCAGAGCTTGCAAATTAATGAAATATTTTACTAAGCCTAAACCCATATTACGCTAACTATACTGAATATGTTGATTAGTTCTTTATTAAATTATTTATAAAGTAAAATATTGCGCTAAAGAGTTTTTACATTGTGGAATGATAAATTTAACAAATAATAAAATTATTTAAATTTTCACATGACAGAAAATACATCAGCCATGATAGCATTTATTTGTCTATGCGTACCCAAAATGTATAGCTGTAATATTGTTAATATTAAAATGTTTTATAGTAAACAAAGAAATGAAAAAAGAAAAATATTAATACCACTAATTCTATAGATAACATGTACTATGTACATTTCAAGAGCAAGCTGTGATGAAACTGAAATCGCACTTGTAAATATAAAAAAAAAAATAGTTTTTGTTTTTGATAATAATTATATAATACAATTTCTTGTCTATTAGTATTATATATTACATATATACATACATATTAACATAAATTTTGTTTTTTTACAATTTATATAAGATAAGTAAATATATATTTTTGTTTACTTATGTTAATTCCGAACGGTTTCCCAATTTATGTAATCACATATTACATCTATACAGTAATTCTTTCTTCTTCGTATTTATTATAGTGTTAAATTACTAGCAGTAATTCCATATATTATTCGATTGTTTTAATTTATTTTAGTCCTGTAATCTATCCTGCTTTTGTATATTGATTTCACTTGAAACTGGTTAAAACGTGATTAAAACAACTACAAACAGAGGGAAATTTTACGAACTTGTTACGGTTTTATATATTTATAATATCAATTTCGAGCTCTCTTCAATATTGGTATTCTTAATTTTGGAAATTCGAATACTAATAATGTTGGCTAATATTAATGGTTGGTTTTATTATTTAAATAAAATAAAGTTAATCATTCATAAGTTTAATCTATATAAACATAAGCTGGTAGCCCAAGCAGCTATAACAGCTTAATAGAAAAGTAGTTTATAAGAATTGTAGTGAATTTTAATTAAAATAAAATAAAATAATTTATCAACATTAAAAAAATACTATGTTGAATTATTCGGTCAACATCGACTCAAACATGTGTACTTTTTCAACCGATACACAAAAAGTGTTCAATAAAAAGGCATATCTATCGGACAATGCAATCAAAGCTCTGCGTATTGAAATATTATTATCTAAAAAATGGGAATTGAAATTTCTATACATTTAATTTAATTAATTTAATTTATAGAGTTTTATGATGGGCCCATCACCCTTCTGGGTTTTCTTAGAACCAAAATATGTTTCTACTTCATCCTTTTTTTAAATTAAAACTAATTAATTTTAAAAATTATAATATTTTTCACCAATTAAAAGAAAATACTGTTACTAAACTAATTATTCTCATTATTGTGGATTTTGAATTAAATAAAATAGATTGACCACATTTATTGGTCCCATTCGTAGTTACTCAGTAAAAGTGTTTCATTAAATTAAAAAATAGCTATATAATATATAGCTATAAATCTGTAGTTTCAGACTGATTGGAATTGTTTTAATTGATCTCATTTTCTGATTATCTGTCGATGGTGACTTATTTCTCCCAGAATTCTAATTGAATATACACAACCTCTTCTACCAAATTTTAATATGTATATATAGAAAATATTTTTACATTTTGCTATATTTCAATTCTTTTTTAATTTGAGATTTATTTTATATTTTCAAATAATTAGATTAACTTTTTAAATTAATTTTTAGCTTTTTTATTTTAAATTTTTATGTATTTGTATATACAAGATCATTCAACTCCAGAAATTTGTATAGCAAATTCGCAGTCAAAAGAATTTAAGTGTTGAATCATATTAAAATATACAGTTGTTTCTATACAAATAATGGTGATATCATTATACCGAATACATGTTTTTTTAACTGTTATAAACGATCTGTTTTAATTTTGTTAAAGTTGTTTAATTGAGTCTAGTATCCGAAAAGATTTTTTAGAAAAATAAAAATTATATATTGTGTTATTCAGGGTAATTTTATTGGTGTAGTTATACATTTCATTAACATTAGATTCACGTGACTAACCAGAATTAATCTGTTCGTATCTAAATACGACAATGAGAATTGAGTGGTTGTTTGTTAAAGAAAAGAAATATAAAAAAATATATTGACATATATCAACACAGGTCGATTTTGACGCACCAATTATTACGTCTATATATGATCTTCCAATAAATTATATATGATCTTTCAATGTTAGTGAATTGAATATAAGTTTATATGATTCAATGAATTTCTCTGTTTGATGCAAAAACAAGTCATTTGTATGCCAGCAATTCATTCACACTCAGAACAAATCTCAATATTTATTTTACAATATAATTTCATTGATTTGAATTTCATTTCAATTGGAATCGCAAGAGGTATTTTAATTAACAATTATCAATTTTGATTTATTTCTAATAAATAAAATAAATAAATAAATAAGATAGTCTTTACATAAATTGAATTACAAATTTATAAAATAAATTTTAAACTTTATAAACTAAATTTAAATTCTAAAGCATAATGTAACTTTTAAACAAATTTCTTAATCAAATCGAGTTATTTTCCAATATTAGGAAAATTACTCCATCTTGTTTTATAAAACCAATTTTATACCTTACGCATTATAAAATTCAACAAATTTTCACAATGTTTTATAATAAATATTATAAATAACAAATACGGTAGAAATATATATATATATATATATATTCACAAAATTATTTATATACCTAAAGATTTTAATTTTTTTTCTATACCTTGGAGGAAAACGTATACATATACATATATATATATATATATACATTTCTATAAAAATGAATTTATAACATTTTCCTAAGGGATTTTCTATAATATTCACTGTATAATTTTTTTTTTAAATGGTCAATGATGCATAGAATAGGACAAAACCTATTTGAGCTTATGTTTATTTGTGATGGGGTGCAAAAAGTATAACACAAAAACAAAATAAAACCAAACATAACCCTCGCGAGATTTGTATTGGCAAAATAACACTTTTGAAAAAGAAAAATTGCAAAATAAAAATTGATAACAGTAATAGTAACATTTTCAATAGATATCTGCATATCTTGTAATATAAATATTATATATATATATATATATATATATATATATATATATATATATATATTTATACAAATAATGTATATAAAATGTATATATAAAATGTATAAAATTGTTATATGTATACACTATACAGTACTTGTAAAGTAATTTTGATATTAAAGGGAATTCATAATATATTTACAGTTATAACAAAAAAAAAAACAGCAAGGAAACAAGTAAAAAAACAAGGAGAGAAAAAACGCAAAAAACAAAAAAAATATAACAGTGTCATAAAGGTAAATGCGTAGATACGGTCGACAAATCCAAGTAAATAGGTATATAATCATTTCTTTTATGTGTTTTACTGGCAAGATATTTACAATTTTTATTTTTTACTTTATTTTATATATATTATGTATATATATTTGTATAATATAGAGTAGAAAAAAACATTTTGAAAAGATATAAAACTTTAAAAACATTTTGTCTGTCTATTTTACACATTCAACTATATATATTCTTAATTTTCAGAGTATAAATATTGTTTTTTATATTTTAGATATTTTTTGTGTTACGTAAAACAATTGGTAATTATCAATTGTAAATTTGTATTCTTCAGATATTAAATTTATTTGTAAAATTTAAATATTATAATATATTTTGATAGCTGGCTAAAATTAATTAAATAATAGTAATAACAATAAGAGAAAGTAAATAAAAGTCCAATATATAAACAATGAATTTGATTTACATGACTTTAAGTCAATCAAAATATTCTATAAGTAGTATATGAGATCTTGAATGCTATTTATGTTAGCCATAATACGATCGAATTAGATTTGCTAAAAAATTTAAATAAATCTAGAATAGCTTTGCATTATTCTATCTTATTTGACGAGCGAAATAACAACAATAACCTATTATTTATTGTTCTTTAGTTATTATTGTTTTAAGCTAATCTATTTCAAATTTACTCATTTCTATGCCACTGCATCTAGCTCAAAGAAAATAATCAAAATGTAGATTTTTTTTAAAAATTATTTGTCATTTATCTGCATTCATTATTAAAATATTTCATGTACATCTATCAGAACTATTATTAACAAATGTTACCAATTGTTAATGTTTATTTTGGTTTTAGTCTTTTTAGTGTATCAGTCTGCTTAGTCTGATTTTGGAAATTTTCATAACAATTTTTAAAACAGGAACATGACGATCCTCTTTTGTTCCCATTTTTATTTTCTTAGTTTTGAATTAATTTATACAATATGTCTATAAATATAATACATACAATTTGTAGTCATAATATATCTTCATAGATTTGTGTATATTCAATTTGAGTCTTTTTTTATATAATTTATCTTTTCCATATAATTTTTTAAATGTGTATAGTAAATAAACTAAATTTAGTTGAACTATGATGAATAACAGGTATGTTAAGTATTAAGAATTTTTAAGGGTTTTAATCTGGAAGTACATTTTGTGATTATAATTTTCAATGCGTCTTGGTCCACAAAAAATTATATTTACATAAAAATTCCTCATAGGTTAATTTAACCTTAAACATATACATTATACGTATACACATAAAATAATTACAATATTGATAATAATTTATTGAATGATGCATCCAGAAGATTTTTCATCTACATGCTATCTAAGTTATTGATGAGCAAAGTAAGACAATTTGGAATTGAATTCTTCTGATATGTTCACAAATACGAAAACAACACCGCAGTATACAATTTTACAGAAATTCAAGGAAAACATTATTTCAATCATTCTGAAACTTCCCATCTGGTCTGTGTAATACCTTTCTTTTTTCTATCTACTATCCCAACCAAACAGTAAGGATAAGGTTATATCTAAGCACTTTGGCTGTTTAGAATACAAAAAACAAACAAAAAAAATATTGAGTTAATTTTCAAGTTAAAACAATAATTTTAATAAGAAGATATGAAGAATAGTCTTCATGGCTTAAACTGTTACAAGATGTACCACTAACACGTGGTCACAATGTATTGCTTTATATTTTAATTTGTATACTTTTGATATTTTGATTTGTTTGTAAACTAAAATTAGATTTAGACTTTTTTTTGTTTCATACATTATTTTCTAAAGGGCTTATCACAGTATTGAGGTTTCTAAAGTCTAATTAGATTTAGATTTTTGTTTTTCATTATTTATTTTTTAAAGGCTTGTCACCTAATTGAGGCTTATCATGCCCAATCAGATTTAGATTTATTTATTAAACTTAGTATAAAAACTTATACTGGCTTTGTGCCATTGGCAAATGGGCCAGTACTTATGATCATTTTTTTAATCAGTAGTTACGCATATGATAATCTGATTATCACTAAAAATATATTATAACTATATACTAATTGCAAATGCTCAAAATTAGTCAAAAGGATTATGTCATACTTTAAGTAAAAAATTGCATAACTCCTGTTACATAGCTCTTCTCATATTATAAACTTAATGGTCGTAATTTTAAAATTTTAAAATTAAAAAATGTATTAAAATATATGCTTAGGATTAGAATTAAGGAAAATTATATAATGAAATGAAGACATATTAAATTATAATAATAATAATAGTATCCTATATATATATTTAAAATTGAGACAAACATTCAATTAATTACAATTCTAATAATTAAACGAACAAATTAATTGAAGGAGTGATTGGCTCATGCAACACTACTTAAACTCAGCACTGAGGAGTTTAATATGACAATGTTGGACATGCTTACATAGCTCTTGTCTTTTAACATTGATCAATTTCGCAACTCTATAGTTTGTATTAGTTGCAAATTTATAGTTTGGAATATTTTATTATTTTAAAACAAAACTATAAATTCAAAACTAAAAAATCATATTTAAGTAATATCAATAAATCAAAACTCAACTTGCTTAAATCGTTATTTGTTAACAAATAATAATATAAAAACTATACATTATTAGATATTAATTAATTAATATATTTATTTATTAAATCGGTACAAATTAATAATTGTTGCCAAAAAATCTGTTATTTCGGACACATTATAAAAAATACAAAATTGAAATTACTAAAAATTTAATATAAGACAATTCGCATCACAATATAATTATTATAATTCATTTTATTTTGTGTATACAATTACAATCAGATTCATTTTACTGTAAATGACTTACACAAAGATGTTAGATTTTTTCTATATTCTCAATCATGAGTATAAAAAAATACCCTGCGATTAGCATTTTGTTTGCATTTGATGGGTAATTTCACTGTTTCATTGTTTTACTTTTCTTGTTCTTCTACACTCTCCTTAAATATTTTATATTATAATAATGTATAGGTATATATATTAAAAAGTTTTCCCTTAAAAATATTCTTAAAATGAATCAGAAAGAAAATAAGAAGAACAAAAAGAAAACATCATATACATTAAAAGGTAAATTTTTGTGTACAAAAACAGTGGGTTGTTTTTTTTTTTTTTTTTTAGTTTATAATGGTAGATATGTACGTTATGAAAAACGATTTTTTTTTTTGTTTTGTATCTTAGCTGCATAGCATTGAAAATGAAATGAGGGAGGATATTGAAATTATAAACTACAAAACAGGCATCTGTAAGAATGAATGAATGATATTTTTGTTTATATTAAAGACTTATTAATTTAAATAAATTTAATATACATAAATTTTGTTATAATACTCGATATGTACTTATACACATTGTTACTGTACGCCTTTTGTTACTATGCTTCTCTCCTGTGTTTTTATTTTGTTTTTTTTTTTATAAAATATTAAAACAAGGGCTAAAAAATTATAGACACTTGTTTGCAAATGAAATATTGAAATTTTCTTTTATTTCACTTTCTTTTATAAAGGTACATAAATTGTTTTGGATAGGAAAATTCACTGTTTTCATTTCATTTTGTTATTTGTTGTTGTTACTGTACTGTTTTGTTAATAATAAAATTAGGATATTGTGAAAGAATTATATATATACATATATATATAAATATAATGTATACCGAAAATAACAAATATAAAAAGAAAATACTAATAATTTAATAAAATTTATCAGTAGCCTGAATAATTCAAGGATTAGTTCAATTTGTTTGCCCCCTGGTATTATAAAAACATCCATATATATTTATTTATATTAAATATTATTTTTCTCTATATACATACTTACATCAACCATTTTTGAAACACTTATTTTTTTTTTTTTTAAATATTTTTTCAACAATTTCAAAATAAAGGGGTACTTAATGAATTTAAAAGAAAGAATTGCATTTAATTATATATGAAACTACCCCCGTTTTTTACTTCTTTTTTTTAATCTTCTTTTGTAGTTAGCATTTTTATTTAGCATATTTCGATAATGCAATTTCATCAGTATGATAATGAAGGTTTGAAAATAAAATTTAAATTAAGTAAATAAATTAAATTTGTTTTCAATACTGAGTTATAATTAAAAAATTACATATATATGCAAAATTAAAAAAATATGTGAAACGATAAAAAAACAAAATGTTGATAAACAATTTATCAAAAAAGAAATTGTAATATTAATTTTTAATTAGCAACATATTTTATTGAAAATTACAACAAATTTTAAATAGTTTAATTTATACATTAATATATACTCGATTGTATGATGAGCGGCGAACTCCAAAAGGACTAGATAAAAATTTATTATTTAATATTTTCAATTAAAAAAATTCCACAGAAATATTTCAAGAACATAAAATTCAGTTTCAATAAAATACTATAAAATCTTCATTAATATAACATGATAATGATGATAAAACTAGTAACAAACATGTTTTCATTCAAAAAAAAAAAAAATATGTATATATTCTAAGGAAAATAATATAAAATTTAATTATATAGGTAGGTACAGGTAAATATTATATATGCTCATTAGATTTTCTCTTTACAGAATTTACATTCAATTCGTACAGAGTTTTTAAAAAATAATTTACTTTATTTACATAAATTTTTGAAAATCAGCATGCACTACAATACTGTCGTCATAGCATAGTAATGTAAATTGTTGTTGCAAAACGAAAAGTAACAAATTTACCGAGTAATTAAGGAATTTTAAAATGTTTTCAGATGCTTAGTGTATATTTTAAATTACTTCGTTAATTAAGTAATTCCTAATTTATTAATCGGCCTAACTAAACTCGGTTTATATTGAAATATATACGAGTTTTTGGGATTTTTTTATGACTAGAACAAAACAAGCTAGAAAACATCTTAACCATAAATATATATTAATTTCATACATATACAAGTGAATAAAATAAATGAAATTATGATTAATAAAAAAAGAATAAAAATAATACATATTATAACTGTTTTATATTTATATAAATTTTTTTTAAAATTGTTTTTGAACCGTTTATATCACGAACTTATAATATATCACATTTATATCAATTTTACGGTTGAACAATTTTTTTCATTTAACTTTATCTGAACATACCAATGCCATAATGGCATAATATATTTCATTGTTAAAACTAATTTATTTAAAATTAAATCTTATAAACTATGGGTAAAATATTTTTAAACTATATATAACAAACAAAATAGGAGTGTGAATGAGTGGAAATATTATAAATAAAATATTATATTAATAATAAAAATATGTAAAAATAAAATAATTATTCAAACAAACAAATTAAAGAAAAACTATTTTCTCATCATATTGTTTTATCTTGCCTACCTATTCGACAATACAAATAGGAAAGAAATATGAACAACATCACTATGAGCCGTTTTTAGTTTTTAACTTAGGTTTGTTTTCGTTACTTTTACGTAAAGCAATATAACATGCAAAATCAACATAAACAAAACAAAATCTATGATAATTTCAAAAACACAATTTCGACACAAAACTTGTCAAAAGATGCCCAAAATAAACACAAAACAACAAAATATGTCCAAAATAAACTGATCCAACAGGTTAAAGTGCGTCAAAGCAAGTTAGGAGACGAAGTTACAGCAGAATTTAGAAAATATTAGCTGCTTTCATATCGAGATATTTACACTAGGTTATTCGGAAGATCAAATATACGAAAATAGCAAGTAAAATGGGACCATTTAAAGCTTAATATATATATATAGATAAAATTCACTATGAGGCAGAATGAAGAGCGGATATTTCCCAAACCAAACAAGCTTTCAGATCTACTGAAATAAAAATATTATGATAAATTTCTGGGACAACTCTCACATATCAAATATAAGATGTTATAACATTGAAAACATTTGCAATAATCAAGATGTACAGTAAAAGAAGTATTAACGAACAGTTAATGAGCAAAAAGCAGTATATGTACAATGAACAGGAAAATAAAGAATGGCGACATTATGTCAGAAGAATATTCTTAGACTTGGAAGTCTCCGAACTAATCAATGTTTGTTATCTTTGATCGAAATATCGAAAGATATGAAAGCACTTTTCTAGCATTGGTGTAATTCCAACACGTTCCAGTTTTTCAAAAATAATATAAAGTTTCTACATCAAAGAAGAAAAATAATTAAGGTAATATGATTGACAAATTTGTGTTACAACAACTAAATTTTAACATCGTTCAAATTTGAAGCAAAAAGTTAAACAATCAAGACTAAGGAAACTCAGATTATTCTTTTAATGTTTTTTTTTTAAATAAGAGAGTAAGCTGTATAGTATAAATATTCAGCTGCACGCAAAGGGAATTCTAAAACAGTGTTATATAAATAAAATATAAACATGAACATCAAAATGTCAGATTAAATTTCCATTTTAATTTCAATAACAGTAGTGGTTTTTATAAACAAGCAATATTGGCAATATTGACTATATTGGACAAATATTTTGTTCATAAACAAAATGTTGCAAATGACATTTTTTCATTAACATTTCTACCTTAGCAGCTGCAAACTGCAAAATTAAAATAGATAGCGTATTTGAGTTAAATTAGCTGTAAATCTCAAATTAGATGTAAATGATGAAATAATTTAACAGTGATGTTATTTAAATATTGAGGAGTCAAAACTATTCAAGGTCAAATAATGAATCTATAAAATGAACAGAGTCTCTGGACCCTTAAAGTACATTTGTAAAACTAAAAATATATAAAAGATTAAAATAAATAAAACATGTATATTATCAATAGTGATATGAACACGAATCACGTTCATTCGAAATTTGTAGGACTTACGCATTGAAAGACGGAATCACAAAAGCCCTAAAAGCCCTGAAAGAAGGTAGGATTGAACATCTGAACAAAATGTTTGTTTTATAATTGCAAGATTGATGAGAGGAACTGATTTTACGGAGAAATTTGACATATCCAATCACATGCAATAGTTGTTATTTTGTTTTAATTGTTGATATATGTATGTTGATATATGGAAAATTACATGTTTTGTAGAGTAACTTGGTCCTCATAATAGAATAATCCAGTTTTTATTTTTACTTGACAACCAAATTGTACTCCCAAATCAATTTCAGAGAAAAATTAAAAAAAAAAAAAAATGTTTACAGCAACCATGTCCTAGGCCAAGCAAGGTTTCAATCTTGACAGGAAACGTTCAATTTCCAATGATAGCCATAAAAGAGCACATTCATTTATACTATCTGGCCAGAGCAAAGGAAAGAAGGCATCCTTAATACTTATACGTGACTTCTAGGAAAACATGGCAAACACTTTTCAATAGATTGTAAACAAAACAACTTCATAAATGTTTCCAGGCAAACCACCAAAGAGATTTACTCAGTGCTGAAGATCAACATTGAGTAGATTAAATAAGCACATAAAAACCGGTTCAAAACCTAATAAAATAATAAAAACCAATTATAACAAACAAACTGATTGCATTAACCAAATAATAAATTCAAAATATTTTGCGAAAACATAGTGAACAATTCGTAACTACATACAAAAAAAAAATTGAGATGTAAAGTAAATAAAAAAAAAATCAAAAACATAACAAAACTCTTTTTCCAACACACAAGGAAGTAAAAATATAAGAAAAAATAAATTTCATGTGAAGGCTTAAAACATTTCAAGAACTGCGAAATATCAAACATAATTTAGCAGAGAATTTAAACGTCTGGTGAAAGTTTTATGCTTCCACAAAGAATAATTGACAAGAAAAAAAAATAAAGAGAAAAAAGGCAATATCTAAAATATTTATTGTAATTTAAAAAAAAAAAAATAAAACTATTTTTTTTTTTTAAAATCTTGCTCAACACAATTTATTGCTTTTTAGAATTATTTTTTAGCAGTAGTAACCTTTGAAATTATTTTCTTTTCATAATAGTTTTTTATTGTTTTTTATTTTTGCAAAACGTATAGTTTCGAATAACATAACTTATAATAAAAAAAAAACAACAGAATAAAGAAAAGGGTACTTTAGATTTAACTATACTTGTAGATACTACAACAGAAATTCAAAATGTTAAAAATATACTCAAATAGACATAAAAAAAAAACTTTTTCCTCCACACGTTTAGATTCAATGCAATTGCATATATACGTATGTACCTAACCGTTACGTTAATTATTCGTAGAGTTGCACAGAAAAATGATTTTAATTCTAATTGGAATAAAACAAGCTGTATGAATGATTATTTTGTTTTATGAGTAATTAAAAAAAAATTTTAACAAATTTTTCTAACTTTCACATACATACATTCATACATCCATAAATATTATGAGATGAGCAATTTTTTAATAACGGAATTATCGATTTCTCCTAAAAATAAATTTCAAGGACATTTTGCAATTTGACCAGAACTATTTAAGAGATTGTTTTTTTAATGTTTAGTAAAAAATTGGAAATGAAGTTGAAATCCCAGAAATGGATACGACATTTTTATAAGAGCAGTTATAGAAAACTATTGCGAATTCAATTAAAATATGGTATATACCTACTATGGAATCCCCTGTGCAATTTATTTATTTATTTCAAGCTTAGATCAAGCTAAGTAAAAAATTATATATTTTAAAAAGAGAAAAAAGAAAACAATTACAAATTAATTTTATTTTCTTTTCTTATACTTAACATAAGTTCTTGCTAACTGAAAGGTTAAATGTGTAAGAATAAGTGTTTTTTAATTTATGTGTTGGTGTAGGTATTTTTTGAAAGAGAGAAGTCAATTAAAGCCTTAATTTATTTCCCAATATTAAAATGCTGTTTACGGGCTCAAATCTACCATAATTAGTTCTATATAGTGAACCAGACTAAAAAGATTTACGGACCTAAGTCGAGAATTATGATTAATAATAATTTTATTAAGAATATGTGGAGAAATAACCTTGCCTTTCATAATTTTAACAATAAATGTTACATCAGCAATTTCTCTTCTTTTCTGCAGTGTATACGGATGAATTAAATTTAGACGATGTTCGTAAGTAGCTTGCCACCTCAAGGAAGATTACGTAGAGCAAATCTTAAAAACTTCTTTTGAATAAATTCAATTCTTTGTGTGAGAACATCATAAAAGGGAGATCATAACTGACTGGTATATTCCAAGTTAGGTCAAATCAAAGTCATGTAGAGAGCTTTTACAATGTAAGAATCAAAAAATTCCATAGATCAACGTTTAATAAAACCTAGCAAGCAATTTGATTTATTTATAATGCAGTTGAAGTGTAATTTAAACGTTAATTTATTATCGAAGTACACCCCCAAATCCTTAATGGAATTAACTCATCATCATCATCATTGTCCTGCAGTACCATCCGTGGGGCATAAATATTAAGAAGTACATTATTATACTGTTAGACGAAATATGGAAAGATCAGATCACTTTGTAGTAGGCTTGAGTCACCAGTGGATGTTATTTTTTTGAAGATTTTCATATCATCTGCATAAATATTAAGTTCATTATTTTTAATTACACTTAATGAGTAGAGGTTCCAAGTGATTGTCTTGGGGAAATCCAGAGTTGGCCACAAACGGTGTCGATGCAGATGACATAAATAAGACATTATAGGACCTATCAACTAAATATGACTTGGTCCACTTTATGAAGAATACCGGGAACCCTAATTTTCTTAATTTCCATAATATAACAGTATGAGGCAAAGTGTTATATTATCTTTACTGAAATCAGTATAAATTACATATGTTTGCAGGCCTTCCTCCATTTTATTAATAAAAGCTTACATTGATTCTAAGGTTGGTTACCACGGATTTAATCTTTACAAATCCATGCTGGTTATGTACTAGGAAATGAGCGCAGTGGTCATAAAGAGATTCGAACACAATTTATTCAAACACCTTAGAAACTGCGGAAAATTTGGTAATAGGACTGTAATTAATTTCGTTATCTTTACCGTATTTTTTGTAGGTATTGAACCGAATGGATAGTGGAGAACTGAGTGAATTAGAAAACTTTTTTAAGATAAGCTGATGAACTCAATCAGGACCAGGGAATGTAGTATATTATCAAGATTTGATAAGTATTTTTCTACATGGATGTTTTGCACAGACAGACATTTGAATTCATTAGGATGGCTTAACTTATATAATAGTGACTCAATCTTCTTAATATATTTACACCACATAGCACACGCAAACATTTTGTATTTTTACTATTGTTTACGGTCATATCCCGGATAAATATTTATACGTATAACGGGTAGAAGACATAAATAAAATGAATGTAATAAAATTTAGGAATTATACACATGAATAATAAACTTCTAATAATTATATTGTTAAAGTTGTGAGGTCTTCTAGTTTTATTTGGGATTCTCATAATGTTATAATGTTTTGTTTCTTGTAACTATAAAAATACTGACTCTAAGGAATTTTGAAGTATTAATAAATATTTTGGGTAATAAAAAATAATTTTATGATGCATTTTTATAGTTGTAGTTCATAATTTTATTTTTGATTTTTCCCCTTAATTTTTATTTTATATTATATCTACATATTTTTTCAACAACAACAAAATAATCTACATACCTGTTACTACTAAAATTTTGGGAATATTTCATAATATTTGGAATAGTTTTATAATTATTCAATTTGTTGTATACTTAAATATAACATTAAGTTTTTTTTTTTAAGTTAATTTTCTAACTATCAATTTTATGAATGAAAACTATATATTTTTTGGAATTAAAATATTTAACGCGTTGTTTTACGCATTTAAAATAATATATATTGTAAATTAAAATTTAACCAAATATATTTACAATGTGTTAAAATAACATAATATCCATTTAATTAGAATTGTATATATAGATATTATAGTTAAATTACCGTCGGATATTAAAAATAATAAAATTCAAATAAAAGTAAACCATAAAAAATTATTTTACTGATAATAAATCATTTTATGTTATTCATATGCAGCATGAAACATAGAATAACTCTATTATATATATATATATATACGAATAGAGTAGTCATATAGATTTAGGTTATAAAATTATTTTGTTTTATGTTTTTTTTTTTATTGTGTTTTTTGAAGTGTTAAACATACTCATTTAAAAGTTAAATGTAAAAGTCAAAAGTAAATAATATGCATGCTAAATTTTTATATCATAAAAATTAGTCATGGTGATGTTGTAAACTCAAATTCCATTAAAATTAAAACTGTGAAACATAATAATTTGAATATACAAAAATGTTAATTATTGTATATGAATAAAGTATATATTTAATATAAAACTAATATAATAATACTAGTTTTGCAAATTAATTATTTTAGATTTTTATTTAAAAATATTTATATAAGCAAAAATTTTAATATGGTTTTAATTTTAATCTTTATACATTAGGTATATATATACCTTAAGCTATGTATTTGAACCATAGAATTATGTTAGCAAATGTTGCAAAACAGGAAATCAGTTTTTTTTTGTATTCCACAAGTGTTTTAGATTTTTTGCTTTTTATTTTTAACATAAAACTCGATAATGTTATTGACTTTTAAAAATCTTCTAGAATCTATTTAAATTTTAAAATATTGAACAAGATTTTTAAAGAAATTTTTGTATATGCTGAGTATCTAATTTTAATGAAAAATTAATTATTAATTTTTTTTTTATCTATAGGTACAATCTTTAGATTATATTCAATTCCGGAACTTTTCGTTTATTATATATTTCCTGCTATAAGAATCCTGGATTTGTTTTACCAGCTTTATACAGGGAAATTTGAAAGCATCAGAATGGGAAGTAAAATTAATTAAAAAAATGTTTGTTACAAAATGATAAAAAAATAATTGAAATAAATTAAAGTATAAAATAATTTTATTAATGTTTTTTAATATTTATTCGTTTGCGGGTCACAATTATGTGTAACTCGAAAGTACACCTGCTATGTGTATTAACGTATGTATTTGATTTTCGCACGATATTTAGAGCTCTACCTCAAACGATTCAAATTTAGCTTAATAAAATTAAGTTTAAAAATTAGTTAAAAACTCTTTATACTACAAAAAAAAAAAACTATTTGTTAATACAATATTTACCATAAAAGTTAATTTTCAAGAATATAATGTATATTTTATACCAGTTGTTCCAGAGCATGAGTATTAGATTTTTAAGAGGGGAAGGAGCCGTTATTTTTATACAAAAAGAAATTAATAAGACAAAAGTTTCTTATTTCTTGACGCAGAATCCGAGTTTATATAAAAAAGTAGCTCTTCCTATTTGAAAATCTCGATTTCGGCGATTTTCGAGCTTAAAAAAACAATTTGCAGTCATTCCTGGAAGTTGAAAATATCATCAATCGATAGAGTATACTCAATTTAGTTATTAAATTTTTTTTAAATTTTAAAATAACGGTTTCTTTCTTTTTAAAAACTGATATGCAAGCTCTGGCACAGCCGGTATATACGATCAATTGTGTCCTTTTACAAATGAATAAATTAAAAGATATCTAATACTAGACGAAAGTTTGCTACATGTGATTGTGCAATATATGATAATCTAGTAGGGCCAGTAAAATACCTTTGATTAAAAAAATCTTAAGTTAACTAAACCAGATATAAGTTAGTATAGAAAAGTAAAACTCAGAAGTTAATACATATGTCAATAACTGTATTTTAATTAAAAAATTAATTTTAACTCAATATAAATAATACTAGGGGCCCCTGTTGAGTAATTATAATTCAAGTTAAAGCCAAATTTAAAGTTTTTAAAAGAACAGGGATTTGCATGAACTGATATAGACTTCTCATTACAAATCAAAAAACACTCATATTTTAATGAAAAGCTTTGAAATTAGTATGTTTTCGTTAAAAAACATAAATACCTTCCTTCTCATTTTCTGTTTCGTTTCTATCTATTTCTTAATGTATTTGGTGAATAATAAAATCATATGATTAAAAATTTTTTAACTGTGTGCGCATTATTGTTTTATTTACACAACTTACTTATTACATATTAAGAGTTCACTATGGAGAAGACTAATCGAAGAACTAGTAATCGAATATATCGAAGCAAAAAAACAACAGTTATTAGTTATTCTCAACTATATGTATGTACATTATAACATTCTGTACATTATTTTTTAACAGTTAAAACACTTAGTTGCCGATCAAAGGAATTAAAATAAGAATTAGAATTTACTTCTAGGAGCATTCTAGTGATTGGCTCGAATCTACCATAACCAGTGAAGTGTAAGGGAATGTGTAATAACTCAACCGTTCTGAGATTATTCCGATTGGTTCTTTCAACTAAATAGTTTGGCAAGACCTTAGTTTCCATTTCAAGGACTAAGATTTTGCCCAAAATAATCTTTTGAATAAAAGAGATATCTGCAATTACCCGACGATCAGACAATGACTTTAAGACATTTAACAGTAAGTTTAAGACGATGGGAATAAGAAGGTAATGAATTAAAATAAAATTAAATAAAGCGAAACGTACAAATTTTCGCTGAACTAATCCAATTCGATTAACGTCAGTCAAGTAATGTGGGGACTATAGTTGACTGGAATATTCAAAGATAGGCCTTACATAGGCAACACATAAAGATGTTATTAATTGGAATGACTAAATATTTGAAACAAACGCAAGCCTGGATCGATAAAATTATATATATATATATATATATATATATATATATATATATAAATTTACATCGTATTTTACTTTTAAATAAATAAACAGATCAAGTTATATTTATTTATTTACATTGGTGGGAGTTATATCAACATTGTATTAAATTTTTACTTAATTGTCGCAAGATAAATTTATAAATAAGTTATAAAATCAATCAAAGCAAAACGGGTTGTATAGGTATAGTCTAACACTACAAATACCTACTGGTGAGTTCAAGCTGTGTTGTAATGAACGAGACAATTCCTAAAACGTATTGTTATTGAAAAAAATCTTTTAAAGAGATAGTTAGCATTAAAAAATTAAAAAAAACCTTAAATTTTGCGACGGCACGAAAATGTGTAAATGAAAAAACAATTTTTTCTAAGACCCTACTGAAAGTTATTACAACACTGCTTTTCCTAAATAGCAGAAAAATGTAGACAGATAGACTTACAAAAATTAAAGCATATCCAGCAACAAAAAATTTTGAATAAAAAACAATAATGGAATCTGAAATAAATTTCCAAGATAAAATTCAAGATTTTTTACATTGACTGTGTCCAAAAAATATGCCCAAAATAAATCATTAACAAAATTTTTATTAAAAATATATACTTTATATACATACAGTATAGATATTATAATAATTCAATTTGTAAATACAATTTTGATGGTTCCTATAAAATCTAAATATGGCCAAACATTTAATTTAAATTTATTATTAACGGCATTTTGTTGTTGGAATTGATACTCACTACCAGCAGAAGCAGAAATAAAGAAATTGCAGAAACCTCTTAAATTTACAAAAAATAGGGTAGTGCTGTAAAAAAAAATGAATCTTATATTTTGGGCTCTTAATGTATATTAATTTTTTTCTATAAAAATAATTATTTTAATTTTTTCAAGTTTTGTTTTTGATTGACTTTCAAATTAATAATATTAAAGTAAAGTAATAATTTTTATACTTATTAGTTAATTAGTTTGATTTTGAAATTTCTAATCTTGGAAATATTTTGAAAATGAAAAAATAAGATTTTGATCAATTAGTTAATTAGTAATAATTTTTAATGACACTCTGTTAGTTTTGAGAGAATAATAAATTAATAATAAATAATTTAATTCAATTCCAAATTTTGTGTATTTTAGATATAAATGTCCAATATTTGGACCTTTTATGGTAAAAAATAAATAAACAGAGCATTTTTTTAAAAATTTTCAGTAAAGTACAGTCAAGGAAGAACAGAAATATTTAAAGATTTTATTTATTATTAATTTATTAATTGTTTACACACAACAGTGTTGATAGTGTTTTTACAGAGTTTGGACCAATCTGTGTTTTTTCAGCTGAAATTAGAAGTTTTGTTTTTGATTTTTGAATTATAATAAAAATATAAAATACATGAACAAGCTTTGTATAATGAATGCAATGTAAAACTTAAAGCTATACTTCCAACTAATATAGACTGACTTTATTACTAAAAACTTACTTAAAATAGTAAAATTTGAATTTAATGAAAAAGATGTTATTTTCTTTTAGCTTGGTAATGCTCATCCAATTATGTCATGATTTTAAAGATTTCTGATTAACGGGTATGTAGAATATTGCAATTTATATATGAATTTGGAATTTATGTCTGAAATTGGGAGTACGGAGTATTTCATATACTTTTATATTAACTTGCAGTGTCTATATGTATATATATATATGTATATATGTTTATATATGTTCGTGGTAGGTTGGAATTTTTTTGTTAATATTAAAACCAAACGCAAAAATAAAAAAAAATAATTTTATTTAAAAAATTTAAAGATAGAGTTCTGAAATTCCAGCAAGATTCATTATATACTTTTGTGTTTTATTTTATAGTAGTCCTACTTTTTAGGGGACTAGTTTGGTTTCGATAAAAGTATATTTTAAAAATTTTTATTTTTACATTATTATTTTATATATAAATACGCAGTCCCTGTTAAAGCATAGCCGTGGATACAAACAAAATAATTGATTTCGAAAACACTGAATGAATTGAAATTGGAATTTTAAATTTTGGGAAAAATTGATATTTCGGGATCTTATAATTTTGGTTTTTTTGGTTTTTTGCACTTGCCTTTTGGAATTTCGTGGCCAACGCATAAATTGTACATATAAATTCAGGCAAATGACATGCATTCAAATTAAAATACAGGCAAATGTGAAAATATGAGACATGTGATCCTCTGAAATTTTATCTTTGACAAGGCTCACATAAGCTTTTTGATGAAGTAAAATTGAAGAAAAAAATACAGGTAAATTAAATAACAATTTAAGAATTTTGTTTTGTAATATTTGCAACTTTTTAATATGGGTGTTTGCACAATCACCCCAAACTGGAGCCCCATATGAAAATATGTAATTTTAAAAATAAGTTATAAGATTCTAGTGTTTTTTTTTATTTTATCTATACAATTTTAATATATACAATATACAATTTTTTCTATACTAATACGTAGTTGAAACGTTAACTTTTTATCTAAGTTCACATCCTAAATACAACTTGACATCATCAACCCATTCAATAATCTTAGAGTTTAGTAATAATTTTGTATTGAGCAAGAAACATTGTATACAATTCGTTGTAAAAAAGATTGAAGCTGATTTTTTTGGGCTTATCATAATTTTACAATTACAAAAATAGTTCGAGAGAATATTAAAGGCCGACTGCAATTCAGCAGCGATTTAATCGCCTGAGATTTGCTTGATCAGATTTATTTCTTTTAAAAAACGTTTATTCAAATTGAAAACAATCGATTTTTATGATAAAAAGTAATACGATGACTCTCACAATTAACAGAAAAAATGCTTTGAATAAATTATTTCTAATGCCTTTATAGATATTTTCCTTATAACTTTTATAAATTTTCGATGAATGCAAAAAATTTATATTGCAATGTGAAAGTATAATAAACGTAAAAAGATTTATTTCGCAAATTTTGTGTTGCAAAATGAATTCAAAAACATATTTTTTATTCGTATAGTCTAATTAATTTTTTATAGTATGAAACAGGAAATAATAAATTGTTTAAAAAGTTTTGTTAAATTTAATGAAATGAAATTTTTTTTTAAAGTATATGTACATATATATAGTACATATTAATTTTATATTATATATATATAATTTCTTGTTAACTTTCGAAAATTTGTTTTTATTCCATTTAAAATTATGTAATTTATACCTATATCGATTGTAAAATTTAAAAATAAAGGAGCCAAAGATAACAAAAATTAATAATTAATAAAAAACAGTCCTCATAAAGTAAATTGTATATAAAATATAGGTATATGCATATTGAAAAAATCATGGCGCTGAATGTATTCGTCTTATTTTGGTTTTTATTTTAAGTTCAATAATATTTGATTTAGTTTTTATTTTGTGCAATTTTCTTTCCGGTACCTAAACAAAAAAAAAAATATATATTTCAAGTACATACACGTATATATATACTTTATGCAAATGACAAACTGAGAAAACAAACACAATGAAAAAAATAATTGAATTCTATAACTAATATTACTTAAAACGTATCACTTAAATTTTTATCACATAATTTTGTTGTTACTGTTTAAAAATTTGATTTTCTAATTTAATTTTTTAACTTCAAAGTGACTTTAATAAAAAAAAAAAAATAAAAAAAAAAATTCAAATTGTATGAAAAAACGAGATAAAAAATAAAATCAAGAAAGATCAATGAATTTTCAATATACCGCTGAAAAAATTTGTTGTGAGCTTTGTAAATGGCTTAAAATAATTTTCATGTGAAAGTAAAACTTTTATTACATACGAGTTCGTAAATTTTAACATTTAATGCAAAAATCACGAAAAATGTATGTAGTCCTATCGCAATTGAAACCCTTATCAAGGTAAAATAACATTTTCCTACATTATCTACGGTACTGAAACTGGCAGTTTAAAAGTAGAAATTATAAGAGGATATAATGTACAACCCCAAAAAAGTCAAAAAATTTGTTTTACAATAATTCATAAACAACAAACGAATATCGATATGAAATTTTATTTAGAGATGTTGGTAATGATAAACTAATGGAAAACAACCTATAAAATAATAATTTTTTTTAATCGGAAAATACCCCAATACTATTAAATAAATATCTTCATTCTATTGTATAAATATCTATACTGTAATACAATATGCAGATGAAGCCATAAATACTTAGTTTATATATCATCACCATCTACGAAAAAACTAGATCTTCAACTTGAACAAAAATTTATTTTAATACATCTAATATTCTTCTTCGTGTTATATATAGGCTAACCGATCTCCTTGGTTTGGTTTAGTAATTATGTCATTTGACTTAATCAGAGTACCCCTTTGAATTGTCTCTTTATTTCAAGATATCAAAAAATATTTAAAAATAAAATAAATTTTATAGTATTGTTAATATGCAAGCAGTTAAAATAACAAGCAGTTACAGTGCTAACGCCATTGGAATTCTAAAACAAAAAAATAAGTGGTTCTTTTGGTCAAGGAACTGGTGCTGGATTCTCTTGAGACTATTAACTTCAGTTTTTTCCGTGATTATTATTCATTTTGTCGATAACCGATAAACAATTAGTAGGGATTTCAAACCAAATTGTATCTATTCAATTTACAAGTCCGTCTATATGCTTGCTTTTACCCTTCCGCAATCGTCTTGAGTATCAATTGTTTTTTTTATACTCTTACTCCAAATATTATCGGAATTTTAGTTATCATCATTCTATTTCTTTTCGTTACTGATTTTTGCACATTGTGCAGTTGTCCATTTTTATATAGTGAAGGTACATAGAAGTTTTTAAACATAATCTTCGTTTTGTCCAATGAAGTAATAAAATAAATATGGGTATATGTACAGCTTTTATAAGGCAAAAATTATTATTATCCCCCATATTCTCTTCCATCCATATCGCTGATGCGAAAAAAAATTCATCACGTCACGTCTAGCTGAATATGGCGTTTCTATTGAGCATTGTAAGCGAAGTCATCGAATATTTTATTATTTTAGTATAGTACTGACCACTTTTTACTACCAAAAAGGATTATTGTTTTATTAATAAATAAAAAGCACCTTAGAATATTTTTGTATAATATATTAGTGTGAAAATAGTTAAAATTTTTAACATATTTATAAAAATATGAATGAAAATTATGAATAAAAATTATGAATGAAATTATTTTAGTATATATCAGAAAAAAAAATATTAAATTGACAACAAATTATCAATATAAATGTTTTAAGATACGTCTTAAATATTAATCTGAATCAAAATTTTTAATTTGCTTAAATGATCAATCTAGATCTACTAAGGCCTTACAATAAGTATAATCTTCTGAAGGCCTAAGGTATATAACTTCACACCTATATTTACAGATTTAGTTTATTCATTATAACTGTAAAAGTTCAATTTAAAATAACCATTGAGAATTAATTTTTACTTTTTTATAATTATTTTCTAAGTTTAAACTAATATTTCTTGTCTATTTCAGAATTTAATGTTAAATATTAAAGCTTAAAAGTTTTTTTTAATTTACTTAAAAAACTTCTAACTAAATTGTAAAATAATGTTAAATCTGCAATAATACCTTAAATAAATATAAAATTAGTAATTTAGATTTAATATTTCATAAAAAACAAATTATTTTATAAACAATTTTAAGTCACTTTTTTGTTATATACATATATATATTTAAATTTTATTTGAAGACTTAACATATAATTTATTATTGTCACAATAATAATAAAACTTTTTAGTTAAAGTATAAAAAAATAAAAACAAAAATAAATCTTTAAGTAAAGCATGCTGTAAAACATCATCGAGTTAAATGCTTCTTTTGTACAACTATACATTTGATACTATTATATCCTGAAATGAAAGAGGATATGATTTTCTTATTATACCTACTACTACTACTGATATACAGACAGTTCTTCTTATAAAAAGAGTGAATTTATGTTGTTCTGAATAAAGAAAAACTACTAAAAAATAAAAACGAAGCAAAAAAAAAAAAAAAACAATAAAAACAAATCAAAATAAAGTATGTTAGTAGTATTAAGAGGCCTCAAATTTATATAAGCCCTGCCAAAATTGTTCTTATGTATAGTTAAAAAAAAAAAATGTTAGTGCGTAATAACAATATAGACGTCGAAAATTCCCATGTTTGACAGTCCTTTTATTTCTTATTTTCCTTGTTTTCCGCTATGATATTTTTTTTTCCTCTTCCAAATGAAAATTTTTTTTGTATCATATTTAGGTTTGTCATTCTAACAAGACAAAAAAATGTTTTTTTTTTTCTCATTTTTCTTTCATTTTTCAACATTTAAAAAAAACAAAAAAAAAAAAAAAATAAGCGAAATTTTCTACTCCCAGACGCTAAAAACAAAAATGTTTACATATAAAATAATGGATCATAATATTTAGTTTTCTGCCATTCTGTTGCCTATATCTCCGCTCTCACTTGTTTAACACTTTACACTTTAATTTTTCTAAGATTTTTAAAATTTTCCAACTGGCATGTTAACTATTTTTAGATTCTCAGTCAATTTTATTAAATTTAATTTTCATATTTTCTTTTGCTCTTAATTTTTCTTCTTTTTTCTTCTTGCACTTTTTGAATTGAAATTGTTTAGGAATTTTTTTTGATGTTCATCAAAATTAAGATTAGTCAGTATAGTAATGGCTGTCTGATTTTATATAGAGTATTAAATTATATGAATTGTATAACTGCTATTGTACCACCTATATTAAATTTATTCGTGGTAATTCGATATTTTAAATACATGACTCGGTAGAGTAATATCATTTATATTATGACAATCAATTATAGTGGTTACTGATTGTTATTATACTAGAAACGCCATTGCACTAACAATCGTTATAGCAAATGTCCCATTGATTGAAGCAGAATATCTTGTAAAATTGCTAGGATATTGTAAACAATAATAAATATAGGAAAAGCGTACTAAATTATTTTTATAGAAAAAATTTCCATAACATACTAATCATACTTAAACTATACGTCTTAGTATATTAAGTAAATCCACAAAAGTGTGTATTAGTCATAACTGTCAGATTTGCAACTATATTAATTTGTTATTGGTCATGCCAGTTTGAATTGGAAAAAACCTAAAAATTATTGGATGTTCATTCAGCTTATATGAAAACCGGTTTTCTTTGTTTATAAAGAATTATATATATATATATACGATTGAAGAGATATTGGAAAAAAAATTCCTTCATCACAAATATTGTCGTTTGAAAATTTAAAATCCAAAAATAAAATCATCAAAGGTTTTTAAAATTGCTGCTGTGATTTGTTTTTTCAATTTTTTTTTTAATCAATTTTTGTTTGAGATTTATTATATAAAATCCATTTTAGAAAGAGCTACTACTTTACTGTTACTAGGTTAAATTATTTTTATTTTTATCTTAATGGAAAAAAACTGACTCTTCCGAATTGTTTGTTATGACTTAATAATATGAAAATTTTTTATAACAACTGGTAATAAAATATCTAAATTTTGATTTTGAAAGGTTCCAATCTGTTTATAAATCAAATTAATTTGACATATTCTTTGCGATTATGCTTTCATTGATAATCGATATATTGTTCAGAATATCAATCAAAACACTAAAAAATAGTATGGTAATCAAAAGACTGGCTCTTGTCCTGATTCTCGAATTGAATATGAGTCGAAGCGAATATGCCAGTCGAACATTCGCGTAAATGTGGCCATGATTCGCAAATAAAATTATTCGCTGCGAAAAAGTCGTTGCTAACTTGAAAATTAAATATTTTTAAAAGTAGATAAAAAAATAAGCTTTCTTTTTGTGCTAATAAATTTTTTCAAAGATATTTAAAGAGATATTTTAAAATAAAAATTAAAATAACAATCAAAATACAAATTAATAAACAAATAAAAATGAGTACAAGCTGAGATCTTTAATTATGATGATGGATGTGATAGTATTGCTGGTGACTCCGAAGTCGGGGATCGGACCGATTTGAGCAGAATTCGAAAAATATTAGAGATGACTTAAACCCATTAGAATTACCAGATGTCACAGTTTTTATCAAACTGTTTTTTATTTGTTTTCTGAATGCTGCAAATAATATCATATTATTATAATTTTTTAAGTTTTGAATTAAACACCAAATAGGTAAGCAAAAACACGTCCTTCTTCTATTGAATAGAATACTGAATACTAAATATGGTTCGTCAGCATTTTCATAGGGATGTAAAATTGAAATAAAAAATGCAAACGATCCAGGCAACTAGACTACACATAGTTATTATATGAAAATTAAAAATACAAATGCGAGCTGGAACTGAAATCGTGATTTAAAAATCTATAATTATAAAAATGATGAGATTTTGGATTTTATTTTAGAATATTTCTGACTAACGAAAATTGTTACTAGCCTAATTATTATTATTATTTTTTGAAATATAAACAATAATTACAACCTTTAACTATAATTACGAATTGTACAAATAATTTATACAAAAATTGTACATCTGACAACGATTTCTTTTGATGACTAAGTTTTTGATTTTACTGACTTGATATTCATCATACAGCTTTTGAAAATGTAAATTTAAAAAAAACTGCAACATATACACATATAACAAAAATCAATAAATTTATTACAATAACAAATTATTCAAAAATAAGAGTTTATTTTATATATTCGTCGATTTTTAAGTATTCAAAAACACAGAAAATTGTATATGTTGCGCCAAATACTCAAAATACGCAGTATAGTCAAATTGTAAAATTGCATTTACGATCATAAAGCTTTGTATAATTTTTGGTTTACTTTAAAATTTATGATCTTTATATTCATTGAACAGTAGTAGGTACGCATATTCCGCATTTTATTTCTCTTTATTTGATTTAATATTAAAATACAAAAAGTAAATACCATAACTTAATAGGTAAATGAATTTGTAATTGTAAACACTAGTAAATGTTTTTTTCTTCTGTTTATCAACCCTAACGCATAGTCTGTTTGATCTCATAATTTGAATTAAATTTAGTTCGATTTTTATAGTTAATTATTTCGTTTAAATTTAATTATTAAGTATTATTTAAATCTAGTTTAATCTATAATATATATGTGCCATACTAATAAGGGTCTATATATTAAATCCTATACTAAATACTATATTCTAAAGAAAAATAAAAATATTAGGAAGAAGTAACAAATTATTACTTCTAAAATTAGTACATTATAATTTATTTTTATTGTTAATAATTTTCTATTATGTATTTAAGATTTTTTTTTTTAAAATAACAAATGTTATCAATAATATTAAGTTCTTGTGGCAATCCATTATATAAGTTTGAGCAATTATATATGAGGCAGTTATTTTTTTGTTTGTCTGTTTTGAACAGTGTTAAATAAAAACTGGATTTATTTTTAATATTATAATTATGTATATATCAATCATTCTGTTCAATATGAAATGGTATTTTATAAAGTTTTGTATAATTTTAAATAAAGTGGTGTACGTTTGCAAAGCTTACATACTTATCTGAATACAGAGCACTAGTTGAAAATAGTCTTGGATAATAAAGAATAATTTTAATAGATTTTACATTACATAGCTCAATTTTATCGCCCCGCAATTTACTGTCATACATCACAAAATCGAAAAATAAGCTGAAAAGCTCTATATGGTTTTGTTTATTCAGCGTTAGCCTATATAACATCTAATATGGATGCTGAGATATTTCATTGCTACTTTACCGTAACCGACACCGAGATTTATGTTTTTATTCCTATTTTGACTTAAATGCTTAAATTTTTGAATCTACAAGTCTACGACAAAACACCGCGTTTGTAAATTAACGTTTTCGAGTTCGTGCAATTATTTTGACGTAAGTTGGCAAATAACAGATTGTTACTTGTTTTTAATTTTATTATTGTGCCGTATGTGTTTGTGAACAATGATATACTTCACAATCGTACCAACGCGAAAGCAATATTATTTTATCGTATGTGTTTCGGATTGTTGTTGTTATGTGGTAAATGTATAGATTCAGCCAAATTTTCTTTTATTTCGTCTCAAACTTCAAACTCAATATCCCAAAACTCGATTTTCTGAATCTACGACAAAATAATTGGGGTGGCGCTGTAAACTAAGATACATTATGTTATATATTTGACAAAATATAAGAGGCATACATTATATATCATTTTCTGCGAAGTAATACCGTAGTCGTCGTAAAATTAAATTGTGGGGACTTATTTTTTTAATGTCATGATCAATATGTTCGGCTCTACTTTATTTACATATAACATATAACATACTACATATAAGTGCATTTTAGCAGAATATTGTAATAAGAAATTTGATGTAATTTAATTGGTTAGTTATAATAAATGAAATTGAAATTGAAATTTTACTGTCCAGAATTAATTCCAAATAATTTACATTTTTACAATTTTTATTTTGGTGTTATTCTAAAAGATACCGAAATTCTGAGCAAATTTTTTATTTTCGAATAGTTTTCTTTTTTTTGAATACAACAATCAAAAGGAGATGGTAATTTTTAAGCCATATATGAATTATATTAAAGTCATGTTCAATGGAAAAAGCTTTTTAAATATCCCAAATAAATTTTAACAAATTACAATAATTATCTCTCAAAAAGAAACACCAAAACGATCAATAATTTATAGATCAATTTCAAAAACGCAAAACACAATTCAAATTCAAATCGATATGCTATGAACTTCACCATCTATATGACTTAGCTTTATTCTAGCCATTCAATATATAATTTTCTCACTTCCTCTATCATTCATATACAATTTACCCTTTCAAATTTCTTTTTTGAATAACGTGGAAAATATTCTATTTATAAAAAAAATATTTTATTTAGAAAGAAATAAAAGCAACAAAAGGAATTACACCACCAAATACCTATAACAATAACAATTATAACATTTTAATACAATATCATGTATATATATATTTATACATAATATATATATATATATTTCTATATATATAATTATGAATTATATAATATGATTTTTAATTAAAAATTTTATGTGCATACATGTTTCTGTATTAAGAGATACCAAAGAGGAATTATCGATATGAAAATCTCACAACTTTTCGAAGAACAGATATGAGAGAAAAAAATTAAAAAAAAAAAGAAAAAAAAGTTATTAATTTTATTATTAATAGCTTTCATTTTGTATTATATTATACGCATACATTTTATATTTTTATTTACATATGTGTGCATGTTACAATACTTCATACATTTTAATTCAGTATTCACTTTTTTTTTTTGCTTTTGACCAAACCTTCCTCTTTCAGTTGATTAGTATGTATGTGCACATGTTTGTATGTATATTTCTGAATAATGTCATTTCATTATCCTTTGTTTTTTTGTTTTTATTTTGTTTTCTTTATTAATAATTGTTTTGAAGCGTGACTAAGCATAAAAAAATTTTCGATTTTCTGGCTTGCAGACTGAATTTTCAATATGTCGCTTCTTTTATATTTTATTTTATTTTTTTTTATTTGAGGCTTTTCTCTCTCAATACGATGTGGTGGATAATATGTGCCCGTTTTAGATGTACACATATTATACAAAGGGTTTTATATACATATAGGTAGTTAGTTATTTTTTTTATTTTTTTGATTTGCATGAGAGTTAAATTATAAAGATGTTTTTAACTAAGATGTACACGAATTTATTACTTTTATGTATAATAAATATTTTGAAAATATTCACGGTATTATCTATAACTACCTACTAAAATAAAAAAAAATAAAAATAAAAATAAAAAATAAAACAAAAAAGGGAATTCTAAATTAAAATGTTGGTAATTTATTTTAAGAAAAATTACCATATGTGGTTTATTTTATAAAATATCAATTAAAGATTAACAAAAACAAAAAAAAAAGTTTTGATTTATTCATATTTATAGCCTAGCCTATCTATATACGAAGAGGTATAAATAATTAAAAAATATTTCTCGTACGTTCAAACAATTTTATTCTATTTTGCTGTATAAGTAAATATTTTAGGTATAGTTATACATTATATTTAATCCATGGCCGAAATCGTAAACAATAAATAATAATTATTATAAGTTTCCAATTAATTTCGTCAGATAAAGGCAGGAAAATTATATATATATATATATTGTTGTTAGAATGCTTTTGTTATAGATAAAAAAAAAATCATACATATTATTATTATAATGTATTTTCATTAAACAATTATGAATTTCACACAATAGAATTTTATAATAATTTGTTATGGGCCTTGCAATATCCCTATACAGAAACAAAAAAAAAATGGGGAAAATAGTCAAGGTTAATCAGAAAAAATAACTATTGAAATTTTGTGGCTCTTCCCTTTTATCTTTTATAAAAATGTTCTAAAATGTTTTTATAGTTATGATCTATAAACAAATAAAGAAGAAGTATTGCGATCAGTTCAATTACCGTAACTACGAAAATTGTTTTGTATAAACCCATTTATTTTTCATTAGAATACTCATACATCTTTACAAATTTAAAATTTGAATGTTATTTTATCCATACTATATTTTCGCTTTCAACTCTATGTAAAATAAAGTCATAAAATGATATTAAAATAGAAGAACTAGTTCTACAAGTTTGGTTTAAGATCTAAAATGAATGTACTTCAATAAACGACAAAAAATTTGAAAATAATTATGTATCTTTAAGTCAAAGAATAGCCATTAATTCTGTACATATTGCCATTGTATATCTGTAGAAGAATTTGACTTATATTGAGACTATAATTCAAAGAATAACTTTACACTACTTTTATGAACGAAAACACAAAACAGTAAGACTTTGCAGTTTTATTCAGTTTCTTTTCAGTTCAATTAATATTATATATATTTCGTCGCTAATTGATGTCTGATGCGCTTGCTCTATATATCACATGCTTGTTGGGTACTAGGTAGACCGGTTGCCTTATAACCGAAACCCGATGAAGCAAAAAAAAATGATTTACGGGTTTTTCGCCCTGGTCCAGTACCCTTATGTTATTAGGATAAAATAAATGAAGATATGAAATAATTGAGAGTATATAATCTGTTCAATATCTATAAAAAAAGTGGAGCTGTTCTATTTAAGAAAGCTTAGTTTTTGAAAATAATAATAGTTGAATTTAATGAGTTGATGATAAGCCAGAAATTTGATAAATAAATATACTTGAAAGATATTGTAGAATATATATGTACTTAATTAATTAACCACCGAAAATATGCCTAAGTTACTGTCAAGAACATAAAAATAAACAGAAAATCTAACAGTAGTGGGTGACTTTCAAAATGCAGTATAAAAAGTGTTAATGCAGTTTAAAGGTAGTTCTACTATACCGTTTAAACCTTTTAAAACCACTTTATTGTAAAATATATAATAAAACTTTTGTAAATTTTGGATACAATTTTGACAATATAAATATACACATACATTTTGGTGTTTAAATTATAATTTTGTGTGTTTGTAATTTAAATTGGTAATAATCTGACTTTTTGTTTATCTTTCATTACTTGAAAATTAATATTGCCAGATTTTCATAGGCCAGCATCATGTATTTTCGACGGAAAAACATATTTTATTACAGTTTGGTAATATACTAATTTTTCCGCCAAAAATATAATGCTAACTTATAATTTAATTAATTTTGATAAATTTATTAATGACATTTTTACAAAATGTAGTCTAAATTTTCTCGCTACACATTTTGTTCTTACTTTACGTTCCCACTACATATTTTGAACACTTTGTAAGAGCTTCTGATACACATTTTAGAAAATGCTACATTGTAAATTTTACAGATTCAATGCATTTTGGAAATCATGGTGCGTAACGAATTGAACAAAAAGCTCTAAATAAATTTTTACGAATCCCGTAATCAATGCATATGATTATTTCAAATAGCTTTTGAGTATAAATGTTAGATATTTTAACGAACTTTTATGGAAATTTAGTTGGCTATTTTGGCTTTCCATTTTTTTTCTTTAATTATCTATTTCTAATAAATTAATAAGAACAATAACAATTATGATTATAATAAAAATAAATTACATATAGGTATATATAAAATGTAAAAAAATATTATTTTTGATCTTCCAAAGCGGTGTAAACATAAAAATATTATGTTGAAAATTGAAAAAAGAAAATAAACGTAAAGATAGTATTTTAATTATTAAAAATATAAACAGGAAATAAATTATTAATATACATAATAAGTAAAAAATAAACAATTTAATATTTAACAATGTAACAGTACACAAATGTAACAGAATAACAATGTAAGATTTCAATAGTAACATTTACGGTTGCAAAAAAAAAATCAAAGTCAAGTTTATGTAATGCAAAAATTATAAACCATTTCCGTTATCAAGTAAAAAGTAGGAGGGCTTATTATAAACCTATGCTGTAAAAATAAAATGCTTCAGAAATTTTTTGTGACAGAGTTATTAAAATTTGAATTTTTAACATTTTCAGTTTTGTTTTATAAATATTAACAGCAGTACAAATGATTGTCATGCGCTATCTACTATAATTTTGCAGTTTTCCTGCTAAGTTAGAAATTTTTATGAACAAACTTCATTTGCAACATTTTGTTTATGAACGTTCATTTGCAACATTTTCTTTATAACCAATTTTGTCAATATTGCTTGTTTATGAAAACCACAAGTATGGTTAAAAATTTTAAAGATACAGATACAGTTCAAAATAATAATTTGTATATATAGCTAAATAGTTATTAGAATTTGCAATAACTAGAAGTTATATTAAGCAGCTAGAAATTGTACTTGTTAAACTTTAGTAAAATAAATGAATAAAGTCAAAAATTTACAAGAATGAAAAATTTGTATATAGATAGCTACATCTCTATAATTTCTTTTAGTATTTCTGTACTCAGAAAATTTTTTTATTTAATTAATAAAAATATTTATTATATTTATTATACATTATATTTCAAATTCAATGCTGTGTTATAACTAAAAGCAAACTTAAACCATTTTGTTATTGAAGATAACTATGAAAATCTGTATGCTCAAAAGCGCCCATTAAAGAACAACTTGATATATATCTTACATACGTGGGAATGGTTTCCTATATAGCAAATTTTAATTATAGAAGTCCATTGTGATAAGTACTAGTTATATTTCCCGTCAAAATTAGTATAAGGTCATCGAAATTAGTAAGTATATAATATATTCAATTCATTTATTACACATTAAGATTTAGCATTAGCATTTCACAAATATTTAAATTTCATAATATTTTAAGATATCCTTTTATATCTATGTATCTATAATATATACCTTTCGTATATATACAGCACTTTAATAAAAATAAAATCAGCAAAAAAAAACAACCCAGGAACGAGAATACATTTTCTTGAAGTACAATACATGCATAAATATTTTTTTATATATATAGATAAAAGATATATATATATATTTATATGTGTATATATAGGAAATAAAAATTAAAAGAAATTTTTAATATTGTTTTCTGTTTGTTAAATGGAAAACATTTAAAATATTGAAAGGGATGTTGTGCTGCGCATGTCATCTTTTGCAGAATTGGATCGATAAATTTTGCACGCTTATAATTTGATTTGAATGATTTTTCAGCATTTTTGAGCATTCAAAAAATATACATCCAATATGCAATATATCCCCATAACATAATAGAAAATATTTTTGTGTATCAGATATATATATATATATATATATATATATATTAGGTATGTAATGTTTATATTTAGCTATCTTCTATCAAATATGTAATCCAAAAATGTAAAATGTCTGTGTAATATACATATAATTTTTTGTTATCTATTATCTATACTATATAGGTATGTATGGATATAAATATTTTATACAGAAATATTGTATTAATATATATCTATTATTGTGTATATGTTTGCTTTTCTACATAATCTAAGAGCACAAATTAAAAGTTTAATTTTCCATGGAATGTTTTTTAAGTAAGCTCAGCTAAAAAACTAATAAAAATAACTAAAACAAATTGAAAGAATTTTTATCAACGACAAGATGTGTTTTTCTCTTTCATAGTACTTTTTTTTTTTTTTTTTACCAAGAAGAATAGGTAAATATATTACATGTATGTAGGTACATATATATATATATTTATATAATAGACAAATTCTTAAATATAGTATAGCCGAAAGTTATTTTATAGAATTTACCACCCCGACATATGAAGGAATAAAATAACCTTTAAGATTATTTTAATATATCTGTATTTCTATATATATATATATATATATATATATACATATTTTTGTTTTTTTAAAGGAATTAAATTCCAAAAAAGTATAAGAGTATAGAATCTAAGTTAGTTTCACTTCATTTTTTTTTTTGTATTTAATGAAAGTATATATTTAAAAATAAACTTTATATTAATTTTTATAGAGTGAGTAAAAATAAAATTTCATAAATTTCTTAATTTTCATGAAAATAATATAACTACTAATTCTTTTAAAGAGCATTTTAATGTCAGGGCAGGTATTTTTTTTAGTTAGATTAATATATTGAAACTATTGTATGTAATTGAGTTTACATTATATTACATACATTACAACATTTAAAATTTAATGATATTAGTTTTAAAATAGTTTCAATTAGATATATATACATATATATATGTAAATATATATGTTAATATGTAACATTCAGCTTTAGTTATATCTAAAATGAGAATAAGAATTTTTTTTTACATTGAATACATAATTACTTAGATAAAAAAAAACGATAATATAATATATACAATATACACATATATATAATAACATTATTGGTTTTATACATTTATTTATATTTAAATTTATTCATATAATATAGGTATATATATTATATAAAATTTTAAAATTAATTTAATCTCACATTAATGGTATCCCTATTTTGAAAATTAATTTTTAATTAAAGTTGGCAGAAGAAAATGGCTTTATATATATATATATATATATATACAGATATATTCATATTTTTTTTTTTTTAAATATATTAGGTATTAGATATACATATATGCATATATATATATATAATATAAAAAATTAAGTTGTTAAAAATTAAATATTTTTTCAATTTAACTAATTTATTTGCATGATTTAGTTTTCATCAAAACAATAATTCTATAAATTGTATTAAAACATTTGATTTTTCTTCAGGGTAGGTATAGGAACTGAATTTGATTAGATATGTGTGTATGTTAATTTGGCATGAATATTAATATAATAGTTCATTGGAACTTTCGTTTTCATTTATATCCCAGCATTGTTATAGAAGCAGTGCAGATAATCTATTTGATAACATTTATTTAACAAACGGAATATATTTGTTGTTTTAAGGCTAGATCTATTTGGAGAACGAATATTTGGCCTAAAAACGAACGATTATTTGGCCTGTTTCATATATATGATATTATATATGACAATAAATTATTTTGTTTATAAAGTCTTGTAAACTACATTAACTCAACGTTAAAAAAATAGAGTTTCAATAAACTGCAAACGAGCTGTGGAAACAAATATATTTTAATTTATTTAGCAACAAACTAAAATTCATATACAATTAAAATTTGTGTGCAGTTATCTTATTTTAATACAAAATATTATTTTGTTCAATAACATTTTTCTAAATGGCTATTTTCTAAATGTCCCTTTACGAAAATGTTTACAAATTTTCATTTTCGTAAAATGACATTTAATAAGTCTTTTTATCAACTGATCATAGACCTAGCGTTCCTTTTCGAAATGAATTTAGGCTAACTTATGACAGTTAACTTATTTTATCAAAATTTTTCTGTGTTGATTGGTTTGTTTATCATTGTCCACTGAGACGTTGTGCCAATATTTATTTATATTTATTTAGTATAACTGTTAAATAATTAAATATTAAATATAATGAAATACGAAAATCCACACTGGAAGAAAAAATACGTTTAGACCTTATTTAAAACAAATAAATTTTATTTGTAGTAAACATTTTATTTTTTTATAAACAAACAAAAGTTTGTACTAAACACATTTTGTTTCAATTGAATATTATTGAAAATTCTCTTTTTGATTTAAATGTTTTTTTCATTTTCATTTGTAACAAAAGTTTAAAATTATTTTGTGACTAATAAAATATTTTTGTCACAAATATTACACAAAAAAATCTTTTGTCGCAAATATGTTCCTAGGGTAATTTTTAATGCCAAAAAAACAACTTTTGCGAGAAATATAAGAAAAATTTTATAGTTTCACATAAACGAAGTTCACTCCTCCGAAGTGTTTTAAGGCTTAATATAAAGTTATTCATTTACTGCAAACTTAAAACCTTTACCTCAAAAACAAAAAATTACTAGACATTAGCTGCAAACGAATTTAATTTGCAACAAGAGTTTAAATATTTAGTTTGGTAGTTTGGTAGTTAGTTTAGTAGTTATGTAACAGGCGTACACTTCAATTCACTTCAACAGTGCATTGATTTGATTCGACAAGGCAAGTTGTGATATTGTATGTGCTAAATGTGTATTGGGAATTATTTAAATAAGAAAATAATTAAAAGTTATATATTAAAGCCTTAAAGATAATTAAAATAATTTAGAATTAGAATTAAAGTAAAATAAGTAACTAATGTTATAAAGTGATAAAGAGTAGAATAGCCATAGAATTACAATAAGTAAATCCATAATTCAACATTTATTGAAAAATCCAATTCGAAGTAAGTATTATTTTGCTTTTGCTTTTTTTTAGTTAACATTTTTGTTTTTAATTGCTTTGATCATTTTGTCTATACCACAGAATTAGGAAACCTTAGCACTTTGTTAAGTCAGATTTTTACTGAAGACAATCACAAACAATTTATCAAAAATATTTCCAAGGCAGACACGCAAGTAGAAAGCTGCATGACGCCTATAATAATTATAGGCATAACTTGGCGGAGGCTAAACTCATAACCCTCATAATCAAAAACTTCAGCAGATAATATTAAAGAAATTGATTTAAGTAAGTTTCTAAAATTATTTAGGTTTTAATTTGAATAATCTTAATTAGTTTTTAAATTTAATTATTGAAACAATGGAAATTTACAATATTTTTTTTTTTGTTTCTTTATAGAAAGAACACGGATTCATTCAATCATTTATAGTGTTTATTGGTTCAGCTATAGAGCTGTGATGGATGTTAGTTGCTCAAGTAAAATTCGTTTTTGTAAATGCTGTACAGCTGCATATCAATTCAAATGTCGAACTTTTTAATACGATGAACACTACAACGTAAAATCAAAAAATTATGTACTTTTTTTAAATATTTGAATTAAGATGGTATTAAAATTATGAAAGGGTTATTTATTTTGTTTGCAAAAAATCAATTTGCAGAAGCAAATTTTATTTTTAAATGTCAACAGTAACGACAAATTTTAACTTTTACTTACAATTTATGAAATGGTAAGTTTTGATGCTCATTTTTAAGTATATTTAATTGAAAAAAAATATAAATATATTTGTGAGTCTTTAGATAATTTAACTTTTTCATGCCTAACTAATTTTCATTTTATCAATAATTTAAGGGTAATTAATATAACAAAATTGAAATTGAAGAATATAATTAATTGAGAAAAAAAAATTAAGTTATGTAAGTATATCCATTGTTGTGCAAATAAAATAATTAAAATTGTATTAAAATAATAAATAATTAAAAGTAATTTTTGTTATTTTTGTATTTGATTTGTATTTCCGGGAAATTCAATAGAAAATAGACTAATTTGACAAAAAAAAACTTTATTTGCATACAAATTGTTTTGCGTTACCAGTAAACTAAAAGACATTTGCCGTAAAAAAATGTGTGTTTTCAACAAAAAATCTCTCTGTTCACTATCAATAAATGTACTTTGTTCACAAAAATATCAAAACGTTTGCGATAAATAATTATCTTTTTGAGCAAAAGTTTTGTTAAGTACAGTTAAGCCAATAAAGCTTAAAGTAAATTCTTTTGGTTGAAATAATAATAACTTTTGTCACAAATGAAATATTCCAAACGAAGTTCATTTGTTGAATTTTCGTTTGCCATGAACGTTTTTTTTCTTTCCGTGCATAACTATTTTAAGGTACTAGACCTATACCTAAATACCACAGATCCACTTAACTTAAGTTTTTATATATCAAAATTATACTTTCAACAATTTGCGTTGAAGAAAAATTAATAAAACTGCTTTTATTTGATGAAAACAGACACTTTGAGAGTTTCCAAAAGACGAAATCAAATATTTTTTTGTTACCTCTCTTCAAGAATAACCCCTTATATTCTAAGCCTTGTGTGTTAGTATGAGGTTTGTAATTTGTATACTATATTAAAAACTTAAGAAAAACTTATTTAAGAGATAACAAAAACAAAATATTGTCTCTTATAAAGTTGTGGTATAACTTCTGTGATTTGTATAGTACAAAGATTATACTCGTATTATATTCAAAAAGTAACTACGAAAGAGACGAACAATTTAAGCTAGAAAATAATGTTCATATTGATTTTATTAATTAAGTAACCTTTTATGACATTGTATTTATAATAAATTTATATTAGAATTGAAGGTCTAATAATTTCCAATTCAAAAAAGAGCAAGTATAACTATTTAAAGTGATTTAGAAGATGTCCGAAATTGGCTTTTAAAAATCATATTTATGTACCTATTGTTAACTTATTTAGGACATGTTTATAAATGTATAGGCTATAAATTAATATTTAAGTTTTATTTAATAATTTCCAATACATAATTTTATAATTAAATTGTAAAGTTATCTGAAATTTGAAAAACAAAGAATAATAATAATAAAAAAAAAGAAAATATACTATGTATATATATATATATAAATTACTATATAATATATAACTATATATATAAGTTTACATAACTTATAAACAACTATACAAATCCCCCACTTCTGTTTGACTTTTTCTTCAGTGGGTGATACTTCCCAGTACACTGCCAATCAATGAGAGCTAAGCAACTTTTATATCACATATAATGAATGCAAAAATATTTTTTTCTAATTAATTTACTGTTAATTTTTTATTAAACTTATTTGGAAGCAGAACAGTGTAGGCTTTTTTCAAAATTAATATTGTTTTTAATTTATTTTGTTTACTTTTGTACTTCTTACTTCTGTTCTGTACTTATACTTCAAAAGGTATATTCCCTACTTAGAAGGTAGGTCTGAATTCATGTTGAAAAATATCATAACGAAACTGGAGCAGTAACGATTAAAGCTATTTTAAAATAACATGGCTTAATCTTTTTCAAAAAATAATGTGGATTAAAAAATAGGATGTTAATAGAATGCATATTTTTTCGACAAATTCGAACGGAAGTAAAAAATTTTAATGATCCTGCACCTAAATTGAACATTTGGCAACCAATTTGTTTATATTCAAATTGAAATATAAATTTTTAATATTTTTTTACAATCAAATAATATTTTTCAGAACTTAAGCAATTTTAGATTCTTTAATATATATATATTTAAAAATTTAATTTTTTATTTTTAGAAGATGATGTTAACCACTTCATACCAAATGCGCTTACCAGAACCAACCCAGGTTTTAATTACATTGTCAAATAATGTTCATGTATAAATTTCATTGGATTGGGATTTAAACAAAAGTATTGCCAAATTAATATAAATTTTAATTAAAATTTAAATAATACTTAATGTACTTAACATAATAAAAGTTGATTATAAATTTAATAAAAAACCAATTTACAAATAATTTTTAGCGTTAGAATAAACAATAAATCACGATAATAATTTAAGATAATATCTATACATATAAAAATCCAATTTTTATGTCTGTCTGTCTGTCTGTTATTCACAGACTCAAACTATACTCAATCAATTTGAATGAAATTTTCAGTCTGTATTACTGGAATAGAAGGGAAGGCCAAACATGTTACAAAGCTGAAAATGTCTACTTAAGTATTCTCTCAAATATAAACAAATATGTCTATATTATATGTCTATGAGGATGCTAGAAACCTGAAAATTGGTACTCGGATATTCTTTTAAAAATTAACCAACATGTGTTTTACCGTTTTCCAATAATCTGAGTGGTTCGGGTAGCTGCCACAGAGCTCCCAACACTCATCAGGAATATTTTGAAAACAAAAGATGTTATAAAACTGAAAATTGGAATTCAGCTATCTACTCTTTGCTACTCTTTCTATCTTACACCCACGTATATCCCTTAATTTCAAGTGATATGCCATTTTAATTCAAAATAGGTCAATTTCCATTAAGTCTCGCTTTTGCTATCACAATAAATAAATCAGAAGGTCAATTATTGAGTGTAGCTGGATTGAATTTTTGCACATGGGCAACTAAACGTTTCACTTTCGAGAGTTGGTAATCCAGAAAGTTTATATATTTATTTACGCTCCAAATAATAGAACCAAAAATGTTGTATACCAACAAGCCTCACAATAAATTGAAATATTAATGAAAAAAACAATAAAAATAATAAATTAACATCATTTTATAAATAATTATTTTTTATTTAAATATTAAATTTAAATTTCTTTTTTTTTTTAAATAATAAATTGAAAAAAATGTATTCCAATATTAATTTAAATTTTTCCTTAAAATAAAATGAATGAATTAGATTAAATTTATGTTTTTAAAATTATCTATTTTAAATTTGGTATTTTTAATAGGGGTCTTTGGGCCAGTAACGCGGGCCGGGTACAGCTGTTTTATAATAATTTTCAACGATAATTTATGAATATTGTAAGATAAAACTTGAATTTTTGTTTCCAATACAATCAAAGTCAGCTCATTCACTTTGACATTTAAAATATTTTTATTGAACATATTTTCAATAAGAAAGAACTACCGGAATGTTGTCCATAAAGTACGAGTAACGTATGAGAAAATTGAAATATCAATTCTTCGTAGAATTGTTGCAAAGACTATAAATATAAATGCATATAAATTTTTTGAAACAATTATTGTTATTATTATTGTTATTATTATTATTTCAAATTGTTAACTTTCTATTACTCCATAATAAGTCTCTAGTAGGTATTTTTCATTTCATAAAACTAGTTTTCAATATTATTTTTTTTTTCTTCACTTCTTTTGTTAATTAAAGGTGTAATAATAATTTTAAAATATTTTGTACTCTTTTATATATGTTGTAATATAAGTATTCATAAATTAAAAGAGAACAACATGACAGAAAAAAATATGAAAGAATTTTAAAAGAAAACCCAAAATATGATTTGAGTAAAATGAGAAAACAAAATTTATTATTTTAAGACAAAAATCGAAACCTGATATAATTTTTAAATTTAAACAAGGTTTTAAATTTATTTTTCTTTCAATTTTTGTTTCATTCTTTAGTTTTTTTGTTCTTTATTGAATTTTTTTTTTTTTTGTTTTTTTTTTATAAAAAAAAAGGTTATTTTTATGGCCTAGTATCAAAGGGTTATAAGAAGTATTATTTTATTTTAAATGGATTTACTATCGGTTTTTTTTGTTTTTTAAATTAAAAATGAAAGTTAAGAATCACATCCACTAAAAAAATACAAAATGTCAGAATAATGAAAGGTTAAAAATAATATAATTATGAAGATAGTTTTTCTTTTTTATCATTGAAATATATTCAAATTAGAATAACAGCTAATACGAAAGAAATAAGAATTGATCTTTCTATTATGAAGAGGTTTTTATATACATATATATTTATATATATATATATATATGTATGTATATATATACATCTTGTTCTGTTCTTAGATTAAGCAATGTTTAAAAATTATAATAGAGAAGAAAATATAATATACGAGCATGTAACTGGTTTCAATATAAAGTTTCCTGTTCTACAAAATGAATTAAATGTAAAATAAAATACCAGCAAGTAAAATTTATAAAACTACATAAAAAGTAATAGAATCAGAAATAAACAGATGTTATAAACACATTTTTTAAAGGAGTACAAAATTTTAATAAAATTAATGAAAGTAAGCAATTCTTAGTTTACAAGCTAACTTTGATCAATTGAAAACTGAAGTATATTAGCATTAAAAAATATGTAATAACAAATAGTTAATTATTCGTTACCGTTAAAGTTTAAAAATGTTTAATTGCCCAAAATAAGGTTCTTAAAATGATCTTAAATCTTCCATGGTATCACAGCACGACGGGTATACATTTGAAATCAAAACGTCTCCCGATCGCTCATAAAATTGCAAATATCGGCAAATAAAATTCAACGCTAAGTGCGAGATCTCAAGTCATTGCTTAATTCGAAAGTTGGTTTATTATTGATCAATGGCTCTTCTTGTCTAGTTTTACCATTTATATATGGTGTTCACTTATCTTAATCTATAGTTTTTTTTGTTCTTTAGTTTTAGAAAATTTACAGAATTCAAAACTCATGCATTCAAGCAGTTGTAGACTTTTTTAAATAAGTTTTTTTTTAAAAATAAAAATCATAATAATCGAAAAGTTTTTCTGCAATTTACGTTTTGTCCAAGTAAAAGTTTTTTTGTAACCTATATAATTAAGTATAGGTGATGTAATAATATGTAAACGTTTCACTTTCGAGAGTTGGTAATCCAGAAAGTTTATATATTTATTTACGCTCCAAATAATAGAACCAAAAATGTTGTATACCAACAAGCTTAAAATTAAATTGTAATTGATAAGATTCTAAGCCCTAAGATCTAAGCTCTAAATTAATATAGGTCAATAATGTCAGTATATTAAACTATATTTCGGAATGAATAAAGATTAAATCATCGGTAACGTCATATACAAAACAGTGCGATGCAAAAGCTTGCAACACAGAGACTTACTCTGTATTGTATAACTGCTAAGGACTTTTTACTACACTCTTACTCTTATGCAATGCTCATTCAAGATCATTCGTCTCTATTCTGATCTCGCTAGTTTAAAAATTTATCTTCTTCATCTTTTTATTTTTTTTTATTTGTTGTAATATAAAACCTACATTACTAAAAATAAACATGATAGTAAAAAGATAGTAATTGTATATGTATACTTTATCCATCTTGTATTTTTTTGTCTTTTATGAACAGTTTAATTTTTTCAATATATTTAGTACTTTAGTACCCTCTGATTAGAATAGGATAAAGGATAAATAGGACAGAATATATGGAATAGATTTGGATAAGCATGTTATCGTTATATCGGTAATGTTCTCTGTGTCTTTACATCCTTCTTTTTGACCATTCTTTAAATGTGCATCGTATAGGCATACGAATTCTGTACTTGTATTTTATTCTACTACTCATCTTTAATGCCAATTCACATTATTTTAGGAAACTGTAACTGTACACGTATGGTTTATAGATTCTTGAATGGATGTTTGGAGTCTTGTTATCCTTAAATTTTCTAAAAGCTTTCAGGTCGTGTAAAACATAAAAATATGTCAGATAAAAGTTTTTATTAATTGGCATCAATTCGCTGCTTTCAATGATTCTCTCTGAATACTCTTATTTCAAGCTGATACTTTTATCTATGTTCAGCTTTCAAAGATATTTGTTTACAAGCCGCATTATATTAAGTATACATTATTGGCATTATGATCTCTGCTGATATTTTGAAGTCTGGGGTGTTTTTTGCTGTTTTAGGCCACTTTTTTGCTTCTTTATCAAAGTAAACTATAGGAGCTTCTCCATTTTCTTTCGACCACATTCGGCTCGTAATGAAGTGTGTCAAAAAAAAAACAGGTACTAGACGACTTGGTTTCCTTTTTTTGTTATTTATTTTTAGAATTCCAAGATTGTAAAAACCATTTTGATGGTGCTATTCTAATTTTTCTTTTACACTTTTTGGCTTATCCTCAATTTTAAATGTGATGAACTAGACATATTGTAGAGTAAATTTGCCTTCATAATATCATGTGTAATGTGAAATTTTATTTTATTTTTATTGATAAATTCTATTCCAAATTAATTTCAATAAAATTTGTAATATATCCATGTCCCGAAGATCAGGATTCGAATTCTGCAAAATCCTAATTGTTCGTAATCAAAACCACTGTTTCATATGCCGTCCAGTTTAGTTCGCTTTTCTTGCATTTCATTTTAAATAACTGAAATTCATAACTTGGTTATCAATCTTCTATCCCTATCTTACTGGGGCCTTCCGTTTCGTAATCTTACTTTACTCCTACCTACATTATTGTAGTCCACAGCTTTATTCTTAATTGTGTACTGCATTGAGGTAATTTTCAGGTCCTTAGTTTCTTAATACAAAATGGTCCATTTAATGTAACGAAAAATCTGCCTGTTTATGATTCGTTGAATCCTTTGTTGTGGGTGTAAACATTTTCTTCTCAAGTAATAATAATAATAATATAAGTTATAATTACCGTTATTATTATCATAATTCTATAATTTGTGTTTTTTAATTTTTCAATTACAAAATTTAAAAATAAGATTGCTTGGTAACGTCTTAATAAGCATACATTCATAATTGTGAATAACTGCACTCAAAATAGCACAAATAAAAGTAGGTATATAAAAATTTTAATTTTGTAGTTATTTTAATACAGGAAAAAAACACCACAATGTATACCTATTTATAATGTGAATCTTCTTTCATGTACATATATTAAAAAACTAACAAGATCAGCACTAATTTTTAAAAGATTACATCATAAAAAAATACATTGACCGTAATCGTTGACGATTATCTGTAGGTAGAAAGATAAAGTCTAAAAAAAAAAAAAAAAAAACAACAACAAACAACAACAAACACAATTATAGTTATAATGATGCTATCCTTAAGTTTTCTGTTCTGTAACATTATCTTATACCTACATAGTATAAAGCAAGATATTAGTTTTTATTTTATTTTAGCTGCGAGGGTTAACAAAATTTTTTTACATAAACAGATAGAAAACTTTAAACTTTGAAAGTATAGTTTGTTGTTAATAATAATTATATAATTATAATAAAAAATAACTGATACTAAAAAATGGTAAAAAAAAAATCGTTTTTTAAATTATGATTTTATAAAGTCGAAAATATATTTTTGAGAATATTATATTAAGAACATTTTCAAATTTAATATACATCGAACTATTTAATATAAATAAATATAAAAAAAGACATGATTTGGGTAACAGTATGGGCATATTTCATTTTTCAATTTAGAATTTCTGGTTTTTATTCATGACAAGTTTCTATTCAGGATAAAAAAAATTTAATTCATTGTTTTATAGGTTAATAACACCTAGGATAATTAAATTTTGGTATATTATATGGGAATAGAGTTTAAAATTAGAAATCAAATAGTCAAAATATTTTTATTTTTCAGTAGTTTAAACATATAAAATTTGTATTTTCATTTTAATTTATCCAAAAAAGTTGTCTAGTGAATGAGTAAAAACTTTCATAAGTGTTAACTTCAAAAATAGGTTATAGATATATATACTTTGTTGTTTAATATGTAGAGTAATGTCTTTTACAATGTAGAAGCAAACATATTTTAAAAATTTTGCTTTAAAGTGTATTCTATTAACATTAAATTATAAATATAAAAATAGCAAACTTACCATTAAAATCACCGCAAACAACTCTTTCAAAAGGGCTGCCCATCCAGTCTGAAAAAATAATAAAAATGAAATTTAGTTTTAGTTAGTCTTACAAAACTTAAATTATTTACTGTTATTTGATATATATTTAATTTGATTATGATTTTTTACGATTGTTGAAATTTGTTTTTCTAAAAATGCTGCAAATTTAATAAAAAAAAAAAAAAACTAATTGGAAAAATGTTTGAAATTTTGGATAACTTTTGACATAGTGTCTATCAAAAATGGAATAAAAGAGTGAAAACAACTATATAATATCGTCTTGGGCTTGGCTGTTATTGCGATGATCAGTTTTCACTCGACTGACAAATGAGAAATTTTCTCAGTTGAGATTTTATTTGGTACTGTCAAACAAAATTGACAAAATTTTGTTCAATTATGAATACTAAGAAAATTGGCGTAAATTTAACAGTTTAATTTGTTAATTTGTAGTTAAAATTAAAAAAAAAATTATTTAAATTAAAGTGTTGTATTAATAAAATACAAACATGTTGTCAACCGAAAAAAAATAAACTATTTAACTTTTATGCTTTCACTTGTACAATGTACACTCTTGGTGAAATTTAATATACATTCTTAAAAAATGTATCCATTTATGATCCACGATTGTGACCGAAAGGTCGAAACACGTGTCGGAATAAAAAATTTTGTGAAATTAACAAAAGTCTTTAATTTTTTAAAAACTATTTAAGTACAAAAAAAAATTCTTTAACACAATTTTGTCATTCTAAGATTTACAACTGAAAAAAATTGTTTTAAAATGTCAGAAAAACTGGCTCACACTGATATTCACAATACCAATTTTTGAAAGTATTGAAAATTTATTAGTAGTTTGCTGACAACTGATAATCATAATATCGATTTTGAATATCACTTATCATATATATTTACTGAAAACTGACACTTCACAATAACGGCATATCCTCAGAATTTGAAAACAATATGACACAAATCGCGTTAATTAATAAGACAACTTAACACATTTGGACCCGGTATGGTTAAAGCGTTTCAGGTTAGATTGCCGATGAAGATAAAAAAATGATTTTTTGGTTTTTTTCTATTTGTCATTGGAATAAAATAAATAACAAAAAATAATTGGGAGTATAATCTGGTAAAATCTTAAAGAAAATGGATCAAATAAATTTCTGGTGTAATGTTATTAAAAATTAAATTTGGCAAAAAACTACTATTTTCAAGAACTAAGCCTTCTCAAATAGAATAAGAATGTTTAGTTCTTGACAATAGTAATAGTTTTCCACATTTAATGAGTTGATAATAAGCCAGCATTTTGATAAATAAATATTCGAAAAACATTAGACATTATGTATATAGTAAAAATTATAATTCCCTATTTAATACAAGTAAAGGTAATTCTAAATATGTTTCTGTCAAAAACATAAAAGAAAATAATATATTATCTTTGTATACATATAATTTTTTACTTGACAAAAATAAAAAAAAATCATAAATTTGTTATCTCAAGTCTTGTCTTTGATCTGGTTGTTTCTTAAGCTCAAATATAATATAAATTTTTTATATATATACACATAAGTATATCTATTATAATCAAAATTTTCCACCCAATGTATGGTTGCGTACAATGGCGTCAGTGTGCGAAAACTATGTCTACCGTATATACAATATTCAAATTTAATATTCAAATTAATGTATTAATTAATTTCACCACGGTGAACTGATATCGAATAAGTATATTTTTATTTTATCTTTTAGTTCTATAATAATTACAATTTACTTTACATACATAATTATATTATTTTGCTCTCTAAATTTTGTTTTGCATATTGCATCTGATTTAATAAAAATCTCACCTTGGTGAAATTGCGATACAAAATATAACAATTTTCTGTATTATCTTCTTTTATTTTGCTTGATTTTTATTGAGTCAATTTTTAGACATTCAATTTTAATTTTTTTAATTAATTCTACTTTTTTTAAAATTAATATTTGATTTCAATAATATATACATATATGCAAGCATTTACTTTGATATATATATTTTTTTTATTTAACTAAATTATAATTTGTTCTGTTACTCTACTCTATATTCATGATATTTAGTTCTTTATCAAGAATATAATATTTATTAATCAAGTTTCTATCGTTTTAAATAAAATCCTCAAAAGCAAGGTCACATTTAAAATTTTTGCAGTAAATTAAGAACCAACATTTAAAACCAAATTTATCTGGAAATTTACCTATCGACGTTTACTTGCTATATTTTGTAGAAAAATAATAAGAAAAATTATAATACATAAACTATTCAGACAGATTTAAAAGAAATTATAATACTATTAGCTAATGACGAATAAATATAAATAATAATGAAAAAATATTATAATTATAATATCCGATTTCCAAAAATATGGCTTGGAAGTTACCAAGAGACAAGTATCTATATTGAGCTGTCCGTAAATTATTGTTACTAATTATTTTTCATTTATTTTTTATTCTTTTATTATCTACTTATTTTTTTTATTTATTTATTTGTTTCATATATTCTTCTTTCTTTCGTAATAACATGGCTAGGATTCTGCGGAAGCAGTTATGGTGCCTTATCCCAATATTTTACTAAAATAAACAAAAAACAAATTAATATTATCTTTAAAAAAAGGAAGTCGTTGTCGATTTAATAGAAATTTGAAAATGCAAGTTCAGACTGTCATAATGTACATACAATTTATTTATTTTAATTATATTATTTATTACACAAAACGACTACAACTTACTGTTTTTGTAACTTATTGTTATATATAAATGTAGCTTAGAAATTCATTCAAAATAATTAATTTAAAAAAATATATAAAACTAAAGTGTTCTTAAGAATTTCGATTTTCTTCCTATTTATTTTACTAGGCTTTAATTTTAAACTATTTCTTCAAATTTTCAATTTTATTCTAAATTTCGGTTAGCTTATAGAATATTTTATGTATAGTATGTATATTCATTTTAGATTAATAAAGGTCATACATAAAATTCGTACTATCACTGAACAGTACTGATCTAACGCACATGCGCAATTTAAAACTGAGGCTTATGAAATCAAATCTTTGTTGAGATCTGAAAAAGAAGTGGGAACTATTTTTCATGGGTACTACTGTGAAAATTTCTTACAAGTAGGTATAGCAATGAAAAATGTATGAGACAATTTCCGACTAAAAAAAATAAGTTGATTCAACGACTGAATTTGATGAGAATCAGGAGTGAAATCGTTAAATGTGTGTACAATAAGTCGAACAACAAATCCTGTTAGGGAGGGACGGTTTATGATGTTCTCTATCCTATAGATCACTATAAATTATAAAACATTATATGTAGGGCTGGTTTCTGCCACTTTTATGTGCAAAGTGGCTTTTGTTAAAGATTTTCATCGTATTAATCAGAATTCATAGTATTTTTTTTATTTTGTTTATTCTGTTCTTTTTTGATATTATTTTATTATAAATCAATCTTTAAATCAATTATCCAAGAATTAACATTATTCTTATTGCCTTAACTTATCCAACTAGTATATATAGTTTTACATTTTATCTGTGTATAGAACACTTTTGGGGGTTTTTTTTTATGTTCTTGGCACTGACAGTAACTTAAATATAATTATGATTATGTCAGTTTATGTCAGAGACCGGAACGGTATCCCACTCTCTAATACGGATGACCAACGCCAGAGATGCAAAGAATACTTTCAGGAAACAATCAACATCAACAACATCACAATAAATAGATTCCGAAGTAGTCCGAGTAGTCCAGAACTGAATATCCACACTGAATCACCAAGCTTACAAGAGATTAAAGAGGGCATAATAACGCTAAAACAGAACAGGGCTTAGGTATAGATGAACTTCCAACGCATTGCGACATGGAATACATTAAGAAGAAAAAGAATTCCCGAAAAATTTATAAGACTAACAGAAGCTTTGTATGAGATGCAGAATTAGCAGTTCTCCACTGCGGACAAATAAGCGACACATTCACCACAAATTCTGGAGTAAGGCAAGGATGTCCACTCTCACCACTTCTATTCACGCTTGTAATAGATGAGATAATGAAAGAAACGGGTTCTTCCGGAAGAGGTATAAGGTGGGATATCTCAAGGGCACTGGAGGACCTTGACTATGCGGATGATATATGTCTGCTAGCGCATAGATTCTGCGACATTCAACATAAAGCAGACCTACTTCAGCAAGCAGCGCGCAGAGTCGGGCTAGAAATTAACATAGACAAAACCGAGGCCATGAGGATAAATAACACCAACACAAAACCATAACCATAGAAGGTCAAACAGTCGAATATGGAGAAAGCTTCTCTTACCTAGGTAACATTCTAATAACAAACGGAGGTACAGAAACAGATGTCAACAACAGACTACGTAAGGCAAGAGCTGCGTTCGGTGAACTAAGTCCAATATGGAAGAATGGCCAAATAACTAGAAAAACAAAGATTAGAATATTCAAAGCATGTGTAATGTCAACACTTATGTCTGGCAATGAAACTTGGATGACGACAAATAACATCAGTCAAAAACTTCAAGTATTTGCGAACAAATGCCAAAGAAGAATATGCAGAATATTCTGGCCCAACATCATTAGCAATAAGGACTTATGGCACATAACAGGTGAAGAACCGATAATGCATCAAATTAAGCGCAGAAAATGGAGATGGATAGGGCACACTCTAAGAAAACCATCAAATAATATAAAGAGAATGGCCCTAGAATGGAACCCCCAAGGGAGCAGAAGGCGAGGAAGACTCAACAACACCTGGCGTCGAACCGCGACTTCTGAGATAACAAGATATGGACGAACTTGGGAGGAAATAAAGATCATTGCGTACAAAAGAGAACAATGGAGGAGGCAAGTTGATGACAGGAAAAAAAAAATGTCAGTTTTCATATTACATACATTACACAAACCAAAAAAAAAATTGTAGCGGAGCATTGCCACAAAATCTTTAAACCAAATAATATTTCATCCATTCTAATGCTAATTTTTCTTAACTCTGTACATTTTAACTATAAAAATATGGCAAAAAACAAATATAATAATCTGCAATGTTTGTTGTGAAATGGAGATTTGAAAATAAAATTCAAATTGTAAAGACCCATTGTTAAACAAAAAACAAATATTAATATAATATTTCACTCTTATTCGTGTCTTCATCTTCATTTCGAAATTCGTTGAAATTCTCTTTTCTAATTTTCTCAAATTTCAAAAAAAAATAAATTAACAAAAAATTCAACAATAAGTGGATATAAAATATATATGAACATAAACTATTCTATAATATTGAAAATTATTAAAATTTCATTGACTGAAATATATATATTTTTTATCATATAATTAAAGAAAATTTAATTTCATAAAAACAAATGTCTGCGACAACGCTATCTGCTGATAAGTAATACTAGAGGAGTTATTTACTATTTTTCCATACAACTCCATCATATTTTCGTATTTTCTTTTTTTTTTTAACTGAATTTCTAAGTATTTTCAACTTTGCATATACAAAGACTCTTAATTAAAGGAAATGCAAAAAATGTATAACGAGACGGATAGCTTATGAAGCTTTTGAAAACAAATGTTAAAAATTATTTTAATATCAAAAATTGCAAAAAAGTTGACCCATACCTTGTTTGTATTTTCAATCCGTTTCAGTATTATTATAATGATTTTTCATTTTCCCATAAAATCTGAGTAGATGCGAAATAAAATCAAATCTTTTATAGATAGTAATTACCTACAAAACTTTTTTGATTGTGACGATAAGTTTAAAGGTGGGCTAACTTTTCTGCAATATTATTTATTTAATTATTTTTGCACATAAAGAAGGATTTCCACATGTGCCGATGTACTGTCACGGTCGCTTTTTTCTGAGATAGTTTTTTTGAGAACGATTTCCACATAATAGTGGAAATAGTCGAATATTTTCCTTTTAATTTTACTGATATGCTTATCATACAGATTTTCACATGCTACTGATTTCGGTCACGCATGCATTGAAATATTTAACAAATAAGAATTATATTAAAACAAAAAACAATTTTTATAATATTTTAAATATTCAAGTAAAATATATAAAAAAAAATTTTTATAAATTTTTTGATTTATTTGAATTTTTAATAAATTATAAAACAATTAGTAATTCTTTGGCTTGGATTTTTAGAGAAGTTATTAGCTCGTTAAGTTATATATCCTATCCTAATGTATTTTATGTGATGATGAGTATTAACAAAGAAATTTTTATATAAAAATAATGCTGTGTAATTGCACAAGGGATATACTAGTATTCATATTATAACGATTTTATAATTATATATCTATTGAAACTAAAAATTTAAATTTTGGCAATTGATTAGCACACCATTGCATGCATTATTGAGGTTATAAAATTTATTTAATAATTAATAGTTTCTAAAATCCAGGTGCAGTATTTTCAAGATTTTTTATAATAACAAATAACTATAGTTCTACAAAATTAAAATTATTGCTATTATACAACTTTGATTGCCAATGCCTCAAAGAAAATTGATATTAATCCACCGTTATTTTTCTGAAATTAAAATTTCTGGTATGGTTTTTGCGTACTGATATTTATATCTTAATTGCACTATAAAAACAAAGTATATCCGATCTGTTGACAATGCATATATATATACAACATGTATATGCAATATAATGGAGTACATGCATATAATGCAACATTATTTTTACAATATTTATTTTATTTTAATTTAACTTAATTTAATTTAATTAATTCGACTAAAAATATATATTTCATCCGGTAGCCATTACATATTGCTTACATATAAAGGCAGACATATTAACTACTGATTTTTGTAGAGAACTATCCATTACAAATAGATTATACAGTTTCATTAGGAATAAAAAAAATATATCGAGAGAAAGTATATACGGCCGTTTTTTAACTCAGTTATCTAGCCCAGAATAAGAACCATATTGGTTCACACAGTCAGAACGTTCTATATGTTGTATTTACATGTGAGCTGATGCAATTATTTTCAATTCTATTCAAATTTATATTTTTGTTGCTCACATTGATCTACTTGTAATATCTAGAATCTTGAAAGACTCGTCCCAAATTCAGAAGAAAACTACTGCAAAACATTAACTGTTATTCTGTATTTATATTCAACTACATAGCTACTTATATGTATAATTACACCTCAAAAGAAAATAAAATTTTTAACTGAAAGTTTATGATAATTGTTAATTAAAATTTTTGAATTTTTCAATTAAAAAAAAGACTTGATTTAATACAAGTTGACTGTAAATTTTAAAACTATACATTAAATATTAAAAAATAAAATGAAAAATTGTAAAAAATAAATGTAAGCAAAAATTAAAGTTCTAAATGTGCAAACAATATTTTCTTATTCATCTATTTATAATTGGCTCGAAAACAGAAGCTTCAGTGGCTTAAAAAATATATAAATCATTTTATCAATACATTTGATATAGTAAAGGCATTCTTTAAAATTTTCAGACTTTGCACAACTATAAAAACAATTAAAAATTATTAAAAAACAAAAAAACATGTGTTCTACAGAACTAGATAAGCCATTGGTATAATTTTAAATATCGTAATGTAATCTCAGACTTTATTATATTACAAAAACAACATATAAAATATATGAAGCTGTAATCTTAAGATATGCAGATTTTTATAAAAATAGAAACACTGATTTTTATTTTCCAAAGTAAAACAAATTAAGTAGTCAACAACAACAAACAATTCTTCTTAATAGAAGCTTTATTTTTCTTTTATTTTATTTTATTTTATTACAAAATTTAGAGCTTAGCTTAACATTTATTACATCTAAGAAAGTTCTTAAATAAATTTTTAAAACTTCGTATATCTGCCATTTCTTTGGATATTTTTTATTATTTGTGTTAAATCATATATATATATATAAAATATATATATATACCTAATATGTACAGAAAACTTTTTATTATATTTTATAACTATGAAAATTAGTTTCTGTATGAAGGAAAAGATAACAACAATAAAATAATATCTAAATTGTCATCTATATATAATATAAATCCTCTTATAAAAAGGAAATTCGGCTGACGATAAAAAAAAAAATAAATATAAAAAATTTAAAGAAAATCGTAATATTTATGAAGAAAATTTTGTTTTTCTAATCTTATTTATTAGATAGATTTCATGTATTAATTTCATAAAATAACTAGTTCATACTGTGTTATTGTATATTGAAACATTGATATTATTGTAATATTATTAAACATGTATCCACTTATATACCTTACAAAATAATTCAAATTTTAAAATTTTCATCAATAAATAGTTATAATTTTTTTTTATGTTTATTTTATACATATAGACATAAGGTTATATATAAGATGTTAAAAGTGAATACAATTAAGTAAAATTGCATATAGTAAAATACCAAAATGTATACTATTAAATAAAAAATATATATGAGAATATTAAAAGTCTACCACACACTATATTTAACTAAAATTCCATCTCAAACACTACCTTGACAATATACACTATGTAAGTATGTACCAATGAGAGCAGATAAACTAATAAGCTTATACCAATTAGAAATTCGTGAACAATTTTGTACTCATACGATAAATTTAAATGACTCATTTTAATTTAACTATCAAATATAATCTGTATTGAATATCAATTGAATTCAACAATACTAACAAAAATAACACCGTTACTAAACAAAAATCTCTATTGGAAAAATATTTTTAATTCTAAAATAGATCTTTTTATTTCTTTCATAAATAAATAGATTTACAAAAATCTTTAATAATTAACTTGTATATGTACATATATATAAATATATATATTAAACATATATATTAATTATATACATTAACAATATGTTAAAATACCCCAAAATTATGAACACAAGAACAATATATGCGCCTAACCACATATTGCTACTTTCGCATATTGTTACTCTATGATAGTGTTACCGTGTTGACGAACGAAATTTATATACACTTATTACATTATTATTAAAAAAAATTTCTTTTCTTTGATGTTTTCAAATTGTTCCATCCTATTTATTTTCGAATCTTAACATTGTGTGCTTTGAATTGCGAAATTAGCATCGATGTAATACTAAAAACTATATATTAATGCATTTTTTGTACTACGAATTGCAGTTTGTGTTCCGTATTTGTTACACGGTACGGATGCGTTTCATATTGGGATATGAAATTCCCATACTATGCAAATTTGAACTTTAACTTAATTTGAACTTTTTAGGGTTAAGCCCCTATTTCGTGAACGATTTTACCCCTAAAACAATATACCTACCATAATTCTAAAATGTTTGATTAGTAGATGTATACTAATTACATTTAAATGTGAACCTATACATTGGCAGCAAAAAAAAAGTATATCGAAATAATAAAGACATATCCAAAAAATGGATCAAATTAAAACTGACAAAATTTAATGTTAATCAACTGACAAGTGTTATTTTTGGCCAAAATGGGTAATTGCTTGAGCTTAAACTTATATCAATATATGTGGTTAATGAAATTACACGAGAACAATTGCGTATAAAATGTGTTTTTTTTTAAACAATTTCTTTCTGTTTGGAACTTAATATTGAGGAAGGTGTGGGCTTTACACGTAGCATTTAAGCTATCGAATTGATTCAAATGACAAAAAAATCGTATGTGTAAGAGTAACAGCACTTGTCTATCCAATCTGATCGAATGAATTCCGTGAATAAAATTGGATGGCCATCGAATTTCCATCCAATCAAATTTGACAGTTCATGAATTGAATATGACGAATTTGCAAATTTTAATTTTATATTTGCAGCTGAATTTTGACAACGATTTATTTTTTATTGTTTGTATACAGGTTGATAATAGACTGTTTTTTTAATTTCAAATCGGTTATTTGAAAGTATTTATAGTTTTTTTGTATTGAATTTGATTTTTAATTTTGTTTATTTGAAATTAGTAATACTTTAGTGGAGAGTAGTTAATAAAATTCATCAGCTTCTACAAAGAAGTTTTGTGGAACGTGTTTCCAAAAATTATGAAAATACATTTTTAAGAATCAAAGCTTACGAAGACATTGCATTTAAATTTAATAACAGTACGGAAAAAGGGACAAAAGCGATTTGATGACAATCTTTTTTTGTGAAATTAGAAATATGTGTTTTAATTTTTGTTTTATATGAAACATTTCTTTGATTTTCTAAAAACTTAACGCACACTGTACTTTTGTCATAAAGTTTTAAACTTAAATAACAAATTCATAGATCTCATGTTATACATAGTCATTGATATAGAGAATATTAAATTTCGCAGACGAACCCATCCTCATAAGAATGCGTTCGGGTTATATACACCCGAGTAACCTGAGCTCGCGCATCGACAAATTTTGAGAAAACCTGCAAATCATAACATAAGTGTTTCGTGTAACAAACTGGGTCTTTCCCAATCTTTTTGTTTTGAAAAATATGAAAACTATGAATGAAAATATTATTTTGTTTTTGTTTTTTTTTTTTTAATTTTAATTGGAACATGAAAATATATAACATAAATACCTTTATTTAGCTTAATCGGTAGGAGAGCTGAAGAATAAATATAATTCAACAGATTTGGTAAGTTCGAGTTCAAATTCCGTGGGAGAAAAATAAATTAGTTCTGTCTTCTATAGAGATATGATTGGTGTTTAAAATGGCATCAAGTATAATAACATAATTATTTAATTTATTAAAAACAATTAAAAATTTAACAAAACTTATCCTATGCTTACAATCGGATATGCCCAACAATAATAAAATATGAAAAAACATTAATTATAAAAATTAGAAACAAAAAGAAGGCGGAATTTTACTATTCACTCTTTTTTTATAGTACAATCTTTAAATTTGAATGAAATGAAAATTTTCGAATTCACTTAGTGTTAAAAAACACCTATAAATTAAAATAGATTAAAATTTTAATCAAAAACTAGACTTATTAATATTTATTTTCTAAGTAAAAAAATATATGGAAGAATAATTCATTTTCATTCATAAATTTCATACTTAATAAACTATGTTAGAAGCTATTTCACAACTTATGTTCAAATATAATCAACTAATAATCAAATCAAATAAAATTATTATAAAACTTGATATAAAGAATGTTCGCGAACAAAAAGTTTAAAAATTTACTGGGATTTTGAGTTTATAAAAAAAAATTGGTAAATGAGACAAATGTAAAGCATTTTCATTTGAGATTTTTGAAAACAAAATTTTTATTTGTAAGAATTTCATAGAAATATTGTTGTTGTTTTGAGACATCAATTTTTACAGTTTTTGTGAGAAAATGTTGAACCTTTTTTATTCAAACAGAATTAGAAATATGATTACTTTGGGCGTTTTCATTAAGTTAATCGGAGTAGAGTACGATCTGCAAATAAAAAAAATTGTGTTCATTTTGTAGTTCGATATTAGTTAAATATTAGTATAATAACAAAATATGTATGTAACACTTTTCCATTAGAGATGTTTGCCAGCTACATATTTCCAATTCGAGAAGTACATAGAAAAGCTATGTGTTTCATTGGAATGGTAGCATAGAGCAACAAAGAAACATGTCCAGTTCTCAATAATTAATAAACAAATAAACTGTAAATTAAGAACCATAATTTAATGCGGAGCTATTTCGTAGCTACTGGATATAAAAAATTAAATTTATCATTTTTCTTTATAGAACAATTTCTAGTATTAGAGTCCACAAAAGTAACAAAAACATTTCTGTATGTATAGAGCTGATATGATTTATGTACCAAGTATGTGCTTCAATAATGTCAAATAAATGAAATACTAAATTTTCGAATTGCGATAAAAATGAGAAATTGTCGATGAAATCATTAAAACTTATTTATCAAACTGTTGCTATCGAGAAAGGGATTTTCTGAATTTGATTTAATTTACTAACTTTTATTTTTATACAATAATAATAATAATAAAAATAATAATAATAATAATAATAATAATAATAACAATAGTAATAATAATAATAATAATAATAATAATAATAATAATAATAATAATAATAATAATAATAATAATAGTAATAATAATAATAATAATAATAAAAATAATAATAATAATAATAATAATAATAGTAATAATAATAATAATAATAATAATAATAAAAATAATAATAATAATAATAATAATATAATAATAATAATAATAGTAATAATAATAATAATAATAATAATAATAATAATAGTAATAATAATAATAATAATAATAATAAAAATAATAATAATAATAATAATAATAATAATAATAGTAATAATAATAATAATAATAATAATAATAATAATGATAATAATAATAAAATAAATATGACTTGTAGACATATTAATAGAAACAAACCTCTTTGAAATATTACTATCGGTGATAGAACTAATACAGGTAAAGCACTATCATTGTTATTTTTACGAGTTGTAAAATAAGGTAAAAAATTATACAATCGCTTTTCAAAGAAAATTCAAATTTTAATCAATACAACAAAACAAATTCTACTTAAATTTTTTTAAATTAAACCACATTCAAATATCAAAATTAGTTTTAAATCATTTAGACTCATTTATTTAAGCAAAAGCAAATTTTTATAATTGAAATAATTATTATAGTTTTCATTAAAATAATTAGTATAAAAATTAAGTTTGTAAAGTCACGATCTATTTATGTTTTATAGAAACAAATATATGTATAATATAATGTATAATATAACGATTAATGATGATCTTATGAGTTATCATCAGACGCGTAAAATAAAAATTAAGCGAACAAAATTAATTTTAATGCCATTTTTTTTTTTATTTTAATGTTGTTTTTTTTTTTCTGTAGTCTCTTGACACTTAATTACCGTCGTATCTACATCTAAATATAAATCTATCAGTATTTGTTATAAATATATGTACACATATGTATATATTTTCATATGTATAAATAAACGTAGATCAAGCAACATTTTGAAATCTATTTGAGGCTCACTCATCATAGACCATTTAATTGAAATAAAATATATTTTAATGGGACTAAAGCGACCTTGAAGACATTCAAAATGCTATAAAAAATTTTATTTTCATTTTATCAACAGTTTGAATTCAAAAATCTTTAAATAATTCTTTTTGTTTTGAAATGTATATATACAATATTAGTATATCTCTTCATAGAATGAAATATTTTATAATACAAGAAATAAATAATAATAAAAAAAATAATAATAATAATATTGTATTTAAAATTAAAAACAAATAAAAATGAAAATAAAATTAATATAATAATCACGTAGTTTTTTTTTGTACCTCATATAATTTTTATAACATAGTATTTTATATAATCCATAAAATATAAAAACTTATATACTTATATAGTTGTTACCGCTTATGTATAATAAGCGGTAACAACTAGAAAATACCATAAAATGTTGGTATATTAACCTAATTTTTAACCATAAAAACTTATTATAATTTTTGTTAATAATAATTTTAATAGTGTTAAAATTGTTACATAAAACAATCGTAAAATAAAGTTATTATCGTACTAAAAGTAACGAATTTAAGTTTTAAAATATACACGATCACCATACGATGATCATTTCATTTTATTTAGAAATTATTAAATACCAGTAGTTAATTTGTTATTTTTATATTTATTTTATACTTGTATTGTATATACATAATATTAATGTATATTCTATATGGTTTTTTTTTTATTATTAATTTCAAAATTTTACCATGGTATATTATATATATGTATTTTTAAAATATAGGCTAATTTAAAAGTAACATAAATTTATATAATTAAATTAAATTGACACAATTAAATGCTCATATAAAAATAATAATTTTACTAATGGTTCATAACTACACAGTGTTTGCAATTGAAATATTTAATATAAATTTAAATATATATACATATATATGTATTATAAACAAATATTTTATTAATTGAAAAATATCGAACAACCAACCACCTAATACAAGCCATACGATTTGTATTTATTTTAATATGTTTTGATACAGATGTTAGTATCTAAAGGCAATTCTTATTAATAATTACGTCATAAAAAATAACAGAAACAAACAGAAAAGTTACGAACAAATGGAAATCGATAAGATTTCGAAAATGCGTTATAGGTTAAACTCTCAAAGTGTTGTTGAATCTTGTTTTATTATCTTGTTGTATTATAATAATCCCTTGTACTATTATATTTTCACCTACGACTTTAAGTAATTTGATTATGTTAAATTGTATACCTATTTTATAAATTTGGCAAGAAAATTTTATTTTATAATTAATTTAAGAAAAATTATTAAAAAAAATATTTGCAATTAAATATTTTGTTTCGACATTTAAATCTAATAATTCATTTAAATAAAGTTATTGCAAACGAGCTAATCTAATATTTCTATTCTTTTACTACGGCTAAAGTACGACGAAGGTACTCAGAGCAATCACTCGGACGTTTCAGTGTATGTTCTGAATTCAATAAACAGAAATGACTTTCAAGTGAGACCTATTTTAAGTAAGAAATGTCTTCATTCGTTAAAAATATTGGAGTCAGTTATCTGTTAGCGCAAAAATTACTGCCATCATAACCAAACAATTAAATTAAAACAATTCTAAACGACGGACCTTACAAAAATTTTCTACCTCATGTTCATAAATCAAATATTGATTTTTCAGGCCAATTTAATAGGTAACATTACAATTAAATTGTAATTGATAAAAATAATGTAATTGGTAAAATGATTTTGATTCTATAACATTTTTAAGATATCTTAGATGTTATGGAAAATTATAAACATAGTAAAAAGATGTAATCTGACAGAGTATATAACAATGAAAATAATTATGATAACTAATAAATTTAGTGAAGCAAAAATAATTATTTTACTCTTTTAGAAAGCTTTCAACTATACTGGAATGTACAGTGCATTCCATAAAACATATTAGGTTACTTTGGGCATAATCAAGTTAGCACCTTTCATACAAATACATAATATAAATACAAAATGTAACTAAAGATTGTCTTAGTGTTCAATTAGTCTTGCTAGATATGTCGTTAAATCGAAATTGTAAAAATATATACAAAATATTTAAAAAAATTATAAAATACCATAATTACGCATCATGTTAGTTACATTATGTACTCAGCTAATTCTCAAAATCACTGAGTAGAAATTTGGTACGAAACTATAAAAGATATATCTCAAATCATTGTTAAGCTCATCATATCACCTTGTTTTTATTATGTATTTTATTAATGGTAGATGCCTCGGATAGTATAAGGTAAATGAAAACAAAATGGCAGATGAGCTGTCAAAAAAATATCAAAAATTGAAAGGAAGATAATAATATATAGCTTGACAATACTATTGATATGATATCTGGTATAACGTACATATATGATGAGCTTAATGCTCGTTAACAAAGCAAAAATGAATCATACATCTCATCCCAAGTATACAACTACATTAATTAAAAATAAAATATATCAAATTTACTAACAGTGAATTCTAATGTTAGTAATTTAAAATTTTACGACATTTTCAATTTAAATTCAAAAACTATTCATTCGATTTTGAAATAATTTAAGCTCAATCTTTCGAATTCGAATATTTAATGAAATTTAAATCACATTTACAATACACAAAATTTTAACCCAGTACTTCTTTATAACAACCAAAAATAACGTAATTAAAATGTTCAAGAAATGTTCAAGATCAAAAACGAGAACCCCCTGATATTAAAGTTATACAATATCCAAATTGTGTTCCTTAAAACCAGAACAGAAACAGTTCAGATAATCAAAAATCGTTATTAAACCAAAAACTATCAGGAAAGTAACAATCTCTAACTTATCAGTTTGAAAATAACAACTTTACCATAACTCTTTATACTATACATAATTACCATTATTTATAATAGTATGTGATGGTTAAGAGGAAATAATACTTGCTCATCTGAGATAAAAATTTATACTTTCCATGCCATAGAAAAAAATTGCAGAATAAACTTTTAGCAAATGTAAAGCTATGATTGAACAAGATCAAGATCCAACACAGACCAGATGCAGATTCTGCTTAGAAGACAAAGAAACTCCCTATCATATTATATTTGTTTGCGACGTCATAGCTCGCAAAACACATAAAAATTTTCAGGAATACAAATTGGCGAATTCTGAAAATGATATCAAAGCGATAATGACGTTCATAAAGGACATACAACTACATATCAATTTTAATATAATAAATAGTGAAGCACAATAGACCTGAAAAGGTCGTGTCTAAATAGAACTCCCAATCGAAAACAAAAAAAAGCTTATGATAAAAAATGTTTATGTACAAAAAAATCGTATTTCGACATAGTTTAGATAATTTATAAATAGTGTGTATTTGACATATTAAAACATGCTATAGGTTATAACTTATCACATATAAACACAATACATATTACATTAATTGAAGAAATTGAATTGGTGAAAAAATTAGCGATATCATAAAACATAAACCTTCGGGATATTTTAAAATACTATAAAAGTTTGCAATAACATTAGCACTTATCAATCGTCCAAGAAGCTCAACTAAATTACAATCATTTTCAAAACAATAACATGCTTAACGCTGACAAATTGACTTAGGTAGGTAATAGTGACTGTCGATAAGCGCTGACACATTTAAGATAATAAATGTTGACTGTGTTAAATAGATGGTGTTAGTCTTCACATTTTCTAATAATTTGCTATATATAAACATTTTGTAGCACAGATTTAGTCCATTAAATTTGAATTAAATGTTTTCGAACATAAGATTATCGCAACAGATACAATAAATCTATATCACATTATTCATTAATAGAATGTAAATCTATAAAAATTCATCAGAGGTCTACAATCATATTAGAGCAAAACTTTGTTGCCTTGCACAAGACTCAGGAAAATTTTAAAATTCATATATTAAAAAAACCTAATTGCAGACACTTGCATAATATTATTATTTAATTAAAATCAGGACTATAAAAATAAAATATTTGTGATGAGAAAAACAACATACAACAATCTCCAGAAATGACAAATTGGAAAACGATTACAAGCAAAATGATTGATAATAAATTATACCGAAAGGAAAACGACCTCTGAAGTTCATAGTAGACGTGTAAAAGGTCAACTGATAAATAAATAAAAATCTTTTAATTCGAATATTGAATTTGTTCAAAATTAATATTGCTTACTGTATTTGGATGTAGAAGGATTTTTAAATATAATTTTTGACAATAAGTTAATAGTTCCAACAAAACATTCTAGAATACAATCCCTGGGATTGATCCCACTTTCATTGAAAAGATAAATTATCGACGGATATAAAATAGCTTAATATTTCTGGGTTAAAAACTATTATAACAGAGCAACTTTCTGTGGAGAGGTAACTGCTTTAATGGCTATAGAATGGTCACTGATCAGATGTCATTATAATGACTAGATTCTTGTTATCGACAATTGAACTATATCGCTTTTTTTAACAACCTACTGGTTTTCCATAACTCATTGAAGGAAAGTATACACATATTTTTTTCATATTTGATTCTTCTATTTTAAAGGATCGCATACAGTGGAAACCTCTAGTGCTATATTACAATTTTACCTACTTACTTTTATTAGTATAAGTAAATCTATCATCGGATAAGTATCCTTTGTTTTTTGTTCTATGTATTAACTTAATTCTATTGAACTCCTTGTTATATTTTTAGCTAATTTCTTATAAGAAATTAAATTCATCTCTTTAAGTGTGGGCATGTAAGACTAACAGGATGAATTTTTAACATGATTTTAGCTTTGCAAAGATATTCTAATAAGACATCTGTTCATCCTGGTAAGACCTGTAGTTTTTATATAATCAATTTATTAATATGGAAAGTATTAAGACAGATACTTTATAACATTGTGCAAATTAGCTTTGATTACTATGTCATAAACTAGACATACTATGTTGTAATACCATCACAATGTTTAGAAAACCAAACTGCTGTTCTTACATGGTATTTTATCATAGCTTATAATAAGTGAAAATTATTGTATCGAGGCCTATAAATTTGACAATGGACTAAAATTACGAATTAAATTTTAGTTATTATCAGAAGCGTAGTCAGAACTATATAAACTGATTCTATACCAGAGAATATTATACTTATTATTTAAAATCACCATATATTCAAGTTAATTATCTTACAATTAAATATTCAATAAGAGATAATATTATGTATCTATTCAAATCACAAACAAAAAAAAATTAATCAAATAATATTTAACAATATTAAATAAATCCGTTATTGATGTTCTTTGATTATCAGATTATATAACTTCTAATTTAAGTCTGCAGTATATTTTAAAATAATTAAAATACATTTTACATTTATTACAACTAATAATAATTTAATAATTTCCTCACCTGTTAACGCCATCCAGGGATATCTAGGCAAATCCGCACTACTTAAACCAGTACCGCCGGTAGATACAACCCCAGATGTTGGTTGTGCGCAAGCATTACCTAAACTGTCTACACCTACGCCGACGGCACCAGCAGCTGCAGTCGCTGCAGCAGCTTGATGATAAAATTGTGCAAAACTGGAAGCACCACCTGGTACTCCCATGGACTGATAACTATTCATAACACTGTCTGTATATCTAATTAATTTGATATAGAAGAATATATAATATAATTAATAAATTTATTCATTTACATTTTGTTTTGTTATATTCATAAAAAAAAAAAAAACTAAAATAATTCTAATTTATTTTTACTTAAAATTAATTAAAATTTTTTAATAATTATTAAAAAAATAACTTACCTGCATGATTTATCTTCTAAGCCAGAAAATCCTGGCATTCCCGACAGACTACTATGAGTACTTGGATGATTTGAAACATATGGATACATTTTACTTGTTGGTATAGGTGGATTCGGACTACCGTCGGAACTCGCTAAGGGACTACCCTCTGAATTAGATGTTGTTGTAGTACCACCACTATGATGGGATGAGTTTAAATTATTATTGTTTGTTTGACTATTATTATTGTTATTTGTACTATGGTGACTATTATTATGATTATTATTATTGTTATTATTATTATGATTATGAAGATTATTAATTACTGATGACGTTGTATTATTATGATGTAATGATGAAATTCCACCGTTTATACTTGTTGTTAACAAAGATGATGCTGGTGATGATGAAGCTACTGCTGCTGCAACTGCTGCAGCTGCTGCGGCTGCTGATGATGAGTTTTGGGTTGTTGATAAGTGTGAACTTATAAATGGTTGAAATTGAGGATATTTTGGTAGCATACTATCAAAAACAAATTTTGACATTGCACATAATTCGAATTTTTGAATTTTTGTGATTTATGAACGTCGAGCGTTTCGTTATTAACTTTTATTTTATAATTTGTATATAACTTAAAATTATGTTCTCGTTTCATATATAAACATATATATATATATTTATAAATACAGTTATATAAATTAATATTTATATATGTATATATATATATATATATATAAATGTATATAATATAGGTACGCAAAATAAATTACTTTAATAAACAATTATTATTATTAACAACTATAATTAATATTATACATATATATAAAGATATATATATATATATATTCACATTCGACACGAATTTCTTGTAAATTTATTTATTTTTTTTTTATATTATTATTTTTTTATCATATTTAGGTGTGTTTTACGTATATTGTTGTTTATTAAACTTTTTATATAATAAAAGCTATTTCATAATTAAATTAAAATTAATAATATTGAACCTTTAAATTCAGTGCTATTAAAATTTATTTAAATTATTATTATTATTATTTTTCTCTATAATGAGATCAACTTTTCTTGTTTTCAGATATTTTGTTTATCTTTATACTATTAAAATAATCAAAAAATGTACGTACATTAGATTTTATAAAATAATTATATTGAACAGATTGAATTATAATTTATTATAAAATAAACAAATTATTTTTATCATGGTGTTTTCCGTTTTGAAACATAAAAATTTTTGAATTAGTTTAAATTAGTTTTGTGAAATATTTCAAGAAAACCAAAATAACTAAGAAAAACTATAAACCTTTAAAACCGTCATAAAATTCTATAATTACACTATTATAACCTTTGCTAGTATATAATAGAAAACATAAAATTAATTTTATGGTTTTATTACACGTGGTAAAATCAAAAAAAATTGTGTTGTTTTATTTATTCATAAATTTTTTTTGTATTTATTCATTGATTATTTAAGAATACAATTTGATTTATAATTAAATTTAATATAAACATAATGTTTTTTAGTTTACACATTTAAAGGACGTTTAAGTCACTTTGCATTATTTCATTACTTTATTTTTATTTATTTTTGTATATATATATATATATATATAACTTATAATAAATATTTTATTATTTACTTTTTTTTTTGTTTTGACCAGAATAAATTTTTATTTATTATTTATTTCTCATATATAACATACTTATTCACAAAATGTAATTACAAATTATATAAATACATTTAAATATATATATACATATTATGTATATATATAATGAAAAAACCAAAATATAAATAATAGATCACATAAATGTAATTTTAATTGTAAAACATTCAAAAGAAAATTTCAATTTTTTCAAATTAGAAAACACTTTATTTTTTGTAAAATGTTGTTTATTCCGGTTTACGGGCAACCATTTTTGTAATGTTCAAAATGATTTTAATCATCCGATTATTTAGCGATCATATCAATTAGTTTAATATTGTTTTGTTTTTTTTTTATTTGTCTGTAAATCCCGTTTTTATAAAAAAAATATTCTTTTCATATATAATATATCCGATTTGTTTCAGTATTTTTATTATATTTTTCTTTGATTTTTAAATATATATATTGAAACTATAATTTTATTACGTTATTTAAATTTTTTTTTATTAACTGTTTCGGTTTTTTTTTATAATTTTTTAATTTTATTATATTTAGAAAATATTTTTATTTTCTTATTTATTTCTATATAACTTTGATTTAATTTTCATATCATCATTTAAAATAAAAATTTTTCTCTTTTATTATTATTATTATTATATATATTATAGAAAATTACCCAACAAAACGGAAACAACGAAATATATGACGGGTGGTTGTGAGTAAAAATATAAATATAATAAAAAAATATTTTATTTCACTTCTTATGTTTTGTTATACGTCAGCTCTAAAGTAAATGTAGTGTATAGGTGAAGTATTGTATATTTATATTGAAATTGAAATGAGTGGCTATAAAATACAAATTTTTTGTGATTCGCCTTTCGATCGTATTAGTCCGAAGCTGTTAGCGTTATGAAAAGTGTTTCGTTTATGGCACAATACAAAAGCTACACGATTTCACTATAATATAAAAGAAAAATATTACAAAAAACAACAAAAAAACAAAAATTAAAAAAAAAAACAGAACATAAAATAAGGCAAAAATAATAAAGAAAAAAAAAATAAGAAAATATATACAACATATATATACAATATGTAGTATATTTTGTTGTTGTTGGTTGGATGCTTTGCTATATTGCTGCTTTGGATGTTCAAATACTTTAAGGTTTAATTTTGGTTTTTCAACTTTTTTTTTTCTTATTTTCACATTTATTTCCTACATATACTTTCTATTTGAAAAAAGTACACATCAAAACATAACACAGTTCCTAAATTGCTTATGAAAATGTATTATAAAAAAAAAAATCGACAACCATACAGTGAGCTCGTTTGTAATAGATTTGAAAATAAAAAATACAACAAATATCCAACAAGAATTCAATACATATACACAAACGTTCACTCACATCGTTTTTCCTATCTATCTGAAAAATATATATAGGTACTTTCTTTATTTTGAACATTCGAATTTTTGAAAAAATTATTTTAGGGTTCGAAGAGCTTGGATTATAAAATATTTTTTCATATTTTATATTTTATCAATATAAAAAAATATTTATAAAAATAATTTATCCTTATTGGATTAGCTTCTTCTATCCTCTAACTCATGATTAATCTATATAACATCAATAAAATAATTAATTAAAATAAAAAAAATAAAAACTATTAAATTTATATTAACAATATGAAATAAAACATAATTAAGAAAATAAAATTGGAATACATAAAAATAAAAAGTTTTTCATCAATTTTATTCCACATTATATACATTGACATTTCTTGATTCTCAGAATATATATACATATATATATATATAGGTACTTCAGTTTTTTTTTTGATTTTTCTTATACAAATACAATGAAAAACTACCATGCTGTCTGCTTAAAATATGCATGCGTACCTGCTGTTAATAGTACGAGCTTTTTTGATAAATAAAAACAAAATTTTAATTTTGATGGCTGGCTGGTAGAGTATTTAGTATAGATTTGTAAAAAAAAAAAACTTTTCATTATGAGTATTTTTTTTATTATTTTCAATTTTGTATTTTTTGAATGTATATTCGTATTTCAGTATGTGAGACGTGAGTATGAATTTGATTTTAAATACAAATGTTATTGAGGGAGAACTAAATAAAAGTTTAATGTTTAAATTAACAATTTGTTATTCTTTTTGAATTCAAATGAATACACCTGCGAAATTACTATAGTTATTATTAGTATAATTACAATAAATGTTAAACATTTAAAAACTATTTTATTACAATAAATCAATATAAATTTAAGAAAGATAATATTTGAGTAAATTATTTTGAGTATTGTACAAAAGATAAATAAATATATTAAGAGTATTAAATATGTATATAAAAAATAAAACACAAATTTTAAATTGAGGAATTGATTTTTTTTTTATTTCTTTTGAAAAATATTATTTCATTTTTATTCTTAACATTTTTCTGTAGATTGTTACTTTTAGTATTTCCTATTTTAGTTTATTATTTTAAAATGGGTAATTCTATATAAATCTAAAGTAGTTTTATAAATTCTGTAAATACGTGAAATTTATTAGATGTAGTACTGTACAATACTATAGAGCCAGAGGCAGACCAAAATTAAGATGGCTGAATGAATCGAGGATCGAGGAAAACTGTCAAAGAAAGATTAAAATTAACGGATGTAGGACAGTTACACAAGAATTGGGGAGATTAAGGCTAATCTGAAACTGTAGAACCTACAGATGATGAAATATGTGAAATTTCAATTATTTATTAAAACTTATTTTATTTTATTTGGCCTTCTATAGTGGAACATCATTGTCGGAAAGCTGTTCAATGGATTCTAATTACATATATATACATATATATTTTATCTAATAATCAGTAATTTAGATATAATAATTTTTCATACTTAACTAGTACGATACTGCAATTTTTTACATCTATATTTGATTCTGTAAAATATTCACTGTAATAAAATAAATTCACGAAATAAAAGTGATAACATCGTTATTTTTGTTTTTACGTTCTTAAAAATATAGACATTTATATCTAAATATTATTTCTAATCAATGTTTATAAAAAAAAAATCAATTCGAAATCTAACACATACATTCATTCACTACCTGATTTACCGTATTTTTGTTGTACCTATAAATGGATATTAAAAAAAAAACTTAAAATCCTTTCACTATATTTCCGTTTTTTTTTTTTTTTTATGTTCTTGACAGTAACTTAATCAGGTAGAATCACCTTTTCGTGCTTAACTAAGTTTTTCGAGCATTTATTTATCAAATTAATGGCTTATCACTAATTAAATGTGGAAAACTACTACTATTGTCTGGAACTAAACCTTCTTAAATATAATAGCTTTATTTTATTTAATTGGTTAGCAGATTATACTATCAATTATTTTATTTCATTTATTTTATCTTAATGACAAAGGGTACTCGACCAGGTTGAAAACCCCATAAAGCATTTTTTTTACTTCATCGGGAACCGAACCTGGGACCTATACTTACTGCGCCTCCCAGCGTGTTATTAAATTTATTTCCAACTAAAACTAGAGGTCAAAATTAAAAATACAAATTACATAATTTCATTTATCCGTCCTATGCTTAACGGATGGGGTTACAGGACAATGATGAGAATAATTTAATTTCAAACATGTAAAAAATCTGTAAATTTATCAGACTTTTTGCATTTTAATTTAAATATTTTTGAAATTTTTGTTATTTCGACATTTGACACATATTGATTTTCACATGACTAAGATCATGTCAACATTTTCATGTGCATTACATTGGATATTTTAACTTTCAATTTTCCTTTCAACAATTTTGACTGATATCGAATATTAACATATCGTTTGTTCAGTAAACTTTTTTACAACGATTTTGAACATTTTTTGCCCATTTACTTCTCATATAAAAGTTAATTTTAATTTTTTATTCATTGTTCTAATTTCAACTTACATCATCAGAAATACAAAAAATAACGGAAAATTTAAAATCTAAATATAAAATAATGAAACGTCAAAAAAATGACACGAACATTTTTTTTACATTCGTTTATTCCATTTTTGACGTTTTCATTGCCTTTTTTCTCTCAAATGAGATGAGAGCATGAAATTAGAACACCACTAATGTCTGGATAAAAAACTTAATGCAAAATTTAACGTCTGGGTCCTGGGAGCAATTCAAAAGACTTAGTGAAGACTGGTAATTTTTTAAATTGTCAAAACATGTGCTATAATATTCATTTCTATCGACAGTGTTCAGTAAAATAATTGTTGCAAAAATTTTAATGTTTATAAATATTTTCGAATAAACACATTAAATTAATTAATTATATATAATATTTTGAAGGTTATAAATTAATTATACCTACATATATAATAAAAATAAATATATTCGAAATGAAAATTAAAAGTGTGAAGTTATGCATAATTAATCAAAGATAAAAACATCAATTGAGTTAATTTAATCAAAAATAAATAAAATCTGACATTTAATATATATAATCATAATAATAAAGAAAAACTTTAATTTTTTATTACGAGTTTATACTAAATATTTACCTGATGGGTAATTCTTATAAATAAAAAAATTAATATATATACATATATAAACCCAAGTGGAAACAACATAAAAATGAAAATAAATAGATTTGAAATAATATTTCACATCATAAACGAAAATGATATAAGAAAACAAAAAACATATAAATATAAAAATAAAAGTAAAGACTGTAGAAATTACTCTGCTGAACATACTATCCATACGCCGAAAATCATTAAAATATCAGTCCATTTCATTTTAACAACACTTTACATCGTATCATTCTGTTACTCTCATTCATTTGGATAAATATTTTCAGTTTTTATTATTATTGATAATAAAAATAAAAATAACAAAAACAACACTATTCAGTCAGTTTAGTTCCCCAAATTATATATTATACATATATTATTATGGTATATATTAGTATGCTACTGATTGTCACCCTGTATAAATTTTATAAGAAACAAAAAAAAAAGAACATTACCTTGCAATAGAAATCACAATATATATATATATATGTAGTTATAGTAACAAAAATAGAAATGAAATGTCTCTGCAAAACCCTATGCATAATCCTTTTCATCTACAATCGTAACATAACTATTTAAATAAATTCCTTTTACTTTTATTTTTTATATAATATATACTTACAATAATACTTAGATGAAAATATCCATTCAAATGACGAGTTATACAAAATGCCATACAAAAACCATTTTTGATCTTTTTTTTATTTTATTATTATTAAAACTTAAGAGTTTTTTACTTGGCCATTAAAATCAGAGAGAACGAGAGAGTTTTTAATAATAATACTCAATTCATTTCTATTCTTATAAAAATATTTTCTTATAAAAGAAAAATAATTCTCACTGTCGCACACATAAATAAGAATTGTGTGAAGGTAGATATTTTTTTTTCATTTTCATTCTTGTTTCAATTTGTTTTCTTGTAGATTTTGGTTTGAAATAAACTTTTTGGTTGGAAATTTGAATGAAATGAAATACAAGCAAACTAAAAGTTTTTATTCTTTTTTTATTTTTCAAAATGTAAATAATTGTAAATACAATAGTTTTATTCGTATGTATTAGAATGAATATACTGTATGTCAAAAATCGAGTTATTTTGAGAGAATTCTTAAATTTTGAGATTTGCACAAATCTAAAAAAACATGAAAAGTAAATATAAGTAAAAAAAAATATACATGATAACTGGGTACTGCATAACTTTTATAATTTGATTATACCTATACTCATAGTATGTATGTACAAACAAAAAAAAATTTAATGAAAAATTAGTTTAAAAATCATACAGTAAAAAGTCATCATAATGCATGCATGGTTTTGTTTGTGATGAGAAAATACTCAATGAGTCGAAAGGAGAAATTATTTTCTTGAAATTAATGAATTACACTTTCTACCTATACATGATACACAATAATGTTTGTATACGCATATACCTATACAATATATTTTCTTATTATTCATTATAATTTATATTAAATTTATTTATAAAATTAGGTACTCGCAATATAAATAAATAAAATAATAGGTATAAAATTATTATTTAATTATTCGTACCTACTTAATTTATAAAATTATCAAATGTTTTTGCACTCATTCATTAAATCAAATAGATAATATTATAATATTTTAAATAGCATATTAAGTACATATAAACCTATAAATTTATCAAATAAAAACAAAATAAAAAAATAATATCTACAGATACATTTAGCGTATAGTTTCATATAAAATTAACAAAAAAAAAAAAAAACAATAATCTAACAAATAAAAATTATATGGTAGAGAGAATAAAATCACTTGATTTTCATAAAAATATATGCAATATATAATTATATAGCATATTGCTTTGCTATACATAATTCAATTTAAGTATGCATTGCAAATATTAATATGCGGCTTACTGAAAATTGTGAGTAAAGAAAAGGAGAAAATTTGAGAGAAACTACACACAAGCTCTAAATATAATCCAATACAACAGAAGAAATTAAAGAAAAGCTTTTTTATACAACAAAAAAAAATCATATACCTATTAATAAGGAAAAAAATTGTTTTTATTATTTTTTTTTTTTTATATTTAGTGTGTGTAATAATCATTTCATCTCTTTTTATCGTATTATCAATTTTAAATTGTTTTTCATGCATTCTTTTGAATGTTTAGCGATTACCGTATTCTTTTTTTATTTTAATCATTATTTCTTTTTTGATATTTCTATTCTTTTTTTTTTTTTATTTTGACAAAATGATATTTTATATGTGTTGAAAACTCAATATGCCATTGTATTCGTTTTTTCTTTGGGTTTTGCTTTTGGTATGTATATTTTGTTGATTCCATGATTGCAATATAATGTCGGATTGAAAACATAAGAACTCTACCAGCCATAATTAAGTATAAATCTGTCTCTTTCTATCATATAGTTTTGATTTTAGGATTGTATATATAATAAAACACACAATGTGTATATCGAGTTATATAAAAATATATGTAGATTGTTATAATTTAATTGTTGCCTCTTCTTATATTTACACTTAAAACCCGTTTTATGAGTAATCCACGCCTATTTTGGTGCACATCAATTTTATTTTAGTTTTTTGTTTATTTCATTGTGTGGGAATTTACTAATATATTTTATTTGATGCTTTTGTTATTTTGTTTTTAGTTTATTTTTTAGTGTTTTTATTCGATTTTTCTAATAATTTTTCTTTATTTTATTATTTTTTTTCCTCATTTTATTTGAGTTAACTACCAAGTATAAAATAAATAGATATAGATAGATATAGATATGTATGAAACTAAAAAAAGAAAAATTGTTGCGGATTTTTTTGTTTTGTTTTAAATTTATTTTCTTTGTTTTTATTTTTTTTCTTATATTGTTTAATTTCTCACGTACTTATAAAATAGATTTTATTTGGTTTTTAGATTATTTTTTATTTGGTTATATATTTTAGTGATAGGAAGATATTTTTGGTTTTTTTGTTTTATGTGCGTGTACCTATATATATTTTTATTATATGAAAATTTTTCAAATATAATCAGAATTTTCCTTATTACATGAAATATAATAATTATGTACTTATACAAAACATACAACCATTTATTTTTATCAAATTTTGGTTTTATTAATTTTTTTTTTTAAATACATAAAATAAATTATCATTATTAAAGGATCATATATTAATACAGAATATAAAATTTTTTTCCTATAAAATTATTAATTTGAAATTTAACAAATATTATTTTCATAAGTATATATGTATATATAATATAATTAATAAATTTGTAAAATATTAAATATTTTATTCACCAATTTTTTATTCACAATTTTATTTTAAATGCATCAACATTCTTTTTTCGTTTTTTAATAATAATTATTACACTTTATTTAAATAGAAAATATTAAATTATTTTAAACATAATATGTATAATAGATATATATAAAATTATAATTAAAATGAAAAGCAATAACAAATCATAACATTTAATTTAAAATGAATAAATAAAATTATAATTTTAGATAAATATGTAAAAATGTAACTATATGTATATATAAAAATAACTGATTATTAGCTTAATAATTTAGTAATAAAAACATTATAAAAAATATACTAAAATGAAGTATTATTCGTAAATTTTCCTTCGCAATTTAAAGTTAACATTAAATATAAAGTTTACCTGAAAGTAAAAGTTTATATTTTATTGTAAGACAAACTTTGAACTAAAAATAATATAACAATATATCTACGCAAAATATAGTCTACTTACCGTATTGTACATCCAACAAAGTTTATCATTAAGATTGTGATAGAAATTTTTTGAATGAGTAAACATATACGTATTACGTATTAACTATAATTTGATTGAAATCAATCAATTAATTATAATTAAAATATAATTTAATAGAAATTAATAAATTAATCTTCAAATAAAAACACCAAAATTAAAACAAAATTAATGAATGTTTACACAAGCAATGAATTTTGCTAGCTTGCTTTCAAACAAAATTTTGAAAGTTGAGTTATCTGAAAAGATAAAATTAAAATATTGTTAAAAAACTTTAAATTATATGCAAAAAGTATAATGAAAATACAATATTGGTAAAAAACAACAACACAATTATTGGTTGAAACAATTTAAATTATTATTGAAGATTGAATTTTACTGACTTGATATTATATTCAATCTAATTTATAATTAGAAGATCTACTATATAAACATCACGTTTGGAAATAGATTTCCAAAGCTTCAGAGGTGACTGGAATGGTCGTAATATATATAAAAAACAAAGGTCTATTCCTAATTATTTAGACGTCCTTTGACGATTTTTTAACTATCGAAATATTTTTGTTTTTTTCTATAAAAATTATAAATTTGACAAAATAATTTAGACTATATAAGTAGGTGGGATAATTTAAAATTGATTGAGGTCTACGTTCTTCTAAACTAATATCAACCACTATTCGGTGGTTTTTCAATCGCAAGTTTCTAAAATCTAATATTGGTAAAATTTTGGCTAATAAAATATTTTATGAAGCTTGTTCAGCTACAATTGACATTTAGGCTATGTTTTAATTAAATTAATTATTCTTATTCCGAAATACATATATATACAATGTACAAAAAGTTTTGGATTATACAAAGAAATCTGTTTTAATGTACCTATTTAACAAAATACAAATATTATATTATTAAATAATTCCAACACCTATTTTAATACTAAGTAATATAAGACAATGTATCTACACTTGCTTGATAATGTAAATTAAAAATTATAATTATTCACCAAATGCTATGAAACCAACATAAGACTAATAATGTTTCAATAACATCTTTGCAGTGATTAATGTAGAACAAAATTTTGGAACTCTAAATTTCAACTTTCAATTTCTATAGCATTTAATTTCGAGTAAAAATTTTAGCTTTGTCTGTCAACATTTTGAATTGATGCATGTATGTAGGACCGAAATAAACTTTAATACCATCTTCTTCTATTTTTGGATACTCTTTTCAATAATGTTAGTTTATTGGTTTTCGTTGGTCCTTGCATATTTTTTCTATAAGTTTAATGTTAGCCAAACATTAGGTATCAAATAATATTTTTATTCACGCATTCACAACTTGGACTTGGAGTTCTTTATTACCTGGCGATACAACATATTTTTTTGTCTTACTCTTCTTGGGAGCATAGAGTTTTCATTTGACATTTCCATCACACTCGATTGCGATTGTTATCACTTGCTCCCACGTTATATTTGTTTTCTTTTAGTTTTTGTTTTATGGTCCTCCGGAAGATGTTCTTTGAAAGACCGGATTTTCTTGTACCTTCCATTTCCATTTCCTTCTGTTGATTTGTATCGATTTGGGTTCTTCGCCGGTTAGTATCCAGATGTCCTCGTTGCTTATGGTATTTGGTCAGAATATTTGGCATATTATCCTTAGATATTTATTGTACTTTCTGGTTGAGAATTTTTGATGTTAACCAAGTTTCACGACTGTATGTCAGGATTGATTTTACACAAGACATTCTAAGTTTAGTTGCTCTGGATATTTGGTTATTCCTTCATATCGGTCGGTTTCAATCTCCCAAATGCTGCAGATGATGATGATGAAGTTGGGTATTTCTAAATGAGATTTATTATAACATATAATATACATTTACATAATATTATATTTTATGGCTCCGCATTTCAATCATTTCCCAAATTAATTAATGGCCTAGTATAACCAATTACTGATATCAATATTGATAAAACCTATTGTTTTTTGTACAAAATATTGTATTATAAAATATTATTTATATTGTTTTTTTGGGATTGATTTCAATTCGTATGAAGATGGTAGGTATTTTATTTAAAATTTATTTGATTTGTTGTTGCAATTAGAAAAAATCTTTCTGAAGCCTATACTGATTTTTTAAATATTCCAAATTGTTTATTCTCATACAATCTATAATAAGGCAGCTTAATTTATAATTGTTATTATTATTATTTTTTATAGATTATAATTTAAATTATACAAAATAGTAATTGACAAACACTAGCTACCAGAGCTAACGGCTTGAGCTAAATTTAATAACTATACTATACAACAACAATAAAATCATAAAATCACATTAATTAAAATGGACTGCAAAAATATTTTTTACTAAGAAAATTTATTTTACTCTTAAAAAAATTTCTTTTTGGAAAAATCATCAAAACTCTTGGAAATTGTTAGCAAGAAATTTGTTAGCAAGAAGCACAAGAATTACAGATATAAAAATTAAATTATGAATTAAAAATATTTTAAAATTATATTATATATAGTTACTATATATTATAGTACATATGACAATATAAAAAATCCTGGAACAGGATTTTTTTTGTTTAAATTTTTCCAACCAAAAATTATCTTGAATGAAATGGAGAAAAATTTAAAAAGATAAAGAATAAAAACAAAAAAAAATGTATATATATATTTGGAGCGCGCAGTAAGAAATGGTTATAAAAATGTCATAAAATTTTTTTACGATCAACAAGAGAGTCAGTTTTAATACGTTTCTTATGATATTGAAATACCCTTTTTTTGTTGTTATATAAAATAAATAAATAAATAAATAAATATTAATTCCTCCCCATTTATTTTTGCTTTTTAGCTTTTAAAAGGCCAAAAATTTTTAAAATATCGGAAACGTATATTTTTTTTCCTTATATTTTGTATATAATTTACTCTACACCTTCTCTGTAATTTATATTAAGATAATTTAGGTATATATAGGTATATAAATAAAAATTTTAAATAATTATTAAAACAAAATGTGTTATTTTTTAAAATATAAAATGTGATTATAGGTTTTCAAGTCAATTTTTCCTTTGATAATATCTATAAGATACACATACGAATATTATTTTAATTATGTATTGTATTTGTAAAATTATTATCCTATACACAATATTTGCACAAAATTAAAACGAATAAAAAAAATTTTTTGCTTATTTGATTTTTTTAATAAAATAGATCCAAATAGACACGACAAAACTTTCTAACATCAAACTAGAAAATTTCAATGTAAATTTTATCAAAATAATTTAATAAAGCGACATCTATTATTTTACTCTCGAAATTTCAATTTAATAAGACAAAAATATATGGGAAAATTTACTCTAAATCTATACAGGAATACTTTAAAATTCATTCCTTTGTTACGGCATGGCATGTATTCTGTTTCCCTTACAAATATTATTTCTGTGTCTATTTTCAACCACGTTTTATGGTTTTTATTTTAGAACGAAAAAAAAAATCAACAATTCTGAATTTCATAAGAATCAAGGTTGGTGATTTTTGTGTGTTATTGTTTTCCTTTAAATTAACAAGGATAGCATGTGTAACCTGAGGAATATATTAGGTATAGAAATAAATGGACATGCGTATAAAACAGATATTGAAGGTTATTCTGCAGAAATAGAATTGGGATTGAATGTGGATGGATAATATGTCAGAGGAAAAATTATCTTGACGACTTCTGAATTGTTGTGTAAGGTCAAAATATGATGTGAATATGCAATTTAAATAATTTGAAAAGAAATTTGGGAATTGTTATGGATTATATCTCAATTTCAAGGTTACTGATGTATAAAACTAAAATAAAATGCAATTCTATAAACAAAGATTTTTATTCATTTTGTTTGTGCTAAATATTACTGCGTTTATATACATTTTTAAATAAAGAGATAAGTAGAGAGCACCGTTTAATGATTACATTATGTCATTAAAATTTAAATTAAGCGTCTATAATCTTTTTTAATATATAATTTCCGATTCGGAGCCGATAAAAAAATATCTACTAATGACCAGGCGTCATCCTTCACCACTTTGATAGAATCGAACTGTGAGGATGAAAACTATGGCTCATAAGTTGTTCTTGATGTCTCACAAAAATTCAACAGAGTACATAAATAAGGTCTGATAAATAAAATGTGCAATACTTGATCTAAACAGATCTGCAAGGTACATAAGTCATGTACGTTTCAAATAAGAAATTCAGAGCAGCACTTTGAGAAGCAAGATCATGTTTCCAGCAAACACAAGTACAGTATAGGGTATTTTTAAAAACTATTAAACCAAATTTGATTCTTAATACATTCCGATTTCTGATAAATATTGCAGGAGGTCGACATGACTTGCAGGTGGAATTAAATTAAATGCAAATTCTATCAACGAAGGGGTAAAGTTGACAAATTAAACTGAACAAACAAAAATCGGTTGACATTATGCCTCCACCAAGATCGTCATAATATACCAACATGAAAATGTAAAACATTTAAGATGATGATTCTCGAATGGAAATGTCGGGAAGGGTTCAATTATCACGCCAAGTAAAAAGTATTATAATTTTTTAAAAAAACTATACAGGGACTGGGCAGCCTAGAGTGGATTAACCAAAATGCTTCAGTACTGGAGTTAAACCAACCGTGACTGCCAAAAATAGAGAACTTTGATGAATCAGACCCAGGATACCCACATATATGATCTGTTGTCCACCTAGGTAAGCAAAAAATTAAACCCATCCAAACTTATGGCAGTCTTGGGTTATGCGAAAAAGACCAATTTCTTAATTACACAAGACTCTCAAAATAAATTTAACCGAACTATTACCAGCGTTAGTCGTTATGATACAAATGAAGACATCCACAGTGATCGTTTTATAATTTTTAACAGATGGCATAAACACACAAATTTAAAAGCAATTGAACTGTAACTGAATACATTGAATTTGAAATAAACACTGAAACATACCGATCAGAATTTTTTTATAATATTATTGGATTACAAGTCAACCAATGGGGCGCAGACCAGGAGATGTAAATGCTACTTTTGCATTTCCTGGTGAGCGCTTCATTGACTTGAATTAATCTCTATCTTGGTCTGTATCTGTACTTTGAATTGTTTAATTATTAATTTGTTATTTTGTTAAATTTTTATATTGTTGAATTATTTAATTTATTCTGTTTTAGATTATTTGTTATATTTCCTAGATATTAAGTGTCATATTTTGTAAACTTTTAAATATTTTTTCGTTTATCATTATATTATAAAACCAACATTCCGAAAGGGAAAAGGACCTGTATTTGGCCTGCAGATTAATCTGTAAGTCCACTGTTAAATAAATAATTAAATCACAATCAGAAGAGCAGAAATATAGGTTACTGTAAACCCAGACAAGTTAGGCTTATTAAGTACAATATTAAGCACTAGCCCTTGTATAGTAAATCACTTTTATAAGCTATCAGCCAAATTAGGTATTCCTTCCTTCTAACTTTATTTGTCGAAGTTGAAACAATGTATATATAAACTATAGAGACAGACACTTGAAAAGTTCCTTTGTACTTGCCTATTTTTTGCTAAAGTAAAATTCCAGAATCTTAGCTAAAGTAAAATTCCAGAATCTTCCCAAATACAACAGACAATATCTTGAGGAAGTGAAATTTTTCGGAGAGATCTGATTAACTTCATGAATCGCAAGCTGGTTTGTACATCGAATAATCCTGTAAGAAACAATTTACGCTGGGTGGCGCAGTAGGTAGAGTATCTGTCTTTCAACCGAAAGGTTCCAGTTTCGATTCCCGATGAAGCAACAAAAAAAAATACTTTATTGATTTTGCGACCTGGTCTAGTACCCTTTTTCATTGGGATATAATAAATGACAAAAAATAATTGAGAGTATAATCTGGTAACAAATTAAATAAAATGAAACTATTCAATTTAAGAAGGCTTAGTTCCTGACAATAGCAGTAAAACTACGTACATTTAATGAGTAGAACCAGTAATTTGTTAAATAAATACTCGAAATATTGTAGATATTGTAGTATAAAATTGCAGTACCGTACTTAATTAAAAGCACGAAAAGGTGATTCATACATAAGTTACTGTCAAGAAGATAAAAAAGAAAAAAAAAAGTCGTGACATTAAAAAATATAGTATAATTGTAATTGTCCTTCTAAAAACATCTGAAACACACATTTTCTACCTATGAACTAAAATCTGCCAAAACACAATGGACAATACCAAAACAATTGTATGTTGAAATATTATGTCATTTAGATAAGCTTTGCAAACTTCAAAAATTCTAAGTATTCAAGAAAGAGATTAAATAATTTGGATTAATAAATAGATAGGGTTTGAGAAACCGAAACACGTCAGTATCGAAAAACGATTTTGGAATGCTTTTCTCTTCCAACGAATAAGTGGTGGTCATACCACATATGTCGGTCAGCTTTTAAGAGACGAGAATGATTAATGTTCACGCACGCAAATGGTAATAATTATCAAAAAAAAAATATTTACTCCCCTCCGCAACAACCACAACTTGTAACCACGCTTCACCACGTTTTTACACACAATTTAATTCTTTATTTATTTTGTAAATTAATAGGGGGAAAATAATTTCAAATTAATGATTCTACAATAAAATTATATATTTGATGTATATATATATATATATGTATATATATAGGATGGCTGATAAGTATCAAGATTTAAATCATTATATTTTGTAATTAAATGTAGGTGTTTATTTTGTTGTTTAAATTAGTTGCGCAATTGTTTGTTTTCATTTGCTTTTTTTATCACTCATTCATAAATTCCAGTTCATTCAAAAAAGAATTCCATATTGGAGTACAGGGTCGTAAGTAGTTTTTAAAAATTATTGATAATGATTCATTCCTATATATAGGTATATGATATGATTATGACTTGAATAATGTAGACAAAATAGTGTTATGTATATGTAATATTTTATATGTCAAATTAATGTATGTAAACTATTTTCATAGCGTGATATTTCTCGATTGATTTCATAAATAAAAATTAAATTTTATTTTTTTAAATTTCGGTAGTGTTAAAATTAAAAATTTTAGTACTTTTTTTGTTTTGGAATTTGAAATACATATAGTATAAGTATAGTTTTACACGTTCATTCTATATATATATAACCGCTTAATGACTATCGTTAAATCGTGAGAAACTACGTAAAAAAACCTATAAAACGGTAATTGACGCGATTTTATTTCTTTTTTTGATAATAAAATTAAATAATAAAAATTTATAAAAAAAAAAATTTAATTACTGTTGACATCGTAAAAGAAAATGGACAATGAATTTATATGAGTCTTAAAGTAGCTGGCTATTGATTCGATATGTGTTAAGTTTCGATATTATCTAGTATACATACATGCATTCATATATGTCCATATACATAAGTATATTTTGTTTTTGTTTTCTGTTAGAAATTTAATTCACCACAAAAATTTGTATTCTTCAAATTAAATAAAATTCATCATTTGGATATAAACATTATAATTCCAAATATGTATACAAAACTATTTATATATATATATATATATATTTGGTGTATAATATATGTTATCTCTAATATACCTACAATCTTTTATAACTATATACTAAAAAATTGATAGATTGGTAAATTCCAAACAAATTATATTTAAAAACAATTTCACATAATTAATTTAAATAAAATATTAGTTTTACTTAGAATATTTGTTTTTTTTTTATACTTAAAGGACTGACAGTTTTACTAATTTCAAGATATTTTTAAGGTGTGAAACCAGTTTATCATATAGCAAATTTGATGATGTGATAAATTGTATATCATAAAAATTTCTTAATGATTTTTTTTATAAATAAATTTTATGTACATATGTACATACATAGTCGATATGAATAATTGTTTTTTTGTTTTTATTGCTGTCCCTAAATAGTAAATTTGTGATTGAATTGAGTAAAGAAACTAATGAGAATTTTACTTCGAAATCTCTTAAGTACATAATATACTATTTTAATTTATATTTGTTTGTACATATTTATTTATTTTTTCTAAATTATGTATTCACATGTAATTTATAGTACTAGAACATAAATTTAATAACATGTAACTACACATTTTTTTTCTGTACGGTGGTGACTCTGATATGTCAGAGTCAGCATGTAGACTTTTAGCCCTTTATGCCCTTCCCCATCCCTCAACTTGACTTGGTTTGATGGTTTTATCCTGCAGAAGTTCTCTGACGTTGTGTAGTGCGTTTCCAACAGCCTGAGCCTCAGTCTTGAAATAGCTGGTCATTCTCCTACAACATATTCCTTCATCTTCCAGACAGTGTCTACAGGTTGGATCGTCACTTACTGCTAGTCTAGACATGTGCTTATTAATGTGGTTATGACCTCTCCAGGGTGTTTTTTATCGATAGTTTAATATTACCAAGATATACCAACTGGCGATGATCTGGCTAGTTCGTAAGCTTTCTCATTTCCAGGTAGACCACTATGACCCCGTATCCAGATCAGTGATACCTTATGTCGGAGCCCCATAAGGCTTAGGACTTCCGAACATTCTCCTTTCAATCTAGATGTGATGAGGTTACTTTCAAGAGTTTTCAAGGCAGCCTGACTGTCACTAAGGATTCTAATGATTTTGTTAGTCCAACTACACAAAAATATTAGAATACAGGTTCTAAAATGGGTAGTTATACTGAGATACGTACTATTACTATGTAAATTATAATATAAAACTATTTTTGTAAAAACAGTTAGGTATCTTAATTGATTATGTATTACATATGTATTACATATGAAATATGTATTATATACATATTTTATTACATAACTTCACTTGCATTCTTGTAGTGTATTGTATTCATGTTCATTTTAAAATTGGAAAAACAATAAAATTGTTGAAATCATTGCATCTAATTTAATTGTTCGTAAATTTTTTATTGAGTACAATGCACCAGAATATAGGATCTAATGTAAATTTCTGGAATCAAAATTTTTTAGCAATAAAAAAAATGTTCTTCTTCTTCTTCTAAGTAGGACTAACTTCGATTTATTAAGATTGTGCCTAATTTGCCGCTTCCTGTGACTGATACGCTTACTTTTCTCTGTATAAGTTTGGAACATGTTATGGTAATCGACAATAATCTGATTTATTCTAGTATACTATCTACTTTGGAATCTTATATATATGTCATATATGGTCTCATTATTCTTATTTATTTATTTATTTATTTTTTTTAATTCATGAGAGCTACAGCTCGTATAGAGTCTTATACAATTACAATTAAGTGCATATCAAATGTAATAATAATATCAGATTTCATCGTTTTGTCCCAATTAACCACATTTAAGACATTGCAAAAATTTCTGATCTTGTCAAACGTATACTATATATACTTTGCCCTTAATTGGTGTGATAATGTATTTGTTTATCCATATGATTTCATATAAGCATTGAAGTTTTGTTTGCTTATTCTAAAATCAGAAGTTTAAGGAAAATATTAATATCTTTATTTGAAAAATTCCTAACTAGTCTATCTCATATTATCCTTCCTTTCTTGTTTTCAACCAAGCGGTACGTAAATTCTAAATATAGTTCTAACGGTTTGGCTGATTATAAAAAAAAATCTAGAACCTCAGGTTACTTCATGTTATATCAGAATGCAAAGGTATTTATAGTGCATCATTTGTTCGCATTGCTTGTCCTGTCAGCTTGTATTCTAATTGGTATTTATGATTACAATTTCCCATTTGAATATTTGATAGATCAACTAATTTTAAAATCTATACGTTTTAGAGTAACTTCGCCTTCATAATAGTTCCATTTTATTTTAAGTGATAATCAAATTGTATTTCAAATTAATTCCAAAGAATAAGTGAAGCCGGGATCTTCTAATTAGAAGTCAGATGACATAATCACTATACCATATTCTTCGATTTGAATATTTGAACTGCATTGGTTATTATTTCTGCTGTATTGGTTAAAGCAAACTTTTGTACGTTATCCTCATTCTTCCAAGTAACAGCAGAATGATTTATTTTAATATTGTACACGTTTTGATGACATCTTTTTTTTTAAAAAGATAGAACCAAGTTTTCAATTACATTTTTATATTTTTGTTTTGAAGTTTGGGGTTGGCCAGCCAATATGTGAGAATTGTACTCCATCTTAAGTCTGACATAACCTTTATAGATATTAGATTAGAGATCTCTTGGAGAAAACTATAGGCTTTACATCGTTCATCATTTTCGGTTGTGTTTATGGAAATATTGATAAGATTTTTGTATGTAGTTAGTTGAAATTTAAATACGAGTATAAGTGTGCTTATTGCATGTAAATATATATGAACAACAATTAATAGTTGGTTATAGTCTTAATAGATTTATTTGAACATTAAGAATATAGTTTTAATTGTTAGTACATATTCTTTGTTGGTGTATATTTATTAAGGAAACACTCTTAAATTTAAATTGAATATTATAATCGCATACAATCATTTTTCTAATACCACTGGTCTTCACAACCATCCCAGATAACATACTAGAAACGTCTTCCCAAAAGAGAAAGGAATAACTTGATGGACAAAAGAGAAAGGAACAACTGGAAGACCTCAATTACGCAGATGACATTTGTCTTCTCTTGCAACTTGTCAAACATGTTGGACTAGAAATCAACCTGGAAAAAACCAAAGTTATGAGATTAAATTACACCAGCACAAAACATCTAACGTTGAAAGAAGAACAAATAGAATTTGTGAACAACTTCTGCTACCTACTTGGGTAATATCATAGCAACTAGTGGTGAGGTCCAAGAAGATGTAAAAAACATATTAAAGAAAGCATTTGGAAGATTGCAACCGATATGGGGGAATATCCAGAGCAATTAAACTTAGAATATACCGGTATTGTATAAAATCAATCTTGGCTAACGGCAGTGAAACTTGGTTCCCATTAAAACCCCTCAATATCTAACAATAATATGCCGAATATTCTGCTCAAATATGCCGAATATTCTAACAATAATCCCTCAATAATAACCCCTCAATATCTAACAATAATATGCCGAATATTCTGCTCAACAAGGACTTCTGGATACTAACCACGAAGAACCCATTACGAAACAAGGAAGAAATGAAGGAAATGGAGATGGAACCCACAAGGTATAAGAAGACCCAGTTGGCCAAAGAACACCGGATAATAGGCGGATAAATAACAACTAGAAAAAACTAACATAACAACGGGAAAGGCAAGTGAAAACAGCAACTAACAATCGAGTACAATGGAAATGTCAAGCCCTATACTCCGAAGAGGAGTAGGCAAAAAATCATTCAGTTTGGTGGAGACACTGAAAAAATAAAGTTTGTGATATTGAGTAAAATGTAGGTTAAATTGAAGAAAGTGTGATCACTATGGGTTCAACACCTCATAGGTGGTTGGTTGTTTTAAAGTCCTTTATTCAATTTGAATAATTTGAATTATTTCTTCATTTTAGAACTTGTATTTTGCAGAAATAAAGGAATGTTTTGGTAGTTTAAATAAAAATCTTCAATTGGAAAAAATATTCATCTACAATTTAGTCAATTTGAAGAAAAATTTGAAGAAAAATTAAATTATTTTATTTTACAGATTCCTTTTAATTTTTTATAAAACTATAAAATAGTTAAAAAATTATTTTTATTTTCATTTTCAAAATATAAAAGTTAAGTTATCGAAATATTTTTAAAAAAAATTACAATAACAATTCATTAAAATTTGGATTTCAAATCAAAATTTGGACGTTAATCTTTATCGCCATTGTAATCAAACAATTAACATTGAAAAACTTATTGTCACATTTTGTTTTGATGTTACAAAAGTATTTCTGAGCAAATGACCAAATTGAAAAAGATTCAATTGGGTATTCTAAATTAAATAAATTAAAAATTTTGAAACAAATATCAACTGATGAGAGCTTAAAAATGTATTCAGTTTATACTTAAAACCGTCAAAATATATGTAAAACTCTTTCGTCTCGTGCAGAGTACCAATAACTATTATAAAAGGCTTAATATGTTTGTGTTGATTTAATTTAAAGCAATATCCTGTTCACACATTGGAGCCGTTTTTCATTTATTTTCAACATGAAACTGTCCCGTTAATCTTGAATTGAAATTTTTTTGTGTTGTTTTATGTTATCTTTAAGAAGATAAAATTGTTTACTATAGGTAAAAGTATACTATGAAGTAAATTGAAAATGGTTGTTTATCGACCATCTAAAACTTTTTGTCATTAGATCAAATTTTTATCACGTTTTATTTTCAATTCATCGAAATTTTGCTTATTCTTCAGGTCTTGAATGTTATTTTCAAAAATATTAATTATTTTTTATTTGAATTCCTCAGCTTTATCAGCTCAAAAATATTCTCAGATTTTAGATGTAGCGCTTTATAACCAATACTAATCTAAAAGAAAATTGTATAACAAATTGATCTTAACTATAATCTGGTAATAAATTAAATAAAATGACAGTATTCTATTTAGGAAGGCTTAGTTCCTGACAATAGCAGTAGTTTTCCACATTTAATGAGTTGATAAGCCAGTTATTTGTTAAATAAAAACTCCTACCTAAATAAATACTACCTAGGTTACTGTCCAGTGTGTAAAAAAAAAAATATGTATAAATACAAAAATTTTATTATTTTTTTTTAAAAAAATTTTACTTTTGGTAACACGTCTTTTTGTTTTCACATGCATATTCCCACAACAAAGAAATTTTTTAGTCAAATTAAACAATTTTGTCGAAATAAAAAAATCAAAGGAAAATTTTGTTATTCATTTTTTATGTCGACAAATTTTTTAATAAAATGTTTAGTTTCATTATCGTTTCTATTGTTAATTATTTTTTATTATTGACGTTAAAGTATATTTATACATATTTTCAATAAAATTTAACATATAGTTGAAAACTGGGGAAAAAACTGAGTTCAATTATTTAATATAATAATTCAATAACTAAAAAAATGTTCTTCAAAATTAAAAAAATTTCGTAGCTGATTTTAAATTTTATTCACCTCGTCAAATTTTGAATAAAACTTTTTTGTCAGACTTTATCCATATCTACTGCAAAATATTTGTTTTAAGTAAATTCTCTCGGTAAATTTAAATAAATTTTTTTCCAAAATGTCTAAATTGAAAAATTATTTTTTTCAAATTATGTTTTAGTCATTTTGAAAAAATATATCCCATCCCGTAAAATATTTGTTTTAACAAAATATTCGTGAAATTGAAGAATATGAATTTTCAAATTGACAAAATAATTAAGTTGTTAAATATTAATGAAAAATTTTTATTCAATATAACCATCTTTTCCGTTAATATTTTTTTTCAGTGTACATTGTTTTTTTTTATCAATTATAGAAATTTAAATAAAAGATTAAAATTAAGGATTTCAGCAATGTTTGTAACATGTTCAATGTGATATGTTAATAGAACAAATTAATAGAAGCATTAGACGTGAAACATAATGTAAATTATATTGAAAGTACACCATGTATATTTAAATTTAAAACAATAACAATTGATTATTTAAAAGAAACATTAAAATTGCTAAATAACAAGCGTGATATAAATTTTGTCCGTGCAGGTTTATTGTTGGAGGCCTATGAATTTATTAGTGAAAATCTATTATCTATAATTAACCAGTCTGTAGTATCTGGAATGTTCCCTAACGTGTGGAAAGATTGATTGTAGTTCCAATAGAAAAAGTTAAAACCACAAAAAATGCAAATTAATTCAGCCCAGTAAATACCATATTAACAGAAGCTAAAATTTTAGAGAAAAATGTCTATAATCAGCTTGACGAATATTTGGAAAAAAATGGACTAATATCGGAATATCAATCCGAATTCAGAAGAGGACATCATAACTGTGAGGCATTAATAAATCTAGTTATCGCAAATTTGAAAATTTCAGTACATGATAACAAAGTAATAGTGGCCGTATTTTTAGATTTAAGGCGGGCTTTTGAAACTGTTGACCGTGATATTTTATTATGTAAACTTGAGGAGTATGGTATTTGTGAAATAGAATTAGAATGGCTTGAATTTTATTTAAAGAATGAAAGAACTCAAAGAACAAAAAACAATAGTTGCTTGCCAGATCCAATCGAGGTGTTATATAGTGTGCCTCAAGGAAGTGTCTTGGGTGTGTTATTGTTTCTGATTTTTATTAATGATATGGATAAGGCGGTGAATTGTGGTAAATTGATACAATTTGCGGATGATGCATTGTTATATATTACTGGGGAATGTGTAAATGAATGTATTGATAAAATAAATGTTGATATAAATAGTTTAGGTAGGTGACTAAATATGAATAAACTTAAATTAAATATAGATAAAACTAAATGTTTAATTACTAATGGAAGGGAAATTGAAAATAATAATACTAAAATAGATAATTAAAACATTGATAGACAATAAAAACAATAATAGATTGTAAATTAAATATTAAAACCCATATTAATTTTGTTTGTAAAAAGATCGCTAAAAAAGTAAATTTTTTTAATAGAATTAGAAATAAAATATGTATTAAGTGTGCAATCAATTTACATAATATAATAATCAAACCACACTTTGAATCTTGTTCTTCTATATTATTTATGTGCGATTCTAAGATGATGAGTAAATTGAACAGTCTATGAGAGTTGTTCTGAGATTGAATCGATATGCTTCTGTATATGCAATGTTGGACACGTGAAAATGGCTAAATATTGAACAACAAATTAAAATGAATGTTTTGATCATTGCGGTATTTAAAATAAAAAATAGGATTTACCCAAATTATTTATGCAATAAAATTGTATATAATGGACACATACATGAATAAGAAATAATGCCACCTTTAGACTAGATTTTTATAGAAATGAAAGAACAAAAAATATGATAATGTACAAAGGTTTGCAACTATATAATAATCTTCCCACAGAATTAAAAACGAAAAACCGTTTCAGTAGGTTTAAAAAATAAATTAAATTTTATGTAAAGGATAATTTTTAAATGAATTAAATTAGATTAAATCCATATTAAGTATATTTTTTTTAATCATTTATTAATGTATGATTATTATTGTAATTATAAATAGTTTTATATACATTAAATAAAATAATAAATAAAACAAAATAAAATAAATAAATCTGTACAATTTGATAACAATGTGGAACTGTAACTTCTAAAGTTGTTAATCTTTTGTTTGTATCTATATTTTGAAGTAAATCAAATTAAAAATATTACAATGTCCATCTTTGTTTTCAATATTTGAATGCCTATTTTTAAATCTAGAGCAATTAAAAACTAAATTTTGACTTATATTTTTTTTGTCATTTAAAACAGGATAAAACCCAACATTCCATTATTTAAAGTTTTTCACCCTTTTTCCCAATTTTTTGTAAGATGAAGGCATAATACCTAATGCATATTGTATTTACCTCTTTTTTATTCTTTAATGGCCGTCTAAGGTATATGAAAAAAATTCAATTGAATTTGTGTTAACTATACAATTAATTTATTTTATGTTTGTTGACTGTTTTTCTAAACAACTGGTAAGTAAATTACTCGTAACATAATTTTAATTCAATAAAACCAGAGGGTTTTAAATTACATTAACGCGCAAATAAAATAAAAAAAAAAAAAAAAACGTTTTCAAAGCAATTTTCTAAATAGGATTTTCTATAAAATTTCTAGAAATATCCATAAGAGTGGAACAAAATGACAAGGAATGAAACAAGTTTTGATTATTAAAAAATATATATGTACATACATATATGTCGGAACACATATATGAATTTATTTTTTTAGTTCAATAATTTTTACTTAATGAAAGAATAAAAAACTTACGAGTATTTTTTAGCAATGACTTGGTAAAATATATATGAGATAAATTTCAATCTTTAAAGATGTATCATTGTTTATAATAGTTTATTCATGAAAGGTTAATAAGCTATTAACCTTATTATCTGCGGTTATTATAAATATATAGGTGTTATTTGGACATTGGTATATAAATATTGTAACAAAAAATTAAAAATGTCAGCTGCAATTTTTTTATTTTTATAAATGGAAAAAATATTGTTTCAATAAATTTAATAATTTTTTTAAAAAAATATCACTGTAATTAATTTGGTTAAGAAATCTCGAAATTATTTATTTTTGATAGATTTAATGAAATACATTATATAATATAATTAAAAATATAGATTTGTTATTGTTCGTTTAAATGGTAACTACGATGATTTGACATAATGTGAGGATGTTATAAAATCGTTAGGTCTTAAATTTACGTTGTGGCGTCTTCTTAGTATATATTGTAACCTATAGTTTCGAAATAGTTAAATTTTATAATGTGGGCCATTTTCCGCTTTTGGAAAAAATTTTACAGAAAAGGACAATATTTCATTAAAAATATTGCACCAGGCTTTAAACTATTAAAGTTTGTATAGGTCCAAAATAAATTATTATTATACATACAAATTGAATATATAATTAACTTTACAGCCGGCAACACTAAGCTATAAATTCTGAACTACCACATAAAATTAAAAAAGGTTTTTCCCTCTCTCTTGAAATTTAACCGTGGACGAACTAAGACATATAATTTAGAAAATTATTTTTATACCGTAGTTTCTTAATTCGAATCCGAATTTCCATAAAAAAGTACCCCTTCCTATTTGAAAATTTCGATTTCGGCCAATTTCGGCGATTTTTGGTCTTAAAAAACTGATCTGCGGTCCTTTCCGGAAGTTGACAATACCACCAATCGTTAGAGAATCCTCGATTTAGTTAACAAACACTTTTTTAAATTTTAAAACGGCTCCTCTTAAAAAGCTGATACGCATGCTCTGGAAGAAACATCCGGTATATATTGTACATATATATAAATATATTAATATTTAATTGAAATATCTGTATTATAAAAAACTTAAAAATATTCAAATTAATTAAAATAGTATAATTGCAGTTATAAACAAATCCTCTCCAGTTGGAGATCTTAAGTGTTTTCCTATCCCCCGACACTTCATCTTTTTAATAACAGTGATGGTCTCGAATCGATTTGGAATTTGAAAATTTGTATAAAGCTAGACCACTAAGTTCCATCCACACTTCACATGGCTCAATAAGTAAAGATGTCATAATTTGACTGTTTCCAAGTACCTTTAATTAAACGGATCTAATATTTTTTAGCCTTATATCTACTCCATCAAACCTCTTCGTCAGACGCAGGATCTTAATAACGTTAGGTAATACAATTACTTTTATTTCAACGCAGGGTACATTTATGTTTTCCTTTTTTTGTTAGTAATCTGGAAAACTAATTTCGAAAAATTTTTTGTCAACTTGTAAGGTCGATGAGAAGAAACATTAAAAAACTTTATTCGAATTGTGAACAAATCTCTCGCAAATAACCAAAGTGTAAGGCAAAGAATGGCCAGCAATGCTCTCGCACAGGATTTATAGCACCTAATAAGTGAGTAAGTGATAATTTTCATTAATTATTTTTTTAGTATATATCTGATTAATCTGTATGGTCTGTTGGCCACCTAAGTAAGTAAGTATTTGATTAATTAGTTTTATTTCATTCTTTCATTTTCATGGAAATGTGCAAAAAAAATTGAACACAAAAGTTTTTGCAAAATTTCTTTCTTCTGTACACTGAATATTTTTTATATAAAACTAATCCTATTCTATAAATTATTGATTTTTCATACTATACAGATTATACTCTATGATTTTCTTGAGTGGATTGTTAAAGGTATACAAATTTGTATACAAATATATACAAATTTAATTTTATATAATTTAATTATTATCATCCGTTTTTTTTTTGTTTTTATTTTGTTGCTGCTGTATAAGAACTGAACAATTGAGTGGTGTATCATTGATTTTACTTTTAGTTTATACGTCTGAAAATTAAGCATGTACTTATATTTTAAGTAATATCGTGAAAATATAGATTTATCAAAATAAACTGATTTAACATAACTAAAGGAGGAGTGAAGGCAAAAAATTATTGCAACTTTTTATTATATTATTATTGTTATTTCTTTATTTACTATAATATTAAAGTTACAATAAAAGTCAGCACTAGTTGCAAGGCGAGTTTCTGATTGTATTACATAAGTACATTTATACCTATATACATTTCTATAATATGATAAATGCGTAATGTACAGAACAGCAACTTTGTAACAATAATAAGCCGTAAATAAGCCGATAGCCCTGCTTACAAAGAAATTTATTGTAAATAAATAAAATAACTAGATTTATTTTTTCTATATTTCTTATAATATTATCTACTGAATGTTTAACGGTATATTTATTAACTCAACAACATTTTAATTTTTATATACAAATAAAATTAAAATCAGGTGTGTGCAACTTGTTTTTTTGCCATAATAATATATAGGTTAAGAAAAATTGTATTCAGATTTAAATACTCTTGCTTGCATTTGTAAATTTCAATATTAGTTTTTAATATGTACTCGTGAGAGTCTATTGTAGTGTTAAAATTGTAGGGTTAAATGTTATAGATTTGCGTATTATACATTTTTCAAATATATATATAGTATCACGTATTAGTAACTATTTTCCAAAATGGTACAACAGCTGGGATAAATGAACTTAAATTGGTCGAAAAAGAATCGAGGGCTCTTCGTGGTTGTCAGTAGTCACAAATTTTGATAACTGAAAAAATTTATCAGAAAGTGAATCGTGAACTGATACTTAATAAAAAATGATTTCATATTTTTGACACTGATATAATAATTTCATATGTAAAAGATGGAAAAATTTTTTCAGTAAATAAAAGGAGGTCTTGTGAAATAAAATAAAAATCAAATGTAAATAAAATTGAATAAAAAAGGCTCACATTTCGAAAATGAAGAGGACTTATGAAGTTGGCCTGCAGATTTATCTGTAGGATTCACTATTAAAATATATGTAAATCAAATCACTGTTAATAAATATTAATCAAATTAAAAAGAATTTCATTAAATATTGTGGTTAAATCAAATTAACAGTCTTTTATTTACTATATCGAAAACCTATTTATAGAAAATATAAAATTAATTTATATTAAAACAAAAAAAAAACAAAAACCAATTAAAAATGAACTTTTTTATTTATACTTAAAGTTTTTTATACTAAATGAATTTTTTAAAAAAATTTTTAAAATTATGTCTATATGCATTTTTCTGTAAATTTATTTTTATCTCTAGAAAATTTTTAACTGATACAGAATATAAAAAATATCAGAAAATATAACAAATTTCAAGCTCCACGATACAAATTTATCAGTGACGTTTTATAACATTCACAGTCGATCAGAAAAACTGATAGTTCTGACAACCACGATAGGATTTATCGAAATTACTGAAATTAGTCATAAATACTACTTATTATAATACTTATAACTGACAACCACGATTGACCTGCCTGTCTCGTTTATTGCTAAACAAAAAACTTTAACAATATTTAAAAAGTAAAAAGCAAAAATTAAATGGGTTAGTCCCCAAATCCACAAAAAACAAAATCCATAATGACTTTTGCCAACAACAAAAAAAATCCACAAAAACGGATCCTTTCGCCTGTAGTTGGCCTGCAGATTAATCTGTAAATAAATAAATAAATTCTTTTTGTAATTGCTTTTATTTAGTTCACTCTATTATGTATAGTTTAATGAATTTAAAGGATTTATCCCTTTTATAGAATATTTACCTTAATTAATATTATGCGTAGCCGCTTTGGTCTTGCCAAAATTTTATGGATTTTTTTTTTTGTGGATTTGGGCTTTTGGACTTTTTTTTCTGGATTTCGGTTTGTGAATTTTCTCACCAACCCAAATTAAATTTTAAATGTTCCTACTTATAAACCACAAACAGGTATAGTGCATAGTTGTCCTAAACTCACATTTAGGTATTTAAAATTTAAAATGTTTCACCTGTAAAAAGAATACTTTTACTTCTCTGTAAAAAACAATGTAACCAATTTTATTAATTTACAAAAAAAAAACAATATAATAAATGAATTGAATTCGAATTATACGTATTTAATTTTTCTTTCAAACTCTCATTTTCTTAGAGTTGTGCATTAACCGGTATTATTTTCCTATTCTATTAATAAAAACAGTATACTATTTACCGATTTTATTTCACAACACTCAAATAAATATATGGATACTAACCTACCAATAACACGAAATATATTCCATATTTAATAGAAAATTTAAGTGACACTTAGCCATGTATGAAAATAGAAACTTAATTGGGTGTAAAGTTATTGACATTTTTTTTTCTTTAGAGAAATTTAATATTTCCCTTTTTTTTTGCTTAATACTATATATTACTTTGAAAATGTTAGCGGTTGTCTGGAGGCTTGTAAGCTTTTTATTAGGACATGGTAACCTAAGTAATTATATTCAACTCTACTGAAATTGTTTGGTTAGAAAAGTAGTAGTTTTAAGAGGATATTAAGAGACGATATGCCAAAATATCAAGGCACAATTATACAAAACCCTCATCCTTCCGGCGCTGCTATATGGTTCTGAATAGTGAACATTATACCAAAACCAAACGTGCATGCACTTGGTATCTTTGAGGGAAACATTCTTCGTCGCATTTATGGTCCTGTGTCTGACGAAGTGGTTTGGAGAAGGAGATACAATGCCGAAATATAGCAGCGGTTCGAACCACATGAACCTAGCTAAAAAAATCAGAATTAAACGTCTTCATTGGCTAGGCCATGTAAAGCGTATGGATAAAAATCCCTCTAGAAAACTCTTCGAATCCAAGTCCCAGAGAACGCGTCGCACAAGGGAGGCCACACCTTTGTTGGAGAGATGAAGTATCTGCAGATATGAAAAAACTTCATATCATCAACTGGAGAGATTCCGCTCGTGACAGAAGTCTGTGGACAATTTGGCGCCAGGCCCAGCACCTTCAAAGTCTTTAGCGTCCAACAGGTAAGTAAATTAGTAAAGGTGTCGTTTGCCAAATTTTCTATTGAATTAGATTAGATTAGGTATTTTCGACGCCATCTGACACTAATATCACCGCAGCCGATTACTTATATTATTATATCGGCAAACGCATTTCTCAGGTGGTGGAGTCTACATTGAGTGAACTTTTTGCCTTCACATCAGAGCAGATGTTCAATATAGATTCTTCTTCTATTTCACATATTTTGCATAAGTTGATTTCGGTTATATCCATTTTATAAAGGTATTTGGTCTCTTAGAATTATACGTATCTGTTTCCTATTCAAACTTAAAAAAGTTTTAGTTTTATTGAGGAAGCGTTTTCGCATTACAATTTTTGCTTGATGATTTCCAAAAACGTTGGCCCAGATATCCTCAGCTTTTGGCTCCACCGAAGCTTTCAACTGCATCTTAACAGTGCTCTGGCGAATCCCACAGTATTATAAAGGGCTTGGACTTTAATAAGAGTGTACCCGATGCCTGTCTTGCAAAATAATCTACAACTTAGTTTACTTTAATAACAATAGAAACAGCTGATGCCATATTGCAAAAATGCAAGCCTTCAATTTTCATACACGTGGATCAATGTGGAACTAACGAATTCTTCAAAATGTGGTGATCCGCACGTGGCAGGTATATGGGGTATTCCAGAAATAAACCAATCCCAAAATTACTGTACGGGCCCTTTTATAACTAATAAATTCTTACAAAAGTGGATTATCGAACTGAATATCTTTGGAGCGCTATAAGATAACGAAAAACGGTTCGAACCAAAAGAAGAAGCATGCCAAAAAATATGAGAATCTGTTCCTAAGTCAAAAAGGGTTAAAATGGCTTATAGAGCCTCATACAACTATATATCTATTATCCAAGAAATCCCGGGAGTCTTGAATCATAAAGTCAAATGTGATTAGAGAGATCGAAACACGCGAATGGCTATTTTGAAGCATTTAGGAATTATGGGTCATTAAAAACTAGCTCATTAATGATATATTTTGGTTTAGTTATTTGCCAATTTTTTGTTTGTTTCATGAGATACTTCAATCACTTATCTCACTGTATGATTCAATGTTCCCAGGCCACTTTGTATATACAAGAAAATTAATATCAAATTCATTTCATTAAAAGTATATAAAACAATTTTATGGCTATCGTCTACGGTCTATACTCCTATATGATGTAAAAACATGGACCTTTGAACTAAGAGAACTCAACAAACCCGAAGCTTTCGAAATGTGGATCTACCGAAAAATTATAAAAATATCGTGGAGAGATCACATTACAAAAGAAGGAGTTCTAAACGTAGAACAAACACAGAAAGAGAACTACTTCAAAGGCCAAAGAGACAAAAAACTTCCTACTTTGGGTATATTATTCGTGGAAATGAATACGAGCTACTTCAGTTAATAGTTCAAGGAAAAATTGAAACAACAATAGAAACTGGACAGGCATAAGACACATTGACGATTTAATCCATTCATCGGCAACGGATCGAAACATCTATAAGGACAGGACATCGTTCAATATCATATGACCGCTGACATTCAATTATAGATTGGCAACAAAAGAAGAAGATAGAAAAAATATTTTCTCTCAGCTTGGTTAAGAAGAAAAATTTTATAGTTTTAGAAAGTTTTGTTATCTTCTTATTTTTTGCATTCAAAACGTAAACAATAATATTAAGTGCAACAATTGTTTTAATATTTCTTCCTTCCTTCTATTTACTTAAAATATTTAAAGTTCATTTTAGTCATTTATTTTATGTTTAAATCCCTTAAAAGTATTACGAATTACGAGTACAAGTTAAAAAGCATAAAAAGGTGACATTACTAATGAAAAAGCTCAAATGAACCATTACCATAATATAAAAGCCACCATTACACAGTATAAAATTTTGTGTAAACTGTAAGATTACATGAGAAGGTACTAACGGCATAATATACGATAGAAAGAGAAAAGGAACATTTTAGAAAAAGCAGAACAAAAAAAAACATAAAAACATAGCCATTATTAAAACCATTTCATTATACATAAAATATATATATACATATATATATATACACTTATCCGTATATATGCAATGCAGATATGCACGCATGTATAAATTTATGAAAGAAAATTGGAATTCTTTAGTGATGCTCATGCTATTGTGTATTGTAAAAAATTTAAAAGGTAGGCCATATTGCTGTGCTATCTATGATATTTTATTGTATAAATTAAAAAATCAAATTTTATAAAAAAAAAAAAATTTGTTTTGTTTTTGTTTTGATTTAGGAACTAAAAAATTTTAAAAAAGGAAAAAAATAATTTCTTAATGGAATTAGAATATAATACGGCTTATAATGGCATATTTTTAATGAAAATTTTGGTCAGAGAACGAATTTTCGAAATGAAATTTAAAAAAAATATATATATACTGTAAACATATATATATATATATATATATATATATATATATGAATTAATGTAATATATTTTTCCAGTATTATGTTAAAAAAGTTTTTTTTTGTTAAACTTTGATCAATTTCAGTTAGTAAAAGATTAACCTTAGATTTATTATATATATAGATAAAATTATATAGAAAACTAGTTTTAAAATTTTTTGAATTAATAAATACATTGAAAATCGGTTCATTTTTGCTAAAACTTGTTTTATTAAATAAATATCAAATGAAATATGAAATATACAAGTTATAGTTATAATAAATGTAAATTTTATTTTGAAATCATTTTCAATTATAGTAAATTAAAAATCAAACAAAAAAAAAGACCAGACTATATGCTGCATTTGAATTTATAAAATAATTATGTTAAAAAAAAATATTTAAAATACAGTTTTATCACTTCGTTATAAAAAAATCACTGCAAACCATTAAGTTTAGTTCCTATATAATAGTACAGAGATAAATAGCAGAGTCCACTGCAGAGTTCGATGAATTTTCTGTTAGTATAGTCTGACTTCACAAAACATTTAAAATATAGTTTGATAAATGTTGATAACAGAGAAAAAGAGGTGAAGTTAATGCAGATCGATGTATTCTGTATTTGAACCAAACACAAACATTTATTTAAAAGAAATTAATTACCAAAGTATTTAAACTTTTTAAACTGTGCTAACTTATACTATACTGGAGAAGTAGGGAAGGTGTTAAGCTAATAAAAGTATATATAGTAGTATACCAACAGTATAGTGAAAGGTGAATATGGAATAATATTATTGAGAATATGGAAGAATATAGTAAAGACTATTTACATCCAGCATCCAGTATGATTTTAATATAACTAGTTTTAGATAGGATACTTAAAATTTACTAAAATGAAATAGATGTTATTGTAATGTAAAATAAAATGAAAAGTACACAAAATAAATGGTACAGAAGCCTTAATTAAGCGTATTTACTTATACGTGCGATTAATTAATCAAACAAATAAATAAACAATGAATTTGATATTATTGCTTTAGATATTTCAAAGGCTTTCGATAGAGTATGGCATACGGCTTTAGTAGCTAAACGGCAAGCTTCAGGTTTAGGGCCTGTGTTTCCTCAATGGATTGAAGTTTTCTTTTGATTGTTCGATTCATGACTTAGTAGACGGTCGGAAGTCTGAAAATGGTGATAAAAATGCCGATGTTCCGCAAGGATCTGTTCCTTCACCCTTTCCTTGATTTCAATCAATGACCTATTTCCGTCAACCTTCAATACAATTCACAGTTTTGCAGATAATAGTACTTTGGTAGCATACTTTGACAAATAATGGTTAACATGATTAGCCATGATTTAATCAACCTGGCGAACTGGGGTAGAACGGAGTTTTAATTAACTTGCCTAAAACTCAAAACTATCTCATTTCACGCAAACTGCTAACATTTTAACTAATATCTCTCTTTCCAAGATGGTATTCAGATAGTCTAAGCAATATCTTTTCTACAAAATATCTTGATATGATGCTTGACACAAATATATATACGCTTTCGATTTTTAGACATCACGACAGAAGCATTAAAGTGTTTGGGATATTTGAGTCGATGAGAAGCTCTCTTAGCACCTTCGAATCTTTTTAATATCTATAAACAATTTGTACGTCACAAGATAGAACACAAGCCCACAAGCTTAGACTACCTTTGCCGGGTTCAAAATCGCGCGATTTGTCTAACTGTGATTTCGTCCGCAACTTCGCTTGGACATCGTCGAATAGTAGCAGCGCTTTTTCTGTTTTATATAGATACTTCATAGATGTGGGAAATACTCATTAATTTATATTTAAATTTTATAACTACTTTATTTAATATAAAAATAATTTTAGTAAGCACAGAATAACGTAACGATATTATAGTTTTAATAATATAATAATTGAAAATACTCCAGCGGAAACGGAATCATCCACATCAATTATATATGGATGAAAAACAAAATAAAATTGGTCTTAGAAATAAACAGTAATTTAAGCTAGGAAATAAAATCAACCAAGAACCAAAAGATTGTACACAAATTGTAAAAAAACCCATATCTATTTTCTGAAGTAGAATGAATTAAGTAAAAATATTCAATAACGGATTTTCAAAGTTTAAAGCATATCCGGCGATAAGAACTTTTGATTCGGAAAGAGCATTTCCCATCAGCTGAGCTGTTTTGGCCGAAAATAAGATCACGTTTGAAAGACAAAACAAGCATAAATACTATTCATTAAAAATTTGGTTAAAAATACATTAAATAATATACTATTGACAATAAGTTGTGATTTAACACTTCACTGAATTCACTGTTAATGTTATTTATTCTATTTGTAATAAGATTTTGTATGCGTATATGCGTATATATCGGTTTTATAAATATTTTCAGTATTATATCATAACAATAATGAAAAAGTCAAACTAATGTGAGTAAACATTGAAAACATAAAAACACATAATAATTAATTTTAACTGAATATTTTATTATCATTCATTTTAATTTCAATTATGAATATTTGTTTGTTTTTTCTGTTCTTTCAAAATGTTTAATTAACATACATAATATGAGTTCATGATATTTAAATACATATATCTGTATAGGTAACAAAAAAAAATTCTAACTTAAATTGGCTGAATCTAACTAAAATTTGAGCTTCCCAGAATTAAGACATAACAAGTCAATACAAAATAGTAAGAGTGACACATTTATAAGTGAATATATGGACTAATACAGAAATGATATTTTGGTTAACAAAATATCCATAACTTAAAATTTAGATTGTTGTTGTTTTGTTTTTTATTTTTTATATTTTTTATATTTATTAATAATAGTTCACATAACTACATCCAAAATAGTTTTTTTTAGCTTTAGACTTAAAAAAAAAAATGTAAAATACACCATTTATTTAATTAATTTTTTAGTGTCATATTTAAGCACATTATCGACTGACGGCTTGTATTAATGTTATATTTTGATATTTTTTATTTTCATATATAGCATATAAACTTCGCTTTTTATAGATAATCAAGGTAACGTTATTAAGTACAATAATATCTCCGAGTATACGTATAAAAATTGCTTTAAATATCTTGATAAATATATTTTAAGTTAACATTTTGAATTCCAGAATTAAATCGATGGTGGTTGAAAAATATTGAAATCAAAAGATTGAATAAACCATATTTCATTTCAGATTATTTAACATATGAAAATGAAAAAAAAAAACATTTTGTGCTACTTTCATTTTTATTTCACTTTACTCAAAAGTGAGACTAAAATATTAAATTTGAATATATTAATCTTTTTAAACGTTTTGTTTATATTTTTTAATAAGAAATTGAATAGCCCACACAATCAAATCGAACAAAATTAAAACATTATCATCGTTTTAATTATTTTCCAAAAAAAAAAAAATATTTTTTAAATTTAGAAAAAAAAAATTTCCCGTTAATCTCATAACTATATATATATATAATATTAACTTTTTTAAGTGATAATTAATTACTATAAATCTTAAAATTTATTTAATAAATGGTACATTAAAATATCACTTTATATTACTTTTTTTAATTATAAATTATATTAAATTGTCCAGTAATAGAAATAAATCGAAAATTATTTTTTTTTATTTATACTATCAATAATTTCGTATATATATATATATAAAAACAAATATAACAGTACATATTTATATATATGTATATAAAATTGAAAAAAAAAATGATTTATAAATAATATACAATTGTTTTAAATTTTGCTTTCATTTAAAGAATCTTATTTCACAATTTAATTTATAAATATAATATATATTCAGAGCTATCAAATTTGATAGCGCCAATGGTCTATAAAATAAATATGTTTTATTGCAAATTAATCTTAAATTTTTAATGTGCTTTATAAAGATTAAATTTTTAATAAAGTTTAGTAGAGTCAATGAAAAAATAAAAATCTAAAAACACATAATTCTGTATATGAAAATAATTGCTATTGCATCGCTGGCATCGTAATGAGAAATATTATTATGGAATATCAAGATTTTTTTAATACATATATATGTACATCAGTATAAAATTATAACAGGGTGTATTTAAGTTAAAAATAATTATAAAACAATTTAGTATAGATATTCAAAAAATGTAACAATGTTATTGTTTACAAATTATTAATAGTTAAATTCACTTTTCGAAGCCTTTTGTTATACGTTTTCCATGTCGAAATGTTCGCTGCCAAAACTAATATGAATTTGCTTCAGAGAAAATAAAACGCTGTTCTTAAATTAATTCAAGGCAAACATTTTTATTTTTCCACAAGCAGATTGCATTTCTTAGCAAATACTAACACAATTTTAGAACAAATACAAAAAACAGCACCTGTTTTCAACCTCATATTCAAACCTCAATTTTAATAATTCGACGATATCTGTTGAATAAAATACTTCTTCAACAAATTATACAGTTATATTGAAATCTTTCCTGACAGACAGACTAAATGAAATAATTGAAATGAACATTACAAACAGCTAAGAAATTAAAAAACTGATGGTAATTAGCGGGTGACAAACATACTGAGACTCGTCTTGTAAATGGCATATACATCTGATTATTTTTTGATTAATAATGTTACCACTGCCACATTTTTACCGTTACTGTCACACCACGATTACCAAAAACCCCACGATTGCCAATATAACCGATGATATTGTCTTAATAGCTCGGTCGAATTAAGGGAAGTTCATAGAAACTATAACAAGCAATTGAGATAGTCCATTTTAGAAATTCAAAATAGCATGAAATAAAGTTCGTACACTTCAATTTTACAAATTGTTAAATCAAAATAGAAAATCTGCAACGTGTCAATATAAATGGGTTATCAGTTAATCAGTTGCGGGAATACCGTTAAACATGTATACATATATGTTTCTAGATCATAATTTAACGTAAAAAGAATATATAAAAATGAAAATGTTCGAATTAGGTTTCAAAAATATTGGTTAGTTACAAGATGACTGGGTAAATCTAAAATGTTAAAGGAAAACAACCAAATAATTTAGAGCTATAGGTTTTAAAAAATGTAAAAGGGGCTCAGTTCCGGGCATGGATTTTCTGGTATTGGTAAAATTGGTTGTCCGATACACTCCGTGCTTCTGCTCTCTTCTGTTCCCTACCCATCCTACTACACCGCGATTGGAAACTGATCGTTCGTAAGGGGAAACATGCTAAGCCAACTAATAAAAATCGAAACAAATACTACGTAACATGATTGACATTCATGATAACATTCATTGTACGTAAAAAACAATGATCGGTATCTCAGCAAACATAATGTAAATAATGCAATGCACGGAGTTGTAAACATTATACTGGGACTAATAAGTAGGTACATAATGTAATAAAATAATATGCTTTGAGACATAAACTTCGTTTGTGTAGCACAACATTTATATCGATATTTGATGAGAAAGAACTAAGCCTCTCGAGCTATAATAAAATATAAAATCTTATTTAAACAAATTGTTTTAATACCATATACTTTTAACACTTTGACTAGCATATATATTATATATGCAAGCTTTCTGACAAAAAATGTTTAATCATCATTCAAATAAAGTTACTATCAGAAATATTTGACAATTTTGAACACTTTTTTTTATATCAACTAATTTTAATTTGTATATTAACTTATTTTAAGCATTTGATCTTCGATAATCATAATTTTATTTTATTCTTAACCAAATGGACAAACTTCGAATAATAAAATACTTTTACAAGACGTCCATATTTCTTGCATATCGAGCTTGTATATTCAGCTTCTATTATCCATAGTCGAGCTTATATGTTCAACATTAAAAATAAACTTAAATGTAGTATTTGAATATTTATAGAATTTTTTAAAATTCATAATCACCCTATATATATAATAATATGATTCAATAATTAAAATAGAATTCACTTAATGAAGTATAGATCGTAAATAGTAAAACGTGATCTTGTTAAGAAATATGAAATGCATAATAATAATTATTACAATACCAGATCATATGATAACATATTAGTTTTCAGTGTTGCATGTACATATATATTCATGAACGAAAATAGATATTATAGTTTTGAATTGATTAATGGCTATTTAGATTGAAAGTAAGCCATTATTAAATCATTTCTTATTATATTTTAATGTACATTATTAGTATAGTCTCGAATTATATTTCCGCAAAATTCTTTTTATTTTGTTTTAATTGAAAATTGAAACTAAAAGGCGCTATTCCAATTTGTTTTTTTTTCTATTTTTTTTTTTTTTTTGTTACTGTCTGAATAATCACAGAACAATAAATGTTTCAGCATATTTAATAGCAATATTTTATTTTTGAAAGCAATTAAAATAATATTAATGAACATATTGTTTTAATAAATGTTTATTGTATGTACATATATATTATATAAATTGTACAAATAAAAAACGTAGCTAAAATTTATTATGTTCAATTTTTATGAAACAATCTTAAAAATTACATGTATATAAAAACTAAGAGCTATTTATTAACATATGAGAGCGGGACAATAACTCCGAAAAGTTACAGCACCTGTAATAATAAACACTTATGTGATTATGTTTTTTGTTAAGTTTAGCTAAACATTAAAACTATACCTTTATACACGAATGCACAACTTGAAATAGTAGAGAAAATATTTCTATGGTCAGCTATGATAAGCTTTGAATAAATTTATTAATATTTTTTTCTTGAACTGTTGAAGGTATATAGGTACATTATTGAATTGAAAAATATGGTTCCACATTTGAAAAAAATTTAGTACAAACGAATTTCCACAACCAGTTTTGAGTCAACTAGGAATTTCCGACACCTTGTTATATAGGCCACCTAGTACCTCTCTTGTTCTTCGACAAAAATGTTTGATAGGTGGCTTTAAAGGTTTCACTTCGCTGTATAAAATAGGAAAAGTGTTCCAACAATACGACGATTTTTGAATGGCACAAGGGTCACATTAGGATTGTCATAAAACGACAGGCACGCTTTTGAACTTTGTCAAGGAAATTTAATTTGATTCGTGAATTGTATAAGAGAATTGTATTCAAATATTGGTCATATATTATTATTATTACATAGTTTATAGATTATTAGAATGTTTTATAGTGAAACTAGGTTTTGCAAAATCTCAAAAAATTCAAAAATTTCCCCGTGCTTTTAGCAAAGTGAAAGATATGGTCATTCTATATTATTTTCTTGCTAACATGTATGTCTAAGATATTCAAGTAATCAAGTGTTGTTTAACTAATTATGGTTATTAAGGGATTGAAAATGCTCATTTGATATTTTTCCGAAGACGTTTAACTAAATATAAATATTTTCCATACATTTTCAAATCAATGTCTTTTAAGCTATAATAATAGTTCAAAAACTTTATTAGTTTGATAGCTTTCTACATCTAATGGATTTCATAACGGCAGATGTTTATTATATTCCACAATTTACTTGTCCACAAAATTGGAACCTCTAAAGAACTAAGCCTTATCATGAATCTTAGTATATAACGGCTTTTCATAAACACATCTACAAAAACAAAATCCTAAAGAAAAAAAATTTGTTTACATAGCTATTCAAATTTGAATTTGCTACTTTTGAAGTTTTTCGTTATAAATATAAAAAGCAGCACAACTGATTGTCATGCGGTTTTTACTATAATTTTGCAATTTTCCCTCTAAGTTAAAAATGAACAAACTAAGTTTATGAAAAAACTTCATTTGCAACAATTTGTTTATGAACAAAATACATGTAACCAAGCAATATTCTTTATGAAAACCACTTTTATAAATTGTTTAACTTAACCAGCTGCTTAACGTCATGGACGTATCCCAAAAAGTCGAAATAAGACGCCTCACTAACTAAGCTATGTAGAATGAATGAAAGCAAATACTCTACCTAAAAATCTCTTCAAATATCCCGAGAACTAGTCGTTGAACAAAATCACATCTGCCTTGAAGAGATATAATGCAGGCGAATATGAAAAACATTCATATTTCCAACTAGAGAGCATTTACTCTTAATCCCAGTCAGTGGAGGACATTATTGATTCAGACCCAGAAACTTTAAGGTAAGTTTAGCACACAGAAAGAAACAAGTAAGTAATTAACAATTCGTTAATACAATAATCAATTATAACGGTAGTGTATCTACGAAATATAGGGTAGGTATTAATAAAAAAATATATCAACAACTATGTAAGTAAATGATAATGAGTATAATAATTGATAATTGTAATTTCTCTATTATAAAAAAAAATTATATTCGATTTAACTTTGCCTGCCTCGATTATAGACCCAAAAACATTTTGATTGCTAAATAGAGAGTAAAATTAATTTAAAAGGTTATTATTACTATTAAAACTAGAATACTCAACTTAATTTTAAAAATAAAAATATAGATTGGCATTGTTCAATTAAAATAAATTAAGTTAATATAAATAAGGCAAAATAACTAGTCACGCAAATGATATACCAATTTGGTAATAATAATAAGCCGTAAATAAACTGATAGCTCAAGTAGCTAGAGCTTATAAATAAATTTATTATATAATGTTAATTGTAATAAATGTAAATATAAATAAATAAAAAAAAAAAGAAATTGAAAAAGCCTATAAAAACAATATATTTAACTTAAATATACTTAAATATATTCATTACACCCTGCACTAACAAATTCTATGAGTTAAACGAATCCTAAATAAATAACGCATGTAAAGTGAGCCTAATTCATTTTAACACTTCTATGAGAATTACAGTTTAAAATTTTTAAATTGGTCTAATTGGATATTTTGCAAATATATTTTGCCATAGCACCAGTGATGGGACAATTAATAAAAATGCTTTGGTACAGAATGTGAGTGTAGAACTATGATCTAAAAAATTAAATAGTTTAAAAATGTTTTACGAATCAATATCCAGCTAATAAAAAAAAAATAATTATCGTCAATCTATTTTCAAATTACAAACGTCATACTAATGTCTTGTGTCTTGAATTGTATTTCCATGAGTGTATAAATAATTATATTTAAATATCCAATATAAATAATTACACAAATTGTATGTAAATTTTTGATGGTATACAAAATGTCAATTATTGTTGTATGATGTTTTTTTTTTATTTATTTATCAAAATTATAGTGACAATTAGTACTAATAACAGTTAATTTTAATTTCATTTATATAGTTAGACAGACTGAACACATCAGACTGAATACATTAGATTTAATTTAATTTTGTTAGTTATTATAATATAAAACACTATTACGCATATAAAATTCATATAAGAATTCTTAAAAAATTTTTTAACTTCATTGTTTAGTTAGACAAATAAACATTGTAATTATTATAAAGTATATGGGTATATGTATGTTTGTATATAATGTATATTTAAAATTCAAGTTATTATTAAGTTTTATAATATTTTTTTTTTTATTGCTTTTAAACAAAAAGGTTATTACTTTTATGATTATGAAAGAATATATTATTTAGAATTCTAAAGGTATTATTGTACCTTTATTGTTTCGTAAAATATATTCATTATAAATTATGTTATGTAACAACTATAATGTTGTAAATTTTAACTCTTAAAAATGGTTATGTTAAAAATTTTTTTTTTTTTATTGATACCGCAAGGTGTAGTTATTTGCTAAATAAAATTTACAAAAATAATTTTATTTTTACCTGATGTATTTGAACTCATCATTTAATAACTGTAACTAATAGTTGCACCTTCAAGGACATAATATTGATGTTGTTAATATTTTTAATATCTGAGGAACTAAAATTTGTGTATAGTTAGTGCACTTAAATACATAGTCTGTTTTTTGGATTGTTTATTTTTTTTCAATTTTACTTATACAATATTACTTATTTGATACAAAAATTTTAGAAAAAAAAAATCCTTTTTAAAAAATTTTAATTTTTAAAGTAAAATTACATATATATAATTTTAAAACCCTTTCTTTAATGAATATTTGAAGGTTGAAAATCATAAAAAAAATCAGAACTGAGCATAAAAAATTCTGAAGAATTTTTCTGGGTTATATTTATACCAAATATATATTTTTTTTATCAGTAATAAAATATTAACATTGTAAAAAAAAAATTACAGAGTGACATGACAAGTAACCTTCCAAAAAAGATAAAATCACAAATGTGTTTTTAGTTATATTATGTACACATTTACCTATGTATAGCTCTGTTATTGATGAGAAAATAGAACCCTTTTTTCGCAGCAACATTTTCAACTCATACATTCAAATTTTACATATTATTTATATACGTACAGAGAGTTTACAAAAATAGAGGTTATATTGTAGAAAATAAGGCGCAATAGTTTCGACAAAATGTCGAGTGCAATTTTCAACAAATTTTAAGAAAATGTTCATGATATAACAAATATTTCACCGCCTTTGGAATAATAATAGGGGGTTAAAAAAAAGAAAGTAAAAGCCGTTTTTAAAATTTTGTGGGACATTGACTTGGTTATTAAATTTTTTTATCAAAGATCATATATCCTGCACAAAAATATTTCCGCATATGGGGACAAATTTGTCAGGATCACTTACGTAAGTTCATTTAATGTTTAAGTTTCTTTATTTCAAATTTAAAAATAATCGGACAATTTGAGCCGTTTTTATTAGATAGATAGGTAGATTGTGTATTTCGGGAGGGAATAACCCCTGTGAATAACCCCCGTGTTTGATAGTTAGTATCTGAGTCCCTAAGAATACCTGATTTAGTGAGAGCACTCAGGATATTCTTGAATGGTATGCTGCATAACTCCCATTGCTCGGGGAACACTGTTCCTCGGAAGCGACGAAGTCTACTACAAGTGAACCCCAGAACAGATGTTCAATAAATTTTTCCTCTATTTCACATATTCTGCATAAGTTGTTTTCGGTTAGACCCGAAAAAAGGTGTTAAAAATGAAAATGTGTTTCTTTATTAGGCAACGGCTTGTTATTATCCCTGCTAAGATATACGTACCTGTAAAACAGTCATAGAAGAGTTTCGGTTTTCTTGAGCGGGCGTTTAGGTATGAAAATGCTCATTCTTGACGATTTCAGGAACGTTGGCCGAGAAATCCTCAAATGTTTGTTCTATAATAAATTTTCTAGCACGCAGAGTTCTATAGCACATACTTCGGCTTAGAAAACTGTATGTAAAGTCTAGGCTTGGATGGGCCTTGAGGCTTTTTCCATATACTTCCGATCCTACTCCATTCATTTTCTTGGAGCCGTCAGTATACCATATTAATGATCCTTTGTCGAAAGAGGGTGGAGAGGTTTGTCTATCTTGGGATAATTATATTGAAAGTTTTCTCAAAATTATTTCTTGGCAAGCAGTACTTCGATAATGCTATCGAAACCGTATCATCCTTCTGAAGTACACGAATTAGTTGTGGGTGTATCACTTTTTTAATTTCCGAATCATCACCAGTAATACAATTGTAGGGCTCTTTTTATTACTGAATTACATTTAATTACATAAATATTTCTGCTTAATATAGATTATGATTGCGGTTCAGGAATTGTGTTAAAGCTGCAAAGAAATATATATCATATACATTTGTTTGCAAATATAAAATTGACAACATTCTTGGCTGTTATTGTAAAACAATTGGAAAAAATGTTAAACATAAAAAAAAATGTTAGTAACAACCTTCTTGGATGTCAGTATAAAGTATTCCACTAAGCTTTTCGTAGCCCGAATTCGACGAAATTTGTAACCAGAACATTCTTTAGTTTTTTATTATCCACAGGACTTCAGAATATATTACTCTTATATCAAATACCATTCAAAAACACTGCATCACATCAATAATCACAATGAAAAATGAACAGGTGATAATCCTATAAGTTATGGAAATCCCTAGCTTGTAAAATTCAATTCATCAAATTATTTCATCAAACGAAAATACCAAATGTATAGAGAACATGTCATGACGTCATATTTTTTTAATTTGATTACTACTGTAAAAATTCCGATAATAAATCAGTTTTCAAATATCCTAATTTCTCTCATAAACATATATAGGGATACGAGTATATATATGTATATGCTCGAAACATTATATTATTTTATCTAAATTGTTGTAAATTATTAATAAAATATTTTTTTGTGAAAAATCATCAAAATTTTATAGTTCTGTCCTTAATAAATAACAATTAAGATGAATACAAATATGTGTGCAGTACAAGTAATTGGTTGAAATTCATTTTTGAAACAAGCTGTATAATAGATATTAGAGATTTATATATAGTATATATATATATATTTTCATGTATAATATACATTATATAATATAGGTCATAGATTGCTTATACAATTCTGAATAACCAGAAGTTTCAATGACCAATGTACATACATATACCATCATAATACTATATACGTGTATACATATCATTGACAAACACTCATAAATTTTTTTTTTGTAAAAATCTTTAAATGGGATTATTGGTTGATATATGAAGCACAAATTCCATCATTGACTATAGGGAGGTATATATATTCATTTCAAAGTTAAAAAATCTGTTATATAAGGAAGTCTTCGATAAAGTATTTTAACCTAAACTAATAAACTTTGGTTTTTGCATACATTAAATACAAAAATATTATTTTATCTATATTTCATATATATATATATATATATATATGTATAGATAATAAATGAAAAAGGTTATATACCTATGTAGATACAAAAGAGTTAATTCATTTTTTTTTATCTGTCACTCAACCCTTTTTAGCTGCAATCAAATTTCCTTGTTGCATTCCATCTGTTTTTTTTTTATATTTCGGTAAAGGTTTATTTAGAACTCACATTTTTATAAAACAATCGCATTAAGCCATGTATAAGTAGTGAATAAAACTAATGTATATTGAGAAGATTAAAAATAGATTTTTGAAACCAGTGTGAAAAAAAAACTGGTTTTAAATTTCAATAAAAATAAAATAAAACACAAATTCGCACAGTAATATGCAATTCAAAGTGGGATGGGGTAGTCACAAAATTGAAAAATAAAAATAAATTTGTAAATTCGAAAGAATGTAGAAGTTATATGCTGCTTATCCCAACACTATTTAATATTTTATGAACCGGGCTTAAGGAGCAAATGTAACTATAAAATTCCATTAGTTATTGAGATAAAATGTCGCCACACTGTTATATATAATTTTATTTATATATATAAATATATATTAGTTAAATAATATGAAAACCGGGAATATATTTAGTTTTTATCCAGCCACAAAATAAATTTGTTTTTATATTTCTGAGGAGTTGAAATTCATTTCAACAACTTATAAACTCGACATATGCTTTTGCCTGCACTTTTGGCAGATGTTGAAATACATTTCCACAGCTTATTTAGACCTTGCACATATCCTTTTATATTGACGCTTCAATATTCATTTTTTTCGGAAAGCGTCCGATCTTTGATAATATTCAATGTTTCGTGTTTAAGAAAAACATGCAACGGACGTTAAAGTTGATATTGAAAGACTATAAGATGTTGAACTGGTCCTATAACAAATATTAATTTTTGAAATAACAAAAATTGAGAATTTTGAAATGTTCAGCTTTACCTACAAATATCGTGAATTAGATTTTTAAATGCCCTCAACAGTTCAAAAGTCATTAACTAAAATTTCAAACCATTTTTTTTTTACCAGACCACAAAATTTTAATCTGCATGTAGCTTTTAATAATTGCAAATAATGGTTTATATCGCAAAAATGGGTCTTGATGTGCGTTTCATACTTAATAAAAATTAAATGGCTACGATGAACTTTAAGCATTATGGTAGCTAGAAATTTAAAAAAAAAAATGGCGGTGAATAGGAAAAATATTGAAAAACAATGGTGGAATTTTAGAACAAGATGGTACAGACAAATTTCTTGACGCAAGAACTGTCAAATTTGAATTATCTAGATTGTAAAAGAAAATTGTGCAAATAATAAAAATATGTTAGATGATAGCGTTAGTACTACTAGTAAGTACTCTTATTATTAATTTATTTTAATCAATAATAAAACTAATAAAAGAAAAATAAGTAAAAATATAAAAACTATTTTGGCAACAATTACATGATTAAAATATGTTATATTTTTCTTTTTGGTTATATCGCCCTGGGTTCTGGTTTATAAACTATTCATGTATAAAATTACTTAGATATAACTGGGAAACAAACGAGGCCAGTAAATGAGACATGAGGGTCAATATTGATGACAACTCAATATTGTTATTTTGCTATGTTTAAATTCAACTTACATTAGGGTTTTGATGTCCACAGCAATATACTCGCATTTTCGAATAAGCTGATTACATAATCATAACAAAGTGGTATAACGGTAGTAAGTCCCTTTAGAAAATTTAAATTAGAATAATTTCCACACTTTATTTCTTAAAATTAGGTATGGGATTATAATTTGGCAAGGTTGATAGCAGACGCAGTTCACTCCTATTATAATTTTAATTATTGTAAATAAAAAAATAAAAAAAACTCCAAGTTAAATGTTTCTTCAACTAACAGGTAAGTTGTTAAGTCAAAATATTACTATCGTATCACAGCGGGTCTTACTACCCAGAATAAGCACTACAAGCCAACTAACTAAATATTTTTTATGTCTAATAAATAAAAAATCATATCGAAAATGTGTTATCATATATAAAATATTATAAATTGCACTAATTTGTGTCTATTATGGGTCAACTGTTAGTACTTTTGAATATTTTTACTTTGATGGATATTCGATTGTCCGTACTAGATTCCGTTTATTTTTTCAAATTTTAATGCAATTAATTGATTAAAAGAATTAAAGGTTAGTAGCTTATCAGAGCATAATATTTTAGCATAACATGAAATACGTAAATATAGCAATTACTCAATTTTAATTTTATATGTCTATAACAATTACAAAACAATTTTTAATAACCAAAAATTAACATGTATATACAAGATATCAATTTCATTTTTCTGTAACTTAAACAGTGAGGTACATAGTCGATATCTTGTTCTGAAAACCTAAGTGTTCCGTTCGACATCACCACATGAAATATGCGGCACACCCCATTTATCATTTAATAAGACGCTACAGAGACACATTACCGCTATATACTTAGTTACGGAAAAAATCAATAAATTTAAGATGTTAAATTGGTTCAATTCGTGCGTGGAAACCTCTGATTACTACCCCCACCGCTATCCATATACTTCATAGATGCTTTCTACTTTATTTATTTTCTTTCTTACTACACTAGGGTTGGTACCAGATGATTCGTGAAGGTTTTTAGAGTTAACACGGTAATTAAGAGAAGGAACATTTTGTAGAAGAGGTTAAATAATGTAAAGTGGATATAACTATAATTAAATGTATCACCATCCCCTTAGCCTGCTATGTGTTAATTGTTTAATGTTTTTGTACTATTTTAAATTATACTAGATTTTATGTTTACTCAGCCTACAAAAATGTCCTGTAGTTACTGTCCTTTATATCATTACCTACTTATGATAGGATTATAATTTATGTACATATAATTTGTATCTACAACTGTTTATTTATTATGTTTTTTATTTGTTTATTCACTTTTTTCATTGATAAGAATGATAGGGAAACTTTTCTGTGAAAGACCTTAAAATAAGCAAAGCTTAAGTACCGACTTAATTTGATCCATTTCATTTTTATATTCATATAGTATTTATTATTAATCCTTTATATCGAAGGATAACTAAGTCAGACTCTATGACTCACTTTATGACTATATTGAAAATCTGCTCTCACTCGTAGCAGACTTTGTCACTTGGTAACAGCGTTCGTCGAGCAATAGGAGCTATCCAGCATACCATAGAAAAATATCCTGAGTGTGATCACAAAATCAGGTATCCTTAAGGACTAACTGTCAAATACGAGTTATCACAATAAGCCCATTTTTCGGCCGCGGTGATATAGGGGATAGATTCTATCCCAAGATTCACAACCTAATTTATCTTATCTAATCAACATAAAACATAAAGGTGTAATAACTGCTAATTATTTTCTCGAACGCACCTTTGAAATATCCGTTTTTAGACATGAAAACAGCTAAACAGTGTGTATAGTCAATCAATTATTCATATTTCTTTCAAATCTATAAAAAATTAATATAAACTTTCAAAGCTTTTTCGTCAAGTTTTCAACTCTGATTTATATACTTTCGTTCGTTAGCTCTAGACTCAAATACGCTTTTGAATTTGTAATTTTAAACTAGAATAATTTAAGAACAAATAAAAAATGTTTTACAAAAATTAAAACAAAAATTTACATAATTTTTTCTGTTAAAAACTTGTTATATACTAAAAAAAATTTGAAGGAATAAAAAAAATGTCGGTCGTTCCAATTATGTTGTTCCGGTTTTGGAAAATCTTACAATGATTTTGTTTTTTTATATATAGACTTAACACATTAAATTCAAATTATAAATTAACCCTGCATTCATAACCCTGATGGCTCAAATTGGACCGAGTCAATCTCGTATATTGATAAATTTCATGTAGTAAACTTGAAATAAACTTGAATAATGTTTGCCTGAAATAAAAATTTTTTAAATTTAACATTTTCGCTTTGTGGAATAAGATATAGGACTCTGCCTAGGTTCGTTTTGATATGTTGCAAATTGTAAAATGGAGCATTTCTATCTAAGGGGAACAACACATGCTCTACATTAAAACAGCTCTTAAAATAAAGGAATTTTTTAAATCAGTTTTGGACCACCAACGATGTAGAAATGAGCACTTGAAGCCTTCCTAGTGTTTGAATGGAGGCATTAAAAATTGCAGTACAGTGAAACAAGTGTCATTTCCAACAAGATAGCTATAAAAGAGAAGGAGAGCTCCAACATTGTCAAATTAAACTTATCTCAACGGTGGGGTCGCCAACTAAGCGTAGGGCGTGATTTTTTATCTAGTTAAATTTAACCGGTTGAAGGGAAAACACCTTAGTTTCCAAAAGTTATTGTTGCTCATTTTGAAAAATTCAATTAAACTGTGTTTTTACTCAGATCATCATCATCATCATCATTATCATCATCATCATGATCATCATCTATAGATTCTAATCTTTCGACGGGTGTCCTCGATTTCGTCCAACAATCTTGATCTTGGTTATTACACTAATATTCCTTTTGGCATCATTTGATCATTCTTCCTCACCACATGTCCGGTCTTTGTGTTTGTGCCTTAACAAACTTAACAATAGTGTGTCCATCAATTAGTGCTCCTCGTCTGATCTTATTTTCAACATCAATATTTATCTTGGGACCAAATATTTGTCTCAGTACTCTTTTTTCAAATACTTTTAATTTATTTTTGTCAATAATTGTCATTGTGCAAGCTTCGCAGCTATAGGTTGAGATCGGTTGTTGAAATTGTTATGAACTTGTTTGAAACGAAGTTGATTATGAGCTTGTACATTCTTAATTTAATTGTCCTCTGTTCAAATTTTAGATTTGAAAAGATCTTTGTATGCGTAGAAGTATTTTTGTGCGAAGAAGTATATTTGTGTATTTGTCAATTTTTCACAGGATTCCCATGCTATAAAAGATATTTTCCAACATATTGAGCCCTCTCGACTTCCCTGTCGACAATTTATTATTGAGTCGAAAAACTTGGGAAAACCAATCATTAATAGGTGAAAGATTTTGTTAATCTTGTAGCATTTTACCATACCATGTCTCAGATCCATCATTTGATCTAAAATGCATTTTCATATTTTCCTAGAATGTTTTCGGCAATAGGTCTCAGTTTATTATTTATAGTATTGGAAAGAATCCTGTACAGGTTCAAATTGTGTAATGTCTCTCTCTATAGATGGCACAGTCGAGTTTATTGTTCTTTTTTGTGGATGGGGATAATGAAGACTTCTTAACATTTGCTTGCCATGGTTTTTATATCCTATATACTGTACATATTAAGCTGTAGTAACTTGGAAATAAACACCTCACCTACATTTGGCATTCTGGCATTGTTATTTTTCATTCAATTACGAATTGAATTTCCACGTAGATACCTAAATTAAAGAAGGAAACATAATGTGTACTCGAATAATGGATTATAACGGAACGGAAATTTGAAATGCGCTATTTTATTAGGTATAAAACGAATGATTAGAATTTTTTATAAATTTAATTTCGATCTTCAAAATATCAAAATATCATCGTGACTATGTGCGAAATAGATATCTGACAAAAATTAAATCAATATTCTAATATATAGTATAATAGAGCTATATCCAAGGTTAGGAGTGTCGCTAAAATTAATGTTACACTATAAATGAGATATTACAGTTTTTAGAATTTATTTTAAATTTTTTTCCAATAGAATTTGAAAAGCTAGCTAAATAAAAATTGTACTAAGCGACATAAATAACGAATGTTGATGTCTGGTAAAAATTATCTCTCAATAGAACAAACATATACCTACCTATATATTCGATTCAAAAACGTTTTTTTTTTTGCGTTACAATTAATAAAGTTAGTACATAAAAATATTTTAGCAATTTCATTTTACAGGTAATATTTTTAATAGATATAGATATGTATATATATATATGTATATATATATATATAATGTATTAAATTGCCTTTGTGTAATACATAAATAAATATATATATATATATATATATATATGAATATATCAATAATATATGTGTTTAAATTTGTAAAGCTTTTTTTCTTTTTGTATATTTAAATGATATCAGTAGTGATAGTAACAAAAGGCGAGTTAAATTAAAACATGAAAATGAAACCTATATTATATATTATATGTATATATAAAAATCGATTTTCTTGCAATAATATATTATCATCCTTTTTCCTTGTAATCTTTTTCCTCCCTTTATTTCAGAATAGAAGGTCGTAAAATGTTTAAGTTTGTACCTCCTGGTACGCTCCTTGTTTTGCTTTCTTGTTTTATTTCTTTTCTTTTGTTTTTTTTTTTTTAAATGAACGCAACTTAAAATACCATACAAAAATATATAAAATTGTATATTTCTTTCCGTTAAGAGTTTTTCTCATCTTTAAAATATCAAATTTAAAAGAAAAACGTATAGACATTGTCTAAATAAATTTAAATAAAATTAAAAATATAAAAAAAAAATCTTATAGCTTGCAAAAACTGGTGACTATATATATATATTTTATAATATACATAGGAGAGAAAAATTATTGATTTTTTAAACGCTTGTTTTGAACTTTTGTATTCATTTTTATATTTTATTTTTTTTAAATTTAATCCATTCAATTAAAATAAATTAAGTTTCATTTAAACATAAAATTGTAAAATTTATCTTTAATTTTGTATTAAGCGATTGTCTACAATAAATGAATTATTGTGATAATCGTATAAAAGAATTAAATTTATTTTGTGTTTTTTTCTTTTTTTTTTTTTGGTTACAATCTCATCTTCCATCCGTTTCAGGCGAGGTTAATAATTTAGTATGACTATCATCAATTACAGAACTAAGGTGGAATAATATTCTAAAGCTTTAATAACCAAAAGGTCCAAAAATAGATATAGTTATACATATACATACATATATATATTGTTTTTATTATTTCTTTATATAATAAGGAATCAATATTAAAAAAGTTTTCTTAATATTTACCGGATTTATTGATAGTAGGTATATAATAACAAAAAAAAAAAAAATATTAAAATATTTTATTTTGGATATAAAATTAAACGATTGAAGAGAATGAATTAGTTGTGCTAAATTGAGGTTTTAATGTCTATGATGGTATATAGATCTATGTTGTGATTAGTTTTTGAATAAATAATTTTTGAAATAGGTATATAATATAATTAAAATAAAAATTTAATGAATTCAGGAAGTTATATAATGCCTATACAAAGATTTTATATTGTTTCCGTTATTCTTGTCGATTCTAAAGCCTATTTCTATCATAGATTTTAAATTTATTTTTCAATATTCAGTTTAATTAACAGATTTGGGAAGAATAATTCGTTTCGAGTAATTTTATTAAAATAAATAGAAAATCCTAAAGTGTTTATATTGATTAGGTTATAGTTTCTGTCTGCAGAGAAGTATAGGTTTATACTACCAAGATCGGAGTAGTTTTTATACCGTCAGTGAAAACTATATAAGCGAAGAATTGTAAATTTTTAGAATACAGGGTATTGTATATATCCAAATACAATATATATATATATATAGTTCTAATATATTAGAGAAGTAGATAAAACAGCAAAAATATCAATATAATGTCTTTGTATCAATTAGTTTTTTGACCGATAAATCCCGTAATATTGAGGCACTAAAATCTTAAAAGCATCATGACCATTGACTTAGAGCTTTATAAAATAGTCCTACACAACCCCTAAGACGGTGTGGTCGATTGAAATGTTCCAATTTTTTTTCAAGTTACTTCTCTGTATACATCGCTATTTCCATTTGTTTCGTTATTGTGTTTTTCTTTTGAGTTTGTCAAATTAAATTCTTCTTCTCATTAACTAGGTTAAATAATTTAATAATTAAAAGTTTCATAAGAATAAATAATTCCTAGGGATAACTTTTTTGATTTTTTTTTTTTTTTTTATTAATGGGAAGTTCTATGTAAGCCCGACCTCTTAATCAGAAATATTCATCTCTCTTGCGAGTTATGGCATCGCAAGCAAATAGAATATGAGAGAGAATCTGTCTGTGTTCGATCTACCAATCTTGAACAGATGCTTGTTAAATGGGCCATGACCTGTGATAAACCATGTCAACATTCTGACATTGGATCTAGTCTCACTAATTACCCGATTCAGACGCAGGATAATTAGTTTGAAAAAGGTTTTAGAGTACCTACGTAAGTCCGTGGAACTATTTCATATGTTTTGGGTTTCTGTAGTTTCCCAGTTGGAAACAATTCTTTGTAGGTAGGCGTTTGAACGAACAATACTTGGCTCTAATCCTAAGAATTGTCTCTTCGCACCTGTTTTTGCAAGGGCATCTGGATGTTCATTGTCTTATATTCTTTCAGGCACAGGAATCCACATAAAAGTAACTCTGTTTCCTTCCGCTAGCTTTATTAAACTTCTGTTATAGCTATAGATACGCTTTGATTTAAAAATTGCGGAAGCCAGAACTTTTAAGGCAGCTTGGCTATCTGAAATTATGTTGGCATCTTTTTACCCTCTTTTACTACATTGTAATGCCGATACTTCGATCACATAGATTTCAGTTGAAACTGCAAGTACTGCTCTAAAGTTGAACCTTGCCTCAAATATGCCTGCACCGATTTTCGCCCCGATTTTCGAGCCATCAGTATACCATACTGAAGCATCTGGAGCATCTGAAGCATCTGGTAATGCTCTTATTAAACCTTCGACTTCTTCCGTTTTAGATATTAGTACAGTGTAGTTCTCGCGGCAATCAACTGCTTTTGGCATATAGTTGCAATTGTTTCGATTCCTAGTTTAATTTTCTGTAGGATCATACTGTGTCCTGGTCTTTTGTGTGTTGACGTTATTTGTTAGATGTAGCCTTCTTGCTGTTGTTCCTGCCATCTTCAATGGATATAGATGAATCAGTGGGAGTTCCAGAATTTTTTCTAGGGCTAGTAATGCTTGAGTAGTCCCAAAGCATACTATTCTTTGTATTTTAGTAAGCTTGGTGTATATGCTTTCGTCTGTTCTATTTTTGGCCACCATACAAATGTCGCTTTACATGTCTTATTATAGACTTGTAGAGCTAGACAGTCTATAGGTGTTTTGTTTCCCTTACCATTTCGATAGCCTACTTCGTCCAATGAAGGTGGTTGTTAATTTACTTTTCTTCGGTAGATAAAAAGGATGTTGTTTATATTGTGTGGATTAATACTTAGAGGATATCAAATTTACTACTTACTTAATTTAGATCATATAAAATGAACAACGTAAATAAAAAACTCAAATATTAAACTTTTTATAAAGAAGCTAAAGAAGCCGCTTTACTTCGATAGAAGGAAATCGTAAAATAAAATAACAAGCATTTTATAGTATTTTCAGCATGCACACCTTCATGAGGGAAAATATCATCGAGATGGATTACATATTACACATTTTACATCATCAAAAGTTAGTAATAAAATAAAATTGTTAAATTTATAATTTAATTAAAAGTTTCTATACCTGAGCGTGCCCTAAAAAACCACTTGATACTTGCGTTGTGTCGGCCCGACATATTATACAGTATGATATAACATATATTTTAAATATAAAAATAAAATATATAAAAAAAAAAAATCATTAAATATAGCTACTTACGAAATTTCGGAAGCATATAATACATATAGTTTATGGATATTAATTCAGGACCCCTATATATTTCAACATAAATGAACACGCAAACGTTTTTTTTAAGTGTTTTGAATTTATTTTTTGAATTAAATTTTATATTGAGTTAATATTTATATTAATTACTTAACAATCATATATTGATAATGAATGAAGTATTGAAAGGATAATAACTGTGTTTTTGACTATATCTACCGTTTTTAACTATACATATCTGTAGAAAAAATATTAATTATTTAATTGAATTATATTCAATGAATGATGTACAAAATTTTTATTATATTTTTAACTATAAATAGTAACTTGATTTTTTAAATGAGTGTTTATTTTACTTTTGGTGATTTCTCTCAAAATGACTATGCTAAATTAATTGGGAAATGTAGGAATATCTATGTGGAAATAATAACTAAATGGAAATTAAATGTAAACATTTTTTATGTATATGAAGCATGTGACAATCAGTACATTTTGAGAAATATTTTTTGGAAAGTTTATATTGCATAGCTTGTGTATATCATTAAAAAAAATATATTATCCTGTGTAAAAACAATGAGTTAATCGGTTAAAATCAAATTTAAACAAAATATTCAAATAAAATTTCAAATCGCATGAAAAACAAATCAATTTGTAAATGGATTAGTTATTTCATAAAAACTAAAATAATTGAAGTAACAATAGGTCTACATTTTTTAATTATAGATTTCGAAACTTCTATTGAAATCTGATTTTTTTTTGTTCTATAACTAATTGTGATAAAAATATATATTTTTATTATTCACCATTATATTACGATATTTTGTATTTCTTTAATAACTTGCAATTTTGTTTTTTTGTTTGTTATTCTGAATGTCCGGTGCATTTCGATTAACATACGCATAACTTGTACTTATATATTATATATATATTTCTGTTGATAAAATTATCTTTATTACAAAAATATTTATTAAAATAAAAAATAAAAAAAACATAATAAAATTTGATTGTAAAAAAAGCTAATAATCACGTATATATATATCTACATATACCTATGTTTATTATTAAAATAAATCCTTTGTGTAGATGACACCTATAATGTATTATATATAATATATATATTATATATGATGTAATAAAATTAATACTGGTAGTAATAATATACATTGGAGAAGTCAATAGTTTAAGCATAATTTAAAATTTAAATAAAGACAAATGTTACAATGTAAAAACTACCCTATAAATTTATTATAAATTATTATTATAAATATTATTATTCATAAATTAAAAATAAATCAGTTTTATTATGTACAATAAGCATTTAGAAAGGACATGCAAATTTCTATTTGGATATGAGAATTTTACAAAATATATTACAAAGGAAAAAATTATATCATTTGAAGCAAATTATTAAATTAAAAGTTTTTGATTGTATATGTACTTGAGATCAGTAATACTTATACTTAAAATTAAAAGTCAAATACAAGATGCTGTGATGGAAACTGGTAGTTTATAAAAACCAAATTTTTACAAAGTTTTATAATGCCTTATATAAATATGACCAGTTGATTTAAAATGCATTTTACTTAAGGGATTTTTACAAAATTTTATTATTTAATATTGATATCTTAGAACAACATGTAAAAGCGTTTTTTTTACAAAATAAAGTTTTTGAATTTCAAATCCTTACATAATTTAAGCGATTTTGAAGAACGAAAAACTCTTATTTTTAAGCTCTTATTTAAACTTTAAAATAAATTTTACTCGAATTCATCAATTTCAAACATAAGCGGTTATAACTTGTTGTCATAGAAGTAGCTTCACTAGCTCTGTCATAAATTACTGAAATAAATTCTAATCTTTTCTTTCCTAACATTAGAGTTTTTATTTTTCCTTATTATTTGCGAAGAAGACTAACATTAAATTAAATATATTTTTTATGCAAAGAAGCTTCAGCGTGGTAGACAGGGGTTAAAAAAAGAGAACAAATCAATTTGTATGTATGTATATATGTATTGGAGCGTTCGGTCTAATTTACAGACATATCAGGGAAATTATATATATAATATATAATTTTAATATCATTCATGTGGTAAATTACTACTGTCATAAGGAATTATGCCGTGTTTCATTTTCAACGTAAAATAAAAAAAAAAAAATTATTTTATTATTTAACTTTATAATCTATCTTTCTATTAAACTAATAATTATTATATAATATTAAGTAATTTCATTATATACTAAATATAAAACATAAATTCATTAACTTATCTCCGAAGTTAAATAGTTATGATCGGACTAGTGTAGTGGGGATTTGTCTTTAGACTATCGATAAATCTAATTTTTAGATTTGTAGGATGGAATATTTTCAGCCTACGCACATGTTGGCTGTATACTTTAGTTTCGATGTGAGACTATTTGAATGTATCTCCAATCTAGCAAAGTATTTTGAAGTTCTTGCTGTTATTGCTTCTTTAACCGATTCTAATTTTAGATCCTTCTTATTTCTTCATTTCTGATGAACCATGATGCATTTGATATCGATCGCAGTACCTTCGATTGAAACCTTTTCAGTATTTCAATGTTGGAGTTACTTGTGGTACCCTACAGTTCTATACTATAATACCAAAAAGGTTTTAAGATGGCCTTGTATAACAGAATTTTGCACTCCATTGACATGTGCGTCCTATAAACAGTCCTATTGACAGTTGCTTGTTTTTGTTGATAATATGCGCTCTCTAATATAGAGGCCTATCCAAATGCATATCAATGTACTTTGCTGAATTTGCATATATTAATACAAATATTTAATATAATTTTTTTTTTTTTAATATTCAATTTGAATAATATTTATCTGTTTGTTTGTTCGTTATACATTTCCACAGAAAATAACGGTATTTTGCAAAAACCTTTTATTCATTTACTTCTGTGTCCACAATTAAAGAAAAAACTGCATACAAAGTGCTGTATTAAAATTAAGACAATATAGACAAATTATTTTTAATTCAAATTATTTTGTAGCTGAGCGTGTTAATTAACTTACCTAAAGTACGATATAACTAGTAGTTGGCATCGAAAGGGTTCAATTTTGGAGAATTATTTATAAAGAAAAAATTGTTGTCACGATACTTCACAATGCTATCGAATTTTTGTGTTGGACTCCGATAATACTAACATACACTATAGTAATTATACAATCCAAAGCACTCCAAAAACTAAATATCCGACCTCAATAAATAAATTCAGCTATTTTGTTTAACATATTATACTTCCAGTTTCCAAAAAATTTCATTATTTGGTATACTCGAGTATAAGAAAAACTATATAATATCTCAAAATATACAAACATAGTTAACAACTTCTAAGTATATTACAACAAAATTGTAATTATTATATGATAATTTTAAACTAAGCTTAGATTAATTAATCTATTTATTTATTTATTTGAACAATAAAATATCTTAAGCGATTTCTTTCATTTTTATGCTATGTACGTACGTATATATATTAGAATTTATATAATTATTTAAACACATTTCATTTTAAATTTAGTTAAATAATATTGGAACAGAAGTAGCTATATACAAGTTAATATTAAAATTAACAAATCGAGTATTTAGCATTGAAATGAATATGAATATTTATATATATGTATCTAGCTGCCATACAACTCCTAGTACACATCAGAGATATTTCAAAAACGTATAGTACTTTAGATTATATATTTCTTTACAATTTCCAAAACTATATATAGAGTATAGGATAAACAACCTAAGTGTATTACACATCAGAGTTGTATAATACTACACATTTTGTATTACATAGGCTTAATTCCACGTAGAGTGCTAACGCTATGGTTATAACATACATTTCATACTTGCCAACAAACTAATTTTGTAGAGGGAATTTTTGTAGACAAAACGTAAGTTAACCATGGCGCTAACATTTTTCGTGGAATATAGGCCATACAATCACACTCAATTGATTTTATTTTTTAATATCATACTATTCAAATCGTCCGCCATCAACCTTCGTACGACTGATAAAATATAAAAGCATCTATATAAAATTTAATATATAAAGTCAAGTTTATGAATTTTTCTAGATTTTTTGTATTGTGTGTTAAGAATACAATATTGAGGATCTCAAATTAAGTTTAAATTAAAACAGTTAATTGGAATAATAATGAACAAAACGGTAATTTATTAAAAAAAAAATAGTAATTCATCAAAGTTCGTACGATTTAATTTAGAGTCATCAAAATTCATACGTTCATATGTTTGACGTCATTTGGAATTTTCTGATTATTAGTCAAATAATATAAGCCATACATAACAAGCCAATTGGCAGTGTTATGTATTCAAAATAATCAAATTGCTCTTTGGATAACAGAATAATATTTTTCTGTATATTTCGATACGTTTTAATTAAAAATAAATTTTTCTTTTAAAATTAACCTCTATATTTGGTATTGGTATTAATAAATCTTGACATCATAAATATTTCGTATTGAAGATTTTCGTTCTACGTTCTATTCGAAATCGTTCTCTAAAATTACTGCATTAACTCTCCACTAAGCCATTTGTTAATTTCATCATAGTAGAATAGTTTTTTAAATGTTTTTCAGGCTTTTCAATAGTGCATCCATGATTTTCAAATATTGCTTTGCTCTTTCATATATGATAATATAAAGAATGACCCAAAAATTGTTTGCCTTTTCAGTTCTTGTACAGTTCAATTCTTCGTTCGTTTTTTTTCTTTTGTATTTTCAATAATTTTTAATGGCGTGTTTGTTATTTTTTTTTATTAAATTTTTCGGTTAATGGGAATTAGGGTGGGATAAAAATAACAAACCAGTAACTTAAAAATGTATTTATTAAACTAAAATCCAATTAGCTTCTATGTCATATGATTTAGTAAATCCGATTTATTCTAACTATACATACATATCTAATAATTTCCACTTCTAGTTAAATTGTTTTAGGATTCACATTTGAAACAAATTGCATTTATAGTTAGTTACCTTTTTTAACACTGCATAAAAATATTGCAATTGAGTTTTTTTTATACTTTTATTACATAAAGTAATGTTAAATAACACAATAAATTAGAACGGTAATGTAAATGTGTGCAATATTATGTTCATATGAATGTGTATAGATTTATATATAATACATATGCAGTATATATATATATTTATAGTAATGAAGGATTCATATTTTGCAGTTTTATTGTTTTATTAATTTTAGTATCGCTTACGCTTTTTATAACTGTAGTGCCATAATAATATTAAAAATTTAATGTGCATTTTTCTAGATTTCCTTCAAAAAGGAAAAAAATGAATATATAAAAAAAAATAAAAAAGTTAAATTAACCACATTCAAAATTCAAAATTTTGCTTTAAATAAAAATTTATAAAACTTAATAATATCATGATGTTAAAATATATTCAAAAACATACATTTACATGTATACAAAAAGCATAACATATATTATTATAAAAGGATGATTTACACATTTTGCCAGTGTTAAATTAAATCATTTTAACTAAAAAAAAATTTTTTTTTTCATTTCGACCGTTTTTCAATATAAAATTAATTTTTCAATTTTCAGATTATGTGTAAACATTTTTTTTTAAAACAATGTAGGTATATATATTAAATAGAATATTATAAACATAGTTTTGTGTAAATTAAAAATCATATTTTAAAGTATTGAAACATTCAATTCAAAAATTTTTAAATAATAAAAAAAAAATTATTTTTGATAATCGGATTTGTATATTTAGTGTTGTTGTACTAATAATAAAAGTCGAATTTCGATTAATTTGCCGCAAATGACAATTAGTTGGTAATAATTAGTCGCAAGTATACTCATCAAGTAAATATATCGGTATATTTGAAAAAAGTATATGTACGGTTAACATTTACATAGTAGAAAATACCACAATTACTTGGTTTTGGTATTTACAAGTAATTATTTTATTAAATAAAGTAAATAAATGAATAATTATATTTTGTAAAATAAAAAGAATAGTAAATGGAGTTTTTAGAATATTACAATAATGAAAATTGTTAGAGTATAATGAGTGGTAAGTGGAAAATTAAAAAATATCATAAAAACTGTAAGAATTTTTATATTATATATTTTACAAATTATTTTAAAAATACATTTATTTAAAACTCGATAATTATGTATCTGAAATATAAGTTTAAAATTATGTTTACAAGCAATATTTTTATAAAATTGTATTCGGTTCAAAAGCCGTGCAGATGAAGAATAATAAATTTAAATGTAATTTTTTAAATATATATTTTTTAATATAAATGTCCCTATATATATTTTTTTTGTTATATTTTAAAGTTAAATAGTACAATCTTATATTCACATTTAAATTCATATTTAAATAAATTATTACTACTTTTAAAATGTGCTTTTAAGCAGAACTTGCGCGAGATTACAAAAAATTGTATTTCTGTTACCTTATATTTTATTCTATTACACTAGATCGTTCGGTTTTAGCCTTTTCAGACTATGCTATATTGATTCAATCGATTTTCGTGTTTGATATGATAGTCAGTAATTATCGTTTATATTATTAGAATATTTACATCTTTGATTTGTACTTATTTAGACTAACATGACTTAATTATTTAGAATAAATTTAATTTGTAAAGGATAAAATGGCAAGTAAAATCCTCTAATTAATTATTTTTATTATAAAAACTAATTTAAACCTAACCTAAAACTTAACAATACTATTTTAGATTCTATATAGTTAAAGTTAGTATTTTAAATATAAGGTATAATAAATAATTATATATTTAAGATATATTTATACTGGAAATACTTAATAATTAAACCTTCTTGGTCTTATTATAATGCCGAGATGGAGAGTAGAGGATGTTAAACTCTCGACAAGCTGCTGTGCCATGTAGCAGAGATGAAATTATAATTTAACAAAAAATTTAACTTAAAGTCTTTTGCAAAAATTATTAGGTCAATTATTTTAGTTCTCTACAATCTTTGTCAATGTATTGTATTCATATCTAAAAATCTATAATAACAATATGATTTTGTTCATTATGTATACAGTTAATACTAATAGTTTTAAACAGTCATCTATATAATATATTATTTTATCTAATACATGTCATATTATATTAATAGAATTTTTAAATATTTAGTTCCTATTTTTTTTGTTTAATTAATGGTTTTATATTATATTAAAAGTATACGAATAAATTTAGTAGATTGTATAACTAAATATCAAGAAGACTACTTCAGCTCCATTTTATATTAGCATTGGTCATGGATTAATATTATAATTTAAACACACTAGTTCCAGGGACAGCTATATTTGTGTATTAAATATTCGGAAGTTTCGGAAGCAATTAATATAGTTCTTTAAATTTAACCTACCTCTATCAGTAATTGTGAAGTATAGGTTACATATGGAAATAACGATATTAACAATTATTATATATATTATTATTTTGTGAATATAAATTCAATTTAAAAAAATAAAATAAAATTACATATGCTCTAAGATACATAGTCTTAAAAACAAGGTACTGTACAACTTCAAATTTAATTAAAGTTTGTTTATTAAAAATGGTAATCTATTTTATCAAAATTTGGTGACAATTTGGATTAAGTTGAATTAATTCGAAATAATGTAATACAATTTAAGCGACGGTAACTGGCTAGTTTAAATTACTAACTTAATTATGTTGTGTATTTCTAAGATCTTTTTTTTTATTTAATTAACTTAAAATAGTAAGGCTGTCAAATAGAAATTTTGATTTTAAAAATTTGATTTATTCAGCAAATCATGTTTATCCGACGGTATTTGGGTTACTCTTTGTTACAATATTTAATTAAATTTTTATTTAAAATTATTTTATATATAATTAAATTAAATTATTATATAGGTATTATTATTAAATATTTTTTTTAAATGTTTTTATTTTAACATTCGTTTGGACTCATTTACAAAATTTTTCCTTTACTTAATGTTCGAATTTAATCTGTCAATCAAAGTAAAATCAATCGAAGTTATAAGTCTGAATTCAGATCTTATAAACAGGCTTCTTCGCTGGTCCCCATAAACTTACCAAATTCCCTAAAATATTCTTCCACTTATTTGTGCGAACACTAAAATTTTATATTTCAAAAACAAATCTTTCATTACACGCATTACAGCAAAATTATCAAAAAATCTTCACAATCAATAAAGTTTTAATTAATTTTAATAACATATTTTGCACAATTTACTATCAAATTTCGTTGTAAGTAAAAATTTTCATCTAATTATTTTAATTTGTATGTTATTGCAAAAGATTTTAAGATCCACACTTCAAAGCTATAAGAAACTCCCTTAATGTTATTTGGACTAACTCACTAATTATACCACCTTGTTTTTTCCATTAATAACCACAAATATTGCCTCTGCTTAATTTTTTTTCATTTTTACGTGTTTGTTTCTTCCATTTTCGAGTATTGTCCACTACTCTTACGCCGTCCCTCCCTTTCCTGGATATATCTAACATATTTTCATCCACCCTTGTCATTAGCTGAGCTGCCAATTGTTGCAATTTTTCATGGGTTCGCTATTATCTTCTGTTGTGAAATGTGATGGCTCACCCTATGGCAATTGGCTTCCTTTCTTCTTTGTTAAATTAGCTCTATTAATATCGATACTGAAATATTACTGCTTCTCTGGAGTAAAATCGACATATTAGGCTCCATTCTAATATAATAATGATACCGATAATTAAAATAATAGTAACAGTAATAAGAATAATAATGATAGTTATAATATAATAATAATAAAAATAACAACGATAATGATACCAATAATTATAATGATAATAATAATAATAAAAATAATAATAACAATAATAACTATAATAATAATAATAACGGTAATGATAATAATAATAAAAATAATAATAGCAATAGTAGTAATAATAATGATAATAATAATAACGGTAATGATACTAATAATTATAATGATAATAATAATAAAAATAATAATAGCAATAGTAATAATAATAATAATAATAATAATAACGGTAATGATACCAATAATTATAATTATAATAATAATATAAATAATAATAGCAATAGTAATAATAATAATAATAACGATAATGATATCGATAAATATAATAATAATAATAACAATAATAATAATAATATTAATAATAATATTAATGATAATAATAATAATAATAATAACAATAATAATAATAATGATAATAGTTATTATAATAATATAGTTATTTAATATAATTATTACATAGGTACTAATTCCTATTATTATTATTTTTATTATTATTGTTATCTTTATAACTATTACTTTTTTATTCATTTTTATTATTACTTGTTATTATTATTAATATTATTAGATATTGTCATAATTATTGCTGTATATTGAAAAAATAATAAATATTTATATTTAAATACATTATTATATATAAAAAAAAAAACAATTTTATCTCTATGCCAGTCGACAAATCTTACAGAAAATATATATATATATATATATATATATATATATATAATATATATACATATGAGATTCATATTAGAAAATAGCGAAAATTGAATGGTGTATGAGACTTGTTCGTAATGCTTCCTTTACTACCCAGCAAACATGCTCGTACAGCAATGGGTTCTTTATAAGATTCCATACTTTATAAATCATTCTTTCTCTTTCATTCTTTAAAAATAAATTTACTCTATTCATCTTTTTCTTTCTAATTAAGAAGAATCTATAGAATAGGATGTATGCATTTAAGTTAAGGCAATATTATGGTTGTATAAATTTTTAACTGTGTAACTATAATTAGACACGCCTTCATTGAAATTTAAAGGCTTTCATGTTGTTTTTTGTGCTTGAAAATTAATACACATTCGTATATTATGTATCATAAATTTCATATCTCATATACAGAGCTTTGGAATTATAATAATTTTTTTTTGGTATAAAATGAAACAAAAACTCTATTTTGGAAAATATACTTAGTCGTACGTAATACAGTTTCATCTAACTTTAAGAATTTTCCTAAAAGGAAAAAAAAAAGTAAAAATGAGTTTAATAAGAGAATTTTTGAGAGATGTCGCGCTCCAATATAGAATTTTCTATCACTCTTTCTCTCTGTCTTATGTGTTTTGATATTTGGTTTTTCCTTTTATTTATATTTTTCTAGATTGTTTTCACACCCTTTATATTGCGAAAATGTGTGGTTTTGCAGTAGGTTAAGTTTCTAATATTAATTTTGCAAAAACTAAATAAAATAAAGAACAAATGAAATAAAAGCAAAAATGAGAAAAATGAGTGTATCCAGATGAAAGTATTCAAAATTAAAGTGGTTGCAGCAGCTGTACACGTTATTAGTATTTTTTTTCTTTGGGTGATATTAAAATGAAAGAAAAGTTACAAAGTCTGAAAATTAAATTAACAAAATTTTAATTTTCTTCATTTGTATATGATTTGTATGTTTTCATTATTATGAAAAATTTTTGATAATAAATACAAGGTGTATCTTTTCGACAGTCAATAATATTTTTACATGATATTGCATTTTTTAATTTCATTGAATATTCAATATTATACAGGTACAATATAGCATTAATTAATATTACATATCTCAAATTTTATAAACGTACATATTATATCTATTTTAAAAAATTTAAATATAAAAATATAATTAAAACAATAAAATTAATATACCAATATTTTTTAATATAAATAATATTTTATGTTGTATTGTTATTGTACAGAAAAAATTCTCATTCATTTTTTTAATAAGTCGATAAGGAATTTTTATTCCTCTTATAATATTTTTTATGAAAATCATTTTTCATACCTAAAATGCATAAAACAGAACACTGTTTAATAAAATAAAAAAAAATGTATTTTAAGAAAGCTGTCAAAAGTTAGTTAGCAATAGTAATCTATAACCCGCAGTGTTAAATAATTTGTTGAAAAAAGCATTTTCTTTTATACTTAAATTAAAATACTTGTAATGAAAAACATATGAATTGAATTTAATTTAAAAAGTTCTAAAAATTTCCCTTTTAATAAAGCTTTTTTGATGCCTAGTATCTAGGGTATTCGTATCACTGAACTTTAAAACTAAATATATACATATATAAAATATACATATATTATACATATAAATACACAATAATGTATCTTAAAAGTTTGAAATCTATTCATTAAACCAAAAAGTGTTTCTTAATAAAAATTTTTCATTTTCTTTTGATACTAACACTCTGACAAATTACATCATAAAAAATTTTCATTAATTCTGTTAATATTTCGTGTATAGAAGATTTTCTGAAAGGTGTATAGATCCAACTTGATATCGGCGTACACATTAGATATTCATGTATTAGTTTAAACAGCAAAAAAAAAAAAAGTAAATCATCTCCATTCCAAAGATACAAAATTTTTATATAAAATACAAAGAAAATAAATATTTTGCTTGAACAATTTTATGTTTTTTTATTTTTCTTTATTAATACATATGCAATTTCAATATTATCTGTATATATACATTTTAATGAAAATGTAGCTGAGTTGAAAGCATTTTCATATATGTATATTCATAAAAATACAAAATTTTGTTCGTAGTATTTTTCAGAAAATAAAAACTATATTGAAAATACTTATGCGACATGACGAACAAATATCAAAGCGTCGACAAACGTTGATACGAAAACATCATTTTATTCCAAAAGTAAAAAGAAGAAGAAAAAAGGAAATTTTCTACAAGTATTATTAATAATTTTTTTTTTTAGAAAATTATTTCAAACGTTTTCTAACTAAAAAAAGTTTATCGATTTATATTAAAATTAAAAATAACAACCAAAAAAAAATTAAATTAAAATTAAAATATTGACCAAAAATTTTACACTAAAATTATAATTTGACGTATAGATTTACTAATATTTTAATAAAATAATTTATAATTTTAAAATATGTGCTTGTAATTTTTTTTATTTAACTTATATATATATATATATATATATATATATATATATATACATGCATATATAATATGCATATATTTATATATATACAATGTATATGTATAAATATATATATATAAATTTATATATAATTTTATTTTTTAAGTGTGAATTTTTATGTAACAAAATGAACTTCATATCATTAAAAAATAATAGAAATAATAATAATAATAATAATGATTACATTAACAAAAACACCTTAAGGTAACTAATTATATCTCTTTTATATAGTGAGTTTTTTTTAAATTGGTTTGAAATATTTAATACTTAGTATATTAGTATATGTTGTATACATATTCATTTCATTAAATTTATTTATAATTTATTAAATAAAAAATCTTTCTATATTTAGGTATAATTTTATTATATATATATAAAAGTATATTATATTATATTGAATTATTATTTAAATCATAATGCATAGTTTTTTTTTTGTTAAAAGTGTCTTATTATTGATATAACTTCTTTAATAAATGTTTATGATAATTTATTCAATATATATAATATATTATTACTGTTTGTTTTTAATCTAAATATATAAGATATGTATGTATACAAATATTTTAATTTAATACTTTTTTGTATTTTTTTTCTTCTAGACATACCTAGTTCTAAAATATTGAAAACATGAATATCAGAGGCAAAATTAACATTTAATATATTCATTTATATGGGATGATCGTAAGGTAATTAGGATGTGTCTAATTAAATTAAATTTGATAATATTATAATTCATACACCTAGTTATTAATAAAAATCAAAACAGTTATTAAATGTTATAGATTTTTGACATAATTTATGTATATGTATATTATAATAATATTTTCATTTTAATCAGAATGCATATAGAAATTTAATTTTTAAGTTCAATGCAATGCATTAATTATTATATATTCGCATAAACCTTATCCCATTATTATCATTTTAAATTTATTTAAAAAAAAAACAACATATTTTTGTACAAGTATATATATACATATATATATATTATTATATATATATAATGTATATGTATTTGTATATATATTTATATATACAATTAATATTAAGTTTTTTTTTTAGATAATAATAAATTTATAATTTACTATATATATAATAATTATTATATATTACATATGTATTATATAGTAATCAAATTATTTTAAATTATGTTCATTATATTATTTCATAAACAATAATTCACTGTGCTATAAATATATTATATAGATGTACTCTTAGATGTTGCAAAAAAAGCAAAAAAAAAAACATGTACTATTTTTACTTAAATTTTAACCATAACCCTATTCAATATAAAATACATTAGAAAAACCGTAATGTAACTACCAGATGTAACATAAAAATGTCTGTATTTTTTTTTTTTTTTTGTCTACCATTATTCTTTTTCTACTCTAATCTCTATGAGAAAAACAAAACAAAAAACGAAAAAAAAATGATGTACAGCTCGTTTTTGATATATTTTTAGCTTCCCTATTTTGATAGACACATTTTATATATATATATATATATATATACATATACATGGTATCTATATGCCTGTATTTTACTATTTATTGCAATAAACATTTTCCAACTTTCAAATTCAGTATTTTCACAATATTATTCAGTTGCTTCTGTTGCTGCTACAAGAATATAGTATATTGATATATATAGAGAGAAAAATTCATATAATAATATGTACCTATAAATCATGAATGAACACATATACATATGTACATTGAAAAGAATATAAATAACAAAGAAAAAATGACAAAATAAACTTTATTTTGTTTTTATTTATTATTTACAATTTATTACTGCCAAGGTAAAACAGAAAAAACAACGAGACTGTATAGTAAGAAATGTCAACCACTAATCTAAATCGGTATAATAATCAAAAAAAAATTTAATATTCGATTTCATCTATAACATAGAGATTTTAAATTTTAAATAATTAAATATTCATTTTCTGAAAAAACGTTTGTTAATTATTAAAAAAATTGCATATTAACAAAACCAAAAAAAAAAATATTTGTTTAGATAATTTATTTTATTTAATATCGATAATTTATCATGAATAAAAGACATGGTTGTAAAGATACTTTTAGAGGTACATGTTTCATATATTATACATTTTTAATGAAATGATAATGAAATATAGATAATGAACTTTTATAAGGAATGTAATAATCGAACATAAGTTTTTAATATGTGTACTATCATTTCTGAACTGTTGAAACGTGTCTATATGTCTAAATATGTCTGAATGAAAATTGAAATTGAATTTTAATTTTTATTATTATTAATTATAATAATTCATATTCCCACAAAACTACTTTAAATGAATTCCAAATAAACTATACGGCGATTTAATATACTTATAAATTTATTTACTGATAATACTTGAAATTTTGGTAATTATTTTTTTCTAAAATTATTATTATAAGTTTTCGTCCAAACTATTATTACAATTTTTAGATTTTGTACACCTAATTTGATATTCTTGACAATGTTTTAAATAATGTGATTAGAATGAATTTATATATACTATTTGAGTACAACATAACAAAATATATATATATTTTGGTTAATTTTTAAAACTTATACTTAATATGTATATGGTATACCATTTCATAAATAAATTTTGAATATTATTTTTTTATGAATTGTTTTTTTTTTTTTGTTTTTTGTATAGATAATCGATTTAAATACATTTATTATATATAAACTTATATAAAGTATTTTTTTTTTTTTTTGTTAATATTATCTTTAATATTTATACTCATATTTATGATATTTAAAATAAATTTTTTGTTATTTAATTTATATGTAGTTTTTTTTCTTCTTTTCTTGGTTTTTTTTTATTTATTCTTTTTTGAGTTTTCTTTAGCTTATTATTAAAAATTTTACAATATTCAATTACAAAGTAAGTATAAAGTTAATTTGAACATGCGCAATACTTACTACAGTTACCAACAAACTTTAATAATGAAAATGTATAGAAAATTATAAAAACTTTAATAAAATGCTATACCTATATATACATATACAGTTTGATATTTCTAATGTTTGATTAGAAGAAGAAGAAAAAAAATAAACAGATAATCTAATTTTTTAAATTCGTCCTCATGATTTAAATTATTTTCGACTGCTCTGTAAATTCATTATTTGAATATATATATAATAAGTACAATCATTTTTTTAAACACTACTTACAGACCGTTTGTAAATTTAATTAAGCCTAAAATTATGATTATTAAACTATAAAATTTATTTACTATGTACTTTGTTAGGAATCTTTAAATATATAACTATATATACATATTAATATAAATAAAATTCAATATGAAATAAAAAAAATAAAAATTCAATAAAAAATAATATTTATTTGATTTTACCATAATATTAGTATAATAAAAACCTAGAAGAATATAATTAATTTTTTGTTTTCATAAGTTAAACCGGAATAATATTTGTATATACAAACATGTATGTACAATTATTATTGTATAAACATCTATTGTATAATATATAAATATATTTAGCATGTAATTATCAAATTTCGCAACAAGAAAATTCTAATATTTTTTTTTTGTTTAACAAATTGAATATTCACAATTCAGCATCTTATAGATAATACGTTAGATTATAGATATAATATAATATATATAGAGTTTTTTTACATAAAATATAAACATTTATTTGTGTTTGCCATTGCAAAAAAAAACAAATCAGAACTATAACTAGAAATTTTTTTAAAATTTTCTCAGTGTATACAAAAATGAATAAAAATATGTTGCCTTAATATAAATTTAAGATGTATAATATTAAAAAATAATTGAACTAAAAAAGAAAATTCCCGCTTCAACACATGTTGCCAAAAAGCGTTCAGGGTATTTAGATACATATATGAAACGCATGTAAACATGTAAAAAATTATTTACTTTTGCTCATAACATATTGTACATATATATAAACCCATATATTTCTTATGTATAAGCATATTTTCATTAAATGCGTGTATATATATATATATATATATATATATACATATATTGTATATAATACATTGGTAAGTTTTTCTTAAGGGATATTGTTCACAACAAAAAAATATTATATTTTCCTTTTTTTCCCATCTTTATCTTTTTTCATTGTAGGACTAAAAATGTTTCATGTCCATTCAAGAAACAATATTTATAAAATTTAATATTAAAAACAATGAAAAAGAAAAATTTAAGCAAATAACTAAGCGATCAATAAAAGCGACACCACAATTCTATAAAAAAAAAATGTTTTCAAACTTACTTGTTTTTTAAAAATTATAATAAGAGATATTTCAACGATTTGTTAGTCGCATGCAGAATTTTAAACCTAGTACATAGAAAACAGAAAAATTAAAATAAAAACAAAAACAAAAACAGTAAAAAAGAAAAAATAACAAAATAAAATGGCACTGAATATAAACGGCATAAAGAAAAACAAATTAAAATACACATTTATTTTTTGCACAAAACTTATAATGATAATAAGTATATAATTAATGTATAATGAGTTGTTATACAATGTGTACACATATTTATTTATATAAATTTTATTATTATATTTTGTATATACGGCGTACATTTAAATTAGATATATATATACATAAAAAATTGCAATTTATTATGTTTAAAAAATTTTGTTTTAATTTTTATTTATAAAATAATTATAATTAAAATTTATAAATACTAAAATTATATTAATTTATTATAAAAATTTAAATATATAATATTATTAATATGATATAACCGTTTTACTTTTTTTTCTTTCTTTTTAAAGGGGAGCAATTAGAATTAGATTAGCTTTTATCTCATGATGTGTATCAGATAAAACTACTGTTAAATTTTTTAATACATGCTGGGTACTGATTTACATTGGAACAACACAAAAATCTTATCACTGTAATAAAAATTTTCATTAAATTTAAAAAAAAAAAAATTAATATTAATCAATTTTTTTTATTTATATTTTTTGCTGACCTTGTACTACTTCGTATACGTATACTGAATGTATCCTGAGTGTATCCTATCCGGTATACCTTCAGTATACGTAACACGAGGAAGCACATACAACGTGGGATATTAAATTTTTTTTTATTCACATATATAAAAAAAAAAAATGTTTTTATATAATATATTTGAGTTGACAATTACATATTATTATATACATATATATAATTTAGATCAAATAAATCATTAAATAAATTTAAAATTAAAGTAAATATAATATGTTTTATTTTTGTTTTTATTTTGTGTGCTTGTTTATATATATTATATACATAAGTTATTAATTATGTATAATATGTATTTATAACACCTTCTATTTGTTTAAATTATTATTTTCCTAAATAAATATTAATATACCAAAAATAAAATACATAAGCAAAACTTAAGTCATTCCTTAGCACACAATTTAATTTTTCTTTGTTTTATTTTTATTTTTTTTATTATTATTTTTTTTTTTTTAATCAAGAGAAAACATCATCACGTTATACTTCACCCCATATTTTCTAATATATACCTTCCACTTGTGAGCATTTTATTCGAACAGAGTATTACAGTTTTATATTCAAAAGACATTTTCTTAAAAATATATATATATACGTTATCTTATTATATACAGTTAATTTATTGAAAATAAGTTTTTTAACTTTTTATATTTTTAAAAATTTTAAATCACATCATACAAAATTTATTATTTTATTATTTAGTAGGTATTATGTAGTATATATAGTAATTTATTTAAAAATGTCAACAAATCAAAGATAATTCTATAAATATTTAAAGATTAAATTATTTATTGTAAAATATGTAAGTTTATATATATATATTAACTCTTATATATATAGGAATATACAGCTTATGATAAGCAAGCTATTAATATAGTAAGTGATTGTTTTTATATAAGATAATAACTTTTAAATATACTTACTAATAGAAACAAAAGGTAATTAAAATTAGAAAAGCCTTCAGAATCGGTTCAATTAAATAATAATAATATAAGTTGTCAGAAGGTAAGAATTTTGAAACGGTTTTTATACATGCACATGTGATATATTTGCCAAATATTTAGCAAATTAAAACAGCGTAACAGCGTAGTAGGTTAACCTTAGTGTAGTAGTTTAAGGGCTTGTATTTAATTGCAATACCGACCCAACAGTTTATTTACCAAATTATTTTGGATTTATTTATACCTAGACCTACCGTTAGGATATAATCTTCGTAGTATTGGTGCTCTAAATGTGCCAATTCACTGTGCTTTGTATGACTAAAATGAGCCAACAACTAAATGTATCAAAGAGTATAAAGCTTTGTCAGATATATCTCGATTTCTGTGTGTCAAAATATTCAACAAAAAATTACCTCTTTTAATTAATTCATTTTTAGTTTTTTTTTTAATATAATTGTCTTCTATTTTTTTGTTCTATTAAATGAAAGTAGTTTGTAACGTATTTTGTAGGTGAATAGGTAAATTTAATAAATAAAGAGTATGAGCAGAAATTAAATAAAACCAATTAAAATATGGAAAAATCAAATCATAAATAAATTTACAAAGCTCAATTCATTTGCTATCAAAACATATGACGACGTGAATCATAAAATATATAGACAGAACAAATTATGGATCCAACACGTGCAAGTATCAATAACATAATATCATTTGATTTTGAATAGATTGCATGAGGCAATAAGAGCATGCGCAGTTTTTTTGTACGTCGTCTGATATGAGATGATTAAAATTAATTATAATATTTAACAGGTCTGCAAAATGATAAAGAAAAATGTGACAACGGAATTTAAAAAAAAAAAATTATTTTCAAAAACTGTAAGCTATTAGAAGAAAATCTTTGCCGTTATCTTGGGCCCACATTTCGAAAGAGAAGAGGACCTGCAAATTTGTTTACATATTTTCATGCAGCTAAAGTGTTATTTAAATAAAAAAACAAATTTTGTTAATTTTTTGACCTGTGATTTTATAATTGTGTACAACTCCCAGACTTTGGTTACGAGGTTATGGTTACTTATGGAATATTAAATAACATAATTAAAAAATGTATGCAGATTGAAAAGGAAGTAATAAAAATTTGGTCTTCTTATAAATTAGAATTCTTTAAAACTAATTATGTACTGTTGGGCAAATAAACAGTTTGTAGAAAACAGCATTAGGTACTATTGACTCAAATAATGTTGAGGTAATTCAGAAATTTATCTATTTTGGAATAAATACTCTACAAACAACATCGATGTCGAAATAAGGTAAAAACTTTACATTAATAAGCGTTGCTCGTACAATTTGTTTGTAGAAGAGATGCTCAGTGCTTCTATATCAAAATTCTATCGTGCAATTATATAAAAAATTTAATCCATCTGTTGCAATAATATATATGTATATGATTGTGAATTGTGCTCATTATGCAATAAATTAGTGAGAATAGTATCTTCGAAAGAAACATTAATAGTATTTCGAAGCCTTTTGTCTCATGAAAGGATTTGGAGAATAATTATGGTGATTTGAAAGCATAACGTTGAAATATATCCGCCCATAGTGTGGATTTAAACAAAAAAAATCCAACTAGAACGCTTTTATCAGCTTGATCATGTATAAGGAATGGTCTGAATGAATGGAATAGAATATAGCCTGGCTAAAGTTTAAAAAATCAACGAATCTAAATTCTGGGAAATGCATTGTTGAGTGAAATCACAATTTTGTTAGAAAGAAGATGAACCATTCTTTAGGGGCATTAAAAATTTCAGATCTTCAATCGGAGATGCGTGGAATGCGCTCGTAAGCAGACTCAATGGAAAATAAAATATTGCTACAGGCTCAAGATCGTTAAGCTCTATAAGCCCAACTGATATGTTACTAATAGGAAACAGATATAAAAATATGTCGTAGTAAATTAAAAAAAAAATATTTGTCACGATTTTAAACATACTCAAATTTTAAACTATTTTTGGTTTTAATAAATTATGTAAGAAAAATGTAGTATTTTTATTGCAAATTATATTATTATTATTATTTTTTATTGAATATAATTGAAACAATAACTATTTATAAACACTAGCTGTCAGGGCTATCGGCCTTTGCAAAATAATATATAATAATATTTTAACTTAGCTATAAAAATCTTTTATCTTAAAAATAAATTATGGGAAATATTAAGAGAAAATTATTATACTTCCATTTTTGGACTCATTGTATTCATCTCTTCCAAAAAAAATTTAATAATAGAAAAATTTGTCTTTACGATTTCATACTGTACGATTTTTGTGAAGATTTTTAGATACATTTTAAAGATAATAGCCTCCATAATCAATTGATTAGATATTCGATTATCGATTTTGTCATCGGGGAATTGAATAAGACTTAACTTTCACATTTCCTGATTTCAGGATAAAAAATCATTTCAAAATATAATTCTATACTAAGTATATATCCTTTCTGTTACCGTTGGTCGTTGGTCGAGCTTACATTAAGATGAAATAGAATATAATCCATACAATGGTAAGTATTTTCCGAATGCAAATAAATTCGTATGAAATTATGTGACCCTTCCATTATTCGAAATATATTTTTTGATGTTATTTTCGAATTTTTTCATATTAAAATCAAATTTTTATCAAATAATTTTAAAGAGGTTTTCCCCCCTGTACCGATACGTTTTCAAATATGTACAACCAATAAGGTGTAGGTATATGTACCTAAAAATGTATTTACTTTAAATGTAAAACAACAATGATGTTACAAACAAATAGTCAGAAAATTTAATTTGCTTTTTCCATCCTTTTTTTGTTTGTTGCTACTAATTTTTTGCATTCTCAAGAGAAAATCTAAACTTAAAGCTTTTTTGTTTTTGTTTTTTGTTTTCCTTTATTTTTCGAAAAGTAAGTTTTTCTAAATTTTTCATTAAAAATTTCCATGAAGTTTTTTATTATCAAAGTTTAATATGAACATTACAGATATATATACATATATATATATATACAACACAACAGAGGTGTTGTTCTTTTTTTTCTTTTTTCAATTTTAAACGAAATTGGTTTAAAAATTAAATGAGGAGCAAAAAAAAAAATATAAAAAAAACTTCAGAATTGGTTTTTCTTGTTAATTTCAAGTTAGTGAACTTTTTTTTTTATTTTAAATAAAAATAAAAACCAAAACAAAACAACAAAGTAACAACGCAGTAATAGTTTGTTGTACTCGTATTAAACAGACTTATATTATGTGTGTATAATATGTACAACAATACCTACCTAAATGTATCTCAATATTATAGGTACCATATTTTGATTTTTCAGATAATAATCTCATTTGACTAAATTAGGAAAGGGATATTTGCAAGGACAATAATTTGTTTGAATTTTTTTTTATTAGATTTTTTGCATAATACACCTAATTCTGTTCTTATTCGATAAGATTTACTCATCGAAAAACAGCGTAAATAGGATTTTGTATCAGTAAGAATATATAGAGGCTTAGTAACAGAACTGGAAAATAAAATATGATGAAAATACAAAAATTGTTAATATTTCTATCTTGTACAATGTATAGACTTTTTATTATTCAAATCTATTGTACTAATAATAATTAATATGTAAGTAAATTATTAATTTAAATAAACAATGATAATATATTATATAAATATATATATACATAATTATTTTAAAATATTTAAAATTAAACCATTACCGTATACCATAGGACCTTATTAGACGATGTCAACTGACGTACTTTTTTTTTTGTCTCTCACACTCTTACCAACAAACTAAATTTGTGGTAAGGATATTTGTGTTGGCACCGAGAGAGAATTTGCAGACAAATTATTTGTCGTACGGTATGCATTTCAACAAATTCATAGACAAGAGCAATAAAATTTTTTTTTTGTTATACTAAAATTAAAATCGAAATGAGAAATATTTACTAATACATAAAATTGTGTTAACTGTTGATCTGTTGACATCCAACCGTGGAATAGCAAGCTGATGTAGTATTGACCTGTGTTGGCGATGACTGCTGACGTCGTCTAATAGGTCTTTCAAGACAAATGAACAAGGATTTTCTTATTATTTAATACCATTTTAAATTCATATAAAAGTTTGAGAAACAGTTTATTTTTCAAGTCAGTAATGGCTAGCATTTGGTAAATTTTTTAATCAAAATTGTGTGGCAATGAATTAGATTTGAATGGTGATTTAATTATAAGTTTTTGCAAAACACGTGTAGTTGTTGTTTATTTGATATGGTTTACTTATTGTATTTATTTATTTGGTAGTGGTTATAATTACCCACTATACAATTTTGAGACCTTTAGCTTTATGGGTAGGCTATTTTTGATGATTTTAATTTAAATAAATATTTTGTTTATTTTTTATTTATTTATTTCCTAAAAAGAGCTGTTAGCGCATACAGAGTGTATTAAACATAAAGAGGAAACATTAATCAATAGTTCTGTAAAGCTTTGCGTTAAAAATAGAATGTTTTATGTGAAGCTAATATTTTTAAGCTAATTCATACACCGCTCTGTATAAGATACCACCGGGACTTCACGAAGGCAGTATGGTAGGGCCTATAATATATTTGCTGTTTTCGGCTGATATTCCAACAATACCAGAAGTAAAAAATGCAACTTTTGACATCTCTCTTATGATTCGACATCGGGACGCTAAGATAGCATCATTCAAATTGCGTAAGCATTGTGACATTAAAAGGAAATAGTTTGATATCAAAATTTAGAAATATGTGCTGGCTAATGGGAAAGAACACACATCAGTTATCAGTTATCATTAACAAATAAGATCTTAAGTTATAAAGTTATAATTAAACCTATTTTGACATATGGAATCCAGCTTTGGGGTTACGCAATGAAACTCAAGATCAAAATTATATAAAAATTCCAAAATAACTTGTTATGGTCACTCGTAAATGTTTGAAACAATTTAGCTCTCAAGTTAGTGACGGGCGGATATCAGAGTTGAAGACTAAAATGAAGAATTCATTGTTTATAAGACATCATAAAAAAATAACAGACCTATGATATTGTAAATTCAGGTGTGTAGAAGTAACCATTGAAGTAACTAGTTGCTTCTGCAAAACCATTGTACCTTTCATGATTTGTGAGAACTACTGTTCTTGATTGTATGATGGGATCTCTCTACCATTATAACTCGCCCAAGAAATTCCTTACCAGAGACGCCCTATGCGATTGAGAAGATGTATCAGATCACCAATTTTATTTTCCGCAATAATACCTATTATATATCTATTATATATAATAGGTATTATTGGTAATATCTATTATACCTATTATATATATATAGTTTCCGTTATATATCTGTAAATTAGACGGAACACTCCAATATTAATATAAACTAAATATGTCGGTACTCAGAGTGAAACGCCTTAAACTTGAAAAATAATTGAAAATAAATAAAGAAGAACAACTAAAGTATTGTGGACCTATAAGGCATTCACCATTACCAACCGATCTAATAACACAATAGAATATATTCGAACAAAAAATCAACATGATGGATGTAATACTTTACTAACTCAAAATAGTTGAATATTTGTCTTTTAATCTTCCGAAATGGTATCGATGTATATTGTTTTTTTAAATTTACAATTTTATCTGTTTCTGTTTTTTCCATTGCACGTGCAAAATCGAAACTGAATACTAAAATTCTCAAATATTATTCAATATTATATTTGTGCGTGGTTAGTTAATAAAGATTATAAGATTTCAAATATGATATAAATAAAACAAAAAAAGAAATAAATTGATAAAACAAATTTAATATGACAAGTTAGATTCTGATTTCGAATTTAGATTCTGGCAATGTCAAACAAACACATGACAAAAACAAATGGCCATCAATATTAATAATCTCAAACGTTTTGTTTAAACTTTGACGCTGAACTTACGCAGATATATAATGTTAACATGATTACCTTGCTTCTTAATTATACAATCAATTTTCAATGATGACAATTAAGATGTCGCTAAAAGGATTTGGAAAATGACTCTTAGGGAATAGAAAATTTTGCACCTTACTATACAAATATTCTGTTTATATGGTAATTATAAGCGTTCTAATAAAAAAAATGTAAAAATAAAAAAAATGGTGCATGGTGCATGGTGCATGGTGCATGGTGCATGGTGCATGGTGCATGGTGCATGGTGCACGGGGCACGGTGCATGGTACATGGTTTTGTATGAAAAAATTATCTTTTGTTGAAAAAGCAAAAATAGTACTATACTCCATGTTCGATTATTTAAACTTCTTTTCGAAAAATCTGTAAAGTTCGTGTCTTTGGCTTTGGGCGACAATAGCAACATGAAATATCTACTAGAAAAATTTACATCAAGAAACCCAGAATAAAGTTGGGAAAGCAAACTATTATAGACAGAGTTTTAACTGGGGGTTATTTATGCCTATAATCGAAAATAATTTTTTCATCACAAAACGTAAAAACGTGCACTAAAGGGTTAAATAATTTATAATTTTAGACGATTTGAAAAATCTTGCATCATTAAAGTTACATCGTTCGCTAGAAATAAAGTTGAAACTCTTATTTTTTACGAAAAACGAATTAATGTGTGCTTGAATTATTGCATGGTATTTATTATATAGGTATATTTCTTGAATTAAGCTTATTGTGATCATATATTGGTTGATTCAGAGAACTTTAGAAAATGATTAAAGACGTAAAATAGGTTCAGCCATCTGTAGAATGTAAAAACAAAATTTTAATTCAAATTATGTTTACGAAATATAAAAGAAAGTTTTATAAGATCTAAGCTCTAATATATAATGTAATTCGATAGTGTCAATAAATGTTAAATTTTGAAATGAATAAAAAATTAAATTAAAAAATAATTTGAAAAAATATTTAAGATATCAAATTGCACCTAGAACAGAAAACATAAATTTGAATATAAATCACTAAACCAATATGAGTAAATAAAAATAACGAATAACTACAACAGCAAGAGAAGGTGGCAACTGGTATTAGAAATAATGAAAATTAGCATTTGAAAAGCATTAACTCAAATACTACTTTCTATAAAAAATTATATAATTAGTTCATGTTTGCTTTTAAATACCGGCAAATTTAGATATTTTGTTTTTGTTTTTTTTTGTATGCACTTGACAGCCACTTAGGTAGAATCACCCGTTCGTGCTTATTATAGTACAGTACTGCAAATTTATACTACAATATTTACAATATTTCAAACATTTATACAACCCCTGGGAGAGTTGCACTGGCTTTGTAAACTTTACAAAAGAATATTTATATATTAGACCATTTCTATCCGCTTTCAATTTTATACGTCAAAACTCATCTGAATGTAATCACACGATCAACTATTAAGTATTAACTATCTTATTGATATACACTGTCACCTATAGAAATACTGCTAAGATTTTATTTAATTGATACGTTTAGCATGCGGCGCCAATAAAATTTACAGAGATTTTCCATTATACATACTTAGTAGATATCAAAGTAGAAAATATCTCTAAAACTAACGTAGGTATTAATTCAAATGAAAAAAGGAAAATTATAAATGCAATTTTCCAATTCCTAGTAAAAAAGACAAAAATAGCAAAAATTTTTAACAAAATATAATAACAATTCAATTACCAAATTTGTTGACAATAATCGGAAACCATTTTTGTTCATAAATAAAAAAAAAACGATATTAAGTGTGCAGCCATCTTTCTTCGTAGCTTTAAGAAAATTGTTTTTTTTTATGTTACAAGTACACCATCCTATCTTTTCTTTTATTTAAACCACTTTTCGGAAAGAAAGAAAATATTACATTTCAACTTAGGTCCCCCGTTATAGATTCATAAGATATTTGTGATGTCCTCAGGATTGCTTGTAAAGATTCTAATTCCTTAGTTTAGGTAGTGATACATTTATATAAGGCAAACAAATTTTCATCATCAGTATACAGAAACCTCACCAGTTTAATATAACGGGGCTATATAATCTTCTATTTGTCATATGTCATGATGAGATTATTGCTAATCAAAAAAATATGAATGGTAAAATGCAGACCATACAATAATTGGAAAAATTATATTTTGGACATTTTCAACCTTTATTTCAGCTAATAAAAAACGATGAGATAATTCCTATGCATTAATTTGGTTTTCAAGCTGAACATAGCACGATTGCAGGTACATCAAATTGCTGCCCAAATAAAACAAGGATTTGAAGAAAGGAAGTTCTGCTCAGCCATGTTTTTGGATGTCAGACAGGCATTCGGCAAAGTTTGGCACGCTGGATTATTCTACAATATAAAACAAAAGCTACCAGCTAAGGCTCATCTACTTCTAAATTCTTATATAACCAATAGACGCTTTCGAGTTAGATTCAAATCCTATGTAACACAAGAACATGAAATTAATTCTGGCGTCCCACAAGGTAGTGTACTGGGTCCATTTTTATACCTAGTGTATACGTCTGATCTACCGAAAAACAGGAACACATTAACATCCACCGTCGCAGACGATACTGCAATCTTAAGCTGTCACTCAAATCCACATCAGCTTCTACAAATTATCCAAAACTTTTGCAACAGATTCAGGAATGGCTTTATGGAGAAAAGGGAAAATAAAGATCAATGAGAGTAAAAGTATTCATATAGCTTTCTCGTTCAAGAAAGGATTATTTTTCCAGTTAACATAAATTAGATAATTATCAACGAGGTTAAATAGCTGGGAGTTCACCTAGACAAAAGGCTGACTTGGAAGAAGCACATTACCGCATCTGGTCCTATGGGTGTCAGTTATGGAGAGCTGCTTCTAATAATAACATCGAAACAATTCAAAGGATGCAATCAAAAACTTTACGTACCATAACTCAGGCCCTTGGTACATTAGAAATATCAATCTACATAATGATTTGATTTGAATATACCCTTAGTTAATGAAGAACTTAAAAAATGCAAAAACATATATGCAACCAGAATAATCCAGCACCCTAACCCTTTGGCGAGAGATGTACAAAACATTTAACATCTAATAACCAGCAGGTTAAAACAAAAGTCGCTGGCAGTAATGTAAGGCACAACATTGGAATGAACGCGCAAATATGCAGGATCAAATCAATGGACTAGACCTTTCAACATTTTTAGATTTTAAGATTTGAATAAATCATAAAGGTCACATTTGTTAGAAATTATTGTCATTTTCTTTTAGATCTAAATACAGTTAAGAGAGAAAAATAAAAAAAATTAACATTCTAAAAACGATATTAGTCTTTATTGCATATGCAATATTATCGTTCTCTCAGTATTAAATTGAGTTAATCTCTTTTTACGAAATTAAATTTTTCCTCTGATTAATGTTATAAAAAGTTAAGCTATTATTGTAAAAGTACAATATAACAAAATTTGCAACTTAAGCTGATAAGCAATAAGCTCTTAGTTCTAAATGAGTTTTTGTTGAAGATCATAATGGTAAATGTTATTATAAGAGACATGCAGTAACAACCTATATCGATATAAACTATAAAAAAAACTCTCTATTATAATTCTTATCATATATTCTTGTCATATTAAAATCTTAGGCGATTATATTTTCTAATAGAGGTTAATCTTCCAATTTTTGTGTGTATACCAAAGCCAATAAGACGAACATGGTGGTATTAATAACTCAATTTTTTGTTATCTCGACATAAGCGATTATTGATTTCCACCACAGAAATGTCATTATTTATCAAATTGATTTAGCAAATAGTGTAAATTTCACTGCTTATGATATGTAGGCAAATCGATGAAAATTTAAGCAAAATTAACAAAATTATTGTCAATTTCTACATGGAAACATTCAATAAAGACCATCTTAATGCAAAAAAAACATTAGTTAGTTTTGTCCTGGTCGTGCAATAGTGCACTCCTAGTATTTAAATAATTAATTTTCAATAATTGTATTTAAATTGCAAACTGGATAATTAAACGCGATTCTGAAGTGTTTTTTTAAGATTTTTATTTTACTTTGTAAAAAAAAAACTTGTCGATGCAATTAAAATAACTACGATCAAATTGTAGAATAACAATAATATATTTTATGGTTCATAAGTTAGAAAAATAAAACTGTATGGTATTTTAAAGACGTGATTATATATAAAAGTTTAAAATTCTATAATCTCATAATCATTCATATATGTACAATATTATGTACATATATATAGCTAAACATGAAAACAATCAGACTTAAAAAATCACAAACAAATAAAAAAAATAATAACCAAATAAAAAAAAAAACAAGTGACTTTTGTCACACGATTAATGTGTAGCTATATGCATATATATATATGTAATCTTTTAACGCTCGTTAAAAGTATAATAAAACGAAAATTTTCAGTTCAAGTTACACTATATACGAGTATATGATATACAAAACACTAAAACTATTAAAATAAAACAAAAAATGAAATCAGTTAGTTTTTAGTGCCTTGAAATGCACGTAAAACTCACGTCAAATTTTGTATTATCGCAAATAAAAAAAAAATTTTTGTTTTGATTTATGAAGTTCTCTAGTCAATTAAGAAGAAATAAATATTAAATCATATTTAATTGTTATTCATCGTTTTATGTTGTTGGGTTTAAATGGAACAATAACAAAATTATTGTTTTGGTATTAAATCAACATTAACATAAATTTAATTGTGAATTTCATTCAAAATAATCGTCTCAATTTAGATTACATTTAAGAACACATAAAAATATTTAGACAGATACCCTTCAAACAGTATAGATCAAATGCAATTGGAAAAATAATGTGAATCCAATTAGATTCCTTTTACAATAAATTATTTTTACAAACTGATAAACCATTTAGGTGGTAATAATTTACAATATAGCTAAAAAAATCCGGGTTTTCTTGTTGGATAAGTTTTAAATTCGATCGAGATCCTTTATTTTGCGCAAATGCTAGTTAGAGATAAGAAGAAAATTAATTTGTACATTTCTATTTTAAGTAAATAAGTATAAAAGGTTAGCTTGAATCAGTAATCCGAGAAGTAGTGCATAAAAGACAGGAAACATCAAGCAGACAACGAATTCTTTTTTATAAATAAAAAGCTAAGTATTGCAATCAAAATACAACTACGACAAGACAGTCGAGTAAAAAATATACAAAACAATTATATATACGGCCAGAAACAACATATGGTCAGTGAAGCTTGATCATTTACAATATGTAACGAAATTACTATTCGTACCTACATTTGAGAGAAAAATGCTTCGATATTCATCTTTATACTTTTAAGCCAGGAAAATAGAAAATGCAGAATACGAAAGAAGAATAAACTATAAATCAAGGGATTCATTAAACACCAAAAACTATAACATCAGCTCGCCATTTAGTCGGAATGGATGAACAAAAAGTGCAAAGAAGAATATTTTATAACTGATGTTCATATCTAAATTGAGAAGGAAATGTTGATGTCCATTTTTGTTGGAAGTTGAAAAATGCCAGAGTTAAATCCAGTTTAAAGTTTTAAAAGTGTTCGTAACAGACAGGCTTTTTTTTTGAAATTTGAATGTAGTGAATCAATGTTTTTCTTTGCTACTTCCTTTTTAACCTCCCCTCAGGCTATTACAGGTTACTGGAAAACACCTTGTATTAAGCAACATTTTATGAAAATAAATGATGAATTGTTTTAAAGAAATGTGACGTTGTATTCCGTTATTTTTGCGAAGATATTGAATATTTGTAAAATTGAATTTTATAAATAACAGAAAATGAGAATAAATCGAAGCTCTCAGGCGTAATAAAATAATACCACAATGTAAAAAACATATCAGCGATTGACTCACTCAAAAATAATTGAAATACAGACCAAATTGTGTAAAATTGTTGTTTTTTTTGGTTATAATTTTAAGAATATGATATGAATATGTGAATTGCTCTTACACAGAGACTTGGGATCATGGATAGATCATATTTTGTTTTTTTCGATGGGGAATTCTATGTAGACGAGATCTTTTCAGATTCCAGATCTATACATACAATAAATTTTCATCTTATATTCTCGAATATATCCACAATCTTCGCCTCATAATGGTTGCATTCCGTTGCTATATGTACTTCATTATCACAAAAAGTAGACGTAATACATAAAAAAAAATAGTATTTCATTACATACAACCTTAAAATGTTACTTTTCATGATTTAAGAACGTAAATTCCATTTTTTTTTATATGATAACCAGATTGTGTTATCTTTCGTAAATATTGAACACAAATAATAGCAAAACTTGTCGAATAATCCTGCTGAGACTTGGGAAGTTGTGGAGAAGTTTGTCCATAAGACTTCAGTTTCTAAGGAACTTGGACATAATGTATCTAAATTTAAAAACGTTAAAAACACACAATCAAACAAAGATGAAAGGAATGTCACTATAGATGGGATCACATTGCAACTGCATAGAATAGACAAATTCACTGAAATATGAAATGTTTACCCGAAAAATGACAAAAAAACCTAATACAAATTCATCTAAGATGATTAAACGAATAACATAGATATATAGCTAACTTTTTTTTTGTTTTTTTTTTTATTTCCTAATGAAACATTACAATCTGTCTCTGAAGGAGACATTCAGTAGCTTGTATGACATTTTTTATGCAGGTAAATTACACTGACTAGCGAATGAGATAACTCAGTGGTCAACCATCCATTATGACAACATTATACTCCATTGTATTTCTTGTCCCCCATCTGATTGTTCCTATTGTCTACTGGATAGCTGCAGGATGCTAGGACGATTAAGGCGACTTACATCACTTACAGCGAACAAGCAGCTTGAACTTTGTTTATACTGTGTTGCAGAATCTTTGAAGCATGCACTGGGTTACTATGTGAGGCCAGTATGGCCGTATCATCAGCGAAATTGGCGGTGGTTATTTCATTAGTTGTTGGTAAGTCTGCAGTGTAAATGAGATGTAAGAGAGAACCTAAGACGCTGCCCTGTGGTACACCTGACATAATTTCATTAGTTGGTGTATAGGCACTTTGATGCTTCACCAAAAAGTGTCTTTCGATAAGATATGATGACAGCAGCAATAAATAATAGTTCTGTTTTTTTAAGTTTGTACAGCAATCCTTTATTCCAGACTTTATCAAATGCTTGACTAATATCTAGAAATATCGCTGAACAGTACTCTTTTAATTTTTTCCTCTAGGCTTAACTTGATTACATCTGCTATTCTATGTATTTGCTCGATAGTAGCTAATATAGTAGTATAGCTAATATTATAGTAAACATTAGAAAAGACTTAGGTTAAGTAATTGTTAGTCTTACATTTAGTTAGATGATAGATGTAGGTTAAATTAAAGTTATAGGCTTAGGTTTAGTTAAATCATAAAAGTAGGTTAAATTTGTTTTTAGTCTGTTATATTTTTTTAAATAAAACTCACGATATGATGTCTGTCTTCTGATGATGGTATGTACTAACCAAAATCGATCAATATAATTTTTGTTTGCCTTTGTTAAGAATTGAACCTGGAACTTTTCGGTCAAGCGCTCTATACAGAGTGCCACAGCTTGTAAAATTAAGTAAGCTACTATGCACGAGGGGTGGTATAGTATATAGAATGCCTGTCTTTTAACATAAAGGTCCCAGGCTCAATTCCAAAATGTTTTGAAAGACATTTTTGACCTGATTCAGTAGCCTTTTTCAAAGTGTTAAAATTAATGACAAAATAAACAATAATTGAAATATAGTTTGATAACAAAAAATTAAATAAAATGGATTTACACTATATTTAAATAAGGTTAGTTCCTTACTATAATAGTAGTTTTCCATACTTAATGAGTTCACATACCAGAAAAATTAAAATAAGTAAATAAAAGTAATTCTATCTAAATTGCTATCAAGAACATAAAAAAAGCTAGATAAACATAACTATAAAGTTTCTAATTTTTATTATTGAAAAATGTTTTTACCTATATAGAGAGAAATCATACTTTTTACATTTTTATTCTAATAAGGGATCAGTTTATACAGTCTTTCAAACTATATATTTGGGTAAAAATCGAATTTTATTTGAAATTTGCTGCTTACATTTCTGATTTGCTACTTTATGTTTTTCACCTGTAACATATAGTTATTCATTAACCATATTGCGACTGCTTTAGGAGAGTTGGATCCAATAAGTCAGAAAACGATACTTATAGCTTTAAGCTCAGCTGTTTTATTTTATTTGAGAATAGATAAATTATCCTATCCAAAAGCATACTAAGGTTATTTACAACTTAACCTTGTTGAACTAACTAGAATTTAGTACTTTATATACTCCTTCCACGTTCATTGTATCACCAGTGATTATTACTATTTTCGTCACCCAGGTACTATAATCAAATCACCAATTATATTAATAAACTTGAGAATTGTATATGGGAGAAGGAAAGTTCTTGAGAATGAAAATGGGGATATTCAATGATGATAAATTGGTAACCTTTAGAATAACACTAAATTCATTAAATTAAATATATATATAGATACCAAATCTATTTTAAATTTATGCCAATTTTCGAAATTAGAAAAAGATTTAATAAGATGTAATAATATTTAGAGAGTTAGTTAAAATATGATGGTTTGATTTAGTTTTTTCAAATTGTCTTTATTAACTAACTCTCTACATATAATTACATCTTATTAAATCTTATTCTAATTTCGAAAATGTACTTACATTGACATAAGTTGGCACCTATAGACAAAAGTTAGACACCTAATATATGCATAATAGTTTAAAGACTTTAATATAAGGCTACAACATTTCCCTTTCAGTGCAAACATTATAGAAAAAGAAAAAGAATTCTAACTATTTAATTTTAAAGAAAAACTTCCTTTTTTGAATTACTATGTAGTTGCTAAGTATACGGTATACCGTCTTCAATTGGTCTATACTGAAGTTGATATATTTTAATTTTTACTACAAAATATTTTCGAAATCTTTTTACGGCGCAGTAAGGCCATTCGTACGGTGGACATAACACCGTTTTAACCCTATCAGTTCTGACGAAAATAACAGTACAGTTGTCCAGGTCTTTTGGAACAAAAGAGGAATTATTTGTTTTGTGCCTCTTTGGCGATGATTTCAATCTTTACTTCATAGCTACTTAATCGGTCGATAAATCCATTTTCTTGTGATAATTATTTATAATTATATATAAATTATAATAAACAAAAAAAGTATTTGCTAAATTTAGGTAAGAAAGCTAGTGTAATGTATGGCCAATAATTTGTACTTTAAAATAAATGTTAAAAAATTCGTTTGTAATTTTATTTGTAGAAAGCAAACTGTTAAATTATTTATATTTAAAAAACTTACAAACGAAAAATAAAGTCAAAAAAATTTATATTCCAGAAATTATTTTAAAACAGAAGAAAAAGATAATGTACGGTCTATCTAAACTTTAAACTTATATAACCTGTTTGAAAGCTTAATTTTTTGAATTGATTTGACCAAGACCCACAGTGTTTTTCAATAAATAAATTGATATAAAAAACGCATATATATACATCATATACATATATGTATGTATATATATATATTTTTCAAAAACTTAAATTTAATAAATAGTTTTGGAAATTCGATATCAGGTTTCGAAATTTTCAAAAATTTCATATAACTCTTTATTATCTTATTTATTATCTATTTTTTTTTTTAAATATAACAGAATATTTTTTAATTTTTTCAAAATGCTAAAAATTTACGCAATAGCCTATAACTCAAAAACTAATTTTAAAATAAATATACTCAATATATTTTAATCATGCAATTAATTATGTAAAATTACTATTAATATACCTTTTAATTGAAAATGGGTAAAACAAAACCGAACAATGATTCAAATTTAAATAAAAAAACATCGAATTATTTCATTCAAGGTGAATTCTATACCATCAGGTGCTCATAAAACTAATATGTTAAATATTGTTGGTGTATTGAAAAATCAATTAAGAAATTTATCTTTCAAAATTGTTATTTAATTAGATTTATCTTTCGCTGATGACACTGCAATTATCAGATCTTTTGACGATTGTAATAGACTCCAAAATGATCTTGTTAAATTCTACAAATTGTATATTTCAAATTACCTCATTTTTTCTTCAAATGACATATAAAGTTATGAATTTTTACAGAAATTCATTAAAATACACCTAAGTGTTAAATCACTGAATACAGTTCTTCAAATTAAGGTTTTGGAAGTCATTATTGATAATAAATTATCTTTTAATCCTCATATTAATTTTATAATATCCAAAGGTTTTACTATATTTATTAAATTCACAACATCTCTCTGAACCATACACATTCAAAAGTCTATATATTTCATTAGTTCTCCATCTTATGCTAATCACATAAATATAATTGAACCTGTCCAGAAGAACATGTTTCGATTTTGTCTTCGTTAATTAAAGTACATGTTGCTAAATGTAAAGTTATTGATATTCATACCCTTAAATTCAGACTAAATGTAGCCTCAATAACGTTTTCTTATGATGTTTTATCATTTAGGATAAACTTCCCTTCTATTTTATAATTATATAATATTTATGCGCCTACTTGTAAGTTTCTCTTTATAAATTCTCACATAACTAATTATGGTTCTTTTGGGCCCATAGTTACTCCTAAAGATTGTTCAATAATTATTCTCCTCTTATTAACTTTCAATACAGTAAAAATACGTTTAGAAAAGAAATCACCAAATTTTTCTCGTAAATAATCAATTTAAATTGCATTAAATTTTTACTCTAACTTTAACTTTTTTATATTTTAGCCTGTTTTTTTTTCATTTTTTGTTATTTGCATGTTCATATTTCTGTATATTTGTTTAATTTTTGTTTGGTTATAATTTATAAATTAGTTATTATTATTAAATAAATAAATAATGCACTGTAATATTTAACTACCCTTTATGGCCCTATTAGGACCCCATATTAATCTCCTAATAATCTTTATAGTAACTGAAACAATAAACTAATCAGTATAGAGCCTGCAGCGAGTGAATATGGCCTCATAACAACAATATCTAAAGTTATTTCTGCAAAATAAAATTCTCAAAGTTCCTGTTACTGGTGTCATTGGTATTGGTTGTCTTTTGAATTGTATTTTCAAAGACCATATGAGACGAAAATACCAAAATTAAAGGACTTATTTCTCAGACGTATACTAGCAAAACTTATATCATCAATACAGCTTCTATATTATATTGATAGTATCACAAAATATAGTATTAGTCATTGATTTAAACGAAATAATACCTAAATAAAAAATTAGAAAAACACTTGAAAAAATATGAAAATTGGTATTATGAGGTGCTAACAGGAACAGGGCCACAAAGGGTAGTTAAATATTACAGTGCGTTATTTATTTATTTAATAATAAATACTAATTTATAAATTATAACCAAACAAAAATTAAACATGTCACATGTTTTCTATTCCTATGTAACAGCTCGATTTATACTAGAAACTAGACCACAAAAAAGACACATAGCTAATTTCAGCACCGAAATGCTATAATTAATAAACGGGTATCAAAAATATGATCCAAAATGTGAACTCAACTTCTAGTTTGATTTTTTTAAGTATTTTTTTATATTTTTAAAATTATAAACGTAGTATATGAGGAAAACATGTTAAACACGACATAAACAAGCACAACAAACCTACAACAGATGTAAGTTACTGAAATTCATTTTCTATGTTGAAATGTACTGATGAAAATCAAATCTTAACTGAGATGTAGGACTATATGCTACAAGATAATGCTGATGATGAGAAGAGTAGTTGCTAAACATTTTTTTCTTTGAATTTAGAACATAATGGCTATACAATAACTATATAATTTGGCATATGTCTTGCCTTTCAAGGTGTGTTTGGGTAATTCTATGAGTTTAAGGTGTGTATGGTGGTAAGACAAATGTAAGTGGCGGAGAACATACCGTAGAAATTTCTTTTGAACTGACTAAATTCTATTTCTATGTGAACAGCGTACCTAAATTCTATTTCTATGTGTTTAGCGTAATAAGGAGACCATACGATACGGGACTAGCATATTCCACTGAGATTACTTACTGAGATTTAAAAATGTATTGATAGTTAAATTCTTTATCTCTTAATGAATTCTAACATTGATAACGAATAATAATTTATCTTCAAAAATTACCCCCAGATCCTTGTTTGAGTTACACAATTGACAGTTGACACATTTGTTTTCAAATGTGTAATTTACAACGAATGATGTGCTATATGTTCATAATTCTTACCCTTTTCAGTGAGGTAAGTGTATAATAAACGTTAACATGTTTTCTATAAATTATAAATACATCTTTCCGGATTCTGTAGCATATGCTTATACTAATTATTGCTACAATGTTATATATATCAGAAATTTTAAGTCAAGTATTTACAAAACCAAGTACACCATCTTTTAGAAGCCTTGTTATTTTAGAGTGAAAACCTTTAGATAAAATTTTAAACCAATTTAAGAAAACATACGATCCCATTGAATACAATACAACTGACCATCATTCAGAACATTTTGTGATTTGATATTTACTTAAGTTTGTTTAAGTCTGTTACAGACATCTGTAATTCACTTAAGTCAAATTTAACTCAATCTTTCTTCTCAATATGATGAGGACCAATATTGGTTTGGTTAATGAATTTGATACCTACTATAGTACAAAAAAATCGAATTAACTGTTTTTTATTAACTAATTAAACTGGCCCTGATGTCATTCCGAAAGTGGTTCTAAAACATTGCGTCCAAGCTTTAATGCATCCTTTATGTTGGATATTTAATAAATCATTGGAATTGGGTATATGTTTGGACGACTGGAAGATTTCAAGCATTGTTCCAATTTTTAAGTCAGGTTCTAAACTTTTTGTTGAAAACTATCGACCAATTGCCAAACTATCAACGATTCCGAAATTATTTGCGGCTATAGTCACTGATAAAATTTATTTTATGGTCAGGGATCATATTTCTATTCATCAACACGGTTTCATGACTGGAACAACTACTTATTTACCTGTTTTCTTACACAATGTTATTAATTCTATTGAAAATGGTTATCAAATCGATACCATCTTCACTGATATTTCTAAGGCGTTCGATAAAGTGAATCACTTCTTATTATTGGCTAAATTAGAAGCTTTAGGTATCCATGGTATGTTTCTCAAATGGATAAAATCTTATTTGATTGATGGCAAACTGCGTGTCACTATTTCTAACGTAAAATCTTAAACATTTATAGCTACTTCTGGCTTTCCACAGGATACTCATATGGGGCCACTGCTGTTTCTTCTTTTTATGAATGATTCACATTTTAACATCTCAAGTAATGTTTTATAATTTGTTGAAGATACTAAATTATTTGCAGTAATAAAATGTCCGAATGATTGTCTTATTTTGCAGTAGAATATCGATAAATTCTTTGATTGGTCTGGTTTAAATGGATTTATTGTAAATATCTCTAAAATCAAGTATATGTCATTTCATAGAAAGTCTAGTGTTATAAAGTTCAACTATAAAATTAATAGCTTCGATATAGCTAATGTCAATGAATATATCTTGGCATTATTCTTGATTAACATTCAATCCCTATACCGACCTTCGTATATTTAAGGCTTTTTCAAGGTTAGGTTTTATCAAACGTAATTCCAATAACTTTTCAGATCCACACACGCTTCAAGCTTTATATATCACACTAGTTCGTCCTTTGCTAGGATATGCTTCTCCAATTTGGATGCTTTTCCGCGCTAAGTATATCAAAAGAATTGAATCCATTCAAAAGGAAATAATAAGATTTAGTCTCAGAAAATTTAATTGGCAACCTTTCACAACAAACTACGAATCAAAGTGACTTCTTTAAGATATATCTACTTTTGAAGTCCGACGTAAAGACGCTTCTGTTATGATTGTCCATTTATTCTTAGACAATATAATATTTATGCACCAACTCGTGACTTTAGAAATAGAAGTTTCTTATATATTAGTGCACATAGGACTAATTATGCTTTCTTTGAGCCATTAGTAAATGCCCAATTGCTTGTTTATTGAATGTTATTTGGTGATTGACTTCAATTTTAGTAGAATTGTTTTTAAGAGAAAAATCACTAATTTTCTTAAATTGAATCAATAAATAAATTTCTTTAATTTATTTTTTAAGTTTATTAGTTTTAGTTTAATTAATGTTTCGGTGATTTGTCTTAATTTTAGTGAAGTTGTTGTTAAGGAAAATCGCTAAGTAGGTATCCTATATGTATTAAATAAATAATATATTAAGTTATTTTTTATTATATTTTTTCTATATTGTATTTTTTAATTTCCATTTTAGTGCATAAGTAAAATCTGTAACGGCAATAAATAAATAAATAAAATAATGAATAAATTCAAGTTTATAATATCGAAATATATTCGACAAAAATTCTTTGATCAAAAGCGACATCTTCCGCCCAATAGTGTTACTTCTACACGCTCACACCTTTCTAATAATAAAATTTGCCAATTTGTTTATGCATTCCAATTGGATAAATAATATGTCCATGCATCTTCTATCATTGATATAATAATACCACTTCCTTAAATAATATGAATATCATATTCCTATTAATAAGTTTAATAAAACTGTAGGGGAAATAATTAAAAAACGGATTATTTGTTTTTAAATTAGTTTATGTATAATGGTAGACAACATAAAAATCAAAATAAAAAACATTAGCAACACTAAATTAAATATTCAGCTAAAATAGACAATTAAAAAAATGAAATATAGCTATGTTTGGTATTATATATATATATATAATCTGTTGTTGAGTAAAACATTAAATAGTAGGTTTAAATTTAAGTGAGCTGTAAAATAAAGGATAATCTCTACGATATCACTGTGCTAGTAAAACATACATAATAGGATAATATAGTAATGTTTTCCATGTTATATCTTTAATTTTTTTTCTTTTAATACATCAAAAAAAAAAAAAGAATAATAAAAATTTTTGTGGCCAATTTTTAGGAAAAAAAAAAAGAAAAGAGAGAAAATTTTTTTGATATCTCTCATTTATGGAAACCTACAATAAGAAAAGATAAATGAAGAAAAATATTTTGAGTAATTTTATTTTAAAATAAATTTATCAGAGTATTATTGTAGGAGTTACTTTGCCGAGGTTTCAAATGCTAAATTATTATATAGAATATGTCAACAAAAAATATTTTTTTAGTTTCAATCCTAATGAAATACATTCAAATTGGTACTGATAGAAAATCACTGAAAAAGAAATTTGTTCTATATATCTGTAGATATATCTACAGATGGTACACACACCACATGTGATCGCTTTTTCTATAGATGGTACACACACCACACCACATGTAATCACTTTGACCTTAATCTATTTTTTTTTATAATGTGATAGACAATAATGTGGCAGTTATGCTTGTAATTAATTTAGAATTTAAATTATGTAAGCAAACAATTAAAAATAAATATTTACCATTAAATGTAATATTATTAATAAATGAAAATCATAATTATTGATAAAATAATTATGCTATAGGTCATCTACGCACTAAAATAATGTAATTAGATGATTTCGGTATATGTAAGTTAAATTTTATAATTTAAACAAAAAAAACTTTATAAATACAAGAAATAAACTGCTTAGAGATAATTTCATCTATAAAAAGGATTAGATATAGTTTTCGTATTATATTTCTCGTCTACATGCAGAGTTATTACTACACGGACCTACTAACTATATAGTTTAAGAGAAATGTAATCTATTGTATTTTGAAAAATTAAGACATTAAGACAGACAAAAAATTATTGAAATAGATAACTTACCACAACATTTAAAGGTATATCGACCATAATATTTTGATTAATTAATTCTTTAGAACACTTGCGCAATTAAAACCGACTTTTCTACTTTACTTAGTTTAAATTTCGGATTAAATAAAGCAAAATTTATATTACAGGATTACAAATAAAGAATCTGTAATTCTAAATCCAAATTAAGTATACTTTAACTTTTTAAATTTTTCATTCTAAAGCTTTTAAGATTTATAAAGTTGAGTATTTTTTCAAAATATAACACACTAGGAAACTTATCTGACAACGTTATTTACAAATTGATGGCAGAAATATAACAAAAATAATTTAAAAAACGGCATTCCTATTCACGCATCTATATACTTTCTATTTATAGCACCTATTATTATTATATAGTATTCATGTATTGAATCAATTTTTTTCAATTTTCTCAAATAGCTTATGACAAAATAAATTTTTATTTTAAATATGTATCAACAATTATTGTATAGGTTATTGACATTACAATTTGTTGTTACAAACTTGCGTGGAAAAATAATTCAAAAAATTTAAATTTACCAACTTAAAAATAATAAATTTATAATTTTTTGGTATACATTTTATTATTTTATTATTATTATGGTATATAGGTTGGCACACTCAGATCAAGGAAGTTCTGTATTCAATTTATAATTTAAAATCTTACTCCGTTCACATTTATTATGAATTGATTCGAATAAAAATAATTTTTTGAGTACTATGTTCAATTATCAGTACTCGTTTAGCTGAGATGTAAGCAATATCTAAAAAAATTTGAAGACCTTTCAAAATTTTATGTTATCCAAAAATTGATTTCTTCAAATCATCAGTGTTCTCAATCATTGTATGTGGATGCAAAATATAAAAACTAAACAGAAATGAGTATTTTGCGCATTCAAATATTTGTCAAATATTACATTCCTAACAAAAATATATTTTATAGGATATACTGTAGAATATACTGTGACTTAATTAGTTTTCTGATGATGGTGTTATAACCGAAGTCGATTAAGATGTTTAATAAAATTAGTGAACCATACCTAGAGTTTTAATTTTTATTTAATTCTAACAAAAAGTGAGGGAACAAACAAAATATTAGGAGTTGAGTAAAAAGTTTAAACGTAAAAAATTGACTTGGATCCGATCAAGAAATTTCGTATACCTCCGGAAATTTTCACTAAACAGCTTTTTGATGACTGTGGGTGAATGATGAAAAATAGCCCACCGCCGAAGAGTATTAAGTTAATGCAGCATGTGTGAAGAAACTGGTGGTTGAAAAATCGGGTTATTCGGATAAATTTCTTGCATTATGCACCTCACAAGTGACACGATAACAATAGTAGGTGGCATGTCATAAGTTCCATGGTACTTATGTCCCTTCAAAAAGAGTCAAATATCAACAGTTTTCTCAGTTAGATAGGTCATAATTTCTAATTGTGAACAAGAGAGTATTAACAATTTTTGAAACATTTTTCTTGTTTATTTTCATTTTGTGTAAAAGATTTGAAATTTTTGATAGTTTCCCTTTCAATACCTTGTAATGAAACCACTTATTTCAGCACCTGGAAATACGAGCCTACCTACGCACACTATCGCTTATTAATTTCCAAGTTTACTCACGTGTTCTGCATGGGCAATATAAATAATCGTTAATTATGTGTACCAGCAATTTGGAACCGTACGAAAAGCTTAATCTAATACTTAGTGATGATTTTCTTCATTTATCTTTTAGCTAAATAGTTAAAGAATGTCATGATCTTCTTAATAGGTTATAGACATGTGAATATTAATCAAAGAATAACATAAAATTATTAAATAAATAATATTAAAACTCCATTTAACGATTGGGACTTATGATTCAGTTGTTTTAGGCTTTTGGTCCATATTAATAGGTAAAAGTGAGACTTTGGAAATTCTGCACAAGTAGGTAAGCATCATACCATCCAATTATTTTTGCTTCAAATATATCCTAGTTATATTTATATTAAAGCCAAACTTGCAACTAACAACTTATTTAAAACCAATGACAAACAAGTATTTTGTTACACAAATGTCGATTTTCTTAAACTTATGTGTTAACTAAAAATAAAACATAAAATATTTTAAAGCTAATTCCAGTCTTCTTTCAAAATATTTTAAATTTGTAATCCAGATCTTTTCAATCGGGCAAATTGTGTATTTGCTTTTAAATCAAATATTATAAAAAAAATTTAGTAAATAAAAAATCAATTCAGACTTTTTAGACAGTACAGTTTCTTTGGTGGTAATTATTTATCTTTATCTTCCATAAACTTTGAGCATAATATTATTTTTCTAGTTCAGAGATTGTACAAGTTAAAGTACCATAAACTAATTTTTTTCTTTCTTTATTTTGTTATTTTATCAAAACAAAACCTTATTTTAAACAATTATCAAATTTTGTGCTCTCATACTCAAATTGTGAAGAAAAATATATAAGTATCAAGTCTATGAAAATACGTATATAAATATATATTGTTAACACTTCAAATGAGATTATGTTGACAAATATTCAATAATAATTGATTCGGCGATCTTATAACTTTCTATCAAACAAAACTATAACAACACTTTATACTGCATAAGAAGCACAATGTTATACGCTTCAGTAAACATAACGTGCACATCTTAGATTGTTCTGATTTGATTAATAAAACTTTTTCAGTATCGAAATATGTACCTTAATTTAGTATTTACAGAGTGGACAAATCTTTAAGACTTTTTCTTTCAATCATTAGGTTTGCTAAAACTTGGCCAATCTACCCTGCAACATTATTTTTGAAATATTCTACATAATATTACAAAAAGAAAAACCAGATATGTTCAGCCTGTTCATCTTCATATTTAATTTTTTTTTTAAATTTTCGATTTTTTCAACAATTTTGAATTACAAATAATTCAAAATATGAATATAAAAAATAGCAACGTAGAATTTTATTTGATTTGTAATTTAACTTATTTGAATTGCAAAACACATGTACATATTATACATATATAAATTCAGAAATATAAACAAAATATTTATTTGGATCAGGTGCCGAATTCACAAACATTTTTCATATTTTTAATCCTTAGTTTAAAAAATATTTATTCATTCATTTATATTTTTGCATCCAAAAATGGATGATTGCTTATTGCCCTTTTCCTTCCCAATTTGTATATATAAAAGAAATAAATATTTAAACGCAAAGTTTTTTTCTAGTTTTTTTTTATATACGTAATATGCTTACATATTATTATGTAAGACAATATTTAGTAGAAAAAAACATATATATACCTATATATATATATACATACCCCAGATCTTTTGAAGAAATTTCAGATCATTGACACTCCCTTTGACAAATCAATATTTAACAATAAATTAGGTATTTTGTTTGATTTCTGTTTTCTTTTATCATTAATTTTCATTGTCAAGTAACTATAAATAAAACAAAGAACCAACTAATAAATAAATAAATAAATAATAAAAAACAAATTTAAAAACAGAAAAGTTCTACACATTAAAATACAAATGTATGTTGAAATCTACGTAAAAATATGAAATAGTTATTGTATGTCTATATCAAATATAATAAATATTAAAATATATTGTTAAATAATTATTATAAAAATCAATTTGTTCAAATACATATATGTATATCTAAAAGAAAGTGCTCTTATGTTTTCTTTTTTTATTTTAATAAAATTATGTATAATAATTAAATTTTCTTTATTATAATTTAGATCATAAAAAAAAATAAAAATACAAAAATAATTCATGCAATTTTTACATTATTTATATATGTTTTTAAATTATATAACTTAAAATAACTAAAATTATTTATTATGATTTTAAAATTTTGTTTATGTAATATAAAATAATATAATAATTATAATATGTATATAAAATAATGGTACATATACGCATATTATTATTATATCATCTAAGTATGTTGACACAAATATCTGAAATTATTAATCACAACTTTATCTGTGGATGATAGCAAATATATACACAATATATAATGTACGTATATAATAGATACCTCTATATGAATATAAAATAATAATTTCTCTACAATAATATACGTATATACGTACATTCAGCTCAGCATGTTAGCAAGGCAATCATAATTTTTTTTAGTATTTTCTTAAAAATTGGAAATAAGAAAGAAAAAAAATTATTTTTTTTTGTTGTGTTTTCCTTTAAAACTCAAGTTTCAAAGTTTAGATATGCATATTCCCACACTACCCAAATTCATACAAACGTACGTGGTACATATTTGCGTATACAGAAAAAATATGGAATATTGAAAATAAAATAAGAACAAAGTAAAAATAAGAAAAAATAAAAATAAAAAACAAAAATGGTTAAAATATGTCTGGTTGTTATGACAACCATCGAGTAATCGGCCATATTGGGCAATTTTTTTTTCTCATTTTATATTTTGTTTCTTTTCTTTATTTTTTTTTTTTCATTTCATTTCATATAAGAAATACCGTAACGATTGAACAAGATTTTTTGGAATTTTCATTTTTGTTTTCTTATTGTTTTGTTTTATTTTGTTTTATTTGTTTTAGTAGTGTGCAAGCGCACCTTCTACATTCTCATTCTCATTTTCAATGATTGTGTTATGTTGTTTAACTTTTGTTGTTTTTTAATTAATAGAATTCATAAATATAATTTGTTTGTTTTTGTAACATATGCATATAGAATTTTTATTTTTATATAATTTTATTTTGATTATTTTTTTGCGAGAAACAAAAAAAAAATAACTCTAGTCCTTTTTAAATTTCTAGGAGAAATTTCTTTTTGCTTCTGTTTTTTTTTATTTTTTATAAAACATGATTTGACTCTCTTTTTGTTTTTATTTTTGTTTTTTGTTTGTTTTTTTGCACAATCATGTTAAAATATAACATTGCTGTTTTTGTTTTTCTATATTTGTATAAGTGAAATAACAAATTTATAAATATATATATATTTATATATAGAGAGATATATATATACTTGTTATATTTACTTAATAAAATATATATATGTATATATAATAAGATGAAAAAATTTGGTAAAAGTTTTTTGCCAAAAACAAAAAAAAAAGTAATTTCATTATATTTAATACTTTGTAATGAATCCTTATTAAATAAACAGTAGTTGTATACTTTAAGCTCATGGGTTCAAAAATATACATTTATAACTTGTATTTTGTAAAAAAAAATTTTTTTTTAACTATATAGGTATATATGTTCATATCTTATACTATACCCTATACTGAAATTCTCATCTTTTCTTTTATATCAATTCCTTAGTAAGCATGTATTTATTATTATCTTTTTTTTTTACCTGTACGTTCAACTTTTACTTCCATATATATAAATAAAAGAATATTTTTGGTTATAATAATTGTAATATATTTAGTAGGTATTATGCCAGGATTTTTGTTTTAATACAATCTAAATCTGAAAAGGAACAGGTTTACTTTTGAAAGCAAGTTACAAGACAGGAGTAATTTACATTAATTGGATTTCGTGAATGACCATTTCATATATACACTTATATATATATATATATATATAACTTATTTGTTTATTTTTTTGTTTGTTTCCTTTTTCTAAGTTATTTAGCAAGTAAACAACAAAACAAAATTAATCAAGTTATAATAAGCCAACGTTGATTAAAATAATAATGAATTAAAAAAAATATATAACTTTTGTTCATCTTATGCACTGTGTGTATATACATAGTTACGAATTTTGTAGTAATCGTTATAAATATTTTTTTGTTTTAGGTTCTACTTTTTTGACCTATAAATACAAGATAAATAATTAAAATAATTTTGTAATTGAAAACTTATTTTTTTACAAATAATATTTGAAATGTTAAAACAATGCGTGTTAAAGGTTGAAAACTGAACAATATATAAAAGTGGGAAGATAAATTATTCCGACTATATTAAAACATTATTTTAAGCAATATAAAAGCTTATATCTATAGATATTAAAATCAAATTAATTAAAACAAGATTAGGATATATAGTTTGTATAAAAATAATAAATATATATATCAAATACAAGTAGGTACTGTAATTAAAAATATATAATATATGGAAATTTTAGTCTAAATCAACACATTATAAGTCAACTAACTTAATTAAAGTAAACATTTGTTTGTCCACAGGCTAGAAATAATATAATATAGTTTGATTTTATTATAAATAAACCATTAGTTATATAAAATTAGTCGCAGACACTGATGAAGGAACTAAGTTGGAAATATCGATATTTGCACATAATAAAAATAAATGGCTAGTGAAAGAAAATTCGACTTTTCATAAATCAAATACATATAATCCCTAAGACCAAATCTGATTATCAAAAATAATAATTAAACAATCAAACTCGGGTTTTTTTTTAATCTATATTTGAGTTATCAAACTAGTCAAAATTAAACTAGAAATTGACTAGATACAATACAAAAATACCCATTGATAAGTTGAGTAGGTGAATAAAACATTTATTTAAATAAAATTAAATACAAGCTAAATGCAATTTCACTAATAAATATCTGTTGGATGCTATACAAATAAGATTTCCTTAAACGTTGGTTATCACTGTTAAATGTTAGTTATGAATATGTTTTACTTCATTAAAAAAATATTTCTATCAAACATATTCCTTTTTTTTTCTTTTATATAATTCCAAGTATATGGGATAAACACCCTAACTTACAAAGAGATTTGGCATATACAACATGTAATAGTTGTTTTTTAATATATTATATATATATCAAATATATATATATATCTACATTTTGATAGATATATTTTTACGATATATATACCTACTAACTTAAACGTGGAAAGCTATATTTATTTTAGACTAACTCGTCATTCATAATAGCATAGTTCCATTTTATTTTTAGTGATAACCAAATTGTACCCTCTATATCATTTTATAATTTATTTTATTTGGCATATATTAATATTATTATTCTAATTTGTTTTAAGTACATTAATTGTACAAAAATTTAAAATAGAAAATGAAGTAACGTGATGTCGAAGAACATTATGACAAAAATAATTGATTGATGCTGGAATTTTACTGTGTAATACGAAAACAAGTACGAATCTTGTCTCTTATATCTTCGTCATTTATACTGATGGCCCAAAGTGGAGGGGGAGGAAGTGGAGTTATACCAAGGGCTCTCGTCCAGATTTATAAGTCCGAAACATATGTTAAATATAAGTTAAATTGTTAAATAATGCCCCAGTGTTTATTTTTCGATTTCACCCATACCGATACACATTTTGCATTAGAGAATCTTTCACTCACTATCTACGATGTTACAGGTAGCAAAAGATGTAAGTATTTGCGGTATATAAATTATGAACTTTTAAATTAGCTAACAATAATAGTATTCTCCAAGGACATAGGTCTGTAATTTTGTATAAGCAAACGACGAAGCAAACGACATAAAATCTGCGGCAGTCGCGTCTACGCAGAGCACTCCACGTTCAAAAAAAGAATTATATGTAGACCTACATTATTTAATAAATTTGAACAAGATTTTAATTTTGTATCTCTCCACAATTGATTGTCTGCCAGTATATATATGTATTCAATTTATTTAGATGAATTATTTAAATAAACTGAAATGTTTATTTAATCTAAACAATATAGTTTATAGAATATGCTGTAGACTCTAGGTGAAACATTATTAAAATTAAATAAATATTATGACTCTAGGTATATTTCACAATTTAAAATTAAGATATTTCGTAAAATTATGAACACATGTAGGTACCTATAGATTTTTAATATTTATTTAATAATCTAAATAAATTATCATAAAAAATCATCATTATTTTCCCGTATACCGAAATCATAAATTGTTAAAAACTAAAAAGATAACCCTCTCTGATTTTTTGGCTTTTATTAATGACCAATTTATATGTCATTATTCCGATTGATATGATTGTTGTGGTGATAATGAGAAAATCAGGGGTTCAAATGTCCTGCTAAGGGCATGAATTTTTAATTGATTTTCCCGTTTTGCATTATTCCTAAAATGGTTGAATTTTAAAAAAATTTTTTTCAGAGTTCAAATTTGTACCACATCAACAAAGTGGAACTATGTGAGTTTTTTTTTACATTTTTTTAAAAATTTTTTTTTTTACTTTATTTTTATAGATAATAATAATACATAAGGTGTTTTAACGCCTGATTGGCATTGTTGAAACATTATTCATATACCAGAAAATTATTAAATAAGTAAACACTCATTAAAAAATTATATACTCACTCCATTTTATGTAATAAATTGCAGTATTGTATTTAATATGCAAAACGATGATCTCAGTTGCTGAAAAAAAAAAAAAAAATAAATCAAAAAACAAATTCTTTAAATTTTAACTTTTATTCTATATATCTGTATTTTTCGCCAGAAATGCCGATAAAAATATTTTACTTCCGAAAAAACGATATTTTTGTACTAAAATAAAATTATTATGGTGAAATGAAAATTTGATATTTATTTTATAACATTCATGGATGATTAACTGATTTGTGATCCTAGGTTATTTAATATAACCTTAACTTTCGTGTTTTTCAATTATTTATTGGTAAAAATTTTAAAAGCTGATAGAGTTATTACTACGGTTGTTTTGAATTGATTAAATTTGATTGATAAGAATCTTTTATATGTAGTACAGCCAAATTATTTAATTATATTTATATTGTAATAAAAAACTAAACAATATTTTATTTTATTAAACAAGTGAGATGTTTCACAAAATTTATTTACAATGAAAAATTATAAAAGAATTTTCCAAAAATATTTCTAATATTTTTTTCAAACGTAACGTCAAGAAATTTTTGATTTTATTTCGTTAAAATAATATAATTATATATATGTTTCAACAAATTCCTACCATATAAAATAAATTAAAACTGACATTGGTGTACCAAAAACAGAAAAAAAATAACAATTCCATCAATTTTCAGATGTATACCATAATAAAAAATCATTATTTAGTCATTTTTTTAGTTTGCCATTAACTGAATAACCTTTCTTTTATTACATAAGGTTTCTGGAGACATTAAATAGGAAATCGATAAAAACGAAAGTGTATATTTTTTTATTATATATATATATATATATATATATATTTATAATTTTTTGAATTTACAAATTTTATCTCGATACTCTGCAATATTTCAGTTTTTTAATATCATAATTCCAGTAGTTCCAGCTTATTTATCCAACCTTTAACATAACTTAAATTTCAAATTAGATTTTCAGAAATAATAAATGAAAATAAGTCAAATGCTTAGAACTGAACTTATAAAAATAATTAAATCGCCAAAACATATGTAATACAAAAGTAAACAGTATAGTACTAAGCAATATGTAATGGCTAAAAAGTAGAGTGTCTTCATTTTAAACAAATCGTTATTATACAACTTCATCAAATTATATTTGTTCCAAGCTCATTATTAGAAGGAAATAATTCAAATTTTCTGAATTGTTGTCTAAATAAAATATTATAAAGTACAAATAGACTCTAGTAAATAAATTAGTAAAATTTTGCTTTTCCAAAACAGCATTAATCATATATTTTTACAAAAATTTTAGTTTGGAAATCTAAAAACGAATAGTCTAATCTGACAGTGTTAATATTATAACTTCAAAGATTATGTATATAAGCTACACACGTAGCTCAGTATATGTATATAATCTATACATATAAGATCTGAACGGCCGTGTAAAACCGTCCTTATAGCCCAATTTATAAATGATGCTTTAAGCATTTTTTTTAAAGCATTTTAAAAGATTTAGACCCTTATTGTTAAGTACCAGTTTTCAGTAATTATCAGCAGTCAGCAGATATTCAAAATTGGTATTAGTTTTCAGCAAACTACTGATAAATTGTGATTACTGACAAAAATTGGTATTGGAAATGTCAGTTATAAATTTTAGAGTGTCAAAAACGACCAATTTGTATTTTATTAATAAAACATTTTAATTTAAATACTTATTTTTCTAAAATACTTTAAAATAAACTACAAAATTTTAACTGTCAAGAAAACATCAATTTTCTCAGTATTCACAATAGAACAAAATTTTGTCAGTATCACTTTACAATACTAAAAAAAATCTCTGCTGATATTTAATTTAATTTCTGTGTTGTCAGTTGACTGAAAGAGTCTCTATAACATTTGATTGCTAAAAATTTACCATTAATTTTATATTGATATTAACTTAAATGATAAATAGTTTACTATATTAATTAAGTTAGTTTGGGCGTCTCGATATTTATGACAACTCGGATCAATTCAGTACGGAATATTTTTCTTTTATCAGTTTCATATAACTGACTTATGATTTTTTTTTGTTTTACAATTGCTAAGCTTATGAGATGAACATGCTAATCTTTTCACGCAGAGTTTGGAACTCTATAACAACACACCAGGTCTATTTTGATATATTATATTTGTTTAATTGTGGAATTGCTTCGCCTTAAGAATAGCATCATACCACATAGATTTTCAATGATAACAAAATTTTATTCCAAATTAATTTCTAAAAAACAACATTTTGACAATATACGAGTACATGCTTTGGGCCAGATGCGAAGCCGATATCTTTTGATTACTTAGTCAGGCGCCATAACTAGTACATCATATTGCACAGTAGCAAATGAGAATACTTTTTAGCTTAAAAATTTAATTAATTAAATACAAATTAATAAAATGTAAACATGCATAAATAAGTAAATAAAATTCATAACAATAATAATAATATAGAATAATTTTTGTTAAATTGAAAGTAAAATATTTTTTCCATAATTTAAAAAAAAAACAAACAAAAAAAATACTTTCCAATTTCTAATTCTATGTACCCAATGGTAAATATATATATATATATATATATATATATATAACTTATTTTCTGCATAATATCCTTTTTGAGAAAACCGGTTTTAATTTTTCTTTTGCAAATATTAAAATTCCATTATATTTAAAAAATATATATATATATATATATACCTCTATATATCTATATAATGTAAAATATAATAAGATTACATTTTGGATAAATTTATTTAATTTATGCATTTTCTTTCCGCTTAAAGTAAATAGATTTTTTTTTTGTATATATAAGATATGATACCGATATAAGGTCCATAGTTATTTTTAGAAGAAAAACAAAAAACTAAAAACAATAATACAAAAAAAATCCAAAAAGAAAATTACATTTTACAAATTTATGTAAAAAATTACTTGCTTGGCTACCAAAAAACTTTGTTACAGAGAAATAAGTTCTCTAGAGATTGGATACAAAGATTCATTTATATAATATATGTATATACATATAATTTGTATATATATATATTCATATATTAAGAAGCAAATTCTGATATTTATTTTTTGTTTTTTTTTTTTGTAAAAAAGTCGACAAAAAAAAAACTTGTAAAACGTGTCTATTGACATTGCACATAAATAAATTTTAAATGCTAAAAGAAAAAACAAAAAAAAGGCAACAAGAACATTTACTAAAAAAATTTAATTTCTAAAATGAGAAAATATATATACATATATATATATATATATATATATATATACATAGTATACCTTAACTTTAGTCATTTTAATATTTTGTGTATATAAGCTTTGAAGGGTATAGTTATTTTAATTATTTATGTATGAAGCATAAAATGAATAAAAAAAAAGATGGATAGGCTGAATATATGTTTTACATCACATTATTATAAAATCACATTTCTATTATAAAAGTTATTCATATATACATTTGTGTATGTATATTTGAAACTCGAATTGATAGGATAAGAAACCTATTTACTTTTTTACCCATCTCAAGTCGTAATGCGGTTCAAATAACTAAATTTATCTATATATGAACTAAAAACAAACAATTAAAGTTTTCTAATTACTATTAAAGATATTTTTAATTATTTGTGATGTAGGTGTATACAACATTTATACAGAGAATTCGATAAATTTGTAGTCCATACTTACCAGTGAGTATAATGTACATATAATCCCCAAAAATGTTGTTTGATATGATAGTTTAATCGAAATTATTTAAAGTCATTGGTGATAATGAATAACTCTCATTCACAGCTTGGTAAAGAGAAAATGCCAAAATTTTTTTAAAAATTCTTAAAAATTGTGGATAAACTAAATTTTCCCTATTTTTAATCAAATATGAGTTTCAGTTTAGTCATTTGTCTTTATTTCATAATTATTCATAATATTATACATAATCAATGGTAAATTTGATTAATTGGTTATTTGCGCTAATGTTGCTGAACAGTGTTTGAGCCTTCATTTATAATTTGATGATGGGTAAATGATAAAAGCTTATGGAAAGTTATATTTATAAGAATAATATAATACTTTAAAACTGCATTTTTAAGAATTGTCTATAGCCATTTTCATGGACAATGACCAAAAACAAAAATACATACTAATTATATTTCATATTACAATAAATTGTAAAATTATAGATAGTTACTTGAAAGTGCGCATAGTATCTGCATTTAATGAAACTTTTTAACTAACCTTTAAAGTATATCTAATTTGATTTTAAGACTGCGTTTGGCCACCATAGTTAATTCATAAATGAATTTCAGTAATATTTGTTTCAACCATTTGTCGGAAATTAAACGCTATAATAGCTTTTAAACGCTATAAATTAACTGATTTTCCAAAGTATATTCAAAAATGTAACTAAGATTCCACGATTATACAACGCAACTGTTCTAAAAATGTGTGCAACAGAATTATTTTCATGGGTGTATGAATTTATAGGAATACATATAGTAATTTATATTACATTGCTATATTTACCGTTTTTTCAATTTGGTAGTTTGATTCTAAAAGTGTCGATATGTGTCAATTAAACAAAAAATGTTTGCAATAATTGTATGCAAAAGTTTATTGCGAAAAAACTTACAACTTCGCCAAATTTGTATAAATATTATTTTGTAAATAAAACTTTTACCCACACCTATAATAATTTTGTATAAAGGAATCCTTTCCTAGTGTTTGGGTGGCGTGTAAAAAAAAAAGTTAAAATTAACCTTCTGCACTTATAAGCTCCCTCAGAACTACCAATTTCGTCTAAAAACAAGCTTCGTCACTACAACAGTTATGCCCAATAAAAATTTTTGTTTTAACAGCCGAATGCCGAATACACAAATTTCAAATATTTACCGTTTTTGTATTAAAACTTTGAAATGATGAAACCAAAATGGAGCTTTACAATATGTATAGTATTTGATGGTTATAAACGTTAATTTATATAAGGTAAGTTATATATAAGGTAAAAATGTATATTATATAATACCTTTAAATATATATATATATTTAATTTACTTATAGTTATGCATATCTTATAAGATAGAGTCTTGTACTTATATATATTTCATAAAGTCCATTTGAAGTAAATTTGTTTTCGCAAAAATATTTGTTCATATTTATTTATACATTTTCCTCTAGAGTAGAATAAAGGTATAATTAAATTAAGCTAAAAAAAAAAAACAAATATAAGGAAGGGAACTATACATAATAGCATGGAAAACAACTGTATAGGTATAGCGAGAAAAGGTTAACATGAAAATATCTTCCTAAAATTATACGTCTATATATATATATATACATTCGTGTATATATATATATATATGTTTACATATGATTATGTTTAAATCTATATTCTATATAACATCTATTATACACAATAATTTGAAGGGTTTTCCCTTTTCTGATGATGTTGAAAATTTGAAGATCATGTTAATTTTGTAGTATTTCCAAAAAAAAAAAAAAATATTAAAAGAGAAATGTATATATATACAACATACGTTTATAGTTAAAAATACCTATAGTAAAGATACATTTTGTAGAATATTTGATGATTATTTGTTTCTATAAGAGAATAAATTCTTATACATATTATATTTTTAAAGCAGTTATTTATGTTATATTCATGTTAAATTTTAAAACTATACAAAATATGTACATAATATTTTCTTTAAAAGTTTCAAATTTTTCTTTTCTTTTCTACATGATGTTGATAACTTGTAAAATATATAATTTGATTCTATTTTAGGTTTTATTTACTTTTTATATACAAACTTCAATCTTTTCAGGTTCGATCCATTTTTGTAGGATCGAAAAATGGTATTCTTAATTTATTATAAACGAAATATTATTCAGACTAACATTATTAAATCGAATATATTTCAAATAACATTACATGCTTTGTTTACTACGGGTGAAACGAAAAAATAAACACTGCGGCATAGTTTAACAATTCAACATATGCTAAATACAAGTTCAGCTTTCGGAGTATTTATTTTTTGATTTCACCCAACATTAGATGATTGATAAATAAAATACACTTTTCTAAAGCTGCGCTGAAGCTGAAAATCTTCGCATTTTAGTTAAATGTCACATCCAAGATAATATCCATATATAGTTATTTATATATAGCTGAACCCTGAACGTCACATATAAGATATATCTTGAAGATCTAGTGTGAATAATTACTGTTCAATTTGGAATTGTTCTTAATCATGTTATTATTATAAATTAAAACTCTTATAAAAATTTTAAAAATTAAGTTCGAACTTTGGAAAAATACCATCATTTGACATAAAATAGTTTTATTCATTTAATACTGAAAAAATGCCATTTGAAGTCAAGCACGAAGAAATAAACTGATAATTCGAATATCAAAAGCTGCGATAAATTTTATCTGAATTATATAAATTAAATAAACATAATGTACAAATACATTAAAACAATAAAATAATAATAATATTTAAAGACATACATACATATCTACTTTAATTTTATACACACTTCATATTTTATAAATTTAAAAAATAATTGAAGTTATTTGATCGAAAAATACGCCTAACAAACATGTCTTATTTTTACAGCCTTATTATTGTTAATCAGACTATAGAAAATTTTAAACGTAGTAGTGAATGAGTATTTCTCATTCTTGCGTATGCGTTTAGTCTTTATGCGAACTAATTTTTGATTAGTTAAATTTATTGAAAGATAATTCTGCACATCCATTCATCTCCAGATATAGGGTAAATAAATTTAATTCTCACTTAAAAAATATTGCGGTATAAATTCCACATTTTCCACACATTATTTTCTTTTGTTCAAAATAATTTTTTTAACTAAATGGTTGCTTTAATCAAAGCTTTATATGCCATTTTTAAAAATACAATTAACTCTTACGTATTTAAATGTTATTTTCGTTAATTCATGACTTTCTAATTTTCTTTAAATCTAGAAACAATGTTGGGTATGTTTGTGAATCTTTCTTTTGTTCTACAATATCCTAATAAATTACAGAATAGGTGTAATAAATTAACACATTAAGTATAATTGTAATAAATAAAAAACAGAATAAATTGTATGTAAATTCTACAACAGGATTTGATATAACATCATTTCCTGCCAACAATAATTTTTTCTAACTAGTTTTTCAATCTAGTTCTCTCTGAAATATTCATTTCATATTCATATTTTTCAATTGTCAAATTTTGATCTTAGATTAAAGCTCCGTATATAGGAATATCAACGACTATGGTATAATGACAAAACGATGTCGTGAAATAACGCCAAGCAATTTTATTTTTCAAACAAAAATAATGATCAATATTTATCTTGAATTTTTATTAAATGTGGTATGTATAGCTATTTCGTCCTTTTACGCATTTAATCGACAAATATTCGGTAATCCTCAAAACCCAGGATAGTGAAAACATTTTGCGCTCGCTTTCAAATCTGTGTAAGGCTTTATATTTTCACAATCTTTTAAATTAAACTAAAATGAATGATTGACTATAGCCAATTTGCATAACTTGTGCAAGTTAAAATGAAATTTATTTTATCTCTTAGAACAATTTGAGTTAAGCATTTTGAGACTGAGTATAACCAATAGTATAACTTAACAAAGGTTCAAAAGAATATAAAAAAAAATGTTTAATGTTAAATTATTTTTATCTAAACTTTGTATTTCTGGAATAAATTTTAACTCACTAAACAAAGCTGTGAAAAATATAAGTTTAAAGGGAACTGTGTAATAAACTGATTTAATTATAACCTATTTTAAACGGTTCCAAAACATTTTAAATAAAATCTATAAAATGGCTTAGCATTATATGAAAATAAAATGACGAAAAAATGTTTTGTGACTTTTGTTTAACAAATTTATGTAAGCCAAATATATATAAACAATATATATAATTTCTTTTATTTATTCATATTTATATAGATTTTTACATTAACTTACATTAATTTTATTTATTCATATTTATATAGATGTTTACATTAAATGTTACATTATGTACACATTATGTAACTTAATTTTCTTATATACCCAAAGCTGCATTTACTAATTACATTTGAAAACAAATTTTACTTCAAAAAGTTATCAAATATTAATTTTCCGCCCTATGACCCATTAATGCAATTGCAGGACAACAATGATGATCTAAAGTTAATAATTAAAACAATTTAGAAATGTGTGAAGTTAATTTTTGAATAATGGAACGAAATGGTTTTACATATCAAGAAAATTGTGATAACGTAAACCGCTGAATGGAATGGATAGAAAACACATGAATTTTAATTTAATATTTTCAACTGCAAGCAATAAGTACATTTTGTCAGAAATATCACTTGAATATTGAAAAAAGTAAAAAATTTATTCCAATTTCAAAAATTTTTAGTTTTCCCTGAAAACTTTAAATTGTTTATTTAAAATATTTACAAATTTATCGATGCATAACCGCAAAGAAAAACCGAAATCTAATCATATCTTGATGAATCTAAATATCGTATTTTAATAAATCTTGTGTACCATTCGTTACAGTTTTTTACTCTTTATATCTTATACAATATATACAACATACAATTTATATGTTAATTTTTAGGTCTCAATTTATTCTTGTTTGTTTTTGTTCTTAAGAAAAAAAAAAGTATTAACGTATGGTACATTTAGCTTACAATTAATTATTTAAAATATATAAAATTTTTGTAATCTTCAAAATTTCTCTAATCTATACAAGTATTATAGAATTCTTAAAATTTTGAAACAAAAAATAAAAATGAAGGCATAGATAGGTACAATGTATAAATAAATTAAGAGTGTTGGGTTAAGATAATTTCAAAACTATTGACATATAATATCAAATTCATATCATATATAAGTGAAAAACAAATGTACATTTCTGAATTGACACCATCATTTACAATGTGTATATTATCTGTAATATATATATATATATATACAAAAAATAATTTTTAATATCTTATTTTTACAGATTATGTACTATAATAATTTATGTGTATTGATGAATTATGTATAATAGATAATTTTAATAAACATTCCCGAAATATTATTAATATTCAAATAACGAATAAGATTTGTGCGTTTTTATTTTATTTAATATATTGTTTTTTTTTTTTGTTTTTTTCAAAATTGAATTTCAAAATTTATTTAGTTCTCACATTTCAAGTATGTACATATACTCCATTACAACATAATATACGTGATTGCTTAAAACATGTACAGTTTTTTTCAAGTACCTATATACATTTTTTTGATGGAAGATATATATCTATACATCCAGTAAATTTATTTCTCATAAAAATAAAAAGAATCAAAAATTGTGAAGATATTAAAAGTTTTGACCAGTTCTTAGTTAAATAATCTATAATTGTTTTTATTAATTTAAAAAAGAAACCGCAAAATATGTTTTGATTATTTTCATTATGAATTCAGAATCTATTATCATGCGGTTTCAATTTCCGGGTAACAAAACTAAAAAAAAATAATACACAAATTTATGTGTGTTTTAATTAATTATTTATAAATTTAGAGAAACAATATTTGTTATACTATCGTTTTTTAACTCATTTAAAATAAATTAAATAACTTAATTTTCTACATTTTTTTTCTAATAAATAAATAATTTTAATAAAAATAAATTAAATGATATATTTCGTTATTATTGAAATATAGTTCAACTTTCAATGTTATTTAAATTGAGAAAAGTTGAAGAGTTGAAAAATGTTGTTTATGATACGAGAAATATAACATTAGACATGAAATTAGACATTTTTGTAATATAAGATATCGAAACACTATGATCTGAAATTTTAGTATGTACTTTAATATTTTTAGAAGTTATTTAATATATATTTTTTTAATACCGTATAAAATTATTCTCTGTCTCCTTAATTCATCTAAAAAACATAGTTAATCTATTTATGACGCTTTAACGATGTTATCTTCTTATTGCTATATAAAATGGTCTCATAACATTGGATAGATTCTGACGTCGCTAATGTGTTTGTATGCCAGATAGTGGCAATGACACATTAATTACAGGACGCTGGATCTTTCCATAATTAATCAACATTAAAACATTTTGAACAAATAAATATCGAAAATAGTCGAATTTAAAAATCTAAATAATGAATTAAAGATATAAGTGACCCGGGACATCGGAAATACGTGAGCAACATCGTCAACACATTGTCACATAATATGAAATGTGATCGGTGATTCATTTGACAATGTATATTCGCGATTGAATTGAACAAAACAAAAAAATAGTATTAAAATAAAAGAAAGTAAGTATAAATTAAAAAATAAAAACAATTGTTATTCATATATATTACATATTAAATATTATTTTATATGTATTTATTCTTTCACAAAACTATTCAATTCAATTATTTCACCAAAATGTATACCTAATTATGAACATGTGAGTATAATTTTTTGACATTTGATTTCACATTTATTTCAGAGACAAAGTATTAAGAACTATCGGAATTGTAAATAAAGTAAATTGTGTTGCCAATATAATGTAGTTAATTCAGAAAATTTTACATACCGTGACATCGAAAAGCAGTGGAAACGTCAAATTAACAATGTACTCAATGATCAAAAATATTTTTAAAAAAAATTGACAATGTTTTGATATCGGTTTTAATACCGCAGTGAAACAGCAGAGTGTGCAGCAAAATTTTGGGTATACATTTTTTAAAGTCTATACTACTACAATCAGTGTTTCCAAATACAACGAAATTAAAAATAATTTCAAAAAGTGTATATTTAAGCAATGTTTAGTATTTTTTAGGTTTGGAAAAAAATTCTTTTATATTAAGTTTTGGTAACAACTTTAACATGTCAATAAAATTGAGTAGAAATTAATGAAAACATGTCAATAAAATTCTGAAGTGATTGAAAAATATATCGTCAGGATAGGTATTGACTATTTTCAAAAAATGTTGAATTTTAGGTGTGTTTCTCATTGTTTTAACATTATTATAATATTTTTCAATGACACTGCAATTCCAACTCGCTTTTTTTTCTTTTTTTAATATATATTCGTAATTTTTCTTACAATTTCATCATCAATAGATTAACTTTGCAAATCAATTATATATTATTTAAAATAATATTACCAAAAATATTTGAATTCATTTTTTAATTCACACAACCTTTTTAAACACAAAAAATATTAATTAGCCGTTTTAAGCACAAAACGTTTATGCAGTCAAAATTATAATAAAAAATGTCAAAAGTGTCTTTTTTTACACTACAGTGACTATATATACCTAAACAATGTTTCAATACAATATCGCAACCGCATCGAAACTTTTTTCACTACATTTTCGGTGTCACGAATAGTATTTTTATATGCGTACATTGTATCGGATTGAAATTTTTTGGATACATTCCCGATATCCCCGCACTTCACGTAACACATCATTTATAGCTTACATCGGATTTATATTATAACAAAAATACTAATAAATTAAAATACTGAATTCAAACATTTTGTTGTGGATAAATGGCGGTCGAATGTATATGAATCTTCCAGATTATAAAGCAGTTAGAAAAAATCACAAATCAAGTCAGTGAATGACAGTATCAAAAAATCATAAAATGATCGAATATTATGCCTATAAAATTTAGTTTTCCAATTCCAGTCTGAGAAACATATCATACAAAACACCATTCTGCAATTAAGTGGCTTTTAAATTAATTTTTAAAAATCTGGAGAAAATTTCAATACAATAGGAATTGTGCAACTAAATTTTCTAAATAAATTTTTAGATTAGAATTTCTTTAACATTCAATATACAAAACGATATCATATACTTAGTATATAATATAATTATATATTATATAGTATACAAAATCTATCATCGATATTTGAATTTATGTATGCCACAGTTTATACATTGACTGAAATAAGTTAAGCAACAATTATTTTATTTAGGTAAAAGCTGGGTTTGGATGTTTAGAAAATATAAATAAAAATAATATAACTATAGTTATTGCTATTTACTTTATAACTAATTATAGCTAATTTACTTGCTAACTGCAACATTTGAATGAAATTTTTTTTATTGAAAAATTTAAAACATGTATATTAGAAATAGGTATACATTTAAATCTTCTAATTAATAATCGAATTTGTTTTTAATGACATACTTAATTATAAATATGTAGATTATTTTTGAATTTTATTATTAATTATATATAACTATAAAAGTTATAGTTTTAATTTGTTTTTAATTAATAATTTCTCGTAATTAAAACTCAAATAATTTATTTAATTGAAAGATTATGATAAGATAAAATTTGCTCATTTTGTTTTCAATATAGATGATTGTTTATAAAAGTGTTAATTGACTAACATTTAATATTACTTTATATACATATATATGTTTTTATATTAAACCTATTTATCAGCCAGAACTATGGCATATGTTAGGATATATAGATGTGTTATTTTAATATTCTGAGTTCGAAAACTTAAAAATTTTGACGAACAAATTTTTTTAGAGAGTACAGTGTGTGTAAAAAATAAGTTTGAATAATATATTATTGACGTATATATATATATATATATATATACGTTTATTATTATTATATATAAGTTTATTTTATATTATTATATTCTGTAAAATTCATTTTTTTAGTTTTACTTCTTTCAGTAATAATTTTCAAATTTTATTTCTTAAATATTAATTCTATCAATTAAAATCAGTATAACATATATATAAACGGCCATTAAAAAAGATCCATTAATAATACATTAAATAACACATTAATGCTTTAAAAAAACTTCTCCAGGCTTAAATTCAAAACACTATGACCTATACTACTTCATAGAAATATTTATATCAGAGATTTTATATGAAAGAGAATTATAATTTTACATACCTACTTAAAACAAGTAAAAAGCCCAAGATTTGTGTATATGTTGTGTGGATGTATGTTTGTGTGGATGTTAATGTATAATAATTTCGGAAATGTTGAAATGAACTTATAATTCGACATTTCCTCTAACTTTACTCCCCTAATTATTAAATATTTTGTCTTCTATTTTGGGGTATATTAAAAATCACTTATTATTTGTATTTTATGCTTTCTGTTTTCAATTCTTTACTCTTATGTTATATTTTTTAAAAAACACAATTTAGAATATAAACTTAACATAGAAGACGCTTTTGAGGTAAATTAGGTTGCGAAAATGATTTTTTACTGCAAGTATGAAATTTGATTTTGAAACAATTTCATTTAAGATATGATAGAAATCGAATGTGCCATCAAAATAGATTAACACAGAGAAGCTATAGCGTATAGTTAAATAAAGAAATACAGCATGAAACGAAATTTTACATGACGGTACCTAAAAATGTCACAAATATTTCAGAGACAGCCATTTTTGACGACAAGGTCATTTAAAGGTCAAATTGACATTTTGTAAATTTTTCTAAAATTTTATAGCATTTTATTTAAAATCTTATATATTTTCTGTACAACAATCTAGAGAAGCTTCTTTACAACAACAGTTTTTTTACGCGTCGACGATGTTGGATTAAAAGGCGGGTATTTCCCTTTTCCAGAAGTTTTATAAAATTAATTATTTTGAATTAATTTCGCAAAAAGAAGATATCCCACTTTTTGTATCCAAGAACGGCTAAGCATAAAAATAATTATGGTAATTATTCTGAAAAAAGGAGATACCCCTTTTTAATCAAACAGCGTCGACGCATAAAAATAATGTTGTTGTAAAGAAGCTTCTTTATATTGTTGTACAAAAAATACCTATATAAGATTTTAAATAAAGCACTAAAAATTTTTAAAAAAATTTTCAAAACATACCATTTGCGATCATCGTTTGTTGAAAGGTTCATCGAATCAGACACACTTTTATCAAAAATTAGTCATTATAAATTTTCTTAGTATCTCAATAGTTCTCAAAAATATTTACTAATATTTTGTTTTTATTCGTTTAAAGCTTCTTCGATACTGAAAATTTATAAAGAATAAGGTAAACTTAATATGGAAAGGTTGATGCCCATTGGCATTTATTTATTTTTATTTTTTTGTTCTCTGAAGTTATATACATAAATATTTCATATACGACAATTCAATTAATTCAATTATTTCCAAACTACAGGAAAGCAATGAAATACATTACTTTATTACTTACACATGACTAATTATTACTATAATAACATTGATACTAATATCTAAAACCCTTATTATTAGTTAAATAAAGAATAGTAAGCTAATTAGAGATTAGTTAGTGATATCGGATATATATATTATAAAAGTTATTTTGGATATAACTTCAACATTATAAATTAATTGTAAATTCGTTTATTGTAGGGTGGATATAGAATTCAATTATAATATAATTATTAAATTAAAATTTTAAAATTAACTTAATTTTATATAAACGAGAAAAATGGGCAAAAAATTAGTTTCATATCCAAAATTAAGTCCCACATAAAATCAATATGAAAAAAATTTAAATTAAAACACTTTTTGATAATAAAATTAATACTATGTTTAAAAAGTGAAAAACTGATAAATAAAAACTTAAAAGGAAGAAGAAGGTAGTAAGGCATATCCTGATTTTATTAAGAACAATATTTTGATTTCTAATATGTCTAATTGAGATTATTAACTTGTAAAATTGAAATGGTTAATTTTTAGAATAGTCAAACAAAAAATGTCGAATGAAAATAACAGTCTTCTTCACATCACATTTGTAGAGAAACATATTCACCTGTATTCCTTAACGGTATAGAAATATATGTACCTCAATCCAATGTAGTGAAATACTTAGGAATTCATCTCGATAAAAGGTTAACCAGAATGAAGCACATAGAGGCAAAAAAAATGCATCTTAAACTAAATATTATCTCTCTGCATTGGCTAATTGGGAGTAAATCATCGTTGAGCCTGGAATCGAAAGATGGACCGTATCTACAATGTGATCATAAAGCCAATATGGTCTTACAGATGCCAAATCTGCAAAAACATGTCCAAAATTAATCTGGAAATAATCCAAGCACTCCAGTCGAAAACAATGAGAATGATTACTAATGCTCAATGGTACATTAAAAATTCCAACCTTCGTAAGAACCTAAACTTACCTATGGTAGGAGAAGTTATTGAAACAGAAACAAGAAATTATTACGCCAAAAGTAACTTACTCCAACCCCTTAGCAAGAAATTCGACATATCTACCATCATATACCAGACTGAAAAAAATTACCTATTCAATTTAGATAAATCAATAAAGTGTGTAACTGGGGCAAACTCAATTTTAAGTAAAATTCGTTATAAGATCTTAATACTTCTTGCAATCTTTAAAATTGCAAAACGAAAATTCATCTAAAATTATTGTTATTTTCCTTGGAAAGATTCAATGCAATCAAATTAAGCATAAAAAAATACCTGCTAATTGGCAAAATATCACAACTCTCTCTAGAAAGATAAGGCTATAAAAGTAAGTCTATAAGAGTACACTGAAGGCAATATGGCAATTAAAATCAAAATTAAAACTATCACACAAAATTAAAATTTAAATTAAAACTTATTAATTAATTAAAATTTAAAAGTAACTAACACACTAAAACTAATTGGCACTAATTCACCTATATCATGCTAAAATTAAGTTTATAATTGAATTGAACCGATAGGTTATATGAAATTATGAAAATTTAAATTTTATAATGAAATATTTTTTTTTTATTATTTTGTGTTTTTTTTTTTTTTGCTCTTTTGCACTATAATTATTTATGAAATTATAAAAGCAGACAGAAATTATCTAAGGTCAAAATTGTTCTTTTCTATTTAATATTTATAATTTTGTAATTTAAATATTGATCAAAATACTAATAATGCAAAAATAAACAACGTCGACTGAATGCTATATTGATCCATACGCCATTTTTGAATATTTTGACTTAAGAGCACTTCCATACATTTTTTAAATCAAGCTCTTTCGAATGGTGTATTCAAAATCTTTCTATTCGTTGCAGTTTAACAGATACAGAGTTGTCATTTTGCTCCATAAACCACGTTTTTCCAATATATGATTGTGCTATTCTGAAAAGTCAAAGTTCTGTCAATGGAGCAACTTTTATATGAAAATTTGCGTAATCAATTACTAATTTTTATTTGCTCAATGTACATTAGCCTGAAACCCACATAGACCAAAAAAGCAGTATTTTTGGTTATACTTATTTGTTAATTGTGGTTGAAAAATATATGCAATAAATATGTATATAACGATGAATATGTATTAGATTAAACAGAGTAAGCTAACAAATACTTCTTGATACGGCATGAAAACAAATTCACATCAGTAAAATGATAAAATAGATTTTTTATTAAATTTTTAACTTAAAACAATAGTGAAAATAAAGTGATATTATTTTTTTTATTTAGCTATGAAATAAATATTGACCCATTTAATTTATTTTAGTTAAGATTTTAGGAACTAAGTTTGAATTAGAAAATAAAAGAATTTACAAAAATTATTTTGATTTTGAAAATTTTTTATAAAAATTATTAAGATTAAACAATAATTATTGGAAAAAACATTTATAAATAACATTTTTTTCTCAGATATTTACATTTTACACTTTTTTCCATTTCAAACAAAATGCAATAACTAGGTTTATTCTTATTTGCGCCATCTAAATTCGTGCCTCGAAGTGTAAAACAGTTACTATTTGGTAATACGTTGTATTAAATAAAGCAAACTGGCAATTGTGATTATTGTCATAAAAACTACTATATTTCATAAACTTTATAATTGGTAATGTCTAGTGAATGTAAAAATAAGTTGAAAATACATCAATAAACAGTTATGCAAGATATAAAAAATATAAACAATTCCTATCGAATGCTTTTAATTTGTATGAAGTTAAACTTTGTTTTCGTTTTTCTCGAAAACAGCTTTTGGGCGTTTGAAGCAAAATAGCAATCAGCCGACAAGTTGTACATATTAAGAACAGATTTATTTATGCATAACCTTTGTCTAAGGGTTGGATTATTATACAAAATGATCAAATAAATTTGTAATAAACAATTAGTCTAATTGAATTAGATTATAAAAAATCTGTGTGACGTCATCTTAAAAAAGTTTCTAATATTTGTAGAATGTATAATTTCCAGTAGAATTCTTAGAATATGGGTCGAGTATATGTATATACTATACAAATTATCGCACTTCCAGTAATTTTTAAAACTTTATAAAAGTTTAAATTACGTTCAAGCTAAATTTTCAATTGCTTGAATAACTCAAAATCATATATATGGTATGGTTCAGATAATTTCTGTTATACAAATTTGTTTAGTTATAGTATAATTAATTAAAGAGGGTGGTCGTTTGCTTTAGCACCAGAATAGATTTTTCTAACAACGGGATTCTGCAAGATCAACAAACAAATTGTTATATTCCAATAGGTTCCATTACAAATTAATAATTTCTTATGAGTAGATACTAGATAATGCTTAAGTAATACTTATTTATTTACGAATTTTGTTGCTTTCGTTATCGAAAATATTAACTTTATTGAATATGAATATATATAGATAATTTAAATTCAACTCAAGTTTTTTATCAAGTTCTACATATTTCTTTTTTTTTTTTAACAATAAATTAATAACAAAATTTATAGTTTTAATCTCGATATACATTTTTTTCTAAATAAATTTTATGATAACATCTTCGTTCCGTGACAATAAAATTTATAAGTTGATTATTGGATATAGCTTATAATTTTTGAAGTATTATCGAATATTAACATAAAAAATCAAGTATTAAGTTAATACATAACTGTTGAGAGTATTATCTATAGTTAATACTCAATTTATTGCTCAAACATAAGTAAATACCACAAATTACTTTAAAACTGAGTATTTAGTGTACAAAACTTAAGCATTATTGAGTGAATAATTAGTACAGTTCACGTATTACCATTATCTAGTATATAATCGTGCTTTATAAATACGGGCCAATATGTTATCAATTATTAGTTCAAAAATATTTAAATTGTGACCAAATCATATTTTCAATTAATTTTGAAAAAATTTTGAAGGAAAGAAAAAACGTTAGAAGTCCACATCGAAACTTTAGAACTAAATGTTAAATCGCAACCTTGTAGGTGGAGTACTAAGATTTCATAAACATACTATAATCTACTAGTTTTACCTATAACCTATTATACATGTTCTTACAACTAACTAAAAACAATATTGCTACACCTTCGAAAAGGTACCGTGACCAATTCCAATAGAGTCACTTGTATGAAAAACAAGATTTTGTGAATCGATATTAAATAAATGAAATTTTGAAAAAATTGAGTAAGGAGATAATAATAAGAAAGGGGTTGCATTTTGTATTTCTGTTTTATTGATGTAAAAACAGCATTTTTATATGAAAAATTGATTGATATTTTACCATAACTCAGTAACATAAAGAACTAGCGTAGAAAATGAAAACTTGTTAAAAACAAGATGTAAAAACAGGACAAAAATTAGAGTTACAGATAGGTACAATTTTTTCAGAAATATTACAAAATGTGTAATTTGAAAAAAACTGTTTGGTTTTAAGCTTCCTGTACTTGAATGACACAACATTGTGTTAATGATATATCTGTTTAAGATTTGTTTGTACTTGCTTTTCGGCTAGACTTGCCACAGTTACCAAAAGTAAAATCTGGACAACTAAAAAAATGTTATTTGTAATATTAACTTATTTATGTAATATAGAGGTAGTCACATTTGTTAATCAAATAGTAATAATTTCAAACTATGTCAATAATAATAATTAAATTATTAAATACCATTATCGAATACCAAATGTTAAATAAAATTACTTACAGCTAAATAAAAACAATTTAATTTGTGGAACTAACAACGTGTACATAAAAAAAATACAACTCAGTTAATATTAAAGTTAATTTTGACAGTAATGACTAATAATTTATCGGAGTCTGTTCAAATTTCTAATCAAATTTTAATTTTTACACGTTCAGAAATTATTTTATTGTGAATTTCATAAATTTTAACCTATAATTTGACAATAAATTTAAATCTGAACATCTTGCGGTTCCCAAAACACTTTTTGTGATATCCCAAAATATTTGTGGAAACAATCTTGATTAATTGGAACGCCTGGTAATGCTTTTTTTCGTTTTAAGTCAGCTTTTTTGATTTTCAAGATAATTATCGTTATTTTAACATTAACATAACATTTTCACTGGCAATTTCATCCCCTTCAGGCCGAAATTGAGTACACCAACCCTTATAAAAGTTCATAGAATTTGAATATTTTAACCGGAATGCAATCGAACGCGCCATTTTTTATAAATATATTATATTATAATTATTTCTTCCGCCCTATGCCATGGGATTGCAGGACAGCGATGATGATAATTATTTCAATTAATTTATACATAAAAATGAGTAATACAATAAAAACATAATTAGCAGATGCGGTTTAAAGTAAAAGTATAGTAATTAAGCACATCTGATTTAATGGACGAACAATAGAAATTCTCTTATATTATAATTTCTCTTATATCATAACTATATATAACACTCTACAGTTGCTGGGATATTTTTTAAATTTTTATTAAATATTAAACAATTGCTAACTATATATTTCACGTATATATATATATATACTAATATCTGAGTCTAAGTACATTTCATGGTAAAATAGCATTAGTCAACAAAACGTAATTTGCAAATTTTTTTTAATAGTTTATATACTTTGCCATAAAAAAAAATTATATATGTAATTCAGTAAAAAAAAAAACGAATTTCATGATTCCTTTAATACAAATTTATTTGCTCATTTTGGTATAAGTATCGACTCCTCAGACAAAGGTAATGCATAAATAAATCTATTCTTAATATATATTAAGTGGGTACCCTATTAAATTTTTTTTTTTTTGGTTTTTTTTTTTAATTTTCGATTTAATATTTTATGTGTTGAACTATTTTTAGTGGTGTTATATAGAAGAAGTACGAGTATTTTTTTTTGTTTCATTATTTATAATCTAAAAGAAATATTTTTATTCTATTTTGTAAAAATAAATTTCTTAAGCATAATTTTATATTTATTTATATTTTATTTTTGTTTATAAAAGTTTTTTTTTTTTAGTATAATAAAAAAATCAAATTGATATACGCCTTTTTAAAAGTAATAAAATAACCACATACGGAAACTGACAAAACAGAACGCAAAAATTTCACTTTAACTATATAATAATACAGATTTTTTATTTATTAATCTTATTTTTTATTTATTTTTACTTTTCTTTTTCTTTTTGTTTTTTTTTTTTTTTGTTTTGTTTGTAATATTATTACATTGTATAACGACAATAAACCTTCATATAAAATTAGTAATAAAAAAATATTTTTCTTCTTTCAAACTTGCATAATTTCGATTAGATTCAGAACAAAAACAAAATGAACTTAAGATTCATATTTTGTATGAAACTTAAAATAAAATTAGGGGAAGATTCATTTTATTAGTTTTTTTTTTTTACTCAACCCACTTTTTTCATATATACGAGAATAATTTTATTCTCCTGGTTACCTTTACAAATTTTAAATTTATTTCTATTATTTGTACCTTATTGAAAAGAGGTAAAAATTTCCCTTGCATAAATGGTATCACTTTCTTTTGTTAAGACACCCTTATTAAGCAACGAATCAAATATAGTACAATAGTTTTGAATAAAGTATTTAGTGCAGACAATATTTTCAGAACACCTTTATAATATTACAACAATTTGATAAATATAAATAAAGGGATAAAATGGATGGAAATTATTTGAATATGTATACTTATGATGGCAAATCTTTATTTTAAAAATAATTGATAGTATGAAAACTTAAATGAAAATGAAATAAAATGTATGTTTAAAATATATAAATTGACAAAAACTAACACTATAGAATCAAATCAATGGAAGGCTAATAACAAAAAAAAAATGCAAATATAAAATCCTCCTATTTATAAAAGAGGCAACAACTAGGCCAGAAATGATAAGCAAAAACATGTCACTTTTGCTGAACATCTTGGTTCAGTATTTGAGAGCATGGTAAATCCTAACAAGTGCTATTGATTAAATTGAAATCAATGAATTTATGGAAGTGGCGTATAAAATGGATATCCAAATTAAAACAAAATTAATAAAAAGGCAATACCACAAGTAATTAAAAAATATGTTAATTAAAAAAAAAAACACCGGGATATGACTTAATTATGTATATATATACGTATATACTTCATCACATCACACCTAAATTTATTAAATTCCTACTAACTCAAATTTTTATTGCAATATTAAACTTCCCGGTACAATGGAAAACATCACAAATCCAAATGATACTAAAAGCAGGTAAATCTTCAGAAGCGGTAAAATTCTTCCGTCCTATCTATACCTGAATAGTAACTGTATTATAAAATGATTTATAAAAATTTATTGTCCATCTGTGATATATATGAAAATAAGTGACTAAGATTATTCCGTCATATTGAATTGAATTTAGGAACAAGCATTCCACCATTGAACAAATGCAATCAAATATTAAAATAATTATTAGTGAACGGAACGACAACAAATGAATTATTTGATAAGCGAAGTGTTTGACAAAATGTACCATAAAGATGTATTTTACAAATTTAAACGTTATCTATCACACCATCATTATATGAATTGCTCAAAAGCTATATTGACGATCGTTACTAGTTTATCAAACAACAAAGTGTAATATTAAATCTTCAGAAAATCAACTAAGAAGTACTACAAAAAGAATTGTTCCCGGTGGAATTCTTTATTAGTTGTACACTGCCGACTTGTCTCAAAATACAAATACAATTTAAGCTACTCTTGCAACCGACATAGTCATTCTTGCGTCTGACTTAGTACAAAACACGTTTAACACAATATAAGAATGCCTCAACAAATGAAAAATTGAAGTAAATGAAAATCTCAACATATAACGTTCATCTTAGAACGAAAACCTACTCCTCCTGTTTTCCGAAACAACAACGTTGTAGCACAATTCGATTATGTAATATATCTTGGTATGAACATGGATCGATGACAAACCTGAAGAAAATATATCTTCACAAAACGATTACATTTCAATATGCACCGTTTAGAAAAATTGCACTAGCTATAATTTTAAAAAATATTTATATATATAAATCCATACTTAAGCCTGTTTTGACTTGTGGCATCAAACTGTTGGAAACAGTGACAAAGTTAAATATCAAAATTAAAAAGCAAGAGAGTAGCAACGAATTTGTATTCCTATGGACACGTAGACGTGTAGGTATCTCTCGGAATAAAAGATTGGGTAAATTGGCATAAAAAGCAACACTTGAAGAAACCGATAATATAAACACGGACTATATTGCATGGACCATAAATAAACCGTTCTGAAGGTTTTATATAGCACAAATATAACCAAAACTGGCAAAAAGTGTCCAATCCGAACATATAATATAATAATATAGAACAAATCAGCAGGAAAACTTCAATCGTTCTTACGAGATTCAGGATTAGGCATACCAGGCTTACGCACAGGTATCTAATTGAAAGACGTCAAAATTATCCTCTAATGTGCAATTGTGACCACAATTCCCCAATTATAACTACACATATCTTTTAAGACTGCAATCTGTACAAAGATGAAAGAAATGAATTTGCTATAAGAGAGCTTTAAGTTCTCAAAGAAAATAATCTACAAAATATGGAGAATGTTATTGAATTTCTAAAAAAAAAAAAATGATTCCAGCAATGATTTATGTTAACATAGGAATCTGTAAAATACCAAAAAAAGAATCAGTGAAGAGAAAATGGAGGTGGATAGGCCACATCATCATAAAAGCTAAGAATAACAAAGCAAGGTAAGTATTAGATTAGAACCCAAAAAAAAAAAAGAGAAATACATAGACTACTGGAAACATGACACAGATCAGTCCATAAGGAAATAGAAAATAACAACAGAACATGGAATGAAATTAAACACCTAGCTTATTAGAACAGACTCAGATTGTAGAGCTATGTGAAAGCCATATGCTCCCAAAGAGAGTGAAGCAGAAAAGAAACTATAACGGTAAATTTTTTATATGTTTTTGTAGTTTTGTAAGTACGGGCTTCATAAACTCTAGTGTGATGATAACCCATTTATAAATAAATTATGATAAATAAATATGTGTATGTAATCGGAAGTGTCAAACTAAAATCAAATACCTAAATTTGCAGTAGAATCGATTAAGCAGTTTGATTTAAGTCATGAAATTTTTAATATCATCTTAGAGGACTATGCTTATCGATTATATTTAGAAAAACAAAAATCATCTAATCGAAAATGTCATTTGGACGACATTTACGTCTTGTAAACATGCAATTTGGTAAAAAAAAAAATTAAAATGCGTGAAGTTTATTTGTGTATTAAAATGCAAAATGAGTGAAACAGACATATTAGATAATTGAAAAACACAGTTTCATTTAAGTTTTTTGTTTTAAATTTTCAAATTAATTGCGTTTGCAATTTTTAGTGAACATGTTGGCTCGAAGGAAGAGCATTATGGAGTCAAATTATTATTAGACAACATCCAAAATATTATTAAAGAGATACTTGTGTTTGATTTTGTAATTTTTACGTTTTAATTAAATATTAAAACGTAAATTAAATATTAAACGCATATTTCTTTGTAAAAATTCTTTGGTAAACCAATGTAAGGGTTTTTATATTTTTTTTAAAAATTAATTTCTTTAATTCTTTTGGTGAAAAAATTGCGACAAATATCAAATTATAAAAGTAAAACTACAACAAACATTTCCAATGCAATGCGCTTGCTTATGCGAGGTAGAAATCTAGCGCAGAGTTGCCGCAGAAATCTACCTTTCCTGTATGTACGTATAAAAACTGGTAGCTTTCTGCTATTGTTCCGGTCAGATTAAATTATTGACAAAGAAATAAATGAATAATTTTTTTTATTATTCTAATGTCAATCCAATACAATATAATTTATATAATTTATATTTTTTTTATTTTATTATTTTTCTATCCAAAAACTACGTTGTCATCAACAATCAAAGCAAAGTGCTTTTAATACAAAAAATAATAAAAATATTTTGACACTGACATAAGTTCCCAGAAGAAAAAATCAAAAGTAAAAAATCTAAAATTTAGACATTTTAAATTTTACCCCTTACCGAAACAACCCTTCACCAACAAATTTTGGTAGATTTCTACCATTTTTCTACCTGCATAATTGAAACAAAAGCATTTTCATCAGCATTGCCAAAATGTTGTTGCTTGATCGTCAAAAGTGATCTTAGTTTGAGATTTCCGATTACACCTAATTCTTCACAATGCTTTTGAAAAAAGTATCTAAATTAAATTTCCTTGAGTTGTGATGAAATTTTTCATGCCAAAAAAACAAATTCAAAATTAATTTATTAAAGAAGATTGACGATATCAAAATACAATTGACCTTGAGAATTCTCCCAAAAACCTTTCTTTTAAAATGGGTTTTTTTTTATTTACAATCTATGTCTGAAATTGTGTTAATTCCCAAAAATTTGGAAAAACGCCACAGTTATATGCATTTCAAAATCTACAGCAAAACAATGTAAATAACAAAAAAAAATTAAATTTGCTTTGATATGCGCTGAAAATTATTATTTTAAGTTTCTGATGATTCCAATACTCACAATTTAGCTTTAGAGAAAATAAAACAAAACTAAAACAAATTAAATTAAGTCATATTTATCCGAGTCTCCGTGAAAAAATAAATTTTTGTTTAGATTATTTTCAATATTAATAAAAAACAAAATTAACTTCGCTCATAATAAAAAAAAATAAAAACCAAAACAAGTCTCTTTTATATAAATTTTTCATTTTTAAACTCGTTTATTTTCAATCGTTTCCAATTGCAGCAACAATCGTCTACCAAATTGTATATTGTTTTCGATCTAATATTATATTTTGTAATGTAAAGTCTCACCAAAGTTAACTAGAAAGAAATCTACGAATTTCCAAGGCTACATTTCTTTACAATTTCAATTTTTAGTCATCATATTTTGATTTCTTTTATTTTATTTTAATCCTTTTTTTGTGTTTTCTAAGAATATCAATACAATTTCATTTGCAAGGCATATTCATATAGAAATAAAAATTATAAAAAATACATATAGGTATTCTTTTCTGTTAAAAAATGGTTTATTATTTTTGCTCATAAAATTTCTCTTAAATATATAAGAGTTACCTTTTCCACAAAAAAACAAAACACAATAATTAAAAAAAGAAAATATAAAAAAATCTAACTCAGGTGCAAAAAACGAGTTAAAACCCTTTAATATTATTTTTTTTTTAAATAAAAAAAAATCGTCAAACCTAGAGAAAGGGTTAACAATTTACCTAAATGTTATCTTTAAGAATTATTTAACGCAACTTTCACTTTAACGACCATTTGAATTGTTTTTTGTGTTTTTTTTTGCTTCTGCTATTCAATTATAATTTTTATGTAATTTTTTTTTTGTATTGCATTTTTTTTTTACTTCTTTCTTTTTAATTTACGCGTATCCTTGAATCTTGCATTTTTTTTTTATTTTCACTTATATTGACATTTGTGTGGACATAAAGTGAATGAGAAAATAAAAAAATACTGACTTTATAAAAAAAGATGTACTTTCTAAAAACACCAAAAATTTATTTTTATATTGTTTTTTTTTTTTTTTATTAGTTTTAGGTGTTAGCGGTTTGTACCATATATTAAAGAAGTGAATGGTATATTTTAGAGTTTCGATTCGAGTAGATATAATAATAGAGAAACATACTATTTATAGGTATATATTAATATTTAATACAATAATTTAAAATTTTTTTTTTTTTTAAATTTAAAATCACTATTCAATCTTTTGATTGTAAGATTGTCTAACCTAACGTATGTATATTATTTTTTTGTTATTACAATATAGCCATAATTTATTAAATAAATAAGCCATAATTCCAAGCAGCTAAAGTTTAATAAAAAAGTAATTTATTAGAATTTTAATTGTAATAAATGTGATTATAAATAAATAATTAAATGAATAAATAAATAAATCTTTATTTCAGTCGCTTGATTAAACATGAAGGTTTACTTAGGACTTCAATTTTAAGATAATTTTTATTTTTATTTATTAAATATATAAAGAAAAACACCAATATGTACAAACATGCAGTCACTGGATTAGACAGAGATCACAAGAGTTTTTTGATCAGGGCCTCGGGATTCAGTGAGGTCCCAAAATATAGATAGTAACGGCATTTTTTTTGTATATATAAAAGCAAATTTATTTGGGGAAAATAAACAAATTACTATACCTTGAGATATATTTTCTGTAGCGTCACAAATTTTTATACAACATTAATATAATTTCTATATAATTTATTGTGATGAATGAGTATTGTTTTTGCTGTTTAGGTAACGCCGCTGCGCTATTATTATATGAATAAAATGAAAATGAACAAATTATCGAAGATCTTGCTAATATTAATTATTAAATAAAAAATGTCAATATTAAATTTTTATAATGGGCAATCATGAAATCAATTTCAATTTGAATTTCAATTTATTCAATTTAACTCATTAATGCATGGAATCCGTTTAATCGGATCTGCCCAAAAGTAGGCTTGATATCCGTAATAACCGAATTAATTGATAAAATTATATGTCAAAGATTTTAAGTTGATTTTAACATGGTGTTGATTAAATATATTAAATAGTAAATTTTGGATCCATTGATAATGGATCCAACTTTTTTTTAGCAGCAGAGGTGGTGGGTAAGTAAAATTAAATAACCTTAACGTACTATTTATAATTACTTTACATTTTACACAAAATATGGTTTTTATAATGTTACTGGATATGTTTGAGTATATTTGGTTACAATTACAAATGTATAAGTTCGGCAATATAACTTCATACTTTTACGACTCCGTTATATCGGATCGGATATAATGTACCTATATCAAAAATTTCACAAGCGATATCAAAAATTTCACAAGCGATTCTGACTCCAGTCACCAGTGATTATAAATCAACAGGAGAATTGAATCATTTAGGGTCTAATATGCTGTGATTGTGATTGGGAATACGTAATACGAAATGATTAATTATATCTCAGCTCTAGTGACCATTCAAAAATGAAGGCAATAGTTCTTTTGTAAATTGTGACTTCGATGCAAGTGCAGAAGAGCCTCCCTTTAAGTATTCTCAAAAGGATAGTTCTGTAATATATAAACATAATAGAATATGTTAACATGCTGGGTGGCGCAGTAGGTAGAGCGCCTGCCTTTCAACCGAAAGGTCCCGAGTTCGATTCCCGATGAAGCAAAAAAAAAATGCTTCATTGGTTTTTCGAGCTGGTCTAGTACCCTTTGTCATTGGGATATAATAAATGACAAAAATAATTGGGAGTATATATAATCTGGTAACAAATTAAATAAAATGAAACTATTCTATTTAAGAAGGCTTAGTTCCTGACAATAGCAGTAGTTTTCCACATTTAATGAGTAGATAAGCCAGTAATTTGTTAAAATAAATATTCAAATTATTGTAGATATTGTAGTGTAAAATTGTAGTACCTTACTTAATTAAGCACGAAAAGGTGATTCTTCCTAAGTTACTGTCAAGATTATAAAAAAAAAAAAATAGAAAAAGAGGAAAGATATAATAGAGTCGTAATGTACGCCACGAATTTTGATTTGTGGAAGATGTGAAAAAACGAAAAGTTGTCCTTATAATGATGGAATGGGAGGTATAAATAAAATAGATCAAAATGTTGCCGTATATCGTACAAGAATGAGACAAAAAAAATGGTGGTGGTAAATTTTCTGCTATTTGTTAGATGCAACTGTCTCAAATGCATGGATACTCATGCGTAAAATGCATGAAGATAAAAAATGCACTAGTTTGTTGTTTTCGGTCAACAATAAGTTGAGAACAATGTAAATGGGTTGACTACGAAAAGCATAGTTTTGGCAAAAAAGTCTTAAAATACCTAAGTATAAAAATTTTAAATTTATTCAGATCTAAAAATTTAGTTGTCTTATTCTTAAAGTTAGAAAATACTTTTTTAGATTGTATAAAATATGGTTTTTAATTTTTATTTTATTTTATTTGATTTTGGGCCATAATATTTTTTTCTAATTTTTTAAAAAACTACATTTCTTTAGTATACATAATATAATAGTTCTCAGAAATCTGATTTGAGCTACTTAATGCCCGGTTCACAGACCTTGGGAGTATATAATATATTTAAAACATTGCATTATTATTAATTTAGTTATTAATATTTTAGAACATTTCAAGCTATAAATAGATAGTTTCAGCAAAAATGGATTTTTTAAACTGTTTTTTTTTTTTTTTAAAGAATATAAAACTTCAGGGTATATCAAAAAAGGTTGAATATTACTGGAGTTATTTATTAATTTACAATCTATCTAAAATAATAGAATATTTTTATAATTAAATGTAGGGAACATTTCAATCGCAATTTACATATTACAACCAACATATTAATTGATTGAACAACACATGTTCCTTGATTTCAAAGGGTATACATACAATATGATTTTAATGTTGTCTATTGTCATTTGTTGTCTATTATATATTATCATATAAACAAAAGAGCAAATAACACTCAAATTACATTTATTCCAAATGAAAATAACGAAAACGTATACAATTTAACGTAAATTTTAAATAAGTAAGGCTTATTTGGACATTCCACTATATAGTAAATAAAATACAATAAAGCTGTTTACAGTGTATACAGTTTTAACGAAAAGTTGCTTATAACATATTTTTAATCCATATATACATTTCCCTACATGTAATTGGAAGTTTTATACGTCACTGGAGCATTTTAATATTTTATTTGTAAATGAACTCACCGGGACCTTACAAGCCTTAATAGCAGCTTCTTTGTGCAAAATATAAAGAATAAGTAATGAAAATATTGGCCAGTCCTTCAATAACGATATAACAAGTCCAAATTTTATAAAATATAAATTAATTGAATTATCAAAATTGAGCCTAATGTCTTTTATTTATTGTTATTTAAAAAAAAATTTTAACACAATTCCCACAGCATGTTCTCTAAAATATTTTAATTATTAAAACAGTAATTTTTTAACTCAAACTCACTTCTTTTTATATATGCGGGGAAAAATGTGTATGTCAAATAAAATTGTGCTTTAAGATAGACATCTAATTACATGTATTAAATTTGTTGAAATCGTTGATTGTATAAATAAAAAATTCAAAAAGTTTGTTTAAATCGGTATAGATATGTATCTTGTATATATACGACGTGTCCGGTTTATGTGCATTCTTATGATTTATTTTTTTTATCAATAATCTTGATCTTCATTTTAATCACAAAATAATTGTAATATTAAATATTATAATAATTATTTAATATTAATTTATAATTAATTCAATTATTATATCAAAAATTTTATTATTTTTTAATTCCTGCAATAAACTAAACTTTGGTCAAATTTTATAGAAAATTGTGACGTACATTTATGACATAAACGAATTCAACACATAAAATTCTAATGTTAGTAAATTCAAAATATACAAATTAACTTTAAGAATTTTTGAATATCTTGCAGTTTTATGCACATTACATTTTGATTATGTTTATTTACACAAATTAAAAATGAATCGAAGTTTTTATTTATTTTTCTATGCTAGCAGTATTATATAGATTTATAAAATAAAAAATTTAAATAAATAAAAAGTTTAGCGGCTTGACACATTAATTATATATATATATATATACCTATTGAAATTGAAAAATTTTTTTTTTATAAACAGATTAATTTGAACAACGGAAGCTGACACACCGAAATTTAGTTAAAAAAAATTTCTAAATATATACTGTCTATATACATATATATATTATATGACGTAAATAATCAAATTTCCACATACGTTTTATTTCAAAATGTTATATTGAATGCAACCTACACAACAAAGGCAAGATTAGAAAAGTGAATAACGATAGAGATTATATCATGATACATTATAATTTTTTTTTTTAATAAACTCTTTTAACTTGCTTAACAATAACTTAAATAAAATTAAAAAAAAAAAAAAAATAATGTAAACCAAAATTCTTTAGGATCAAAATAATAAATAAACAATAAAATAACAAAATTATTTCCACTATAGGGTCCACATTTATTTAAAAAGTATTGCCATTATATTGAATACAATTTAATAAGTTATAAAATTGAGTAGTAAGTTTCTATAGATATTCACATAAAACAATTTTACTAATCAATTGCTAAAATCTAGTTTAGACTTATGGTTGAATATTACATACAACATTTATAGCAATTTTGTATCTTCAACTGGAGAGTAGCCTACCGTGAGTGACAAAAATAGAGTACGTTAATGAGTCAGGGCTTGCCATCTAAAAAAAATACCAAAATATTCGTTGTAGAACTCGTTATTGTATAATTTTAAAATGTGTTTTGCGATTTTAATTTTAGATTTTAACCTCTAACTCTTTGTTACTGCAAAAATATGAAATTCAAATTTATTTTATTCATTATTAAATACACTGCATTATTTCAAACATGTAAAAAAAATATTTAAGTCTGTGTACTTTTTTCTCTCCATGTCTCCTTTTAGAAAATACAATTAACATAATTTGGATTTTTCTTTTAAATAATAAAACCTTCTATAATCGGTGTGTTAAAGCAAGATATTCGTCGGTTACTAATAAAATTGGTGATGTATGTGTTTGGAAACCAATAATTGTTTTCGGTTAACCAGCTTGTTCAACAACATCAACTGCCATACCAACACGAACTGGTACTTGTAATTGATTTAAATGTCCATCAAATGTTATTAACATTCTTGGTTGCTTTGCCAATACTAAAAGTATATAATAAAGAATGTAATCTATCAGGGATGAACATTTTAATTTCCAAAAATGCAACAAGAATTACCATAAAACCAGCTAGAGCAACTGGATTCATTAATTGTCTGTCACTATGATATGGGCTCAATGTTAATTCAGGCTCAAAATAATGTATTAAACCTTGAGCCATGCGTAACATAAATAAATTATTTGGATATTTAGCATGATATTGTTCTAATTGACATAACATTGCTGCAACGTTCATTATTTGTTCCAGCACCAATTAAACCCATTCCAAATATAGCATTATGAGCAACTTTAACGTCACTATATCGTACGAGAATTTACTTAATGTATTCAAAATATTTAATATAGGATTTGATGCTGTAGCTAATGGCACTAATCTGAAGCTAATGGAACCGATCTTCGAATTTATGGTTCACAATATCTTAAAAAATTTCCAAATGATCAGTAGGTATGCCATTTTAGCACCAATTTCTTCACCCATTGCAATTGTGATTGCAGTTGTTGTGAGGTTGTACTAGATGTCTTGGTTGTTTTATAATCTGTACTATCAGTAGATTGTTCCGCAAATAAAAAGTTTATATTCGTAACATAATATGCAAAATGACGTTAGCACATATTCGTTCAGCACGATTCCATGGGATCCTATACGATAGTACAACTATTCATAGTAATAGTTATAGGTTTAGATGGGTAATAGTGATTGCCTAGTTGGTTCACATAAATCCTATTATTTGCCTTGCCATCGACATTCAAAATTTTCTTCGCAAAAAACATACATACATACACGTATACTTTAAATTAAACTATCTAAAGTAAATTAAAAACTAAATAAAACTACTAAACTATTAATAAGAAATATGAAAAAATTTAAAAAAAATTTAATTGTGTTATTGCAATCGCCCTAAAAGCTATAATGACATCGCAAGTTTTTATACACTATACTAATTGTATTTTATTATTTCAGTTGCACATAGATATGCAGCCAAAATTTAAGACCCTTTTCGGGTAGGATGTGGGCCGTCTCTCTATTACAAATCTTATACCTACATATTTAATAATAATAGAAATTAAATACAAACGATTTCAATCTAAATCTAATCTAAATCTAATTATATATATGTATTATGTACATAATCTTAGTAAATACTTTCTATTTAGGATTTTTTCCATTTCTTGCTGTACTTTATTTATTTATTTTATTTGTTTTTAACCGGAAGAAAGCATTGCGTTCTTCTCTTAGTATATTATTTTTCAAATTTATTCTGTAAAATTTAGTATTTTTTTATTGGTAAATGTCGTTCCATATGCCGTGGCTTGTGTAAGTAAGTTTTATTTATGTTTTTTTCGTTAGTTAGTTTTAGCATTTCGGTGGTCAATATATATATATCTTTGAGTGTGTATTGGTAGTCCGTAGTGCATGTTGTGTTGTTAAGTTATCGTTGCAATATCTACAATGTTGGTCTAGGTGCTCCGTCCAGCATGTTCCGGTGGGTACCTTTTGAACAGCTCGACCTAGCTTGTTCTAGTCGCTAGCATAGTTTTTGTGTTGGCGTCTGTTGTATATAATCGTGTAAATGAGTTTTTCCCATGCTTCTTGTCTTTTTGTCTGGGTATAGTTTTCTATGTCATCTTGTTTTGCCTGTAAATATGTTTGCGGTGTTAGCGTTAGTAGTGGACTTTTACTTGCTTGTTTTGCTTCCTTGTCAGCTAGTTCATTACCCTCTATCCCTGCGTGTCCATATAATTTTGATTTGCCTCTATTTTTTAGTTATTATGTCCCTTATAGTCGTTTTAATGTATTCTATGTTATAATATTTAATTCTTCGTACCGTGTATATCTATCGGTGCTTATTTTTCTTGTTTTTTGGCTAGTTATGTCAATTCGTAAAGTACTGTCAGTTTGGCTGTACAGATGAAGCAGGTCTGTTTCATGGTTGTCGTTGTGTTTTGTGTTGTAACTATTGTGCTATATCTACTCCGTTTTCGTCTTTTGATGCGTCCGTGTATATGTGCGTTGCGTTAGGATGCCCTTATTTAATTTAAATCACTATATAGATATAAATTAAAATTTAGTATTAATTTTTTAATCGAATTTAATTTAAGTTGAATTTAATTTGATTTTATTTTAACTTTGAATAACATCTAAATTAGGTCTGACTTTTCCTTTAAAAACTTATTTAATTACTTAAGAGATATTCCAGCCAAAGATTGCGCATCTTACTCTCATCAGTATATGTCAAGTGTGAATCAGCATCTATTTATTTTATTTACAACTGGTTTTACAAAATAAAGCGAAAATTGCAAGTGCGTATACGTCTTATATGATAAGTGAAATAAAATTGTTACCAACATCGAATGGGCCAGAGCAACTGATATCCAGCTGTATTCCCATTTCAAAAAGAAGAATATATATATTATAATTATACGAATATCTTTCTTTATATATATATACACATACAAACTATATTTAATGTCTGATATCTATTTTATTTTTTGTTTTCTTAAAATATACCCAATAATATTTTAACAAGATTTTAACATAAAATGAAGTTTGTTATTAGATAACTGACTATATAAGGTAAGTATTGTTGATTTTATATAGTTAAAATTAGTCAGAATGTTAAGAAAAGTTACTTTGAATGTCTATTTCAACAAAAACAAAAATATCTATACTTTTCATATGGATAGTAAGCAATCAAATTGAACCTGTCTGGAAAAAGAAACATCAAATATTACTTAATATAAAAAAGAAAATGAAAACAAAAAAATTTCATTATTTCTTCAATTTCAATTTAGTTTTTACCTTAAAAAATTACCCCTCACTTTAATTAATTGGAATATATATATTTATATATATATTTTTTCTATTTCAATACTAAAATTATATTGTATATTCCCAAAAGAATTCTATTTCATGTGTATTCTATATAGAGAATCAATATAGTTTACATTAATAATTTTCTTATATTTGTGTTTCAAATCAAATTACCTTAATTGAGAACTAAACCAATATCAAATTACATTTAATATCATGAATTTTAATTTAAAGTTTGTTTAATTCTTATAATAAACTAAATTAAGTTGGCTAATGGTGAACAGAACAAATATGTTTTAGAGAAACTAAACTAATATCAATTTTATAAAATCTAATTTTAAAACTATTTATATTGTCTTTATAATTTATACATAACATATATCTTAATATTAAAAGATAAAATTATTTAACTGTATATTATGTTGGTATATATATTATGTATATTCTCATATGGGATTATACACAAGAAATATAAAAATGATTTTTGTTTATATATAGATCTCAATATGTTAACTGGGAAACTAATAATTAACTATTCAATTGGTTTTTACCATATGGTAATTTACTAGGTCGTCGATTCAAATACTGGTTTGGATCAGGTATATGTTTTGATAAAAGCAAATGCTAATTTACTATTCCTAGTTGATCTATTCTATATTTAAAATTAGAAATGCTATAGTTCATGCTACACACCTCTTTTTTTCCTATCAAGTTTTCAAACCGTATCTAATGTAGAAAAATATCTAGTAGCAATATGTTTTAGTATACTCAATCCCTATATTAACATTTTCACTACTGGAATCCTCTAAGCGATCAATTTATTTTTTTTCTTTTACACGTTATAGAATTTGTATACTCTTCTGGTAAATTAATCCCAGCATAAATGTGTAATCCATTCATCAATTGTTTTCATCCAGAAGAAACATGTCAAACAATAAAATCATAAAATCATAAAATTTTAAAAATTATAAGACCAGACAGCCTAGATTTCAGTCTACGTCGCTTATAAAACAATGGGTATAATTAAAACAAAATTTAATTACAATTATTTGCATTATAATTTATTTATGTACTAATAATATTACCAACCAAATTTAATTGTATTTGAAATAATATAAAATTGCAAATAAAAAACAAAAAAAACCAGGCCTAATTTGTAATGTTTCTTAACAAGAGCTGTCGGAACTGTGCGACATTTCACTTATTTTCGATTCTTTCGTAGATTATAAATTGGAGCAGTTTATACTATTTATACCTTATTATATTTTCAAACATTCTATCATTTTTCATCATTTTGAGAAGTTCAACATTTGTAGATTTTGTCTGTATGTAAAATATTTTCATCAAATGTCAGTTGGAAGCAGCACATTTTAAATGTTTCTCAATTTATTTATTATTTTTATTTTCAGAGTTCAAAACCTTCTATACAACACAAAAGTTCACAGCAGTTCTGTTTGGTCAATTATTGAGTTACTTAACTATAGTGTTTTAAAATAGACAATCAAAGTTTAATTTTCATTTCACGATTTTTTGTATTTCCAAAATGCAAACACTTTTATTTTAGGTCTGAACTGCTTATTCTAATTCAATTCCTCTTCCGACACTCGTTCGATTAAAATGTTATATACTGTAATGATTTCAATATTACTAAAATTGTTTTTCTAGTCGCATATCATATGCGGCTTATCTTTTTGATGTTAATGCTAACACTAATGAGATTTCCTGTACTGGTTAACTTTGCTAATCAGATATTGTGGATCGTTTAGAATAACAAGTTAGAGCGTTTTATATACACGAATATACGTGCCTGTCCCTGTTTTTTTTTTTTTAAATATATTGGCATGTGACCGACCGATATGATACGGTATAGCTTCTGATCTGACCCATAATTAGGTTTGAATATTGATGAATATTGTAGTAAAAAGCTTTTTAAAATTTTCTTTGTAATTTATACACCAAATCATATAAAGCAGCTCTACTCCAAAATATTGAAATATTTAATCATGTTATATTGCCAATTTGCACCTTATTCCAATTTTTTTTACATATAAATGTAAAAGTATTTTTAAGCTTCGGTTTTTCGTTTGTATTTCCGATATGATTTGTTTCATAGTTAGATTGAACAGAAATTTACTTAGAAATGTACTCACTATTCTTCAGCATCAATTACGTTGTTACTTAGTATGTGTCTCTAGTTGTTCTTGTTTAAAACTTCAATTATTTTTATTATTTCAAGAAGAAGTATATTTTATGTATTCTAAAACGTTTGTAATTTTGAAGTCCTAAACATCGTACATCCTCCATAATATCAATGCCGTATTATACTTACACAAAAAACAATAAATAAACTATGTAGTCAACTATGCATAGGTAATCCTATCTAAATGTAATTTTTCAAATACGTAGTTCATATAAATATATTTTATTTCATATACGCATAAACTTGTATATAAATAGTAGGTCTACGTACCTGGTTTATAAATATATATCATTGATACAATATTTGCAAATATTATCTCAAAAAAAAAATATATATATATATATATATAAATTTTTTATTTATATTTAATTTTATCTAAATTCCAAATTTTTGAAATTTCTTTCATTTCGTTATTATATGTAATTTATGTACTCTTTTTTTTCAAATCATATTATATAACTAGCAACATATAATATATGTATATATCAGGCACGAAGCGTCCATATATTGAGTTGAATGAGTGCTTCCCCAAATGAAATATTATTTATTATTTCTTACAGCTTAATATAAAATTTATATTTAATTTAATATAAAAATTACTTAAATACAAAAATTCAAAACGAATGAAAAAAAAATTTCAAGCAAAAATTATATGCATTGATATTAACTACATTATGTATGTTTAGAAAATAATGCCTATATAAACATCATTATTTTCTATTATTCTTTCAATCATACAAGCCAACAAGAGATATTCAACAACCACAAATTTATAATATTTGAAAATAATGCCTATTAAAAATCATTATTCTCTTACCAATATGCTATAATAATTATACATTGTAAAAAAATATAATGACAACTTAAATATTATTCTCCTCAGTTCTCTTCGCATATAAAATATACATACACTCAAACACACTGTCTCTATTTAGTTTCGTAGCAACAACAACAAAATAATAAACGAAGCGACAATAAAATAAAATCTTAGAAGGAAAAAAAATTGAATTTGAATGAGTGGCTGATATTCATTCCAAATTTACCTGATATAATTAGAAAATATCTGATAGAAAATAGATTATCTAGGGAAACAACAACAAAATATCGCATGACACAAAATAAATTTACAAAAAAAAGTATCAGGGAATGAATTAATTTTATGCATTATTGTGGTTGTTGACTTAAATGAGAATTAATATTTACATAAATAATGTATGTAGTTTTGGGTTTTTTTTAGAGAGTAGTATTGATTTGTGTTAAGTAATTCTATAGTTTTTTGTTATTGAATGCTACATTGTTTATTTTCAGCCATAATTTTGTTTTATGCAGTTTTGAAACAATTTTTTAACAAATGTAAAAATTTAAAATGTTTTTTTTTTTATTATTTATAAATAATTAAAATAGATAATTGTAATTGTGTTATTGAAATTTTAAGAAAAAATCATTTTCGGTTAGAAGTTTTGAGGAAAAATTATTAATTGTTAAAGATGGTAAACCAGTGCTTGCTCTACTAATAACAACAACAACAATAAAACGATGTAATCAGCATTTTTCAATAAAATCTTTTAATTCGTATACGTGGTATTTTCCAACATAAATATAGAAAATTCGTATTCACACTTTTTTACATTCCTTTCTTAAAGTCAGAGCTTAAATTAAAGTTATATTTTCAGATGAAAATTTAAATAACAAAAACAGTATATGCAAATATTAACATTTTTAATTCAAACTGGATTAAACAGTTCTTTTAATAAATATTCCCAACTTTGTAAATTTATAATAACACTTTCTATAACTGCTTCAGTTGAGCGATCGTTTTTCTGCCTAAACATAATTAATACTACTTTGAGAAGTAGATGTGAGTAAAAACTTTGACTGTCGAAATTAGCAAAAATTTCAATAGAAAAAGAAAAGCCAAAGCAAACTGATGCTTCCTTTTATAGTGCTTCCCCTGTTGAAAATTTCACGCCCCGTCACTGGTATATATATATATATATATATATAATGGAGAAAAAAGCATTGAAAATCAAATTGAGGGCATCTAACATATGATACATACCGTTTATGTTTTTTTAATCTTCCTTTTTTCATATTGAAGAAACAAGTTTAAGGTTAATTCAAATTTTTTTTTTTATATACTTGCAGGCACAGGGTGTTATTTTGAGCAATTATATTACCATTCACAGGTGGTTATAGGTATATTGTTAAGGTCTAGAGACTCAATAGCTTGAAGCTAATTTTTTGTACATATTTATTGTTTTAAATTGGTTTTATATGTACTTATAGATACTTTGGAAAAGACGATCCACCTGCTAAAATTCATATACCAACCTACTATTTTTGAGAAACACCCTGTGGGTATATATAAAGAAATGCATATACAATATTTTCTTACACTGATATATGTATGTATATATATGTACATGTGTTACTTATACAAAAATATAATATTATATTATATTCATATTCATATCAACCCTCCGAAAAAGTTAGCTAAATTATGTTAAAAAAATGAAAAACAGAAAATGTATATTCTAAACACGCATAAAGAAAATTTTATAAGAAACAAAACAAAAAAATCAAAAACCAAATCTTCAAAAAAAAAAACTTAGATGTTCTTCAAAGACCTTCCCGGGACAACCAACACTATACAAAATATACAAAATAAATTTTTTTTTATCAAAAAACAACAAAACACTCAAAAAATAAAGCAAAATAGCTTAAGAGAGCCCATACAGTTACCATCCTAATAATATGGAGTTGATGGAGGAGGATAAAAAACTATATGTTTAAACAAAATGTACCTATAATTTTACAAGGGTATATATATATATATACATATTATATGTAGCCATTAAAATTCATATAAATAAATATGTATATAGTATTTGTGAATAAATATTGTATTACTATGTTGATTTAAACTTATAGTTAAAAAAGTTTAAATTTGAACAAAAAAAGGTTAAAAATTTAAACGTAAGCTGAATTGGGTAATGACGAAGAAGAATTAGAAATATATAAAATAAATTAAAATGATTATATACATATACATTATATTACTAACGTGTCAGAATATTTAATTAAACTATTCTGCCTCTCTAACAGTCAATTAAAGATATTAATGAAAATTGTATTTACATATTAGAAAGATATATATATATATATATATATATATATATATAGATATCTCCAAAGCTATATTTATAAAATAAATTACTTTCATTCTTTATATTAGAAAATAAATTTTGCACAGTCATTTTATAGTTCAAGAAATTTAAAATAAATTAGAGACATACTACAAGTCATTATGTAACCAAATCAATGTAGAAGTCAAATGCAATGACTATATATATACATTTAACAGAAAAACATGTTATCAGTTTAATTATTTCAGTATTTTTTTTTATATTTTTTGTCTATCTGAAAGCACGCAAATGTTTTTTTTTATTTTAATCAATTGACAATCAACTAAAATAATAACTCGCATGCTGAAATAACAAGAGGTGTTGATCTTGATCAAAACTAATTGTTAATTTTTCTGCTCAATAGACATTTCAATTGACAGAAAATATGGTTGTCAGTGAATGGTAAGCATTACAAAACGATGATATTGATTGATTATAACTGAAATTGCTTAAAAATAATTTTGTGTGGCCCGGTCCAATATAAAATATAAGTAACCATATAAAAATAATCGTGTATGAAGTTTTTCTTCATAATTATATCTACATTTACAAACTAATACTTACATTCAAATTTTATTAGACTACTACTGAATTATAATTACAAAAGTATAATTTTGATATTAGATAGTTTGATGGATTGATCTTAATAAAATCATTTAAAACTACTTAACAATATATAAAATATGGGTTAGAGTGAGCAAATCTACAAACCGAAACCCACAAAAAAAAAATCCATAAATTCAAAATCCAAAAAATTGTGGCAAATTAATCCAGGAACAAGCAGATATCTTCGCTGTATCCAACAGCGGCTATGCATAAAAATAATCTATATAAATATTCTGTAAAAGGCTCTAGATTTTTGATTTTGAATCCAATTCTAAAATCTCTCCTAATTCAGAATTTCGCATAAGGTGCCGTATACATAATAAAGTGCAATGCGTAAAAGCAATAACAAGGATCGTTTTTTGTGAATTTTTTTTTTGTGACAAAAGGCATTGATTTTATGATTTGACAAGCAAAAGCCATGATTTTATTTTTTTGTGGATTAAGGGACTAACCCATACAATATAATGTAAAACAGTTTACTTCTGCTATTTTGTATAATTTCTTATTTTAATAGGATAATAGAGAGGTAGATAGACAGGTAAATAATCTTAATACACTAATAGTCTTATGAAATAGGACATCGGTTTATTATGCTATATGAAAAATGGAAAAGTAAATACATAACTACTTCTGGTAAGGTTAAAATCTATAAAGAATAAATTAAACCATAAGTATACCGTAGAATACAGAGCTGATACGATAACAACAAAAACTGTGCTGAGTACTACCGGAATGAGATTTTTGATTCATATCACTCTAAATTAAAGAATTTGTAGCAGATAGATGAATAGATTTGAGGTCGATTTTATGGAAAACAACAAGAGATAGTGACATCAGAGGTATCTGCGATATCGGAGATATAGTACGGTAGGCGAGAAAGAGCATAAATGTCAAGCATAACACATATTGTAGTTAAATTTTCTTATGCAATACGTCAACAGTGAATACCATATTTGTTGTACAACAAGTATTTAAAAAAGCAGTATAGAAGTCGATAAACCAACGTCTATTTGCTTTATGGATTTGAACAATGAGTTCGACCATATTACAAAAAGACTTGAAACCATAATCATATAAGAATTTTAACAACATTTTAACATCCCCATCATTGTCGTGTAATCCCATCACTGGGGTATGGGATGAAAATTTTAAATGTCATAGAAGTGATGAATACGAACACTGAAACCAGAATAGGTACTTGTTAGAAACAAACTATCTGAACTAAGACTATCCCCTGGAGTACCACAAATCGACTAAAAATGTCCATTATCATTCAACCTGATTATAAATCAAATAATATAAAGTGGTGAAAAGGTAGGCTATGATTTCAGAAACTATATAGGTTAAATCTAAATTGTAAGTAGTTCAAATGATGTGGTTATTATTTTATTTACCAGCAACAGAATGCATACTGATATCCATTCAAAAAAAAAAGGTAGGTTACTGCCAAGAACACATAAGATGCAAATTGTCTGTCAATCACAAGATTGTAGAATAAATAATGTCATTCACATACCACAGAGTTTAAATGCCTACAAATCAAGATCGCAAATACAAAAACCATGATCTTACTAAAAAAATACTCAAATATCTGGAAGTCCCAAATATTAAAATGTACAAACCAGTTATTCGTTCAGTTACATATATTCGTTCAGTTACATTTGACAAACGTACAGTATTTTTGGTGTGGACGTGGTTAAGCAAATTAAAAGTAGTAAAATATATAACAGGTGGGTGATCTAATATTTTAGCTATGATAGTATCATATAACAATATAACTCTGAGATCTCCGCAGATCCCCGAGATTTTGGAGAGACATTTTGGCCTATACACCACAAGACGTTTAGTACGGATAGCAAAACCCCTCAAGTCGAACACAGCAGAAAGTAAAAGATACAAGAAAAATTATCTTCCAAATACTTTGTACAATCTGATCCATATAGCTGTCAATTATACGGAAAAAGAGCTATAGACAATAATCGTTACCCATGCTTTATTTGTATGTGAAAATAAAAAAATTTCAAACAAAAGGCCTTTAAAATTTCATCAATGAAAATTAAAAATGTTAATAATATAAAAATACATAATTGCTATATAACTAAAACTAAATTCTGTACACAAGTGTAAAATCACTCAAATGAAATGAAAATGTTATAATCTAAATATAAACTAAAGCATTATAATTATAAAGAAATTAATTATGATTTTAAATTAAAATTTAAATCAAAGATTCATAATTAATAATGCACGCCATTGTTGAATAATAAAAATTATATACAATGAACAAACATTTACTGAATAACACTGCGCGACATGAGTATCGGTGTAGGTGAAGTCTATTAATGTCTAATGACTAAAATTAGATTATGCTTTCATATCATTGGCTAAAAATGGAGGAGTGATATTTTATGTAAAAAGATAAAATAAAAGGCAAACGTTTGGCACGAAATTGCTAACAATTTTGTTAATGTTTATTTTGAATTTTTGCAACTCAAATAAATAGAAAATATGATTTTTTGATAATAGAACATTATACATACATTCTGATTGTGCCTGCCATTGCAAGCTTTTATTTTGAATACTCATAGAAGATTTGAATGAACTTAATTTGTTTGTAACATAATAGTTCTCAGAACTCAATTCTATTTGCTTTATTACTAACAAAATTATGTCAAGTGTACCACAGGGCAGTGTTTTAGACCCATTTTTATATCTCATTTACACTGCAGACTTACCAACCATAAATGGGACAACCAGATTTTTTGATGACACGGTCATATTAGTATCACATATTAATCCAGTGTGTGCTTCTAATGCCTTGCAACGTATAGCAAAAATAAAGTTCGACAATGGTTTCAAAAGTGTAGAATCAGAGTGAATGGAGCCAAATCAACACATATCACATTTACACTGAAGAGATAAAATTTGCCCGGGTATTATACTGAATAACGAAGTAGTTCCGCAAAAAGAAATTGTAAAGTGCCTTGGTATGCACTTCGATAGACGACTTACTTTGAAAAATCATGTCCATAGTAAAAGAAAACAACTAGGATTGAAGTTATTTAAATTTTATTGTATACAACTTTCTTATGACACTAGACAACAAAATGTTTTTATAAAGCTGTCATAAAGCCAGTATGAACTTACGAAATGCAGCTGTAGACTACCCTCCTGCACTTCTTAAATTGAAATATTGCAGATTTTAGTCAAAAGTAGCTAATGGCGGACGCAGCATGGTTCTTAAGTAACAATATTTTACATCACGACCTACAGATGAAAACCATCATAAAGGAAGAAATCAAGGAAGTGCAAGCTGCAAATACCGATTATCCTCTCATCTAAAAACAACTTGTTAGTTTCAAATGGTGATGGTCGACTTAAGGTTCACAACATTCTGTAATTACCTAACATATGCTAACAGAGTATATAACTGGGTGGGTGGTCATGGATGACTTCCCATTGGGTTATTAACAAAATTCATACAAAGTACAGAATTATAGACAGATAGTTTAAAAGACAAATAAAAACAACAACAAAAAAAACAAACATTTTCTTTATTGCCAATCAATAATTTTGACTTATAGTTTAGCCTGCAGACCATCGGTTAATTCAACCGGTTGTACAATAAATTCTTTTAAGCAAATCAACATGCAAGTACTGTCATTTTTAAAAATTATGAGTTTAAAGGTGTAGTTATGTAAAGGAAATCAATAACAAAAATGAGAAATAGAGTTGCAGAGAGCATGACTCCGTATGTATAATACTAACATTAATTTGTGAATGATTAAATGAAAATTCTTCAAGTGAAAATTTAATGGCTCGGTTTGAAAATAAAAACAATTTCAATCTTTTGTGAAGATTGAACCTTGAATTATAATCATGCCATTTCGCTATTAAATAACTATGTGAAACTATATCAAATGTGAGAGCTACATTTTTAAACATATTATAGAGTCTTATAACTCCCATGCGTATTAATGATTTCTCCTCTTCCTTTTCCCTCTTCTAGATTTACTGCAAAGGTCATTAGACCAAACGAAAGATTATGTTTAAACTATTGGGGAATAGCGATTTGTAGCAACAGCGATTTTCAGCGACAATTATTGTGATTTAGGAGTAAAATTTTCTTTCCCAACAGAATCAAAACCAATCATCTCTGCAACAAAGCCTGCTTTTTTATGGCGTAAACACAACGCTCAATCAAAAGAATATCTACGACCAGTATTCAAAACTAATTTCATTTTGTATCTTTCTGTGAATAAAACATTTATGTCTACAAGTGGAATACGAGCAATATTTCTCTTATAACTGTTATTGAACACATAATATACTTTATGAACTGCAAAATTGAAAATGGCAGGATGCTCAGAAACAATTAGATGACTATTGGTTAACACTAAATAAAAACCTTCTACTTTCACCGAGCCTTTCATCATAAACTAATAATGTAATGTCTATTCTCTAAATGTGAATTGCTTTTATATACCTACTATTGTTTTATTTGATTTATTCCATTTATAATTTTTTATTGTTACAATTTTAATATGATGTGTTGTTCATATTAAGTAACAAAAGACTCAATAAAACATTTACAGCGTAAAAAAAGTCATTTTTATTATACTTTACAGAAATTTCACGACTAAAAAAATTAAAATTCTAAATTAATAATAACAATTTGTAACTTCTATATACATTTAAATTGTATTATTCTTGTGTGTCATTTTTGTTTTTTTTTTCTTTTTTAACAAAATTAAAATTTCCTCTAATGCTGCAGAGCATGAAATGTTCAACATACGAGTGTAACTATAAACAATTAATTCAATAATAAAATTAATTATTTTTAGACATATTCAAATTAAAAAAAATATCACACCATATATACAATTATTGTTATTATTATCAATATATACAATATACGTACATATATATATATTCATATATATGAATTATTACATTTATAATTGATTCAAAATGAAAAAAGAAAATACATAATGATAATTTTCATTTTGTAATATATACAGGGGGACTTCAATGTAGATATTTATATTTTTTGTATAGCATTTCATTCTTAATTTTCCATCAAATTTTATATGTGAAGGCAACCTAATGTGAAGGGAATCAAATTGTCGATACACTTGCACTTTCCGAAACTAATTTATCACACTATTTTTCTTACTAAAATTTTATCCGGATTTATAATTTTATCCAGTACTATATTTTTAGTAGTAGAATCCGTATTATACCTTAATTCATATTTTTTTAGCATATTAGAATTTAGCAAAAAACACTAAAATTTGACAGGAAATAAAGCGCGATATATGACAGGTTTAGTACCTTCGAGCACACTAAAAAAAATTCAAAGTTTTTAGGAATACATTTAGTCCGATTTGTTATGTTTAAGCTGGGTATCAAGTGCAAGAGCGAAAAGTCCGGAAACGTCCTAAGTATAGTTATTTACAGAAAGTATATATGACGATGTAGTTATTTTGGGGAGAATAAGTTGAAAAAAATTTAAAATATTAAGAGTTAGAGTGACTTAAAGACTCCATCAATAAAAAAGTCAACTAATGCGCATGAAGAAACAGATATGATTCCAAAAATAGGAGCGTTGAATTTTTGTCAATTCAAAGCCATTAAATTTCCATAGAAACAGAACTTATCATTTCAAAAAGAATTTAATTCAATCGGGTTAAAACTATCTCAGTCCCTAAAAATTTTTTAAATTGTTAGTCAATTAAATCAGGTAAGCAGGAGGATTAAAACCAATGTCAGAATACTGACTTAACACAGGATACGGTTAATCCAACAAACATTTGTTCAAGACTGGTAAATTAAATACATATATCATTAAAAACAAATCTGATTATAAAAAATAATAATACGGCGTTTGTCAAGCTCATATAATTTATACATGACATATATAAGCAAACGGGATGGTACAATAAATCTGAAAAGGTCTCATTTAAAAAGAACACCTGCCTTTCAAACAAAAAAAAAAAAAAATAAAAAAAGTATGTAAAGACCCAACTAGCCGATCCAAGGTTTAGTGATTTTTCTAACTCATTCATGTACCTACGTTAATTAGTAAATTGCAGAAATAAATAGATTATATTAAATCAAGAACCGAAAGTACTTTGCAGAAATATCAGAATATTTCAAATGTCATAAACTATTATTTTTTAATTTTATTGAGATTGCTTAAAATGTATAACAACACTGATGGAGCTCAAAATTATATTTACAAAACCTCTTACGACTCTATGCTGAACGTTAAAATAAACCGTTAATTTTATACCGAGCTGTTTACTTTGTGTTTAAATCTTGTGATTAACCAACATGAATATTTTAGCTGCTGATGTAAAGTGAAATAAGATATAAATTAATGTCGATGGCTTAGAATTATATAAAATGAAATAGAAATATTGTTAAATTACATGTTTTTCAAAAAAAATCAAAAATAAACAGTGTACCACTTTTTTTACACTCGACTATTTCTGTTTTTCTTCCCTACATTTTGATTCATGTATTGTTTCTTATAATTATATTTACAATTACTTATATACGTCTTAATCTATAAAACTATAAAGTTAGGCCTGATATCCATCTGTAAATTTGTGATTCCGGTCTCTGAAGACATTCTGTTATTTTCATTCTAAATATTTACATTTTATATTTTCCAATGTCTTGCACTGGGTTTTTTTTTCTTTTTATTATTATAGAACTTAACATAATCTAAAATTTACATAAAGATACAACTAAAATAGAGCTTAAACTATGACTAATACTAAAACTAAAATTATACGAATACGGCTGTATTTTATTACAGTTGATTAGGCTTTATGCTAATATTTTTTGTGTCATTATATACATAAAATTGTGGTAAACTAGATTGACTTGTCTCAATAGAAGTTCCAATATTTTTTATTTAAAACATTAGGGTCAATTAAATACATCAAGAACAATAATTGAAAATGATTTGGATTTAAATTTATATACATATGTAACTGCAATTAGCTTTCAAAACTAATTCTCATTTTTGTCGTATTTTGTAAATGCTTTCGACTTTGTATAGGTAAGAAGCTAAACAAAATAATTTCGAAATTTAAATTTATGGCGCCAAAAATCTTAAATGGCTGAAAATAGATTATACACTAATATTTTTTTTTTATTACGGCATACCCAAGAATAGTTGAATAATATATATATGAATACATGAAATCAAAAAATAAACGTTGTAGCAGTGTTTAACAATTCAGCTTATAGTATTTAGCATATGCTAAATTGTTAAACACTGCCCCTTAGTGTTATTTTTTTGGTTTCACCCTTCTTTGGCAGATTATTCCTGACACACTCTGTATATAATAATTTATGTACACATATATGTATACATTTAATTAAAAATATATTTTAATAATAGTTATTGAAGGAGTTAATTATGAAATAATTCAAATTGAGTAAATTTAGATTTTAGTTCTTGTTTAGGATCATTGATTATTACAAGGGTGTAACAAAGTGTCGCAAAGTGCTGATAATTTTTTGTTTTCTTTTTTCTTTACTATATATATAACGCAATATGTATTAAAGTTGTAGAACAATTAATTATTTGAACAAACCAATAAAAAACAATTATTTAGAAATTAATTTATGAAGTTTTTCTATCTACATACATATATTATATACATGTACATGTACGGATATATATAATTAACTTATTTTATAAATGGCTGTAATGCGTACAATTTAAAACTTATTAATTGAATTTTGCAGTGAAAATTGGTACTTAATAAAAGATTTCAATTGTCGATTTCAAAATTGATATATGTAAGTAAATGTGAAAGAGTTAAATCGTCTGGAAAATTTTTATGATTTTCGTTTTATACTTACTTCATAATTTTCCATTTCTTTTTTTTCTGCTTTATTAATAATTATTGTATTATTGTAATTTATAATCAATTTGAAATGATCTATAAAGAACTAAGGTGTTTTTTTTTTATTAATTAAAATAATACCTATAACCTTTGATGCATATAGATATTTTTTTAAATCATGTTTATTAGGACAGTAATAATATCAAAGGTTAATAATGATAGAAATATCCTAGAGCAGACATAATGTGGCGGAAATATAAATTTCAACCTCTTGAAACATATGAAAAAAAAAAATATTCACTTGGTGTGTGGTTAATGGGGAATTCGAATTCGTACTTCAACCATTTCCACTATTTTTATACAATAATACAAGTATTACATTGTAATAATTATTTAATAGAAAATCTGAAAACATTAATTTATTTAATTGCAATAAAACAATCTAATTTTTGATATTATTTATACTGTTGTAAATATTATATATACACTTACATAAGTGTAGTTGTTTTATATATATACAATTACATACGCGTGCAATTCTTTTTATTACAAATTAAATTATTTAAATCAAAAACTGTGAATTTTTATATTTGTATAAAAAACACTTTATCTATATAGGTAGCTTTACAGTGATTGTTTTATTTTATGTGAATAGCCAAAATCTTATGGAAATTTTATTGTACTGAAATTTTGGATAAGAAAGAAAAAACAGAAAAAAAGAAAACAAAATAATTCTCATCTTGTACGAACTTCGCAAATATAATATGTAGGTATGTACATGAACGATATAACGTAATTCAAAAATCAATAGAATTTCTTCAACTCATTTATTTTGTTATTTATGCACATATATTCGCTTAACTTTCAAATTTAGTAAGCTTTTATTTTAATTGCATGATATTCAAAAAATAATTGGCCATTTCAACTATATATATTTCATGGTACTTATCATAAAATACTACCTTGTTCAGTTGGTTTAAATTTCGTGGATACCTGTGGATTACTTCTTTATATTCATTGAAATATAAATAAAGCATATACAAATTTCAACAGCTTCAATATGGTATACTTTGAAATTATTGGATGCACAATAAAAAAAATTTCAAACGTGGTGTAACAATAAATAATATAAACTTAAAATAAAAAGCGACAAAGAACACAAATAAAATGTAAATATACTAAGAGATTCAAAAGTCTAATTTTTCTGCATAAAAAAATATACTTATATCGTTATTCAAGTACTTACTTTTATTTGTCACCATAATTATTTGAATATAATCTAAACGTCAAATTAATATAATTTAATAATTTTAAGTATAATCAAAGCATACGAATATAAAATCTTTAAAATATCTTAAAATTATCTGGAATTTTGTCAACCATTAATTCTGTAAAGTAAAATAGCAAACTATCATCTAGTTTTTATTTTAAATTTTCATTAATTTTAAATGATGATAATTAAAAATCCTATAAATATTTTAATTTAATTAGTTTTTAGTTTTTTACAAAAACTTTTTAGATAAATGCACGCTTTTAAAACAAAATTTAATATGTATTAAAAATATAGGTGGCGATATAATAGAAGAAAATTGTAATAAAAAAACATTTTTTTTGAATAATTTTGTTAGGTTGAAGTGAACAGAGAAGGTTTGGTTATATTTATATTATCATCAGAATCTAATTTATTTACACCAATAATTTCAAACACATATTATATAGTAATGGTTCTTATGAATTATTATTATAATTATAAAATTAAATTGATTTTGAATATTGTAATGAAAATGGAAAAGGCATAATGCTAAGAAAGTTATCAGCCTATAATGAATTAAAATTTTGAAAATACTTATTCTAAAATATTGATACAATTAGATTGGACTATTTTCTATAGTAAAAAGGGAGTAGCATCAGTAGTAAAATATTTAGTCTCTTGTGGAACATAGAATTTTTGTAAACTTTGCGAATCAACACAATTCACTTTATCGATATTTTGCATGAACATTTCGGTCTTCTACATTTTTAAGTACAGTTCAATTCTAAAACCTTTAGATTAGATTAGATTAGATTAGATTATGAATTTCAGGAGGAAATTTGCCCCCTTTATCGTCGCAACCGCAAATGGGCTTATTTCGTTAACCCGTATTTGTTAGTTAGTCTTTGAGTCTTTAAGGATACCTGATTTTGTGATCACACTCAGGATATTCTTCAATGCTATGCTGGATAGCTCCGATTGTTCGGGGAATGCTGTTCCCAAGTGGCAAAGTCTACTACGAGTGAGCCCTTCGTATTCACCGAGCAGATATTCAATAGATTCTTTCTCTAGTTCACATATTCTGAATAAGTTGTTTTTGGTTAGATCCAAGATACGTACCTGTTTCCTATTGACACTTAGAAGAGTTTTGGTTTACTTCAGCGAGCCATGAGCATTTTTGCTTGACGATTTCCAGGAACGTTGGCCTAGAAATTCTCTGCTTTTTGCACTACCCAATTAAACTTATAATTGCATCTTAACTGTGCTCAGGCAAATCCGACAGAACAAACCTGGCCCTATGGAAGGCATTATCCCATGCTTTTCTTGCTAGATAATCTGCAGCTTCGTTTCCTGCTATGCCAGAATTTATTTAACTTTAATTTTTTATTATTTTTATTATTTTATTTATTTATTTTATTTTTCAAAATAATGCACTGGTACCAACATTATTGTGACTTTATTTGCTTTTGCCAGCGTTTTTAGTATTTTTATAAAGTTATATGGTATATGAATTAATCGTTAGTATGGCTGCTTTGCTATCTGAGATAATGTAGATTTTACGTTTTTTGTAATTTCTTCTTAAGTTCTCTCGCAAACAGAGTTCTATAGCATGTAGTTCGGCTTTGAAAACTTTGTTTGTAGGGTCTAAGCTTGAATAAATATCGGCCTTGAAACTTCCGATCCATAATACATTAATTTTCTCGGAGCCGTCAGTATACCGTACTAAGGATCATTTGTAGAGGGTGGTCAGGTTTGGCTATCTGCTTGGCATAATTATATAAATTATATTGAAAGTTTTCTCAAAATTATTTCTGGGCAAGCAGCAGTCAGATAATGCTATCGATAATGTCAGCATAAGCAGCAGTCAGATAATGCTATATGTCATCCTTCTAGAGTAGGTACACGAATTTGTTCTGGGTGTACCACTCTTTTAATTTGCAGATTTACCATTAATTCTTTGTGTATAAGAAAATGAAGAAGTTCTAGGTGAAGCAGAGCTTCTAACGATCCGGTAGATGTTGTCCGCATAGTTTCAATTACCACCAAACAAGCTGAATGCTGAAGTTTGTTGAATTTGTTTTGAGCTGTAATTTGCATACCTTTTTTCTTTTACTTTATGAAACCTTTACTCTTTATTGGTCTTTGGCACAAAACTTCTCTTTTGTGTACCTTTGATTAACATAGTATTTCAATTCTCAAGCTAAACTATATATTTGACCTTGCTGAAGAGTATTTCCTGAGCTTGTGGCGAATCTCTCCGTCTCTACTTTCGAATTTTGATAATGTTATAATGTCGAATTTTTCGATTTTTTATAATTCGTAGACTGTATTGTGTATGCAGGTCTATGTTTGACATTCTATTTAACCACAAACATTTTTTTCTTTACTAATTCAATAATTTTACAAAATAATAATTCAATTCATACATACAAAATAAGCATATTAAGTACAAAAATTTACTAATAGGTAAAAAATTAGTATATAAAAATACAATTACTTATATATATACATTATTTAAAAAATATAATAGATAATATAGATGATAATAAACAAATTAATTTCATTAAATAAGACTATGATAAATCAATAGTTTTCTGTATAATTTTTCTACGACCTTAGCTAGTAATAGCTGATGTCTAAAGTCGTATTATTTTTTAGGTTGTTTTTGTTTTTATTTTATTTATTTTTTATTATTATAATTTAATTTTAAAATTGCACATTAATTGTATTTTATATTACATTTAACAAATATTTATTTTATTTAAAATAAGTTTTTCAATTTTTGTTAACAAAAATTGCAAAATTTCATTTTCCTTTTCAAACTCATATATTCTAATTTTACTTTTCTGATATAATTTCGATTTTGGAATATGATTCGATTTTTTACATTTACATTTACATATAAATTAATTTCTTAAATTTTGACACAGTGTCAATTACTTGGTAAATCATTGAATTTTTTTAGAAACTTTTATAAATAATTATTTTTCTATCTATTGATGGGTTTAAATAGAGTTAGATAGTCGGTATGAATATCTATATAATCCTATTCAAAATAAGATTGTGCTTAATTAAATTATTTGTAATTTTATATGATAAATTATACGTTTCAAGTTCACAAATTGTTGGAAAGCTTGGCTGAGTACAATATCTTAGTAGGAAATAGTTGAGGAAATCTGTGTATAACCTTTATTGATTTTTCACAAAAATGTCTAATTTTTAGAATTCAACAAAAACATTGAATATACATAACTCTAAATTTAGGTGATTATGGAAGGATTTGGACACAATAATTGATCATATCATAAAATGCTGCTAAAATTCGATTAATATCCAATTTATTTCACATCGTATAATATTTTTAGTTGTAGTTCACAATTCAGGGTAATTAAATTTATTAATTAAAAGTCGAATTTGCGTTCACTAATAATTTTTAATATTTTAATCGCAAGTATCAATATTTTGGAAGCAACTTACTTCCTTCATCAGTGCTTGCTACTAATCTATATTTGCACAATTAAAAATAAGTTATTAGTGATTGAAAATTCGACTTTTAATTAATAAAATAAATATATCACTAAAAACAAATTTGATTACAAAAAATAATTATAAACAAATAGTTTTGTTAAAGTCTGGTTCTAGATCAGTATTTTTGTATTTTCTTTTTTGTTAATTAAAAGATCAACAAAATTTCAATGGATTTTATTTCACGAGATATATTTATTAGAAAATATTTTATTTTATTATGAAATTTACGAACCAGATTTCATTATAAATCAAGTTAAAAAAAAACACAGTTATAGGTAAAATACAATTGCTAAAATGAATGTACTAAATTGTATCTTAAGATGTATTTCCTATCTAATTAAAACGATCATTAAAAAAAATTTTGCTCTAAAGCAAAAATAAAAATCGTTCTTGGAATTTTGAATTTGCCACCTATCAAAATTAGTTGTTCATATACTTCTCATATTCAAGTTTTGGTCCCTTAATATATCAGATCAAAAAGCTAAACTAATAGAAGTTTGTATTTTGTACAGTAGCAGGCTTAAATAGAAGTTCTGTTACAGTATTTTTCAAAATTAGTTTTAACATTTCATTTTCTACTTGTTTAATTTTTTAAATGAATTTTACTTGCGTATTTAATTTTTATTCGCAAATTGATAGTTTGTTTGATTTTGCAAATAAACATTGGATATTCTTATCAGTTTTGAATTTTTTAGTAGAACAATTTTAGATATTTTGTCAAATAATTTAATTCATATCAATTTATTAAAATAATAGATTTCTAACTAGGTATATATCGATTTTATTTTGATTGATTTTAAAATATATATATAATAGGGTTTTATTATTGAACAATAACATAGTAACTATAGTTATCAAGTAAATATCATAAAATGTAAATATATAAAATTTTTATTTGGTAAATTAAAAACAAAAAATATATATTAATTATAAATTATAAAGTATTCTTCTTTAATTATTTAATAATTAATGTTATGTTTGTATATATAATTGTAATTATTGTTAAGAATAATTGTATGTAGTAAAATAACAGTAATGAAATGGGTATACGTATACATAATCTGTAAATGATATTGATTAAAGAAGAAATTAGAAGTTAATATAATTGTCTAGTTTAGTTTAGTTTATTTTAACATTTTTCTAATCAAAGGTTGCAGTATTTGACTTACCCGACTGAATGATATATTGCACAATTAAATGTGGCAACCGTTCGTCTAGAAATAGACGTATGATGTGCTTGCTTTTTTGCATTAGTTTGACAGTATTAAAAAATTACAAATGCTGAGTATGCTTAACTAAGATTTTTAGAAATTTAATTAAAATACTATTTGAACTTAGTGAAACATGCCTAGAATTTTTAATTTTATTATTAAAACTATCACCTAGAGTCAATAACATATTCGATCAAACATAAGAAACTAGACCTTATGTATATACCTGGAAGGGCTAATAGATTACCTAAACCGTTTGACAAGTGAACGGATCGAGTTAACTCAGCTAAATCGCTTTGTATATTGCAACATATTGATTGGACTTGATTTTCAAAGCTTGACCATATAATTGATGATTAGATAATTCACACTAAAACATAATACAAAATAAATTCAGTTTTATCAAATGCTAGGAAGGAATTATTTATTTATTTTACGGGAGATTACGATGTTATTTTTTAAGTCCTATTACGGTCTATATATATATATATATATATATTTCAATCTATTATCTGAAATCTGTTATTTTTCTGTTTTCCTCAGCTGTATTTTTAAATCGCTATTTTTTAAGCGGTAGATAAATTATTTAATTTGTTTAAATTTTGGTTTCATGATGCACTGTCAAATAAAGCCGTCTACCTGTATGTTTGATTGCTGTAGATCTCCATTGAGTATATTTGCCATTATAACTGTAGACTTGGTTTAAATATTATAAATTTGTAGACCGAACGTCATATGGGTCCAGTAATTTTATTATTTAGTTATTATTCAGGCGATTCCTAAGTTCTAATCCCGCTTAGGGCATATAATTTTTAATATTTCTTTTAAATTAAATTGAAATACAACTTGGTTGTCACTAAATTATAATTATAATGATTTATATGTTCTGTTATAATGTATAGTTTTCGACATTTTAAGTTACTAGATGTATAATATTAAAAACAACAACAAAATGTATATGTGAATATTAATATTCCAAAACTCTGCGTTAATTGTTTTTTATGTTTTTTAGGTGTTATATAAATCTAGCAACTTCAAAACAAAAATTTGAATGACATATTGCGTCAAACTTACCGATAGTTATTCAGAACTGGCCTGTTGAAAATTTTGATCATTTAAATAATATAAAATATAAAACAAAATAATTTTATTACATTATTATATACTTATACCTACGTACCTTTATATTTAATAATTTTATGACATTGAACTGTTTTTGATATATTTTCATTTCCAATTGTATAATTTTATACGTTCATTTACAATCGATCGTTGAGGACAAGTTGCGGATTTGCCCTTAATGTCATAATAATGCACAAATTACAATGAAAAGTCAATTTTTTATTCCAATATAGATTTATGTGGCGGACAACAGACAAAATACGGTAACAGTACTGAACTGATGGTCAATATAATTAAAATTATATATCTATATATAAATATAATTATTTTTTTGTGTTACAGCAGTTTAATAAAAATAAAGGAAATAAATTTAAAAAACGTTAGCAAAGCAAATATCAGTCATTTGGATCATTGTTGGAATCATAGCAAAAGAAATTTCAATTTATTAAGTTTTCCGATAGGAAACTATATAACTGATATAATTTATATAATACCCAATGTATACAAATATACCACAAATTCCAATTTTGTCCAAAGTTTTTGGTGAATATGCATAATTGGCTTTAATTATACATCGTCACTATCTTATCACTATTTGCATAACATAGACATATCTATTTATATATGTATATATATATTATATATTCAGTATAAATTAAAATTGTCACGAACTGAAGTTAAAAGAAATTACATGAAACTTTTTTAATTTAATATTTCTTAGAAAATTAATCTCATCGGTGATATCTTAATTAGATTAGATGTAAGAAATTTACAAATTAATGAGTTTTATCATATTGATTTGATATTTGACATGATATATTTATAGGAGAATTCTTAAATGGTGTTATAAATAATTGTTATTGTACTTAGGTTCATTTATTTAAATAACGATAGAATTCTCACTTTTTCCTACATGTGCCTGATTAATAAATTTTTTAGATTCTATTAAAAAATGTATCAAATTAGATTTTTTTATTTATTCTGATTATTTAGTGGTGTGATAGTACAATTTATGATATTACAATTATCAAAGTTTATAATATTACAATTATCAATTGACAAAGTATTATTCACGTTTTAAATTTTTAGTCCGAACTTTGTGTTTTTGGAACTCTCTATTGCTGAATTTTTCCAATTTATTTTGTCAAAGTATAATGCTTATAAAACAAAAAATAATGTGTATAGTTATATATATACCTAACTAAAGTATATTTATTACATTATGCATTTAGAAATCAATTGTGAACAATAACAGTAGATATACTGATGGTCAAGTTAATCAAATTTTTAACTTCATGAACCAATCTAATAACCTCAAATCTAATACTCGATAATATTTATTATATTTGATTACATTGAAAAATCAATCAAATTCAATAAACCTATCTTTATATGCTGCGTAGATTTGAGTCAAGCTTTTTACAGAGTACAACTGAATGATGTGATCTAAATATTAATATAGGACTGATATAAGATCTATGATGTATATATATAAAAAATAATAATCATCAAATCACATAACATGCTCACCGAAGATATCGCAACATCAACAGGACGTATTAGACAAGTTGATAGTCTCAATCCAACTCTGTTTAATTTGTTAACGGATTAAATATTTAAAAATATATATTAACAAGTCTTGTAGATATTAAGCTGATAGATAATCAGACGTTAACATCATATTATGTTACGCAGATGACGCCGTAATAGTCGCAGAGAATGAAAATGATCTGCAGAGATTGTTATTCATATTTAGCCAATCTGCTAAATTGTACAACATGGAGGTATGCACAACAATATCCAAATCCATGACTATTTCGAAAGAACCCATTGAATGTAAAATACCCATTATCAATCAAAATTATCGAACATGTGCTCAATTTTAAATATCTAAGTATAAATACCAGCTCTCACAACACGGAAACAGAAATTACAACCAAAGCTAGGTTATCACCCATTTCATGTATATAATAGAAAACACAATACAAATATACAAAAACTGTACTCGGCTCATACTAATGTACACTATTGAGACAACTACGGTTACATCTAAATCAAAACAGAAAATGCTAATTCTGAGTCAAAGAATGGATATATAAAAATATATGGATACATATTTAGAGATAACAAATTTAGCAACAAAATCAGGGACGTATGCCCCATTAAACAACATCCTACTCAGTGCAAATTCCTAGGTGGCTCAAAACTGGCTATTGGAATTCGTTTGTAGTCAAATTTTCTCGAATGTGGAACCATATTCCAACAAACGTGTTTATTCAATGTACAAAAATATACCAAGTACAATCTACAAAAGCTTAAAAAAAATTATGTTTGTTGAAGTCGAAATAGACGAAAAAATGGAGAGACCATCGTAAACAGAAATGGCAGAAAATCGACTGACTAAGATAGTAATAAATGATTACATTGATATCAAACATCTACCAGTTGGACTTGCGAAAACATGGTTTGAATGCTGCACATCATCATCACAAAATTGAGGTATATATATATATATATATATATTGTAAAAAGAGGCATGTACATGTATATTGAAAAAAGAGACACTAATTACCTAATTAAATAAGAAGATTTATTATAAATAAACGATTTGAAATAATTTTGGTTATTTTATGACGCAATTGAAAAGGTCAGCTAACTTGTGTTTTCGAATTCTTACCTCAATTCTCTAAACAAAATTTCAATCAAATCAAAATTAAATTTTTTTAATTACTAATCTAAATTACAATAGAACGGAATTTATAGAATATAAATATGAACAATTGGTATCGAATAACCGGTTAACGAACACATATAAAATGATAGCTGGAGAAGGTGTAAGATTTTAAAAAAATATTGCGATAATAAAATTTTTACGAATACGTAGTTACTATTTTTTTTTTTTGAATAATTTCAAGGATATAGGTATACATAAAATTTTCTTATTTAAAGTAAATGACAGTTGTCCATTTTCAAGTAATAGTAAAATTTAATAAAATTTCATTGAACATTTTTATATAAGGGGTCATAAGTTTTATTTTATTCATTTCAATCATCATAGTATATTTTGTGAACTTAACCCTTTTGTTTTATGTATGGTTCAATTCAATATTGAGGCTTTGTTTATGAATAATCTAATTTGTTTAAATATTAAATCTCTCATATTGCAATCGTGATATTTTTAAATTTGACAAAATATAATTTCGAATTATATTATTTACACACTATATATATTAATAATATTATTCATTATTTAATAGCTATATGGGTTTATCAGACATTTGGGTTCACTTTTATATGGTGGATCGATGAAGTATTTTTTTAGAACATGAAAAATATATAAAGTACTTAACTTGTTAAATATATGAAGCCATTATACTATAGTCAATGAATCCATAATTTTCAATATTTCAAATTATTAAAATAAAGTTTTAGAATTCATGTTAATTGAATGCATAAAATTTTAGAGTTAATGTAAAATTATAATTTGAATAAATTAAAAATTAATAAATGAAAGTTGATCAAGATATACTGTAGTACTGAGTATAAAGAGGAAGAAATCGATGTACAGATTGGAATCTGTATATCTATTTATTTGGATGTGTGGTATCACAATGAACCTCTTTAGTCTAAGTGTATAATCAACTTAGGTAGCACCTCATACTTATCTAAATATTGCAATCAAGTTGCACAATTAAATTACATTAATATTAAAAAATTTAACATAGTGTCCTGATTTACCTACATTGATATTTTGTCAAATTGAATATATATTATATATTTATGTTTTGGTATTTGGATTTATTATAATAAACATTTAGTATTTTAACTATTTTCTGATGATAAAAGTTATAGAATGTATGTATTCCGGTAAATTACATTTAAATTTTTTGATGTGTTGGGAATAAGATGAAGGAATAAAAAATTGACAAACAGTGTCAAACAATATTAATGATAAACGTATTGGGCAAAAAACAATTAGTTGCACTCAATCAGTATTCCTATTTATAAAAAACACTGACCCAATTTGTACTTGAATTGTCATAAAGAAGTACAACATATCTATACACGTTTCACACAATGCGAGTAAATTCTTCCTTGACGTTAATGAAAAACTAAAAAATGTCATAACACCATTAATTAAGAAAGCTGTGGACCAAAAAACAAATCTTGAATGTCCGAAAAATTATAGAAAAAACTAAATTAATTTATATTTAGTTATTTATTTTAACGTCAGTGGATCCAATAGATGCATCAATCTGCAGTCCAACTTTTAGGCCAACCATTTCCCTTCCGAAATTCGGGGTTTTATATATAGTAATTATTTAGTATTGGTATATATATCTTTGTTATTATATATCATATTATTTTTATTAGTTTTTAATTATTATATATATTTATAATATTTATATTAAATTTAATCTATATACATATACTTATGCTTCTTTAACTATATTTTTGAAATATTTTAGAATATTGGAGTTCCCAGAGCATTTGATTTGTATAATTTTTACTCTTTATGAAGATAACTTAAAAGCACTGTAAATTGGCATATTTTATGTAATTATTTACATATATTGTAAAATATAAATTATTTTATCTAATATAAAATTTCATAATGTACCTAGTTGAAAAATTATTAAATGATTTGATGCATTAATTATTAGCGATAAAGTCAAAGATAAGATAAAATAATAATATGAACTCAATAGAAATAAATTCAAAAAATCTAAGCCGAAAGTCCAAGCAGCTAATGCTTAATAAAAAATGTACTAAATTATAATTTTAATTGTAATAAATGCCATTGAAAAACAAAATTTTTATAAAAAAAAGAGCAAAACGAAGAAGAATGCGATCCCGACGGATATGTGCATATTATATATTTTGGTTTTATTTTGGTTATCATACCTATTTCTTTTTTTTTAATTATACTATATAGGTAGGTATCTGTAATAATAAATTTGAGATAATACAAATTTGGATATCCTACATAATATACTATATATACCTATCTAGATATATTATAAAAAATTCAAAAAGATAATTTAAATTATTTTCTTACTACGTATTAAATATGAAAAATATTTTTTAATCAAATTGTACCTAATTAATTTATCTTTAAATTGAATATTCAAAATTTCAAAAAAAAAAAATAAAAATCGATTATATACATATGATATATATAATAAATGGTTATTTTTATTATTTTTAATATTATGTAGTTCTAATTTTTTTAATTTCATTAAATATAAAATATCGCAATAAAAATCAATAATTACAGAAAATCGACTATAGTACAAGTTAAAAATATGTCTATTAATAGTGTAAATTAAATTTTATCAAAATTTTTTTAAAATAAAATATATTTTATCCATTATATTTTTAGAAATCATATTTTCAATGAGAAAAAAAAAATCAATTTTTTCAAATATTCTCTATTCTCAACCATACCATTTTATTTATATACCAACATAAGTACAACAGCATACATACAAAAATATCTTCATACAAAATTCCAAACAGAAAATAACCAAAAATAAAAACTTTGGCTCTACTGGTTTTTTTTAATACTAAAATTTCATAATTTAAACTATCATCTACTAGATGTCGCTACAACTACCTAAAAATATATTGGTTATTTTAAAGCTTTTTTGTTATTCTAATCAAAATATAAAAAAGAAACTCGAAGCTTCATTTTATTCACACAGGAAAAACAAGTTTCTCGCTGATGCATATTCAACTTAGAACAAACTCTTCTAATAATAAATCGATAAAAATTTCCCACTGAAAGCTTTTTTCCTTTTATTTTTTCAATGCTTTTTGCACACACAAAAATAAAAATAATTTATAAGATGGTATCATTTTCAACACACACAATTATAGGGTTATATAATTATTATTAACTAATACTTGGATTTTAATATTTTTAAATTTTGGAACTCATCAATATAATAACGTTTAATAGTGTGTATACGCATTTAATATTTTTTTCTAAGAGATTGTTATTAAGGACACACACATATATAAAAATTTCTATAATGTTTGGCTATTGACTTGCTCAGTCAATAAAAGATATAATGAAAAAAACGACGCCATAATAAAAAAGGCGGTATTAACACCATTTTTGTTTTTTTTTTGTTATTTTTTGTTTCAAATTGACAACGAAAGATTTATTTTTATATTGAAAAAATAAAAATTTTGTTTTAGCAAAATTTAAATAAACGTGTATTATAAATGTGTTTGTATTGTGTGTGTTTGTTATATTCCAAATTTCAATTTTTTATTTTATTTTTTTATTTTTTAATTTTAAGTTCACAGAACAAGTTATTAAGGAATTGTTGGAATTGTTATTTTATTTATTTTTTCTTTATACCTAAAAGATGTAGGTATATATATGTACATATTTTGTATGTTTTTTTTCTCGATTTTGATAGAAATACAAGTCTTTTAATTAAAAGAAGTTGCTGTCGCTGTAGAATTCACAAAAACTTTTGTAATTTTAATTTTAATTTTTTTTTTTTTGCTTCAGTAATTTATTCTTAAATTTATATAGAAATAAGAAACCAGATTTACTTCAGTATATATATATATATATATATACAGATGAATTTAATAAAATATATGTATTTAGATAGAAACAAAAAATAATATGAATATATATGTAGTTAGGTATATATATTATATTATTTGTTAATTTCATTTCACTATAGATACATCTGAGTATAAACAATGTTAAATAATATCATTCTTTGAGATGTTTGTCGGCATGTATATAAACTTATATTGCAAGCAAATAAATGTCTTTGAAATATAAAATTAACTTTTTTTTTTCTTAAAAATTTACTATTCTCTAATGGGAACGGTCAATTTGATCAATGGAATGTTTAAAACAAGAAACTTGTTTTTATTCAAAATATTTTCCTCATAAATCGAATATTAAAGATTTTTATTTTATAATAAATTTGCATTAACATACCTAAAAGAAATTATATTGTAATATTTATGTATACCATTCCATATATACAAGTTATACAATATACCTACCCACAATTTATTTAAATATTTATTTTTAAATAAAAAAAAAAGTTATTTTTAATATCTACTTAATGTATTTGAAATAATTTTTTTCAATATGATCAAGAACAAACAACTCTGTTCAATTAACAACAATTAAAATAAGAAAATTTTCTAGATTTATTTATTTTAATTTTAATACCGATTTATTTCGGTATTTTAAATAAGTATCAAAATGGTGAGAAAAAAATACACTTATTGATTTATTAATTGATAAATTAAAATTTTTATGGAAATTTATTTAATAGTGTACTTATCTAGATTTACAAAATCACCTGCAAAATGGTTTGTTAATTTTTTTTTTTGTTATTTATGTATTTTCTGTTTTGTTGTTTTTTGTTGTTGTTTTTTGTAAAATAAAATTTTTTTTTTCTCAAATTTAACGGCCATTAAAAGACAATTTGTAAGGTCATGAAATTTTTTTTTGTTGTAGATTTTTTTTTATGACAATAATTGTAATAAAATAAAATGTCTGATTAAATTATTGTTTATTATTATTTGTATAATTCTTTACTTCCGATTTATATTATAATTAGCTATGAATTTTTGAGAAAAAAAAAACTCCTTAAAGTTTTAATAGCCACTAAAAAACGGGGAATAAAATCAAAACACAAATAAAAATTAATATTATTGCGTTCTTTTAGTATATTTAAATGATTTTTTATTATTGTTATTGGTAATAACTTAGATCGTAAAAAATTATATGTATAAATAAAATATATGTTGTTTTGGTTTTTTTTTTTTTTTTTTTTTTAATTTTTGATGACTTATTTTATATTAAAAAATCTGGCACACGTCTGAAGTAGTAAAAACAAATATAAAAAAAATAAAAACAACAACAAAACGTTTTCAAGTTGTAAGGAAGGTAGTAGCATTTCAACGTATATATAATGTATCCGTCAAGTCTGTCAATATGTCTGGATGGATATTTTTTGATATTTTCAATGATTTTTTTTTTATGTTTTGTTTACTAAATAATAAAATAAAATAAATTATTATGTTAGGAATAAAACAATTTAATGAAGAACATAAAACACCTTGATTGTTTGAAAGTAATAAAGTCATTCATAATTTTAAAGCACATATTTTCAAGTGGAATAGGTATTTAGAATATGTACTATATATATATACATATAATAACGTTTTATAAAGTTGTACCTACCTAAAAGAAATTTATATTTTATTTCATTTTTCTGTTATTTCTTTTTAATTAGTTAAATATTGTATTTAATGGGTATATGATGGTATGTAAATAACTAAAGACTAAAAACAAACAATATAAATAAAGAAAAAAAAAACTTTTTACGTTTTTATTATGGTAATTTATTTATTTAATTTTTATGATGTTACATATTTAAGGTAGGTATTTAGTTATATTATAGATAGGTAGGTAATGTTTTTTTACTTTATAATGAATTAATTGATTCACATAATAAAAACTGAGATCATTAATATAATAATAGTATAATAATTTCGAATAAAAGTCTGTGGTATAAAAGAAATGAAAATTGAAAGTTAAATATATGATGTTTAAATTAAAATTGTATGAATCGTGAATAAATTGGTCTATATTTATTATAAAATAAAATGGAATTAAATTTATAAAACAATAAAATAAAATTGATTGAATTCAATACATTACATCTCATTTGACCACCCATTGAAAAACATCACCCATAAATAAATTTTTATAATATAAAGATATTCAATTTTCGTATTTTCGTTAGAGCACGTTTAATATTTCACGATTAAAATTTTAGAGAGTGCAGTCAAAGTCTCGATAATACTTAGTTCTGTAAAGAAATAATTTGTTCTAAATATATAAAATGCCCTTTCATAAGCCGTAGTGCACAAATACGAATCACATTGTATTATAAAATAAATTTATAATACAAGAACATATTTAGAATTTGAGTATATATATTTATTTAATAATAATATTGCCTTTATTAGATAGATATTCGGCAATAATTTTAAACTCAATTAACGGTCGAATTACTCAAAGCGTAATCACTTAGGCAGAATGATATTTTTTGGAACATAATTTCCACACAAATCAACTTTAGTATAACTTGAATTACATATCTCTTAATATTTGACATTCAAACGCATATTAAAAATTAAGACCAGGACACCCAAATAATTCTAATTTGTCATGACACCTAGGCCAACTAGCATATACTGCTACTGCAGTGATATTCACACAATAAATCATAAAATGGAAATAGAATGTCAGCACAATATTGAAATTACAAGAAATTACAACTGTACTTCCCTAAGCCAATTACTGCTACACCACAATGTTTGGAAATCAAAGCAATAATCAAGAAAAGTAATTACAGTGAAACCTGTCTAAGTTGTCCACCAGACGTCCGAACAATTTTTTCCAACATTTACAGTTCACCAACTTCTAAGATTTAAATGAAAACAAAAGGCAATTAAGTTATTAACCATTTATTATTATGTAGTATGTATGTTCATACTTTATTAATGCTGCTCTGAGTCTAATAAAATAACTTTATTCAAATTGTCCATAATATCACTTGCTAAAACAAAATCTGTTATCTACTCATATTCCTTACTAATTTTTTTACATATTCACTTTTTGAGTAAAAAGTTTTACAATAAAAAAACTGCTATGGCAAGATATACAGGTACAACATAAAAAGATATTTTGAACCAATTTTATATGGACTCGATTTTTACTAGAGTAATATAAATATTGTAAGAGTGGCATTGAACCAATTTTATATGAACTCGATTTTTACTAGAGTAATATAAATATTGTGAGAGTGGCCAATTTCGCAGGTTTCACTGTATAATGAAATAAAACAACACTAAATAAATAAAAAAAATTAATTAGCATAAATAAATCAATTATAAATAAAACTATTTTTGACATTACGATAATTTATTCAAACTAAACCATTATCTCTAATTTTAAATTCATTATAATTAATTTTTTCCCACCAGAAAATCATATTTTTCAAATTTAAAAAAAAAAATTCTGAAAAAAATTATACCATTTTGTTAAATATAATATTTACATATTGAACATTTTCTATATATATAATGCATTATATTTTCAATTAAAAGAAGTGAATTATTTTAATTTATAATATAAACATATTCAAATTTCGTAAAAGAAATTACAAATTAAAAATTATTGAATAATATTATCATTTCAAAATCACAAGAAAATAACTGGATTTTCCGTGTAGACAAAAATAATGTTTTTTTTTAGTTTGTTAGGATTAAATTTCAGTATGAAGCTACAATTTAATTGAGAATACGTAATAAACCACATTAAAAAAAAAAATAAAAACGAAAAACCATATTTTAACAATAATTTATTGTTCAATGCCCACCTCTTCATTATACATCGTAAACTTTAATTCATTATTTGTCAACAGAAAAGACATTAAAATAAAATAACATATAGGTATTATGATATACAAAAAATTTAGTAGAGTCATAAGTTTTATTTTTTAATGAAATTAATTTAAAAAATAGAAAATTAATTTTAAAACAGACTTGAACTTAATACAAAATTTTATTTAATATGATGAGTATTCAATCGTATATATATACATTCGTATATAATACCGGTCTTGGATTTTGGAGTCGAAAGAATGGAAGAATAAATAATTAAAACTGATGTGGTACATGAACTAAGACCTTACATTCACGAAAACGTGGATGTAAGGTCTTGATAACCGTGTAATCTTGATAACCGTGTAAAAGATTGAAAAGGTAAAAATAATTTGAACTGATTTACCACAATGCATGATATAAAATATAAATGAGGTTATGAACATTAGTAAATAATCAAATATGATAATTTGTGATAGAAATAATGATCGACTCCAGCCACTACTGAGAGCAGTAAATGTTTCCGAACACCCACAGACAAGTTTAAAGTAATGCTTGGACTAAGAACGTCAGAGATGATAGCATTTACCAAACATGGTCATAGAATTGATACCAAATTTGCTAAATTATTTTTAGCTTCTGTTGAAGTGTTAAATTTTCTACCTTAAGAGCATAGTCAACAACTAACTCATCATTATTGTTTGTAGAAATTTAGCACATCACCTTTATTGTTTCAAAATTGTTAGAAAAACTTGATTTTAAAGTTAATAATGTAAATTCTACAAATAATATAAAAAATATTTTATTAATTTTACTTCTTTTAAAAAGCATCTATTTATCAGGGATTAAATTACTAACATGTATAGTCGGTGTTGCGACAATCAACTTAATTTAATTGATTTGACTTATTTCGAATCAACTAAAAATAGTTGTCGGTGTCGGGGTCGGGACTATCTATCGGGACTTATTTTCAAGTTGGAGTTTTGTTTTATTAGTTTTTCATATTTAAAAAAAAAAAACTATAAGCTTATAAGTGGACAATAAATTTTAAGTTTTTTTAAATTTTAATTTTTAACTATTTTTGGAAATATTTTTATTGTTCATTTTTGTTAGTTTGTACTGTAAATATTTTTATTAGCTTATTTGTAAGGAAGGACTTTTATATTTTGTTAAGAATGAGTTTTATCTGGCTTATATGAGTATGTCGAAGTTTTAAATGAACTTAGATATACTCATTATCTACCAGAAGATGATTAAGGGATGTGTTCAATCCGTTGGCGATGGATAAGTTCAATTTATTTTTATTTTTTATTCATCTATGTTTTAAAAAAGTTTTAGATTTAAAAAAAACTGTAGATAAACAAAAGTTGTATTCGTGATGCTTTTGAGGGATTTGGAGCCTAAAATGAAAGGTGAAAGATGCCATCCATATAGTCAAGTTTGCGTGCTTATTAAGATTTTGTGCCCAAAAAAAGTTACCAGATGAGCGTTGGTATAATGATTATCATGTAGCGCTTGCACGGTCCACAGTGTCAGAAGTCCTCCCGGAATTACTCAACATTTTCAATGAACATATATTTCCCCAAAGTGGATAAAATTTCGTTCATCAGTGTAGGGGAAAGAAAATGTCAAGACTACCGGAATAATGGGCTTCGTGTTGCAATTGGGTACATAAATGGAACGTATATTAAAATACGATGTCCCAGTAAAAACCTTCAACCATTTTACTACAATCGAAAAGGATATTTCAGTATATTTCAGACATTTTATAATTTTTTTTACTTTATTTCTAAATTTAATCATCTTTTTAATATTTTCACATCAAAAATTAATTGAACCAAAATTCAACAAACAAATGTAGTTGATTTTTGAAAGTAAAAAAAAACGAAAAAAAAATCACTATAATTGATTCTTACGACACTGACGATTGAGTTCAGTCGACTTTGATTGAAAGTCAATTCAAAGTCGATTCTCGCGACACCGACTTATATATTGACTTTATTCAATTATTTTAATTATTTTATATTTCTCTACCTATCCACAAAGAGAATGGCAAGATCAAGAAAATAACTATCATTTACAAACCCATATTTCGCAAGTACTCATAAGAACTAATTTGCTAAAGCAAATAAAGAAAAATATGAATTTTAATAACTTTTTAATTGATATAACTGAAAATAAAATTTCAATTAGTCCCGCCTAAAAGCTTTAAAATATTTACCTGGTTTTAAGTTTACTATGTTATTATTAATTTGTTATGCATATCTAATATGATACACCAAATGACTGATACTTGACAGATTTTTATACATATATCATATTATATGTAGATATGTAAATATGTTTTATATATTTACATGTTAAAATATTCGTCATAATATAATACTTTTTGTATATACATAATCAGTTCAGGTTTATGAATTAAATAACTATATATAAAAAAGGGCAAAATAAACACTAGAAAAACGTCAGAATAAATAGTTCACATTTTATGACATTTTATTTCACATAAAAAGTCTTCTTATATTATTCGTGAGATTATTAAATGAACGTCATATTCTTCTGACAAGGTCGTCGTCTAAATTTCCATGATAATAAAAAAAATATATATACATAAATATATATACATACAATACATTTATGTATATTTCTTTTCTTTTGCGATAGAAAATAAATGAAATATAAAAATGAAAAATGAAGCAGAAGCAAATAATTGACATTTTACAAAGGCTTGTCATCTATAAAATGATTACACAAATTATAAAAAAAAAACTACAATAATTGTTTAAAAAATGAGAGCAAATACTAATTAAATTTTTACTTTTAAATAAAAAGTAGAAAAATAGAATAATGTACAAAGAAAATCAGAATATTATTTCTCAATAGAAAAAAAATATTTTAAATAATAAAAAACAAAACAGAAATAAAATATCTCTTATATTATTCAAAATCATAAACACACATTATATATTTTTGTTTTTATTTTTTTTTTACCATCGTTTTTTTCTACCTACATTTAATAAATCCTCTATACACATTTATTCATATACATACTTTAATTTTTTATTCATATCTATATATAACAAATGTAATGCTATATGTATAAAAATATGTCGCCTGTTTTGTAGTAGAGTTTGATGTTAAAATTTCTTCATACATATTTATACAAAAAAACAAAAAACAAAAATCTAATAACTGGTTCTTATTCTCTTGAGAAATAATTTATTTTTCATTACAATTTTCTCCTCCCAGTTTTTTTTTATCTATATATGTTTTCTTTCTTTAAAATTTATATATAGTCCAGGAAAGTTATCAACTTATATAACCAACTTAAATGATTTTTGAATTTAAGATTTGAATTGCCAAAAACAAGGCAATAAGGGTATTTACGAATAGGTTTACATTGCCGGTATAGTCTTGTCCTGGGTGTAGAAGTGTAAAACTGCCATTCTAAAATTTGTATATGAAAAAATGTTCTACAAGACTTGGTTCTCAAACCTATTGTATTATTAGTATTGTTCTTTAGTTACCTTTTCATTGTACTTTTAAGTTTGACATTTGTAAAGTCAATATATTTGGAAAACGGATGAGATAAGGAAATGAACAAGGTAATTTTTCAAATCATAAATTTAAATTGAGACAAAATTTTAATTGAATTATTTTACGAATGTAATTAAAAGTTAAAAAAAAGAAAGTTGTTTCTCACTTATTCTCATATAGTTACTATAAATTTAATTCATATGTAAATAAACCGCTGTCACAATTCTACAACATCAAAAGTACAAGGGTGCATTCACGAAATCGTTGTGCAAATCATTGTAGATCTACATACCTGCTACACTTCCACACTTAATCGTGAATGCCTTTAATATTTTGTAAAATACAACTCTACTGTTTTAATTTTCTTTTGCATTTAACTGGATTTCAATCATTTTAAATTTTTAAGAATTTTTTATTGACCCAGGATTAGAATATGAAAGATTGTCGCCATATTGCGGAATACAAAAAAAAAAACAAACTAAGGGTGCTATTCCCATTCACAACTCAGTATTTAGTTGAGTTGTCTTGTCAATAGACAACACAACCGAATTTTGCTATGCTGAATGACAACTTTTACCTGTTGTAAAGAGATTGTATGTCATAGCAATGTTGCCATTAAAAATAATTAAATATTACTATACATACCTCTTTCTCTTTTTTTTATTCTTTTTTTTCTATAATTCTAACAATATATAAACATAACACCAATACAACACTGTTCTTAAACAGTTGTAACGTTTTAGTTATCTCAGACAACTTAAACATAAACTGTTTTCAATCGGAATAGCTATATTTGCAGACAAGACAACTTTGAAATTATGTAGTGTTGTTTTGACAGATAATTAAGAATAGAGAATTGTGAATCAGAATAGAGAAAGGCAACAAAGTTGTCAATTACAACCTATTTTTAGGTTGTGTTGTGAATGGGAATATCACCCTAATAATGAGTTAGTTTCTGGCTATATAAAAATTATTAGAAATAACCAAGAAATAATAATTAATAAAAATTACCAAACAGAAATATCTTAACTGAATGCGTTAATTATAAACAATCAATTTTAACCAGCTTTACTTTATCTATTTATCGACCTTTGATATAGTGCCACATTTTTTTGAAATATTTCATCTTCAATCTTTAAAATTTAAAAATCAACTTATTTACAATCGAGGTCCGCTAGAAGTAATTTTGTTTTTTTAAACTCTTAATTTTCCAAAATCTTTGTTTTTATTTTAAAAAATTAATTATTTTAATTCGGAAAGTTATTACTTTTTCTGAAAATTATTGTTAAAGAAATACTTTAGAGCCTTATTTATTTATAACTATTTAATTTTGGAGAAGTAAATATATATAAAACTATTAATATCGATTTTGGAAAAAGAACATAATGTAGGTACCTATAGCCTTTTTCAAAATCAATTTGATAAAAAATTATACTAAACGAAAGTAGAAAATTGTGGACGGACAAGAATTATAAAAATAGAAAAATAATACAAATACAAAAATACCGTTTATTTTAAATTTAAAATGTTTCAGCTGTAAAGAACAATATCTCTAAACTATGTAAAAAGCAATGTACATATATATAATATTTCGAATTGAAGGAAATTAAGTGAATCAAATTGAAAAATACAAAAATAAGCCCCGCCCCATTTCATTGGAACTTCGCTTTTCTCGTTGAATTTCGGAAATTTTAGACGGAAAGGCAATATTTTAAATAATATAAAAATCACAAAAATATTTTTTTTTTTTTGCCGTAAGCTATTTTTTTTGTAGTCGTAGTCACAGACTAACACAATAGCATAGTTTGCTTGAAACTTTGTTTCAAACTTCTTCTTACGACAGGAAAATGAAAACAAAAGAAATAATTTTTCAATCAAAGCATGTAATCAGTCGTTTCAATCTTTTCGCTTCCCATAATAAGTCAGTTATTTTGTAAAAAAGAAAGTCTTGACATTAACATCGCTTTGAAGACAAAAATCAAGATTGTTTAAATTTATTATTTTTTCTCGAAAAACATTTTTCAGATTCATGATTTAAAAAAAAAATGTTAAGAATTTTTTCCAAAACAATTTTTAAACAGATAGCTTATTAATTATTTGAGGATTTATTATTGATGATAAACTTAAGTGGCAAGAGAAAGTAAACTTAAGTGGCATTATTGAAAAGATTGTTCCATATGAGTTCATATTAAAACAATTGATGAAGATCTTCAATGAAAACTCATTACATTTTTTTCATTGGGAGGATAGGGCTTTCACTTGACATTTCCATCGTACTCGATTTCTAGCTGCTAATTTCACTTGATCCCACGTTATGTTTGTCTTTACAAGCTCTTGTTTTATGGTCCTCCGCCAGGTATTCTTTGGGTGACCGGGTCTTCTTATGCCTTGGGGGTTCCATTCAAAGCTCATTCGCGCGATGTTGTTTGATGGCTTTCTGAGAGTGTGGCCTATCCATCTCCATTTCCTTCTTCTAATTTGATTGGCTATTGTATCCAGAAGTTCTTGTTGCTTATTGTGCTTGGCCAGAATATTCTGCATATTACATATTCGTCCTATATTTATTTATTTATTTTAACAGTTGGTCCTACAGGTAAGTCTGCCCTACAGGTAAAATTCCCTTTCGAAATGTGGGCATTTTTTTATTAAATTATATTAATTATTTGGTAAAAGTATTAAAAATTACATTTTCAGTAATTTTCACCATTTGAAAAATGAATTTCGGTTCTAACGGGGTTTGAACCCGTGCTCCTTCGGTCGTTACATTACTACACTCGAGTGCTTTACCACTCGGCTACCGAGGTCACTACGTCCTATATTTCTTCTAACTTAATTTATTTGAAACCAGTATGGACAACACAATTCTTCTTAAAAAAATTTATATTATCCATAAAATGGCTATTACTAAAAACTAATAATTATCTTCCTAACAGACATCCCACAAATTTAATTTATTCTCCAAGATACTTTTGAGCGTTGGAAATATTTGTGAAAGGGAATTATATTTTCTGGCCTTTGAAATAATCAACAATTAAACACAGCTTTCTACTAAATCACAATGTTAACATACATAATTATAATACTAAGAGCAATTTTTATTTGTCCTTGTTCAGAATAGGCGAATGGAAAACTACCTGCTTGTATAATATAGTTTAAGGTCATAACAATCTGACAAATTATTTAAAAAATCTAAATTAATTTAGCTTGTTTAATATACTTTTATTTTTAACTTTCCACTAATCTATTTAATACTTCTTCCCTTTCCTTTCACAGACAAACTAAGATGTTTGTAAATACTAAAGGTAGTGAAAACTAAAAATGAGTTAATAATGTTCAAGTAAGTGTTATCTTTTAAAACTTCGTAATATTGAAATTGGCCAAATTTGACATAATCTAGAGCCGCTATCGTGAAGTAGAAAAGAAAATTAAATTCAGGTATCGTTCTACATTATGAAAACTTCGATATTTGAAAAACTATCAAGATGTGAATTCATTTGAAGCAATATCAAAGTTCTAACGTTTTTTATATTACAATTAATAATTTCTAATAACGGAAATTTATTATTGAATTTATAATATTTATCTTGCTAATTTTATATACTTTGAAATTAACTCACTAACATTTATTGGATTATTTATTTATTTGTTTAGATTTCTGTTTATACGAATTTGTAAATGTGTTCAAGCCAATATAAAAAATCGGATTAGATTGTGATATTTAATTATCTAATTTTTCTCAAAGTTAGTTATAAGTTCTCTGTTAATGATTTATGTCTTCTATATATAATTTTGTGATTATGATTTATGTAATCAGTTATGTATATTATTTCTCTATTATGCTTAGAGACCAAAATACAGAACCTCAAAAGCTTAGCATGGTTATTTTAACGTTCATGATTTTGTAAGCGTCAAATATTCTAAATTTCATACCATTTCAACAATTTCAATCCTGAGATTCTATAAAGTATAAGATAGAATCTCAGGAATGACCACTGTCCATTTTATTTTCTACATTTTAGGGGGCTAATTTTGTTCCGATAAAAGTATATATTAAAATTTTATTATTACGTATTATTTTTATAACAAAATTTTGTACAACTTATCTAATATTTTACATCATATTAAATTATAATAAATTTAATTTATTAAACTAGAGCTATACGAGTACTAATAGTGATTGGTTTCAACTTTGTTATCAAAACTAATGTTTTATGACACACGGCATTATATAATTTGTAAAATAAAATTTCTGATCCAAAAAGTAACTGGATTCATCATCAATTTTAATTAGCGTTTTATATTTAAAAATTAGCATTGTTATGCTTAGATATTTGAATATATATATATATATATATATATACTAGAGTAACCCTGACAACGTTGCTGGACAATACAACAATATACGTTTATGTCTTTGTATTAAAGATGAAATCTTCTAAAAGGAATTGACATTTGCCTGAAAAAAGTTAGAGCATCAAAAAAGAAAAAAAATGATTGTAGTGCTTGGTGGTAAATGACATTTTTAAAATTGTCATTTTCACAAAAAATGAATAAAGACGACGGCTTTCCAACACGTGAGCATGCAACATATAGTTGACCGTGCGAAAATACAGGAACTTGTAAGCTTATGCCGCACACTTGCAACGACTGTCAAACAAGCTAAACGAACGGGAAGCTGTAATCGTTGAAATTCAAATGGCATATCAGTGGGAATCATTGGGATGAGTTTCCTTTTAATTTCCTATTTAAAATTGTTGCTTCAATTATACATAATTCAATAATTTTTTGACCGCAAATATTGTTCTGTTGCATAATTTTGGTGAATTTATATTAGGAAGCATAATGATTTGTAATCCGATTTTCAGTTGTAAATTATGCGGTGGCATTCCATGCAAATCAAGAGAATTCAAAAATTCAGTTGGATAATGTACTACATCATCTTTATTCTTAACAGTATCAACAGATCAATTCGCCAACTATTTGAGATTGAATGATGAAATTCAAATTATTGACATCCTTATATTTTTCTGCCAATATAGCTCTTTTACTCAATTAAGCATATGATTTTTGTATTGCTGTTGTATATTTGGGAAGACTTGTTCAATTAGTTCTTTTTTTGATTGTGTGAATATGCAAAAATCCCATGGAATTGTAATGAAACCATCATTATCAATTGGCATTTTATCATCACCCACTAAAAGCAATTGCTGAGTAATGTTGCAACTGATGGATCATTTTGCAATTTCACGCATACATTGGTGGGAGTCTTAACGTTTTAACGTAGCTCCATGGATTTGATAGCTTCAAACACGCATTTATTTCATCAACTGGTGTTGATTTTGAGATAACAGGTATAGTGTTTGTCTGAAGTCTCCTGCTAACAATATCAAAGCATCACCAAATAAATTTTGATTTCCACTGAAATCTCTCATTGTTAGATCCAAAACTGCAATTGATTTCCTGTGTGGCATTGCGCATTCATCCCACAACAAAAAATTAATTTGTTTTAAAAATCTAGCTATGCCAGAGGTTTTTGATAAATTGCATGATGGTGCTTCAAAAGACAGTTTTAGCGCTGAATGCGTTGTCCTACCACCATCCAATAAAGTGGCTACAGTTCCAGAAGAAATTCTACCACGTGCTCGTACAGTTTCTAAAATTAAAGTTATCAAAAATGCTTTGTCAGTATCACGAGGACCATCCAAAAAATACATGCCACCATTACTATTATCAATTTCTTGTATGATTATTTCATATTTGGATCGTAATTCTGTTCTAGAAGAAAGTCTTGATTAAAAATATCATTTTTTGAACGATTTGATGTACCCAACTGAACCAAAGCTTTACTTTGCTAAACACATATTCTCAATCAATATCAAAAAGGCTCGCTACCAAGTTTTTGTATTGTATACCGATACCGAAAAAATGTAGTTCTCATATGTGAAGAATACACCATCACAAAAGTGTGCGTAAAACGTAAACGACATTTTTCGATGTTTTTTTTCAAATCATCAGTGAAAGTAGACCTTTTCAACGCATGTATTGGTTTGTAAATCAGTTGAGTGGTTCTTGAGTTATAAAATGACGAACATAAAACAACTTATTTATATATATATATATAGATAAACTAATGAAATTTAAGAATAAAAAATACGTCAAATAATTGATATAAATCGTGTTAACTCACCACAGCAGGAATGACATTCTTCTCATGTAGATGTTGCAAGTTAATCAGAAGACATACACTATAGAAAAAAAACATAAATACATTTTGATAAGATCAATATTAGACTTTAAAATATTTTTAAGGTAATTTTTATTTATTATTCTAAATATTTAATATTTAATGTTGTACAAGTCTTATTTTGAATAGTTATCCAATTTAATTTATTTTTTATATTTATTACAAGAAGCAAAAATAACAACCAGTTAATAAATTTTATTCATAATTTAATTTACATTTATTTCTTTATCGCATTTAATGCATATATATATACACTACATACTTTTATCGATAGGTTATAATTTTTAACAAATCTAAAACTATTAATGTGTGGATCAAGTATCAAAGATTCTATTTTTTTTTGCAACTCTAACATAGAAATTATGAAACGTTGTAAGGCAAAGGTATACTTAAAGCCAACATGTCTTGGTATATTCATAAGCAATGACTTAAAAGTTAGGTTAGTAAAAGAGAAAATAACTTCTTAAACGAAAAGATATTGGGCTTGGTTACGAAACCATTCAAATTCACTGGGGAAAAGTTTTTGAGACAAACATGTTGTCAACATAAAAGTTTAAAATGTTTTTCAACAGATATATTATAAATGCAAATGTACCCTCAAAAGTCAATATACTAATAATTTATCTATTAGAAGTTTTTCTTTTGATTAAAATTTCTAAAATATTTAAAACAAATTTTAATTTAAAATTAATAAAATTAAAAAAACTGAATTAGCTTAGAAAACTCATAATTTGATCTCATCTACCTTCCTGTACGAAAGAACGAGTTGAATCCAGTGTTTTAGTTTAAGATTATTTGGTTTTAATATACAAGTTATTTTAACTAAAACCAAAGATGTTGTACTAATTTACAATATTCCGGACATGAAATTCATATGAAAGCACAGAGTTGGGCTGATGGTTTAAAAAAAAAGAATATACGTTAAAAAAATAAAGAAATTTTAAAAATATTTCAAAATGTTAATCTTAATAAAATAAAACACTAAGGCTGAAAATAAGACTGATCAAATACAGATTGATAAACAGACGTATTAAATCGAATATTAAAAATTAGAAATAAAATATGAAATATAGATAATATTATTATTAATGGTATTTACGATTACACTATAAAATTGGACGTCCGAGGTCTATGTAGTAGACGTGTAGGTCTATGAAAGAAAACGAAGAGAAAAAAATGTAATGTAGTTTAATTTGAAAATCATTATATTTAATCTGTAAATTGAAAAAATTACGGTGTAAATATCTAAACCATTTCACAACCGATTTTCATTCAAAATCTTTTAAATGACAGATATTTAAAAAAAGACGTAGCGAATTCAAATATTTTTTCTAATTTTTTATTAGTTTTAAATTTAAAATTTCATCCATAAATCATTACGGTTGTTGTTTAAGATAAATCAATAAAAAGCAATTATATAAGGCCCACGATAAATTTAAATGATAGAAAATAATTCACTCAAACTTCCTTGAATTTAATAGAGGAGCGGGTGAATACTAGTAACTTTTTAAAATAACCAGTTTTAACTTTACAACAAAGTATGGGACTATTTATTTTAATATTGTTAATGATTTTTACTTCTTTATTTTTATTTATTTTCTTTTGGTAATTATACATTTTTATTAGCGGTTGATACAAATATAAATATAGGTTATAAATGAACTGCAGTAAGCCAAGAACAAAATCTCCAGGTGGTGCAAAGTTAAATGAAGTAAAATCCATGCACATTATTTTTACTTACCCAATACCAGTCACATTAAACAATGTATGTAAACAAAATGTTTTTGTACAACACTACACTAAATGCACAGCTTATACAAAGCAGATAGAAAAACCATTTTCAGGAGAAAAAAAACATAGATTTAGAATTGAAATACAATGAATTGTATCGGCTCTCTATCAATATTTTTGCTCTCCATCTATAACAAAGTTTTGATCTACAATCAAATATTATAGCCAGTCAAAACGTACCGTATTAAAATATGGGTTTGTGATAAAGAACTTTATATTCAAATTATCTAAGCATTGCAAAACAAAGTATTACGAAAAATTATCAATGCACCCTGGGTTTGTTCACAATGATGATATTCATATATAGATTTCAAAATTCTTTACATAAGAGATGAAATAGAAAAATTAGATGATGGTTTCGCATTATGTCAATGTAGAAGTCTTACGAACTCCCAATTGAATCTTATTTGATCAAAAATTATCTAAAGTTTGCTATAGAGCCAAAATTGTATTACTCTTAACAGCTAGTTTCAATTTTAACAAAGAGGTCGCAGTTTTTACATTTACAAAATAGAACGGCAGTCAGCTGAGAAGAAAATCAAGTCTTTTTAATTGAAACAAACAAAAAATATGCATTAAAGTTATTGATATTTCGACCTGGCTCAAACTTAAGTCAGCTCAAAAATTATTATAAAAATAAAGTGTATAATTTTTATTACAGACATTTTTTTTTCTGACATTGTTTTGTTGAACGCATGCTCAAACATTTTTTTCTCATTAATTTCTTGTACTATATAAAATGCAAGGTAATATTTTGTTATTATTGTAAATTTTAACAAGAACGAAAATAAAAAACAAAAACTATGTTAAATTTAGATACATATTTTAAAAACAAAATATACATATATACATACATATAATATATACAAATAATATATAAATATGTATCAGTATATATATATATATATATATATATGAATAAATGTTATATAAATGAATCCATTAAATTTGTTTTTCAAATATACTACAAATACATATAATCATATTTGCACTATTGTACAGAAATTTATGTTTCGGATGGCAAATCTAAAAACGAAGAGGGAATTATACCAATTCAAAACATATTTTTAAAATTGGTGTTTGAGGCACTGTAACCATGATTCTTTAGTCAGCATAACAGACAGGTATTAAATTAGTAAAATATACTGACTGAAAACAAAAAATCAAAGAAAATGGAGAAGAAATATAGAAGGGACAAAAATTTGAATAATAAAAGGTTGAACTGAAAATTGTGTTTTATGAAGTCAACAAAAAAACTAAAACAAAAAAAGAACAGTTTTTGGGAAAATATAGAGTGAAATTTTGTCAAAAAAAAATATTTATAGCTAATAAGAATTGACTGCTAAAATTTTCAAAAAATAATTATAATAAAAAGATTTGCTTTCAGAACAAAATTAAAATACATAGTGACGCATGGATACGGAATATATCGGCATATCAGGTATATATGAGTAGCTTATTCAGGTATATGTGAGGAATATTCAAGTTCAGCATTCCACGAATGTATTTGATCAAAATTGGTATAGATTTAAAAGTTAAAAATGAAAAAAGATGTTAAAGGCCTTTTCCAAAATTCAAAATGAGAACATTTGTAAATTTTTCGACCTAATAAAAAAATCAGCTACAAAATGGAGCAAAAAATTAAATTAAATTGTACAACTCAGATTTTAAATGATTTTTTATATAGATACATCTAAAAAAAAAGTATAGTTAAATTTTTCATGTGAATCTAAAGGAACAAATTTGAATGAAAACCGATATCAATTTTGGGGAGCTGTTTTGTTAAAAAATTACATATCCGCCTCGCCTAATCTCTTAATAAAAAATAATAATATTTTGATTTAATAATAGAAATTAAAAAAAAACTTTTTAAATACTATTGTAATAAAGGTGATAGCCCTGCTAGCTAGTGCTGACTGTAATTATAAAAAAATAATAAAAAATTATACCGTATATACAAACAGACTGAAATATTATTACTAATCAGTTTATATTTGATATATGTTTCATATATAGACACTGAGCTTGTTGTGTGTAACATTTTATAACTGTACTCGAAAAAAATATTTTCCATGAAATAAAAATTTATGAGCAGAATAAAAATTTGTATTAAGAGTCACAACTCTTAAATTATCTTCTGTTTTTCTCCCCAAGCCTCTTCCTTTACGTGGTCTTATCCACTGTCCTGCAATTGCGTCAATGAAGCATAGGCTAATCTCTTCAGTTCTCTATCTAATTCGGTCTCATCATCATCAATGTCCCGCAATCCCATCCGTGGAGCATAGGATGGAGATTCCATTTTCGGTGTTGTTGTATAAGGTTTCGTTAGAGTATGCCCGATCCAACACTATTTCCCCTGTCGAATTTCTATGTCTTTTTCGCTGTCCTCGGATGCATCTATTGATATGCGCTTCCTAAAAGTTTCCTAATGGTATTTTCTGAAACTGTCCATATTGCTCAGATTTTTGAAATTAAGGTTCTTATTTTAGTGCACAGAGATATGTTGTTTGCCTGCCATATTTTTGAGATAATCCCGAAAGTAATACGGAGCTTGTTGATACGTTTTTCAATATCCAGTTCCACACCTCCAAATGATATAGTCTCGGTTTATCTAATTTGAAGTTGACAGGATCTACAAACGTGGATTGTCGTATACTTTTCTACGATGTTAAGGCAAGCAGCTGCGGATTTTTCTCTTCTTCTAGCTTTTTAATTTGGAGAAATTTATTAATGACACAATCTTGATCCTTCTTAAAACGTAACCAAACTATTAATCCAACTTTTAGATATTGTCTAATGTATAGGTGTTTCGAATTTTATCGTCACATGTGACTCCATTAGGAATTCGCATTTTGGTAATATCTAATATTTGGATCACATTCAACTAGAGGCCAACAACTTCATCTAACTATATGCCCTTATCTGACTGATCCAAGATGGCTAAATATTTTTATCATTGGTAAAGGTAGCTGCGGGAAATAAATTGTGTTGGTTTGACAATACTTATTACTATTGTTAAGGATCAGGAACATAAATTCAGTGTAATTAACTTTTATAAGCCATCAGTCGTCTTGACTTACAGGATTAGCATTTAGATGTCAGCAGTTAGACAGTATCTATACAAATTTTCAAACACAAAAATTATTCAAAGTCGAATTTGATTAACTGTTCACTTTGAAGATAAGAATATAATAAAAGAGTTATAGTATATAAAATGTACCGACAGTTTAAAAGGTATCTATAAAAGGTCTCTTGAAAACTTCTAAGTTTGATGTTTGTGGTCCCACAAGATGGTAAACCGTTTCATATTTTAGAGGTTTAGTTGATGAAAGACTCTACTACAAAAGAGAAAGGCCCTGCCCTCCATTAATGAAAGTTTTGATAGTTTGCTTTTTTACCTTATCGTATTTTTTTTGTGGATTTCGTTTTGTGGACTAACCCAAACCAACTTATATATAATAATATGTGGTTGGTAAAATAAGTAAATAATTGATCTATTTCTATAAATTTAAAAGTATTTACACTCCAACCTAATTGATTGTGGAAAAAACAAAAGTTTTAAATAAAATTATATTGTTTAAATTCGTAAAAGCTGAAGGTTAAGAAGACGTTGGAATGATTTGTAAATAAGGGGGTTTGTTTTTAAATTATTATTTTCTTGTTGTTTTCTTACCATTTCCCTATTGTTGTGGTTCATTGTATAGATTATATATATATATATATATATATATATATATTCATTAAATATATATATATAATTTTCATATCAACAGAGACATTTTATAATATAGGGTTAATTTGCACAAAAATATTATTTAACATTGATGGAGTGGAGGTGTATATTTAAGAATATGTATATTCAAGTACATAATATATATATATATATATATATATATATATATTCTTTATATGATATACGAGTATAATAACAAATCCTTTATTTAATTCATCTATACATTTAGATGGACAAAAATAATTTTAGTATAATAAATATTGTGTTATTGTGAGAATTCTTAAAAAATATTCACAATTTATTAAAACAAAAAATGGAACAAAAACAAAATTAAAATAAAGACAAAAATTTAAATGTATGTTTTGTTTTAAGAACAAAAATTTGGAAAATTTTCTTGCAAAAAAAAATAAGCACAATGATTAATTTTGAAAATAATTTGAGACTAAAAGTGTATAAGTATACAACGCAATTATAATATCATACTAAATTTACTTTTCGGATTAAGAATCAGTGACGTATCAGGTTTTTTACCCCACGTGTTTTTTTTATTCAATCCAGTTTTGTGGATTATTAACTTTCACTATATATTGTTAAATTATAATAGGTCGATTTGATTAAGTTGTTACTTTACAATTTTAGAAATATAATATGAATGTATATGGGATAGCAAGAGGTGCAGTAGGAGAATTTAAATATTTTATTATCAATGGATCATGCAGATAAATGACAAAATAAGATCGATAAAGTCATTGGTATTTACTTCACTCTTAAGAAATATTACTATAATAAAATTCTTGGAGTCATCTTTACAGATGGATAATATACGTATCAAAATAAGTTTTAAAAAATATGAAATCAAATAAGTAATTGGTATATGGTCCTGAAAACGATCATGGGGTCTGGAAGAAAAGATATAATGCCGAATTCTATGAACTGTGTAATGAGGTGGACGTAGTTACAAAAGTCGAGAGACTATAGTAGTTCGAGCACCTAGAGTGGATGAACGAAAATGCTCCAGGCAAGAAAATTTTCGAATCCGAATCCGGAGGTACAAGACGTCGAATCACACCAAACATTCAAAAGATGAAGCATAGGCAGATTTGAAGTTCGTATCTTCAACTGAAGCGAATTTACCGGTAACTGAAAAAAATGGAGGACGTAGATGAGTCAGGCTCAGGATCTACATGGTCTGCTTGCCACCTAAATAAACAAATAAAGAAGTAATTTTCAAAGAACTAAAAATATACCGGGATATAATGGAATAACAGATAAGATAATAAAAATCTCTAGCATTGATAAAGTTATCTTTATTATATATATATCTAACCCTATTCTTCGTACCATCAATTTCTCTGTGATTTGAAAAATAACACAACATATCAGAAAATGAGGAAGTCCTGACATTACCACATACAAGCATTCTTTGTATATCTAGTATTAAGTTAGAAGGGATATTACTATTTATAGACAATATTATTAAGGATTTTATAAGCCGTTAATATTTATTGAAATTGATACATTCCCTTAATAGGCAGAATGTTTATGTTAAAGTGTAAGTTTTTAGTATTATACAATAAAGGTGTAGATTGTACATGTCTTTTAATATTTTGTTCTAACCAACTTACAAGTGGTGAGTCGCTTTAAATTTACCCAAACAACCTTATCATACGATAATATGGATAGACTGTATGAGATAGACTGGGATTTTAATTTTATATTTAAATATTCCACCATATTACAAATATTTAGTTTACTATTTTTTATATTAATATAGTGATACCCCATTAAGAGCTTGTCTAATATATTACCCAAAAAATGTATCTCATCAACTCCTTGTTTAAGGTTTTTGGTAAAAGGGACACGAATATTTGTATGATGTGTCCTAAAGTATATTATATTTGTTTTAATGCATTCATGGTTATTAAATTTACTCTAAAGTATTCCGACAAAATAACTATAAGTCATGTTCTATTTGATATTACAGACACTTTGATATTCCTATACGGAAGAAATATATTATATACTTATTCGAGTTAAATAAAATACTATAAAATAAGCTATGAAGTAGTTATTATGAGATTTTCAATGTTATTGCAGAAAATCTTCAAATTCAGACCTGAATGTACAAGACGTCGCGGCAGACAAAATCTTCTTTGGAGAGACAAAAAATTTGAAGATATAAACTGTAGAGAGGCCGCCGTGACCGACAAAAATGGAGGACGTTGATGAGTCATGCCCAGGAGTTATGGTCTATTGACCAACTAAAGTAAGTAAGTATAAGTATGGATTAGGAATTTTGTGAAATAAGATCTGAACAATAGATTGCAGTCATTTTTAGATGATAAATATTTCGAAACAAGTTATTTTTGATGTGCTTCTCGTAATTGTTTTTTTTTTTCAGCCAAAACTTAGGTCAGAGAATATTTAGACTTTCGTACCAGTGGCTTTTGAAAATCAATAGTTAGAGCGATGAAAAGGAGAAAGAAGTAGGAAAAAAGTTCAGCGGGGAGTTGAAAACTATGTTATTGATGTTCATTTTGAATTTTTATAATAGTTTATATATAAATAAATAAAAACTACCCCTTCTTGTGGACTAATGCTTGTAGTAGAATACGATTCCACATTTTAGAAGTTCTAACTATAAATGAATTTCCATAACCAATCTTGACCAATCTTGGTATTTCCACGGTGCAGGGGTGAACATTTGCAGCCTCTCGCGTTCGTCGACGGAATTGTTTAAGAGGTGGAAGTAGGGATTTTAGTTCTTACGTGCATATGTCGCTGCTTCCATAAGATATCTATAAAATGACAAAGTTGAGCAAGTGTTGATGAATTTTCATCATCTATGAGGCGCGTTATTGTACTCTGTCAAGGAAGTTTAGAGCAATGTGTGAGGTACCCGTCCATAGATGGGAGTTATAGTCCATCATGGGTCATATGTACTTTATAGGTATTAAACAGATCTTTAGTTGAAAAATGTGATTTAAATCGACTTAAAAAAACCCAAATATATTTCTGCGCTTTTCGCAATATCGAAAATATAATCATTCTGAGTAAAGAGTATATTTTGATTTATTCGCATTCCCATATTTAAGTTTTCTAATCGCTGTAAGCTTGCAAAACTTGTAATTTGAGTATAGAAAATTTCTATTTCAAATCTTTTAAAATTAAATATAAGCAATAAAAAACAAATATTAACTTCTCCTAACTTCGTCCAAATAAGATTAAAAGATTCAAACAAGAAGATGAAGAGAAAATTAATCTAGGGTATAACATTGTTTTAGATTCAAGGACTAGAAAAGTTGACTAATCTCATTGTGCAAAAAGACTTAGTGATAAAAACAAAAAATGATTTTTCTTGTATATTTTCAACCTATGAGTCTCATAGACTAAATCTAACATAATTTTTATTTTAATTCTGTAATTCAAATATAGTGTAATGTAGTGTAAAAGGTTACAATTTCCCCCATATTTTAATAGCAAATTTTTCAAAATACAATTTTCTGCGAAGATGCATAGAATTTTTGGTTTTCGGTTTTTCTTTTTTTTACTAAAAGTATAATTAAATTTGTTTACCTTTTTTCTTTAAGAACAACAAAAATAAAAACATTACCATACCTCACCTCATCATATTTTACCACAACAAAAAGGAAAACTGTTATAGTTTTAAACAAAGAAAATATTTTTATTTAAAGAGCTTATAGAAACAGTAATATAATATGTATATATATATATATATATATATATATATATTGATAAAAATCCAAATATATATTCTGGTAACCTCAGGTGAAACATATTTTTCTCCCTCATTTCTTATTTTCAGAAAACAAAGAAACTAAATAAACCTGGTTACTATATTTCATTTAAAATTTTTATATATAGGTATATATATATATCTATGAATGTTCTACAACTAGAGAGCCCTCAACACAAAATATGCATTTTATTTTCTTAAACCATATATATATAAAATATATGTAAACATATATAATAATATATATTAACTCTAATATAACAGGATAGACGTGTGTACTTGTACTTACAATATAGAAATAGTATATTTTGTTCAATTAACAAAAATGGCTTTGCTGATTGATTTTTGGCAATTTATTAAAAAAATACAAAAAAAAATTAATCCAAAAATATAAGAAGCTTTTTAGAGTATAACTGAGTAGCATTTACAATTTTTACATCTTGTTCACTGGTTTGTATATATTTATGTACATATTATAGTTATCTTCCTTGGATCAAAATATAATATGAATTCTGTTCATGCCTAAATTCATTCCATATTTGCCCAGAATTCTATTGAAAAATAAGTTAAATTATTTTTATTTTGTTTGCGATTCTTTTATTGTACATTTTGTGTTCTTGTTTTCTTGTTTTTTATTCGTATACGTTATTTAACCTACAGAATAGTTATTCTGAATATTCTGTTTTTTTTTTTTTTTTTTTTTAAAAGATCCTTTATAGAGAATCCTAATGGAATTCTGGGTGTTTTTCAAAGATTAATAAGATTTTTTTTTTAATAAGTACCTATAGATAAAATGGGTAGATACAAATCTAATATATATTAATTTATTTTATAATCAAAAATTTATCAATAAGTTAATTCCAAAGAATATAAATTGAATATTTTGTATTTTCAAACTATTAGATATAAGAATAGTTTATTTTCGTTTTTTCAGGACAATAATATTTAAGGCCGAGTTGATTAACAAAATTTAAAAGAGTGAAATCACACTACACAGTCAGCCAGACTGAAGTCTTTGTTATAAACGCAACAATGAATATAATAAAAAAGCAAAGATGGTCTAACAAAGTCATTAAAATCTTTGTGACACTCAAGCTGTCTTAAAAGCTCCTGAAAGTAAACTCGTCAAAGCTAGATTGGTGGAAGAATGTTTGGAAGCCCTAAAACTCATTGGGCTCTGAAATAAGGTATAACTGATCTGGATACCGAGCAAAAAAACATTCTATGGGAGCGTACTGAAAGCCATAGTGTTCCGAGCTTCTTCAAGGCTACTATTCAGGCTGTTAAAAAAACATTACATAACCTCAACAAACTTCTGCATGATAAAATCTTCGAACCTATATTGGCCTTTATCAAAAGGGTAGACTGAATTGAGGGGTGGAGGAGCCCATAAAGGGCTAAAAGCTTACATTTCGGCTCTGACATATTACAATTACCTCCGTACGAAAAAAAAATGGAGTTAAATGCCAAAAAACAAGAAGCAGTAGAAGAGCATTCTAAAGAAGTTTTTCTGGAAAAATCAGAGGATCAAAAAATATTTAATAATTAAATAATATAATCGTACTTAAATCGTATAAACCTTAAATTTTATATATACTAACCCTTTTATTCTATTTTATTTTTTTTTTAAATTCTTTTATAATTGTGTTTATTATTTATTTTTTATCTTTCTTTTTTTAAATCCACCTGGTGCAGAAATTAAAGCCAAGAGACCATCATATGCCTCGTTCGTTCTCCAATTGGACTATAAAGCATTTGGAAAGTGAGCCGCTGTTTCATAGCTTAATAAACAAAATTGCCATACATGGAGCGGCTCATACTGTACAGGCTCCATTACATCCAGAAAATACATGTGTAAATGTAATCTGATGTTATTTTATTGAAAATGAGGTTGAAGCTGGCGTTACAATCAATGGAGATCGTCACAGCTTATATGGCATCAATGCTTTTTTTTATTTGAAAATATGGATGACATTGATGCGAATGGAATGTGCTTTCAACAATATGGCGCTCCATCTCGTGCGCAACCATCAACTTATTAAAAGTTGCAATAAGCTTATTTCAATAAATGGACCTGTCAATTTACCTCTGAGGTCGTGCGATTTAACACCTTTCGAGTACTTTCTATCAGTCTACGTAAAGTCACTGACTTATACTGAGAAACAATTGACGTCTTGGAGACCAATATTATTCGTGTTATTCGTGAGATAAGTTCAGCAACTTATCGGAGTCAATTTCCAAAAAATTAAACATCTAAATTGCGCTTGTTAAGAACAGTCACGGTGGCCATGTGTTCGAAAAATTATTTTCTTATATTATTTTTTACAATTTCAAGTTCTATCAAGCTTAAAAAAACACCCTTTATATAATTCAATTACAAGTATTTTTAATATTAAAATTTATAATTTGTTTTTTATTTTTAATTCTAATGTTAAAATTCTTTCATTTACAGTATCATCTGGTTTTTAGTTTTAATGGTATATATTTAAGCTGATATATAATTTGATTAACTTTATTAATTATATGACTACAATTAAATTATTAAATTTATATTAAATAAAGAAAAAGAAAAGGAGGAGTACTCATCTTAAATAGATATGTGGTGACTGTGGTACTTCATCAAGGCAGCATATCCAGCTTAATATTGTACTTATTGTATACACAAGAAACGTTCCCCAATCAGAAAAGATTATCATATCAGCACTTGCGGTTAATACTGGAGTTATGGCCATAGAGCTATTTACGAACTATCCAGTTCATATAAGAAGGTCTAATGAACACCTATAAACATGTATGCTAGTAGATTTCACCTATAAAAACAAAGACGCTGGTATGAGTTAAAGTGAAGTACATTTTGGTCAAATTACTTCAGCTAGACACTAGATGTCAAACTTCGATAGAAAGATCATGCCAAGAAAAAGAAAAAACAAGTTGATAACAGATACAGAGAAATGTATTGGCTTATGGATCGAAATGATCGACATACATCAAAGCTATGGTAGGTATATAATCAAATATTGTAATCAGTTTGTGCATTCGATTTATATGAAGCTGATGTTCTAAACCAGTACATATACAAAACATTAAAACGTTTAAAAATATTATAGTTACTATCTACCACGGTATGACTAACCTTGACATAAAAAAACGATAATTTAGATAGATATGTTAAGTCCGTTAACTAAAACTGTCATGGTTTATTCTGAAATTGTGTTATATGTTTATTTAGTGAGTAAACATTTTATATTTCTAAAAATTTGTTTTACAGCTTCTAATTTTTTGATAGTGTTAGTAAGTAGCTGTTATAGAGTAAAGTTGGCAAAATATTTAAAAAGAAAATAAAGACTCAAATTTAAATACAAAACAGAACTTTATCTTGTTAAGGAACTCAACAAAAACTAACTAAAAAAATTGTGTCCATAAATATACGTGCATATATATATATATATATATATAATATATAAGTCTATTTAGATTGCAATGATGAAAATGAATAGAAAAATTAATGAAAAACAATTTTTCAAATTAAAAGAAAAATATGCGCAATTATATCGTGAATTTTCTAAACTAAAATCGTATTTGAAATATTTTCCCAACCCAACTAAATAAATAATTTTCTATAACTTGTATACTACTTTGTTTCAGGACAATCAATTGTAATGCATTTCTTTTATTCTTTACTTATATACAAAAGCTATTTTTACTTTTATTTGCTGTTTTTTGTTATTTCTTTTTTAATTTAACTAAATATAATATATATATATATATATTATATAGTAGATGTAGATGTAATTATGAGACGCTTGTTGAAGTTATAAAACTTATTTTCAAATATGAATGCAAACTTATTTAATGTGTTAGCAAAATTATAAATTATTTTTAAAATCATAGATATATACATAGTTATTTATATATACATATACTTTGTATATATATATTATGGTATATAATAATATCAATGAAGTTTTGTAAGGACAGACAGAAAACAAAAAAATATAAAAAATAAAAATAATAAAAAATTCTTCTATCCACATTAGTACTCTATACCAGTTGTAGTTGTTTTTGTTTTGACAATCACTATCATTTGTGATCAAGAAATTTACGATGAATGTCACGTAAGTTTATCGTTGTTATATTTTCTGTTTTTTTTTTCTTTCCATTTTGCTTTTGTTTTCTTTTTCTTTTTCCATTTTTCTTAAAAAACAAAATATTTCAAGCTTGCGTTGTATTTCAACACAAGAGACAGTTGAATAAAAAAAAAAAAAAAAAAAAAAAAAAAAAACATTTTTTTTCTCTTTTTTAATGAAATTATCCCTATGTGTAAGAACTTTGATTTGATTAAAATAAAAAAAAATAAAAAACAAAAACAAAAAAACTCAATCTTTATGAAAAATGTGATATAGAAATAATTTACAGTAAAGAAAATAATACAAAAAAGAAAAACAAAACCCTTTAGAACAAGCCATTACAAACAAACATCCAAACAAGAATAATACATTTTCATACATTTTGTATATATATATATATATATAAATATATATATATATAGATATACCTTCATTATTATAAGTCCATGTACATAATATATTATACGGCGGTTTGTTTGATATTTCGTTACTAAGGTATCCATAGAAAAAGGAGACTTGAAATAATTTAGAAATACAAAAAATCTAATTCAACAAAAGTTTTTTTTTTGTTTTTTAAAGTTCTACCCTCTCTTTCTCTACAACCAAAATAATCTTATTTATATTTTATTATTTTCAATTACAACAGAATATACTACTGTAAAATAAAACTTGTCAGAGCCGGTATCGTTTGATTTGAAAAAAAAAACTGAAATTTTTCACCTTCATTTAATTATACCGGTCTTTAAAGGTGAATAACGAATAAAAGTTGAATTTTTTGTATTTTTCGGTGTTTTACTGTACGTTTATATAAAAAAAAAAAATGAGATGGACTTTGATACTTGTATGTCAAAAAAAAATATTTTATTTCTTTACTTAAAATTCAAAATAAATTTCAATTAGAAAATTTTAATTTGTGTTGAAATTTTAATTGTATATAATTGAAAAATAACATCGCGTGTACGGAAATAACTCCACTATGTAAAATTACACATGCGTCATAAAACCACATACAACGGACATTTTTCAACCTTATACGGTCTCAAAATATTCCACACCAACCAATTGAAATCCAATTTGAAATCTGAAACCGTTTAACGTTGTCAAAATTTTAATAGAAATGGCTCAATACTTTTTATGCAATTAGATTGTTGACAGAAAATTTCAATTAATTATTCGTGCCCTGAGCGGTATTCGAAACACTGTATTTTTCTGATTATAGTGGGTAGATATGGTGTTATTAAGCACTTTACATTACACAATGTAGACAGATTGACTTAAAATAATTTAGTTTTTTTTTTAAGAAAAATGGTTGCATTATGAAAGTAGAACATCTACTTTTTTAAATTCATATTTGGTATTCATCTGTTTAATATTTCTGCAAAAAAGTTAGAAATTTGTTGAAATGATAAAATCCTAAATCAAATTTTTTTTTTTATTTAACGATGGGAGTTCTATCTAGACGCGACCTTTTGAGATCGATTCAAGTACTTCCCCGTTTGATTGTTTAAAATTGTAAGAATTTTAATTGTTTAAAACAGTATAAGTACTTGGTGAATGGGCTATAATATGGACTATAATTATTGTCTTAATGTTAATTTCAGAATTGGGCGATGTCTATGTAAGAAAATATATTTCTCGAACTATGACATCGAATTCAAATAGAATGTGATACTCAATAGAGGACAATGTAATATTGGAGCAAACTATTTTATTATCTGGATTTTTGTTTTTTTAATTATTCATTTTATGAATGAAATTTTACATAATGTCGTTCATTTTATAAAATAAACTATAAACCTATACGTATTTAGAGGTAATTAATAATAAATATAAAATAAATCTATTAAAAAAACAAAATGTAAAGAAGGTGTATTGACAAAACAGTTATTAATTTTTAAAGTACTGTTGGTCGGATAACCTTTTTAGCAGATTTTTTATACAAAATTAAACGCTGCATAAGCCATGCATAGAACAATCATTATTAAAAGAAATAAAATGAAAAGGCTCACATCTCGAAGGGAAAAAGGATCTAAGGTTGGCCTGAATCAATAAATAAATAAATAAATAGAAATAAAATAAAAAAATTTACAAATTCATACGCCCATTAGTATTCTACAAGAATATGTAAATTTCTAGAGAAATCTTGATATACAAAATTAATAACAAAAAAAATAAATAAATTGAATTTGAAATTAGAAGTAAGTGTGCAGGTCCTGAAATACCTGTCCATTATATAATTATAGATTGTGAAATGACAAATTAATTTAAAGGTTAAAACAAATTTGGAATAAATTGTTAAATTTATCATGACTCTAAAGCATACAGAATATATACAGAGTATAATCAAAAAATTTACAGATTATTTCAAAACACATTTCTACATTAAAAAATTTATGTGTCGATAACATGAAAATTTTAAACATACAAAAATGACATTTACCAAGCAGTGCTGCAGATAAAAATGTTTTATAAATTTTTTCTTCTTTGAAATAATTCATATTTTTTTTTTTATGTTCTTGACAGTAACTTAGGTAGAATAAGCTTTTCGTTCGTAATTAAGTACGGTACTGCAAGTTTATAAATATCTATACCTACAATGATTTTTGAGTATTTATTTATCTTTTCGAAATAAGGCAAATATACTGGCAGGACGTTCAGAAGACTGAATTCTAACAACAATAGACAGCTAAGAGTAAAGATGACCACAACCATTTTTTTTACTAGCGACTCATAAGACCCTTTTTAATGAAACAAATCAACCAACCTGCACATTCTGCAATGAAGCCCTCACATACAAATACATATTCCTGAAATGAGCAAAGACAGATTACAATTGGTTTGATATAAAGGCCATTCCCACTTTCAGGTGTGTTATCAAACAACGATCTTGACAAGCTCTATATAGTAAAAAATCCGCTTAAATACTTCCAGTAAGAGATAGAAGTCAACAGTATAAGTAAACAATAAATATAACAAGAAATATAAGTCACATGTGAGCTACACTAAGCTAAAAAATTAAAATAATAGCAAACAAAAAATAAAACAAGAACAAACTGCAAATGTAAATTAATTAAAATTAAAATCATATTAAATTAAACAAAATGTAAAAACATTTAACAACCGAGCTGGTCCATATGCCACTTGGCGCAGGCAAGGTCCTTAGAATTAAGTTGCTTTTACATTTATGTAACAATTTAATAAATAAATCAAATCAGTCTTATTGAGGTCTCTTTGTACAATCAAATAATAAATAAATAAATTTTTAACAACTTAAACCTTTTTTGCCTTCCCTTCTTCTTCTTCGTAAATCTTTTTTCATCTTTTAATATTGGTCTTCATATACCATCACTTAGGTGGTCTTTCTACTATGTGCTTTACACTTCCCTCTTTATTTACCCTCTAATATACTCGTAAGCCATTTTTGAACATGCGATACTGACGTACAACATTCGCACAATTATTTGGGTGATCGTCTTGTCCACGTCGAAGCGTCTACACTTGATTGGCCAATGATTACTATTCTAAACATCGGATCGTGAGCTATTCCTCACAGGTAATTTTTGTTTTTTCATCTTAGCGGGTCCAAAGAACAATATCTTTTATGACATTTTGTAAATATCGTTATTTAAGTTTTTATCTCTCGTGTATTCGCAATTTTCCTTAGAGTTCGCATTTCTGTAAAACGAAATCTTTATTTTGTTTTAGATGTCTTTGTTCTGGTTTCGGCCATTGTATGTAAATATGTGTCAAATATAGCTTTTATAATTCGTATATTTTGTTTTCTATAAGCATCATTTATCTTCTCAAATATCTCAGAGGTAATCTGCTTCACTTACATTATTCGTACCAACAATAACCCAATTCAATATGATACAATTAAATTTTAATAAAAAAATGTTCATATTCAATAAATTGCTATATAACTATAATGCAAATTCCGACCCTGAAAAATACCATTCTGTATATATAATACATGTATAATAAATAAAGATGAGAAATACACAAATATATTTTTAATTAAAATAATTAATTTTAAAAATTTGTAAACTGATAAATTACATTATTTTTTGTTGAAGCTATTTTGATAAACTATACATGATATTCTGCTGCTATCTTTATTGAATATGTTTCGATATGATAGAAGAATAGCAAAACATATATGAGAAGAAATACTATCTTCCGAATCTGGAGGATGAATATCTATTCATTTTTATATGGATTAAAAAGTTGGGGTATTTATTTTCTTAAAATATGATTCAAACAATGTTTTACAGCTGATAGTGAGTGCACCAATGTAATTTTTTCTCTTTTGCAAATATAAAAATTGATATAAATCGATATGAAATAACACTAAAAAAATAAAAAATATAATATATTACATATTACATATATACTGGTATTATATACTTGAATATATAGATAACATGTGGGTACAGTATTTTATTCGGTATACTGAATTCTTTGTTTTCATCATTGAAAAATCAATTAAATATTGTATAGAAACTATGTATGTACTAAATCATTAACTAATGAATATAAATTATATGCATTAAAATATATTATGTATAAATAAATATATATAAAAAAAAAATAAAATAAACATGATAACAAAATTATCATTTTATTTGAATGGGTTTTGTATAAATATAAGTTTTTGAATGAACTTCTACAAAAGTTCATAATAATTCAAAATGTTTTTTGCTTAGTATTTTTTTTTTTTGATTTTCCAATCAAATCTAAAAAATTATTAAACGGGACACGTTTTTTTTTTAAGACGGCAAATGAGAGGAATTTAAAAATTTTATAAAATTATTTTGCTATCATAATTTTTTGAGTTTTTATGTTTTACTAAAATGAATCATATTTTTTTTAGATATTATGTATATATACGACTGCATATATGTAGGTATATATAGACAATGGATGATATTGTAAGAAAAAAGTTAATTTATTGATTGAACTGAGTGGATTTTGCTAAAAATAAATAAGCTTCATTTGTATAGCTTAGCTATATAGAAAAATTTGATCAAATCGCATTTTAATAAATTTTATTTACGTAAAAGTTTAATAATCAGCAAAATAACAAATTTATTTTTGAGGATGATAATGTAGTATGTATTATAAAATATAGTATTATATTATATATTGATGTATAGTATATCGTACTAACCAAAATATTTAAATCCCACTACATATAATAATACTTTATACTAATTTAGTTTAAAATTCAAATTTATGTTAGAAATTTATTATATTGGATTTTGAAAGACATAGAGGTCTTTAATAATCTGATACATTTCTTTTTATGTAGTGGTTAAATTGATGGGTGGGAATATTTTCTATCATAAAAATTTTTGAGAGAGAATAGAAGATGCTAATGAGAAATAATTAATATTAAATTAATATTAGTCTTAAAACTTTGTAAATTACACGTTAGAATATAGAAAGTTGTTTGACATTATAGGAACATATTGTTTCGCATATATACATTTAGTTCAGAAAATAAAAAAAATTCAAAGTAGAATTTTCAAAATTACCCAATAGAAATATATATATATATATATATACCATATAGGTACCATATACACAAAATTATATTACATATTATTATTATTTTATATTTATTGGTTTTATTTGCACAATATGCTTAATTTCATTATATTTTAGTTCAATATTTTAAGAGCTTATATATTATACTAGGATATTTATACCTTTTATTTGTGCTTATTACAACTAACAGACTATTATATAATTTAAAATATAATTTAATTTGTAAAAGTGAAAAAATTGCAAGCAAGAACATTTGATTAATTACTTTTATCATCATCATTATCCTGTAACCCCATCAGTGGGGTATCGGGCAGAGATAGGGAATCACTTTTAGGCTAATATAAAACCTAATTTAAATCTTTAACATATAGTATAAGCTTAACCAACCGTTTTCTAAACTTCATATATATTTATTTTTCTGTTACAAATTCTATAAGTATAATAATTTATAAAAAGTGGTGGTAGGTACCTACTATACAATTTAATTTTAGTACATAACCTAATTAATGCAAAATTTAAAAAAATATAAATACAAAATAATTTCTTTATAATTAGAGTTTTCGTTATTTTTTTGAAATAAGAGGAAAGAATGATATGCCAAAATAAAATTGGAATTTTGATTTTTAAACCTGAGGGATCAGAACGCATTTTGGTGAGTGTATGGTTTGCTCAAAGCGTTCTCAATCCATATGCTCTTATTTAAAAAATGAAAACGCCCACTAACGCCCTAAAATGTGATTAAGTAATTTTTTAATAAAAATATGGACTCAATATTCATTAACGCCCCAAAATGTGATTAAGTAATTTTTTAATAAAAATGTACGCTCAATATTCATCTTGGGTCTTATTTAGATAAGTATAAATTTGTTTTAGAGCAACTTGGAATTATAATTTAGATTGCAACCGTTTCTACTTTTTAAAATTTTAACAAATTTCTATGCTCTAATTGTACTTTTTTTAACATAGAAATTTACATTTATTAACTAAAATGTACACATAAAATTAAAAATATCAGTAAGTTTTGTTGACTCAATAGTAATCGGTAAGCTGCTAGCTAGCTAGCTCAATGTTTTTTTATTTATCATACCAAGAATAATCCAAAGATGTAAGGGTAAGGATAAGATGCTTATGAGGTAAGTTGCAAGGTTACAACTGATAAACAAAGCAGAAGTATTTACACATTTTTTAATTTAATTAAACTATAGGTATACTTACAAATACAATAGTTGTACATTTTTTTTATGACTATCAAATTACAATTTCAACGTTAGCTTTAAGGGATAATGAAAATATACATATTCATAAAACGCGATTCGAACCCGATTCATATTCTTCATGTTTGATGTAGTCAAATAACATAAACACCACATGTACGAAATTCCTACTTTTTAAAAGCAATTTTTACAGATTTAGAAATAAGTACCTACTTAGTTTTACGAACTATAATTTAAAACCAATTTTTTGTACTATATCAGCCTTGAATAACTGGATAATATAAGCCAAATAAGTCACGATAACAAACTCCATTTTTAATTACTATTTAACAACAAAGGCAAATCTTCATCTTTTTACAATTAATTTTTATTTTTCTTAATTTTGATCCAAATTACGGGATGTGGTCACAACCGATATACTATATAACACCAAAATTTCTGATACCCCCACTATACTCATTCGGACCAATGTCGAAAACATCAATCTTCAAACTAATTCATTTAAAATTACCTATGCATTATTAAATCTGTACAAAAGTTTGTTTGCAGAAGAATGCAATGCATTAAATTGAGTTTATTGAGCTTAAAAGCTCGTTTTGGAATACAAAAAATTAGAGTTTGAAACAAGTGTTCCGAAAGTGAGATATTGTTTGATAAATAAATTTTTTTCTAGTTTTAACTTATATAAAAGAAATTAAATTAAATATTTTATAGTTTTTAAAGAGCTTTATTCTATTTTTTTTTGCATATACAGAATCGAGTTTAGCAATTGTTTTTTCCATAAACTAATTCTTAACGTTTTTTTAATTAAAGCCAAAATAATGGGATAAGTATCTTAGCTGATGAATTCGCAGAATTTAGGTCATTTGAAAGCATGAACTTTTTTGTAAATTATGTGCTTAAAGCCATTTTTATGCATTTCATCAAATGCCCCACATGCTTAAACTTATTAAATTTATAAACAAGTTTTTGAACAGATTTAATATTGTGTATCTTTCAATAAGGTGGTTTTTATTCTAGTTCGCAACTAAATAAATAACTCATTTAATTTTTTTTTAAATCCGACGGCATTTCTATAATTAAAATATACTAGTTTTAATTCTAAAAAGAAACGATAAATTAAATATATATATACATATTTTATTTCACTTAAATGTTCTCAAAGTTACTTATTTTAATGAGATAATTTCAAATTATATATCAGAGACCAAATCTTGCTCATTCTAAAATTATTAATGATACTGACATCGTAATATTTAATAATTATAGATTATATTTAAATTAAAAAAAAAAAAAAATAAAGTAGGATATTGATAAACTGAAAATTTTATTTCTGTAATTAAATATCTACCACCTGAATTATATTGTATTGCTATATAAACATTTTTTTTTTTATTAAATAAAATTTACGTCATTATTATTCTCTATTACACGTCGAAAAATGACCTTGACTCTGTTATGTTTTTGTTATTATTTTTTATTCACTTTTATAACCTCGTAAATTTTTTAAAGATGCTATAAAATCCATACTATATTTTTAATGTTCAAAAAAATCATAATAGATTTCGTCATATAAACACATACAATATAATATGTATATGTTATATAATGTATCATATACATATATATGTATATACTTATATATAATTAGAAAAAATGCATTAATGGTTGGACCAACTACCACTATTTTATGGACACAATGTTCTAAATTGATTTATGAGAGTATGCAAAAATAGTTGTTTGTTGGTTGACCAATATTTTAAGTCTTCAAATATTTCTATTAAATTGGACCAATAATTTATTAAGTCTTGATAGGATTTTGCCCCAATGTTTTTTTTCATTTTTTTTTTTTTTATTACTTTTTTGTCTACCAAAATAGACAATAAAACATTTAATGACTCTTACTTTCTATTTTTGCTTTCAGCTATTTATATGCTGAAATAATTTTATTTCGGTCGTTTTTATATTTTGTTTTTCAAGGGTTACATATTACTTATACTATATATTATACGTGTATAATATACAACTTACTAGATATATATGTATATATTTTTCAACTAAAATATAATTTTTTTATGTTTAGTTTCAGTTTACGATAGCATAGATTTTTGTTTTTTTTTTTATATATATAAAAATGTATTGTATTTATTATTATGTCCTCATAAGTTTGATATTTATTACTATTTTATGTTCGAGTTCCCCAACTTGATTTTGATAAATTGAGTTGATTACAACAATAATAATAATAATTATTGTATACCTTAGAATTATAAATTTTTTGATTTATATTATCAAATTATCTACATTTTAAATTTGTTATTTCGTATATAAATATAGTTATTTGTGTTTTAATTTAAATGATAGTTATAAAAAAGTATATTATATTTATTTGCGATTTTTAAATATAATTATTAGTATAATATTTCCTATATACATATGCAATAAGTGTTAGGTGACTCGATTATAACTTGTTGAATATTATATACGGGTAATAAAATTAGTATAAATGAAAAAAAAAATATAAACTCGTTACGCAATGTTTTATTTTATTGTTGTAACGTTTTATGCGTTGTAAAAGAGTGCCCTTAACCTTGAAAAAATATAAAAAAATAAAATAAAAATATACTAAAATTATCTATAAAATCCTGTGAAATGTACATATATATATATATATATATATATATATATATATATATTGTACAAGTCATATATACATATGGTAAGAAGCCTGTTGAATGTTTCTTCTTTATTTTCGTCATCTTTCATTAGATTTTGCCTTTTTATGGGTTTTATTTATTTATTTATTTTTGTGTTTTTTCTTCTTTTTTTTCGGATAGTCATAAAAAGTGCTTGATTTGTGATGGATTACAAACAAAAAAAAAAACAAAATTGGTGATACATCATAAAATTTTGATTATTACCATAAGTAACAAATAACATAAACAAAAAATTTTAAATGGAAAATTAGTGATTTTTAAAAACATTTTTTGCTGATTTAATTTTTTTATGGTTTTATTTTGGTATATATTTTGAAATTAAAAGTAAAAATTATATGAAAACAAAAAGGGTTAATGCAAAAAGGGTTAGTTTTTTAAGATTTATGATCAAAGAATATTTTACCTGTGTTTTTTTTTAAATTTTTTATATAAGTTGAATTTTCAATTTAACTAAAAAAATGTATGTTTTACAAATGCATTATTATTACAAAATGATAGGTACAGTGATTTCTAAAAGTATAAAAACAATTATTTGCAATTTTTTTTTTGTTAAAGATTTAGATTGATGGAAGGATTTATGAAAATAATAAATTTTTGTATATACGAGAATTGTTTTGTATAGTTGTTACGAGTCTTAATGTTATTGTTATATAATAGCTTAAGGTTATATATTAATGATATCTTGTTTGACGTAAAATGTTGTTTTATACTTTATAGATTCTAAACATATAGATATAGATATACAAAGGAGTTATGGCATATAGGAATTACATTTTTATAGATTTCGGCGTTCCTATACTATTCCTATAATTTTGATAGAAATATATATTAGGACCTCTGCATTGATCGTTTTATCATTATAAATACAATCAGGGTTATGTCGATATTATGGTCATATTTAGAAGTATGAACTATATTCCTTAGCACTTTATATTGGAATGTTTGTATATGTATTCAATATGGTTTTTAGCTGCGCATCCCCAGTATTTTTCAATACCATATAGGTACTCCATATTTTATTTTGTATACTAACAAAGGTGAATTTTTATTAAGCCGACACAAATTGTTATATTTCAAATTAATTTTTTTTATTTCTCATTTTAACATGATTTTACCATTTACATTTCATGTTAAACGTTATACTTATAGATCTTTATCATTAATACATTTTTAGATTTATTATTAATAGAACAGAAATAAACATCTACTGTTATCATTATTAGTTGATTGATATTTTAGTTTTTTGTGAATAAAATTTGTGAGTATTGATTTTTAAATTGTTAGTATTTGATTTTTCTTCGTTCAGCTTTATACGCTAGTTTTCTGTCCATTCGGCGACTTTAATAATTCTGCGTTTTTTTAATTATTAATAATTTCTACTATATCTTTGTCTACAACCATAATATTAGCACGTGTTCTGCGAATGTAGCTATTGTTTTTTAAATAATTTCAAGTCTATGGGACACTAACACACTGAATTTATACAGAGATTTGCACTTGATGCGTAGATGCATATAGATGCAAAAAATGTATGGTATACAATAAATAGAATACTGGGCACAGAAAAATGCCTTGTGAGATTGCTAATCTTATCTATTTCAACTCGGAATATCCCGTTTGTGATGTAAGAAGAGTTGAGTAAAATGCGTTGGTAGTATAGTTAATTCAGTTTTTCAACTGTTTATACTTTTTTACATTCTTGTAAAACTTGATGACGCTTGACGACGATTGGTTTAAAGTGCATGTTCAAGACTTGTTAGAATTAAAAAACCTTTTGGCTTTACTTGATCATCATTTCTCTACAATCTATACAACAGAATTAAAATAATGAACTTATTTACGATTACTTAGTTTAGTTAATTATTAAATGCGCACTAAACAAGTATGTACAAGTAACACCAACATAAAATAATTTCAAATTATTAATAAGCAGAATAATTTTATTACAATTGATTATCCTATTATAATCAAAATTTAATATTAAAGTACCTATCATTAAACCCAAATCCGATTCATATAATAAATACAAAAAATAATGATTATAGGTACGTCGATGGAAACAGTATTTTTACCTAGTTACTTGCATGACAACATTACACAAAAATTAATTTTGGGTACATATCATACATCAGTTATACGTAACAGTTTCAGTATTGTCACACCTTCTATATTTGTCATTTTGCAATCAAAACAAAATGGAAGTTCAAATGATAGATAAAAACAAAGATGGCACAGAAGAAAATAGAACAACATAAAAATTACCATTTTTTAATTTATCTAGGATAGATATGAACTCATAAAAATTAATAATACAGAATTTTACCAACAATTAGTCTAGTCTGACTTATTAAAATAATAAAAAACATTTCTTTTTTCAATAATTAATTATTTAAAATTATGAATAATAAATTATTGATTTTATTTAAAATAATAATATTAAATTTCAATTTATTATCCTGCATTCGATAGGATTGATTATTTTTTTGTAATTCTTACTATGCATCACATCAGAAACAATTTAATATAGAAATTTAAATTTAGAATTCAATTAGGAAACGTATATATACGTATATTTACGTCAGTATATGACATAAATTATATTATTTCAAAATAGTTTGCATAAATTAAGTCATTTATGATATTAATAAAAAAACAATTTCACATTTTTATTGTTTTATTTTTGTTATCCTTCGTTGTATTATTTCTTCTTTTTCATTGCAGATTACCTTGCTTCGAATTATAAACTATTGTACCTGCTATAGAATGATACGAAAAAAAAATTTTTTTTTTGTTTTTGTATGCAAAGGAAGAAAAATGCATGTGAACAAATATAATTTTAAATCCCACTAATTATGATTGTAATCACTATAAATTAATATTGCATAAACACATCTGCATCAGAAATTTATAAATTTATGTAATACACTTGGCAATAAAATATCCTTTATATTTGCTTATACAACAACTTAAATTTTTGTTTTTAAATGCAGTTTCTATATATTATAGGTATAAGTTAAACAACAGTAACTAAGAATTATAAATATTAATTAAAAAAAAAAAGCCATCATGCCATGATTCGTTGACTTTGTATAATTATCCTGAATACGTAATATACATATATAATATATATATACAATTATATACATGTGTATAAATTAATTTCTTAATATACAGCCGTATTCATTTTTAAAATTTACCTATAAATGTTTTTAGAATATTTAATGTGATTTCAATCTCACGTGCCAACCAATTATATCAAATTAAAATTGTTTTTTTTTTTTTTAATATCATAAAAACGTATGGTGGTCTAGTCATTTTTACAATATATTATAAAATGTGTTCTTTGCAACTTGAGATATTGATTTAAAAAACTGTCGTATTTGTTTTAACCGGAATATGCTGACTCATAATCTTTTTTTATTAACCTTGTATAAGTACAGTATTTTGAAGCTAAAATAAGATATCAAATCATATTTCCCATCTGATAATCAGCTCATAACAATAAGAGTATGAAGTAAGAAGTAAGAAGTTTGTCGTGATTAAATTACAAAATTATTTCTGACAGCAAAGAAACGAAGAACATTTTAAATTTAAAAGTTTTGTATGATTTAACAAATTAAAAGCTTAATTAAAAAAACCATGTAAAAATAAAAAAAAAAAAAAAAATTTTGAATTATAATTTTAATTAATTTAAATTGAATTAACCAATTTAAAGACAGACAATTTCAATTTTTTTCATTTCATTTAGCAGCATATGTACATTACATAGAATAATTCTTGCCAAGAGAGAAAAATCTGGTTTCAGAAAATAATATATACCTACTTATAGGTACTTTAATAAAAATAAACCATTTTAATATATTCCGTTTTTTGAGTACTTTTATTTTCACATACCTATAGTGAAGCACGTAAAGAAGGGGAGGAAAAATTTAGTGTGGACCGTAATCTGCTTTTTCTTTGAGAAATGTTGAAGAATCGAACAGCAGTACTGTGTCAATTCGTAGGATATAGTGCTCATGACATCTAACTACTAATCAATTGTAAATAATAATAAAAATAATAATAATAATAAAAATAGTAATAATAATAATAATAATAGTAATAATAATAATAATAGTAATAACAAATAATAATTATTATCATAATATAAAACACACAACACAATAATAATAAAACACTAAATTTTATTTTGATGAATTAAAAACATATAAATCAATTAAAAAATATATATATATAAATTAATTAAATTTTTATTTATATGTTTTTAATTAAAGTTGAACTATTATTAATTATAGAAATTTTGAGTTGATTAATTCAAAAAAAACAAGCCAGCGAAAGTTTCAAATTAGTCAACTTTAATTCAATAACGAATATTTACACATGAGAATATGCTAAAATTCGTAACTCATTAAATATGCACTCTTAGTCTATGTATTAAAATGTTATTGGTTGAGTACCTATTATTTTATCATAGCTTATATTCTATTTTAAAATTGTTAACAACTTAAGTTTAAGATATACACTCTGTATAGTATGACCTGTAACCTCTTTTAGAGATTTGAATATTGAAATTAAAATAAAAATAGGTATAAGCAACCGCAGATTCTAGCGATTTATTAATATACTCATTGTACAAATGGCAAATATAAGATTATTTTCGTTAATATTGAGTGTTCAAATTGAGTATTGTTAATATTGAGTATCAAAGGGTTTCATTTTCATATTGATGATAAATTCATTTATTCTAACATGGTTGATTGCAAATAACTAATTATTTATTAATAACATAATAAAAATGTTTGAAAATTTGTTAATATAATTTTATTTTATTTTTCGTGTTGTTATATATACACTTTTTACACATAATGTTAAGCTAAATAAGTTTAGCACATGTCAACTTAACACATACTATTGAATTTTTCAATATTGTCATATTAATTTATGTTGAAATTTGAGTACAGATTATTATAATTATTGTGTCATTGTTTTTTTCTTAATCCTTATATACATATATTCGATATATAACCATATAACACACAGTTTTTACACAATCTATTTGAAATATTATTGTATACAAAAAAAAATAGTTTTAAACTTTTAACATATTTAGTTTAAAAAAATTATAGGTAGTTAAGAATATTCATATTTGAGTAATACCAGATTAAAAATAATACTATATGTAAAACACATTATGTACACATACATTATGTATTACTGTGTTTTTGTTAAAATTATAAAATAGTGATTTTATATAATTAAAGCTATATGAATATACACATATCTAAATAGATATGTTTACTGAAAATGTTGTATACAATATATGGAGAATGATTATGTGGCGTTGCGAAATAAGTTCGATTGAAATAACTTCTATAAAATTTGATTTTTTTTTTATCGATATTATTTCATTTTTAATTTATTTTTATAATTAAAAAAGAATTAAATTTTCCAAACTTATTTCATTTTGTCATAATGAAATAAGTTCGGTAATCATTATGCTAGGTTTCATTTTTAATTTGAAAAAAATTATTATATGACGATGCATAATAAGGATGCGCGCAACGTGAAAACCGGTGATAAAATTTCGGAACGAAATATTGCAATCTCAACCGCGACGGACAGCCACAAATTCGTCGGCCGCACGTGGTGCGACGTGACGACAACAAAAAAATGTTACCGTAAACTACTATAAATTTATAATGTTAAGCATTTTAACAGTTTAGGGGTCTGAATTTTCAAAAACAAAACCCCCAAATCAAAATCTTCAAATCTTTGGACTCCCATTTTAAAACCAGTTTTATCGCTTCAATTTATTAATATGTACATAATTTTATTTTTTTTGTATAATAAATTTAGATTTTATAATTTAGATTTAGATTTATCAAAGTTGTATCTGTTTGTAAAGAATGTATCGATTTATTTTAGAAAATTTAGATTTATTGCAGTAATTTCATTTTAAATTTATCGAACTTATTTCAATCGAACTAATTTCGCAGCCTCTGATTATTTTTGTTAAAAATATCAGATTATGCAAATTTAATGAATTGAAATGTTTTTAGAATGGAATGAAATAGAATGGTTTGCTTGCTTAACTTAGCTTTTAATGTATTTAAATATTTTCTGCGTAGCCTACTTTCGATTTGAATAAAAAATATTTGATTTATCAGAATTTTCAACTTAATTAATTTTTCTTGCAGTTGCTGTTGTAAACGAAAAATAAAACCTTAGATTTCTGGAAAAGAGAACCTATAGTCCTTCATTTGAATATATGTTAAATACCAGCTACGTGTGCCATTATTGATGCATTGATAAAACTACGGGAATCAAACAACAAATACCAAAATATCGTTTGTATTAATTGTTAAAAAATTGTTAATTGTTAATAATTGTTGTTAATTACTTTAATTTTAGAAAAATAATTAATTTGTATTATGCTTAATTTAAACAATAAATAAAAAAGTTAATTAGTTTTTTGTAATAAATTATTTCTATATTATCACAGCACCTCGTTCAAACAATAAACTTCAATATTACAATCCAGATTGCGAAACAGTGGAAATCAAATTTCTCAAGTTAATTAAATCATGACTCTTATCTTTTGATCATAATCTTTATTGAAAAACTTTTAAATCCTATAATCTCTGAATTTTTGTTGTTTATTTTTCTAATCTATTTTGTATATTTTTTTTTTATTTAACTTTTATTTTTTGTATAATTTTTCCTTATAAAATTTTTTCAGCATTTATTATTTTTTTTTCTTTTTTCTATTGTAAAATTTCCCCATCAATAAATTATATTAAATTATGTTAATTTTTCACTAAAATTTGATTATTCGTCACTTATTATTTGGAGAACAGATTGAACCTAACTATTTCATATAAAACAACTAGGCTCAGTATTATTTTTGAATTTAACTTATAATTTATTATTAGTTAAAATCCCATTGTCTAAAACAGGGTAGTACGCTCTGAGGTAAAAATATTCTAGACAGGCTTCTGCTTTTGAATTTGATTTGGGCTACAGGAAATTAAAGAAAATCGGATTGGTAAATGAAATCGGAATTTCAAGAAATTTAGTGATTTCAGTAATTTTGACTAATTTTGAATATGCAGTTTTTTTGTTTAAATTGTTCAATATGTATTTAACAGTTTTTGTATTTGTTAAAAAGGCCCAAATTCCGAAAGGGAAAAGGAGCTTAAGTTGGTCTGCAGATTTATCCGTCCGCTGATAAAAGCAAAATAAATAAATAAATGAATTCCACTCTCAGTTTTTATTTTTTTTTATTAAAACAAAGCTTCTCATGTGGATATGACTTTATCTGACAAACGGCAAGTCTGGAACTTGTGTATGGTGAAGTAGCAGAAAATGGTTCAGTGCGTCAAAATAATTAATAAATAATAAATTTACGTTTCGAGATAAACGTTTTTGGGTTGGAAATTCTGAAACTATTTTCAAACAACTGAGGACTGCAGGAAAAGTCATTGAATTCTTGCTTAAAATCCAAATTATTGATCAAATGTAACACGGTGGAGCGTTTTACTCAAATCCTCCTTTTGCTTTCTACTAATTGGGTAGAATGGGTAGAAATAGAAAACGATTTATTATTTTTTTGTTAAACTAGTTTTTAGTAAAATATAATCTAAATTAATTAATTTTATTTAGATTTAAAAAAGTCATAATTGAAATGTAAACATACTTTGGACCCGACAAAACCCAGAAGATTGATGAACCCATCATAAATGTCTATAAATTAATTATTCTTTCTTCACACAATTTACTAAAATCTTAAGTCTGGGGAGCAATTACTCAAAAACGGTAATGATGCCAACGTAATACCAGCACTATGGGTTAGCTATACATTAGTTTAAAAAAAACAAGCTTGCATATCTATGATTAGTTTTTGTTCTATGTAGACGAAATCTTTTCAGATCTATTATATTACTCCGGTAGATCGTTTAAAATTGTAGGTCCCACGTACTACTTTTGCGTTAATTTCAGTTTCTGAATCTGGCTTTATTAGACATTATTTTTTCAATCCGATTTTCATTAACCCTTGTATCGCCCAGCCAAGCCAAGTTTAATAATAGACCCTTTGTCTAAAACAATTTGCTCCTAAAATACTGCAATACGTATTATTACGTATCATTAAAGGAATTAATACCAGTTCAATCAAATTAACTGCCGCATTTCTTAATATAAGCCAAGCATTCGATAAGGTGTTACATTTGAACTTATTATGTAAGCTGAAAAAAAAACTACCATGCGATTTTTACGAGCTACTGAGAAGTGATACAGAAATTTGTACATTAAATGGCATCGAAATTTTCACACAAAATACAATGATTTTCTAATCTGGACTTCTTGCCCCAAGAAAGTACTCACTCTATCTCATCTATACGGCAAATATTCCAATACCAACAAATTTACCAACCTTTACCAATCTTTGCTAATGATATTTCGGCTCCCAAATATCCTACAATAGAACCTCAATCAAATTCAAAGCTTGCTTCACATCAGTTGCAAAATAAAAGTCAATGTAAATAATCAAACCGTAACATTTAAGCAGATGAAAGACCCTACGGTTATTTTGAATTGAGACATTAATTTTGAGTGCATACATACCACAGAAGCATTTTGTCAAATATCTGGGGATTCATCCTGAAAGGCGTTTAGCATGGAATATTATGGATAAGCACAATCGCACTCAATTGGAACAAAACGTAAGACAGAACCTATATATATTGGTTAAAGGATAAAAGATTTGAATTGTTTGTATTCGTGCCAAATGTTACAGAAATAATTTCATAATATATATACAGAAATAAATTGGAAATACATCACAAAATCCCTTAATAAATTATGGGACATTCAGGCCCTAGGAGATTGAAACGTAAAATTTAATGCGATTTGTGGAATTATATATAATAAATAGTGAAGTGCTGTTATATGACACTCTTCTTCAAGCCAGTGTAATACACGACATTATCTCACTAATTGAATTGTAACTCATTCAGCTTGTAAATAATAAATGACAAAATAAATATATATATATATATATAAGGGTCATATGAAATACCAGGAATAATAATCATTGTTTGAGTTTTTAATATTTAAGTTTGCATAACTGTTAACTTCTTTAAATTATTTTTATATAGATATAATTGCGTCGACATATTTTATATTGAATATACACATTTACATATATGTATGTGTATATGTTAAGTTTCAATCAAACATTTTTTTTTTTCCAAAAACTTTTTGTTTTTATATAATTAATCTAATAATGTACGTAATTACAAGAACAATGATTACATGTTATGTTTTCAGTTAAATCAAATTACAAACTATAAGCTATCATTAATACAACACGTTCCCTAATTCAACCTATTAAATGTTCATATTTGTAACGTCATCCTTAACAAAGAACATTTAATTATTATTCTTCTATGTATTAACATTTCATTATTATTTATTAAGGATTTAGTCTGGGTATCGTGTTTTTTAATTGTTGATGAAATAATATTTTGCTATGTTCAAACATATAGTTTTGTATAGTTTTCCCTTTTTATTTTTATTTTGTTTTGTTAGATATAGTTCGGTATTAAAAATATGTATGTATATGTATAATCCTACTAGCAAAAAGAAAATCTATTGTTGGTTCAACGTTAAAATAATACAATATAGGTAATATACACATATTTATATCAATGAAAGTTATACGTGCTTTGTAACATACATATATACCTATAACTATAACATTTGCATATATAATATATATTTATATATAATATATAGAATTTCTTAAGTAGATATATTCAGGGTAACTACATATTATGATATATATAATATATATATATATAGATGTATCCGTTTCCTATATGCATTTATATATATTTTAATGATCAAAGCTCTTCCTGACGGTGAATATTAAATAATAAATACATATTTATGCAGACGCGGGTCAACTTCATCATTATTATAATTTAACTTACATCAGAGATTCGTGTATGCATATATTCATTGCCAGAAATTTGAATATATTTTTTAAAATAATTCGGATTATAATATTATATGCATGTGTGTTGCCGTATATTAATTAACATGCATTTGAACATTTTTTTTCAAAGTAAAGTAGAAAAACAAAAAAAAAAACGTTATTTAGAAATTTCAATAAAATCATTCATTATTACATGTTGATATTTCTTTAGATATACATATATGTAGCATATCATATGCAATAGATATAAATATTTTAGTGAACAAAAATGGAAATTTTTACCAACAAAACAATACTGAAACAATACTGAAAAATAAATTCACATCTCTCATATACACAATGTTAAAAGACAGGTTCTTTTTGCTTGTATTTTTTGTTTTTTTTTTTTTTGTATAATTTATGAAAAGCATTTTTCTTTTTTGTGTTAACCAATTTAAATTTAAAATTATGAAAATTATTTCCATTTATTGTACTGCGCAAACTCATAACAAGTTTATTTTTTCTTTCTTGTTCCTGTTTTTTTGAATGCCTCTTTCAAAAATGATTTTTATTTAAGGTTTTTTGAAAGGAATTAATATTTTTGTTAAAATATTGTTTTATGATTTAAAATAAAACTTCATTAAAAAATATTAAAATTTATTTATTATAAATTTATTTAAGCGCGCAAACTATTTTTTGTTTATAAATTTTCCAATTAATTTTAATTGTAGCATATCTTGTACTTATAGATACATAAATATCTTTTAGTTTTCAGTACCTATGTATATACATAAAAAATTACTTCTCTCTGTTTTAAACTAAATGTAGACGTGCAGTATATGAAATTAATATCTGTCGTACAAACAAATCCACTATAAAGTGGACTTGTACCCATATTTTGAATAAAATTCAACCGATAAAACTATACATTAATTAAGTCAAAAGTGCTGATTGATGACTGAGGAAATATGTTTATTCCGATGCCGCGCTGATGATCGAAGTATGCTGATTCCGAAATATCGACATGTTCAATCAAAAATAAAACTATGAAAATAGTGAAAGAAAAATTGACAACAATTGAATTATTTAATTAAAATGACACAAAAAGTAAAATCCAGGTAATGAACAATTCCTAACATATAGAAAACAAAGAATTAAACATAAATACACCATCAATTATTTTTCTACAACTCAACAGAATAGTATCTTATATTAAGACCTTATCAAGTTATGAAAATAGGAGTTGTTAATTGGAATATCCACCATATTCAAGAAAATAAATATTTGTAAAGCATAATTCTAAACCGATAATAGTTATAGAGAAACCTATAAATACCTAATTGTAATAATTTCAATCTATTAGATATATCGTGAATCTATAGAGAACTATGATTGGTATTATGATTGGTAGTAATATTGTATTAGCGGATATAGTATAGTATTTATTATTAGGGGATAGTATAGTGTGGTAGTATGGTATTATAGTAGTGGCTTTCGGTTTATATAACGACACAATTAAACAATTGCAGTCCACTATCGCTATATAGTTAGTTATTATAGTGACTAACTAGACTTTAGTTAGTTATTATAGTGACTGTCGTGACAGTACGCCGACACCACTAGACCACCAAAGATCATTGTGATAGCATAGAGAGGACTATAATCTTCTAAAAAAATTATAAACCAATTTAAGCCGAATATATATTATGTTTCTGAGTCGGTTTAATATCTACAAAACGATATAATCTTAATAATAAATTTTGAAAATGAAAACAATTAACTATTAAATTGTGTAATTGGAAAAGGTAAATTTTGAATTTTTTGAACATATTAGAACCCATAAGCTAACTTTTTTCTTTTGTAAATGTCCTTATTTAATAACTTTTTATAAATTAAGGATTCCTGGGCCTGTCACGGGTACAAATACAATACATAAATACATTATACATACTTGTTCTTTAATTTATCTTTGTTAAAGGCACAGAACTCTAGCTAAACTCGAGTAGAGAGATAAAAAGTACAGAAAATGAATAAGAAAAATGCCTGTACATACCAAACTTCTAAATTATATTTGAATAGATCTTAGTTAGATTTGTTAGTTAGATTTGCTAAGTTAGGTATATCTGTTGAGTAAATTGAAATTTTAACCAATCATTTTAGCTTGTATATAGTTAAAATAACCACATATACAATTTTGAATATTCACAATACTGAATAAAACAAAAATAAAAACAGCATCAACAGATTAACTCTTGTTTCCCCTTTACTTATAATAACATTGAAAATATTGAAAATAAAAATTTCTGGTTCACAAGAAATATCATAACAATAAAAAATAAAATAAAAAAATATCTGCTAGAAAATTTTTTAATAAAATGCGACTCTGTTCATTTTAATAAGAACATTTTTTTTCTTTATCTTTTCTCTTTTATTATGCTATTGATGATAAGATATAAATTAGTTCCCTACTGTTAAGATATATATAATGAAACTTCGTTATTTAAAATTTCTGAATATATGAAAGTCATGACTTGAATCAAATATTATATTTTTTGAAAATGGCCAACACAATGGGATAAACACTTTAGTTGTTTGTGAAGAGTCATAGTAAATCAACAATACAATGTGGTATTATCTATTATAGTAAGTTTTTACGCTTTTATAAATATCGACATTTAAATTTTAATTTAATAATTAATCAAATAAAAAAACTTTTCGATTTATTTCTGCGAAGCTTACACGTTTTCCGAGAGTGCAGGAAAAAATTAATAGTTTATGAAAACTTTAAAGAACAATAGTTAGGATATATCTATACTAGTTTATTTATAGATATATATATTAAGTTGATCATAAAATTTTTAAATCAACATTCTAACTTCTTAATGCCAAATTGGAATTGTATAATAAAAAGACTAATTGCCTTATCTATATACAATTTATATACAAATAAAAAATTAAGCAGATAGCCCAGTCACTAGAGCTTAAGAAAAAAAGTAATATATTAGAATTTCAATTGTAGTAAATGTTAATTTAAATAAGTAAATAAAAGTATAAACAAATAAATAAATAAAATAAATGTTTGAACAATAATTACTGGAATCTTCACAAAAACTAAATTTGTTCTTAAAAAATTTATTATGCAAAAATTTATGAATATGAATGGTTAATATTTGGCAAATTTTAACCATTCATATTCTAAGCATGACTTTCGTCAAATAACATAATCACTCTACCATAATTATGATCAACTGTTGTATGAAATACATATTAACTTATTTATGTACCACATACCTAGTATTTATTATGATTCATTTAAATAATTTTTTTTATTTATATCAAATTAACATATTTTTTAAATAAAAGCGATTAAAATTATTATTTTTTTATTTATATTTAAATATAACAAATTAAATCATAATAATTAAATTAATTTTTCATAAAATAAATTTTTTTTTTTTGTATATTTTAAAATTTATATATGTAGCTAAGTTAAAATGTATATCTATACATATGGAGCTAAGTTCATTATTGTTTGATTTGAAAAAAAAAACTCATTTTAACTATAAATTAATAAGGGTATTGACTTTATTGTTATAGAAATATAAAATGAAAATATAAATTTGTATAGATTCCTGGGAACAGTTTAGAATTGATTTATAAATTTAAGCTTATGTCATTTTTGAATTTATGTACCTACGTCACACAATTTTAATAAAAACAAAAAATATATGTATCTATATGAGATATGACATAGATTTATGATCTATAAATTTGTGTAGAAAAATTAAATCGATATCATGTTAATATAGGTGGGCTCAATTATTTTAATTAACATAACTTCATTCCATTATGATATAATTTTTACGATACTAAATACTGAGAAGAGGCTCGGTGGTAACCTATTGACAAAACAATCGTATGAAGCATTATGCTCTCGTATAATAGAGTAGGCATTTTAAAATATCTCACCCAACAAATTCGTTGTTGCTAGTCACTCTTTCATATTAAGCATGCGCATTATATACACTTATATAATATAATAACAGTAATAATATACATTAGACTTCGAATTGTAAAAAAATTGGAATGTGGATATAGATTTTGGCATAGTATAAAATATGAAGTGCAACCATTTAACTGTGTATAACTTGTAACTTATACAAGTCCTTACCAACAAATGTACAAATCTTAAAGGCTGGAGTGGAAATTAATTATATTGAGAACCTGCAAATTATCAAACTATATACATTATGAGATGTTTGTTTAAAAGCTTTTTATTTAATGGGTCTGAATATAAATTTGACATACATAGGTCAAATTAATGCTTCATTATTACACTAATCTCAAGCTAAACTAAAATATTATTTATACTTATAAAATAAGAATCATATCGGGTTGCTACACTGTTTTACAAATTTGTTAGGCCAATATGTAATGAAAAAATAAATATTCAGTCAAGATACAAGAGCTCACTTTCTTATCAAATCTATTCAACAAACAATCAAACATGTGTGGAAGGTCTCTGAATTTATATTTACACATTAATATATTTTCTTTGGAAGTACGAAAATATCCCTAAAAGTATAATGTTTTTGTGACAAAATCTTGAAAATTATTGTTTTTCAAAATTTAAATTTAAGTTTTAATTTTATCTTGAAATCGATTTCAATTTCAATATTGTTTTTTTACAAAATGGAACATTGTTCAGTGTTGCAAAATTATTGATTGTCGTAAACCTGTTTTGGTCTAAAAATTTTTTTTATTAAGGCTAACTTTCAATATTTTTTTAATGCCAGGAAAGGTAGGACTTTAAAGTCCTAGTAGAAAAGTAGAATAACCTAGGGCGAGAATTAAGGGGCACCTTTAACGTAAAAAAAAAATGTTTAAGTTAATTTTTAATTTTTTTAAAATCTTTCAAAATGCTTATTATAAAATAAAAATACACTAAAATAGTGTTCGCAAGAGTGGGAATTAATTATAGAACTTCTAGATCTAAATTAAATAGTATTTAATATTTGATTGAAAATATCGATATTTGGGAAGCAACATACTTCCTCCGTCAGTGTTTGCACTTCTGACTAACTTTTAGATCCAGATTTGGTCTAATGTAGATTATCAGATTTACCTATATAGAATTTATTTTTGTTTTTAAGGTTTTTATAATAACAGTAAACCTACAAATAAATCTGTCATCGATTAACTACAGACCCCTTTTCCTTTCAATCAAGACTTTTATTTTAAAAATATTTCATACAAAAATTTTCATTCCACAAATTTCTACTTCTCAGAATTTTTACACATTCAAAAAATTTATTTTTCATAATTCTCATTTAGATGATTTTTTTCACGATAAAAGGGTCAACCCTTCTCCCTCATATAACTTTTATTACATTAAAATACAATTTTAGCTAAAAAAAGACGAGGATCTGAAATTTTGGATGTCTAAATGTTGTTATTACAAAAATGTTTATACCAAAAAAATTGTCACGAGTGTTTAAATCAATACATTAATTATTTTCGGTAGCAGTGGCCTATTAATTTGTTTTTAAATCATATTTTTTTTTATAATAACAATAACATAATATAAGCATGCGTCTAAATAATATATGACATTCATTTTTAAGACATAAAAAATTGTTAATGACTTTTGATACTAAAGTTTCTGAAATAATTCTTTGAAGTCTTGAGGTTAATTGTTTACTTGTCATATAGCTGTCACAAACCCATGATATAAGTGAACTATATAGCTATAATATTTAAGTAAATGTAAATAATACCAAAGAACTCGTAATAAAAGTATATACATATATGTATATGTATATTAAAAAAGAAATGTTTGTTATTTATTGTATCAACTATAATGGCCCGGTTGTTATTTCACCAATAAAATCATAAAAATAAAATCATAATTTTGAAATTAATATTATAAAATAATATTGAGATTTTATTAATACATCCATGTACATATTATGCATATGTATATACAATAGTATTAATAAAAAAATTTTAAACCATGTGGTTATGGCTATCTGTTATTATTATATTGTACTTCCAACCATAAAACGTGTTGAATTGAATTGTTTTTGTGAATTCTTTAAGCTTATAAAATTATTTTTAATCGTTTATTATTTAATAATTCGTAATATATCGATAACATAAATACATATGTATATGTATGTATGATATAAATAATTTTTTTTATATGATTTTGCTCATCAGTATAAATATGGAAATATTATTACTTAAAAATTTTTTGGAAGTTTAATGGACAGTACTCAAACTATATGAAATCGAAAAATTCAAATTGTTGCAATTTTAATTGAAAAAATTTAACAGTCTTGTCCAATAATTATTTACCAATTTTTAAAAATAAAAAATAATTTAAATGTAGAGAGACAATGTACATTATTATTTGTTTTTATTTCTTTTATTTTTATCCTAAATGAAACAAAATTTGATTGAACCATCATTAAGATACATATTATGATTTTCTATTATATATTTGAAATGTTTACAACGCCAAAACTGAAACGGGAATCGATGAAAATATAAAAATATATAAATATATTATTATAAACAATAACAAATAAAATAATATGTAATAATAAGAAAATTCAAACATCTGCGAAATGATAAAAAATAATACATTAAGAGCCAGCTGTTTTATTTTGTGTGTGTGACATGAAAAATTATAAAAATGAAATTCTTAACAAAACATGCTTTCAGAATTCATCATGCTTTTTTTTATCGAAATTGTTATGGTATTAGTTTATAGGCATTTTTATATAAATATTTTTTTTTTTGTTTTTATTTTAAACCATATATAAAATGTTGTTATTTGGTATATAGCTACTTAAGTATATGTAATAAATTTGTTTTTAGGCCAAGAGAATCAGAATTTTCATTTTCCTCCTATATTCCCATAAAGAAAATCTTATTTAAATTATATCTCTTCAATTTGAAAAGTATATAAGATTATTCTCTTTAACAAATCTAATAAGAGTTTGATTGTGTGGCCATCTTACGGATATTTTTGAAATTTACCTTTATTTACAACTACACTCATAAGTCCAATTTGAATTTTTCTCTTGCATTTGCATGTATTGAATTTTGTATTTTAAGAGAAAATTCATATAAAATTTTTTTCTGTTTTTATTATTTCATATTTATGTAGTTGTTTTCAAAAATAAAACGGTTAAAATGGAAAAATAATCAAATAAAAATATACAAAAACAAAAAATAATTTAATTTATCAAGTTAGAATTTTTATTTGATCAACATTTTTTTAGAGCATATTATTTGATATATGTACATTGTACACATATAGTTTATGACAGTAGAAATTTTTTATAGTTCTTATATATATAGCTATATATATTTAATTTGAACATACACAAGGTCTTATAAATATTATTATTTTAGCTTATTTCATAATTATGATTACATGTATATATATATTATTATTTCTATTATTATTTTTGATTATAAATAATTTATTTTGTTCTATAAATTAATTATTTTATTCCTAGCTATAAGAGAATGTTTTTGTATAAGAATGTTGAATAAAATAAATAACTTATTGATGTAATGTAAAAACATAATATTATATATTTACTTGTAATATATAAATAAATCCATATATTAATTTATATAAAGGATTTTGTCATTATTATTGAAATAAAAATGTTGAATATATAATGTAATGTACACATAAAGAGAAATTTCTATGTAGAAATGTTTAGATATTTGACTAGAAATTACAAGAATAGCAAACAATTATATATTAATATTTTTACATAATTTACATCACTTTTAAATAGAAAAAATAAAAAATAGAAATGAAAAAAACTCATCCACTTTAATTTAGAAATTAATTCCATAAAAGTCAAAGAAAAACAATTTATAATAAAATTCGAGTACAAAAAGAGTGGATGAAGTAGAATAGAGAAGTAAAGTAGACGAGCAAGTAGTACTTATACACGAAATATGGGTACTTGTCTAGCATAAACATATTTAGTAAAATTCAAAGGAAAATACTCAACTATTTTCAACAATTTTGAAATGATTATAGAGATGGGTGGGTAAACATTTTTTTTTTATTTTATTTGTTTGAATGTCAATTTTATCTGTTTAAAATCAGTCTCACAATTCCAGTGTGCCACTAGTAATATTTTGATGGTAGTAGAAAGCCTCATGTGGTTCAAAACTATTTTGAAAAATAATTTATGGCAAGAATCGATTATATGTGCATATGTGTAACATGCTTTTATCGAATAAGTTCCCCTCCGATAGAAATGCTCCATTTTACAATTTCCAAAATTATCAAAAAAAAATTTTTTAGGTTTGTATTGAACTTACCTTCTAAATTTTCAACTAATCCTACCCACGTTATTCATCAAACCTACAATAATTTTGTATAAATTCTGAATTGTTACAAACTGTAGATTTTTATATATATATATATATATATATATATATATTTAATATCTAAAAAAATAATTTACTTAAAAATATTGATTAATTAAATTTAACATATGATATTGATCTTTTGTTGTCAAAATCTGAGACGATAACATATACTATTAAATTTAGAAACAATTTAAAAAATATTTTCATTCTTAACATTGTTTTTTAATTTATTATTATTTATTACATTTGATTTTTTTATTTTTCTATTTAAAAGTGATGAAAATTATGTAAAAATTTTAAATGTAATATTTTTTTGTTATTGTTATTATAGATTCCAATTGAAAACAATTGAAAAAATATTGAGGGTGTAGTTTTTTATTAACAAAAAGAAAAAGAAAAAACATCAAAACAGCAAAACAAAATGAACTACAGCATGGTGTGGGTATTTAGGAATCAGATTACATTAATCAGACATAATTTTTTTTTCATTTGAAATTTTCAATTCAAAAGAAAATATTTTGATAAGGTACCGAAACAAACAAAAACAAAAAAAAATGTCAATATAATTTTTATATTTTAAGAGGCTGTTCCCCTTGTTTAGATAAATCACTTAAAAAATGTGTATTATGCGGTATTGTAAATCTCCAATATGCATTTTATTCGTTTGCTTTTTAACAATAACTATCAACATTTTTTAAAATGGTTTTTTATACACATTATTTTTCGTTTGTTAGCATTTGTTTAGAAACAAAAAAGGAATTGTTTTTGTTTTATAATAATTCAAATTCATTAAAAATATTATTTAAAATTATATATACATAATTGATCTCTTGATTTTTATCTGATATGTAACCCTTAACATCAAATTTACTCTACTCGTTTACTTTGTAAAATTTTTTGTAAACGTTTGGAATGTATAAATAAACATATAAATATATATATGTATATAAATATATTTATTTTATTAGTATATGTATACATGTTTTTTTCATAATTTGATTAAAGTTATGTAATCATACATGTACCTATTTTTTTATTTTTAGTTTTCTTTGATTTAATAAATTTTCTCCACCACTTCTTTTATTTTTGCTCCAAAAATAAAATTCTATGTAGGTATTTTCGTTCTTGATGCGATAATAATATTATGTCTGCTAAATTAAATCACATCCAGTTTAATAATAAGACATCATATTTTATTTTTTATTTTTATGCTGTTGTTCTTATTTCAAGTTTATATGAATTTCATTTTTGTTTTTTTTTTTTGTTATTGGATAAGTGACAGTCTACCATATTTGTTGTGTATCTATAGTATCTACCTTGATTTGTTGCAGTATTAGTGACAAAAATTTCAAGCGAATAAATAATAAAAAAATAAAAATAAAAAAATAAAAAATGATGGTAGAATATTATTATATTTACGTATACATATTTCAAAAGTCAACAATAGGGTGATCTGATATACATTTTATACCCATACTTAAAAAATATGTTTGCATCAATGTAGGTATAATATACAATTCTATAATATATCTATATATCACATAATATAAGAAATTATAAGAATATGATAAGTTAGGGAATGGCAATAAAATTTCTATCAAAATGATAAGTTAAATTACTGAATAACATTTTTTTTAACTTTAAATTGCAAAAACAAAAAAGTAAAAAAAGTACAGAAAGTTTACAATTAAAAACTCTGCAACACTATAAAATTGAATTATATTGCATTGTATATGGAACGAAAAGTAATGATATTGATGAATATATATGAAATATGCCATTTTTACCTATGTGTGTAAAGACCTATAATTATTTTTAATTAAAGAAAAAAAATATGAAATGAAAATCAGGAATTGGCAGAAAAATAATTTAAACTGTCTTTGATACAATTATAATCACAGTAAGTTCAGAAGAGTTGTAGAAGACATTAACAGATATATATATATATGTATATAAAACAGGAGTAATATTTTGAAGAATTTTTATTTTCAGAAACAATTTGATAAGTCTTCAATCTTGACCTAAAATGAGCACTTACTTCATCTTACTCAAACCATGATTATTTTTTAAAGGCCAAGTCGGACAGTTTGGTTCAACTACCAACTAATTGGCTGTTCGTTTTCAAGAGTAAGTTCTATTAATAATCTATATCTAAACTGAACTTTAAGCTACACTATGATAAAATAGTGATCTCTATGTTGAACATCTCTACACACACGCTGAGTGACGCAGTAGGTAGAGCACCTACCTTTCAACCGAAAGGTCCCAGGTTTGATTACCGACGAAAAGAAAAAAATGCTATCTGGACTTTTCGACCTGGTCCAGTACCCTTTAACATTGGGATAAAATAAATGTAAATAGTTGACAGCTTTGGTTATCACTAAAAATAAAATGGAACTATGCTATTATGAAGGCGAAGTACTCTACAATAAATATTATAGTTTTCCACATTTAATTAGTCTATACCATAAAAATTCTACAGAAAAAGCTATTGTATGTGATTGTTTATTCCAAATCTCTGTGTAAAAACAGTTAAGGTGTTTATGTAAGACCTACCTTTGAATATTCCAATCAAATGTTACTTAAACTGACATTAATCGAATTAAATCGGTCCAGCGAAATGTTTTAGGTTTCGCTTTAAGTAATTTTTCGTAAAATGATCCATTACAACTTCCACCTTATTCCCATCATCTTAACCTCATTGTCTTATAGTCATTGTCTGATCGTCGGATAATTGCAGATATATATTTTATTCACAAGATCCTTTCGGGTAAAACGTTAACCCCTAAAATTTCAAATTATTTGGTTGAAAGAATCGGAATTCGAATAATCTCAAGAACGTTGAATTGTCCCACATTCCCCTACTGAACATGGTAGATTCGAGCCAATCGCTAGAAGAATGCTCCGTGAAGTAGATTCTAGTTCTAGTTCTTTTGATCGCCAACTAAGTGTTGCAACTGTAAAAAAACGTTTACGTTTTAATGTTCGTACAACTGAGACTAACTAACAAACTGTTGCTCTTTTTAGCTTTGATACTTACTAGTTCGACTGAATTTTTTGAAGTATTTTTAATTAATGTATAGTTATTGACATAGGTATTAACTTATCACTTTCACTTTTATACTAACAGCATGTATCATGGCTTAGTTTATTTACCGTATATGGAATATCACATATGTCATGCCATATATAGCTCTATGTCATTATAGTTAGGCCTAATGATTTACACAGCAGTCTCCAGTATGTATATTTTGCTCGTCCGAAGAGAAGTTTCGTGATACTAATATGAATCGCGAAACACGAAACCAAATCAAAGGAAATATATTCAATGTCCATTCAATTACGGGTTGTTCAATTATGGTAATTGAGGAGTGTAGAAAGAAAAATGTGCCTTTGATCGGTAGGAACATTTTGAATAAATTTGTTAACATTACTCTTAAGCTTTTGTAGATTGTACGTAAGTATATTTTTGCATTGGAGAAACACATTTGTTGGAATATCATTCCACATTCTAGAAAATTTGGCTACAACAAACTCCTATAGCCAGTTTTGAGCCTCCTAAGAATTTATTCTGAGTAGGAGTGGGCAATTGGAGTGGTTAAACCCATTAGGGTTTTTATTTCGTCAAGTATCTAGACCTACGAAATATATATAAAATAGGGAAAGCACTCCAGCAATACGACGATTTTCAAGTGGTACAAGAGAGGATGTCATTTTAGGGTTGTCGATAAGGCATGCTTTAAAACTTTGCTTAGAAAGTTTAATGCGGGTCGTGATGTCAAAGATATGGTCACTCCATATCATTTTCTTGTTGGTCTGTATGCCCACGATTTTAAAGTGTTCCCGGTTTGCTAAATACGTCGCTAAATAAATTTGCACGAGACCAGGTAGCTTTGAATTCTGCAGGTGTTAAATTTAGCTCTATTACTTATTTCTCAGTCAAAAATAATGGTTAAGTCATGGTTGAACGTTTTCTCCATGTTACGTTTAGTATCACTAACTGATGGTACTTCGAAGAAAATCTCAGGATCCTACTAGAGTACTATTGTCTGCAAAATGGTGGCACTGGTTGACATCATACTCCTTAAATTTTTAGATTTCGTATTTTTTATGAATTCCATTTGTTGATGTTCGATGATGGTGTAGAAACAGACTCTTTGTTTTGCTTTGCTCTGAATGCTGTGTAGATCATTTAAGTTTATTGCAAAGGTTTACTTCCCAAACTGCAATACCATTTTTGATTTTTCTAATTATTCATAAATACATTTTTTTATAACAATTTTGTCATAATTGTCCTGTAACCCCACCCGTGGGGTATAGGGTGGACAAAAAATGCTCAATAAACGAACATTTTAATATTTTTTTAATTTTTAGTAGATTTTTAAATTGTATACGATACGTCGATGCTATGATTTGGATGTATACGACATTACGACTTGTAATACCTAAACTGAATAGGTCTTGGAATATAGTATGTATACTGAGGTCTTCTAAAATATAAATTTTCAATTTCTTTTGGTAGAGGATACTCTCCATTAGTGATGTGTGATATTATTGATATTTGGCATACATTACATACATTGGGCTTTATTAGGCGATGTCAACTGATGTATTTTCTTTCTTTGTCTTTCAGTCTCTTGCCATTAAACTAAATTTGTGGTGGGGATGTTTGTGCTGACACCGAGAGAGAATTTGTTGGTATCAAAAAAATTTTTATGATACTAAAATTAAAATCGAAATGAGAAATATTTACTAATTCATAGATTCATAGATTTATAGACCTGTGTCAATACTACATCAGTTGGCTATTTGATTTGACATCGTCTAATAAGGCCCATTGATATTATTTGACTGCATCCATCTTTTAATATAAGACAGTTTGTTTGCCATTTAAAAAAATTTTGACAGCAAAATGAATGTCTATATCTCAATCCTAAACTCAAAATTTAGAATTTTTATTTTCCCGGTTTAAATCGATATATCGATATATTTGGTTCCGATTTTTGTATGCATATCGATATATTTTCTTTTGATAGGTATCGGTATATCGATTTTTTTTTTAATATCGTACATCAGTAGTCTTTACATAGCAACGCAACAAATTGTGGGAAACTTTAAATAAAATTTAAAATATTGAAAACCTAAGTGTTTATACTATTCCTATATAAATATACTTTGCTATATCTTTATTAAAGGTATAATTCTATAATATTAATATATTTTTGATGTTCTCCATTTTCACACCGATTCGTAAAATTATTTTTTTACCCCATTAATCTGTATAAGGGGATATCATTACCGATTATCGTCATATTTTGAATTGAATCCACACATTGCGTACACTTTTAATTAAAATTCATATACACAAAATTAAATATAATTATTGAGAGAGAGAGTCTGTAGATGATTATTTTCTTATATATATAAATATATATATATATATATATATTTACGTAATATCATTACCCATTAGTAACGTCTTTGTATTTTGAAATAAGGATAATAGTTTTAAAATGTATTTTATGGTTTTATATTTTTGGTAATTATTTAAATTTATAATTTTTGAATTTCAAGTAAAATATTTGAGTTTATTTTGGAAAATTATTAACTAGGCATGATAGTCAAGAGCTATATACTTTTAAATATACATTAAAATAGTATTTATATATTTTGAAATATCTACGAATCACTGTCTGTTGTCACTTTCTGAGAATAAAAACGCCTTCCAAAAATGACAGACCCCCAAAAAATCTTACAGTCAATAAAAAAAATAAAAATCAGTGAACATTGATTGCAGATAAATGTAACGTCTATGAAACATTTTATAAAAACTTAGAAAAATCAAAGGTTAAATTAAAATCTTTAATAAATCGAAAATCGGAAACTAAGCAATAATGATCCAATTTAAACTAAAATTCATTTACAATAATAACGATGAATTCATTAATATTAAACAAAGAGGCAAACATGAAATGAAAAAAATATTACGATACTTCAGTGTACGACCAATTTGCGCATGTATAGACAAAAATTTTGCTACCAGTACTCTACTCGATTAAAAAAAAAAATGTTTAACAAAAAGTAGCAATATTCCCACAGGAATTTGAAACAAGAAATGGCATTACACTATATATGATAACCATAAAAAGAAATTAAACTGATGATGACTATGAAAGTATATGGAATAATACTCATATAAAATGTTGTAATGGAATTGTTCTGTTTTAGAATTCCGACAAAAAAAAACAATACATAATGTTAAAATTCTCAAAAAGATCAGAATTTAGTTCCAATAAACACTATAAAAATTTATTCCCACAAATCCATTTAAACGTTCAAACGTTAATGATATGAAAAAAATTAGATGATATGCAGGTGTCATATGTGCAAAATGGTTGACATGAAAACCATGGCGTAACGAAAAACACATCGTAAAGAAAACACTGCCATGCTATTAAATAGATCAGCAAAATGACACAGTGCGGTAAAAAGAGGTGGGCGTGTTAGTTAAGAAGTTTAGAGCCATCATGCTCTAAATGATTAAATGACTAGAATAAAGAGCCATGCGGAAAAAGAATATAACAACAATGAATTTTAAAACTAAAATACATGAAAATTAGTTTGAACTGAGTATAGACAGTTCTTACATTAGGTCTATATAATTTCAAGGCGGATGGACATCTTTGAAATATATATTTATATTTAATTCCAATCCAAATTGTTGTAATTCAATTTTTGTAATCCAGATGATGTTAAATAATCTGTTATACATAATAGGCGAACTTGTCTAAAAAGGTAGATAACATTTTAACTGATATTGAGAAATTGTTGTTTGAGGTTTTTTTACACGAAAAAACAGTACTTCAGATTAGGGTTGATAACGCAACACTATTTTTTTTGTTTCAGGAATGAATTTATTTCCTACTTATTTACAGACTATGTAGGGCTGCGAACCTAGCTAATTCTCTTCATACTTGTTTTTTAAGTTTAATTTTTGATAATCAGATGAGCTTGGTTGGTGTACCGGATTCCGACATGATATCGTATAGCTCGCTACGGTATATGCTATTATATACAGACTTAAAATCGATAAATATAGGTTGTGTGTGCTGATTTGAAACTCATGGGTCTTCTCAAGGATTTCTGCTTGTTAATTTTGAATTTACTTCCGTTATCTATAATTTTTCTTTAAAGTATTAAAGTAGTTCAAAGTAGAAAATAGTAGCATACTCTGTAAAAGTAACACATTAATGAATTTTATCTAAACATTATAGAAAACCACTTGTATTGTACTAAATAATTAAAAGCTAAAGTCCAGCATGTTTACTCATATTATTTATTATTTTATACACATTTAGGAATATGTTTTAGTTTGTTTTTATTATGGAAAGCATGCTGTTTTTTGAGTTTTTGAGTAACATAATTAAAAGCTTGTTAATTTAGAATAATATTTAATTTATTATTGTATATAGTATATACTATATATATAAATATATATTTATATATAGATAATTAAAAATAAATTCATTATGTGAAATCAAATGGGTATTATAAAGATTGATAATTCGCTCTATAACTAACTGTATATATAGATAGGTCAATGTTAATTCATATATACTATACAGCATACATTGATATGTAAATATATAATACAAAATTTTGTTTTTAAAATTAATAGGAGTTAAAATTTTAATAACTTAAAAAGCAAAATATCAATATGGCTGCTCAACAAAATGAAAATTGAAATTTACTTTAAAAATTGACTCAAATGACACAATGAAGGCAAAGAGTTCATTGTTGTTATTTACGTTTTTAAGTTAATTCAAAAAAAAAAAAAGCTTTTAAAAAACAAAGCAAAGTGACAATATCACCATTAAAAAATATATTTTTTTTCTATACTTATTACGGTATAGATAAAATATTTATCTTATATTTTCCAAGAAACAAAAAAAACTTTATTATGTCTAGAAGTAGTATAGAGAAAATTCGAATATACAATTTCATCAATGTTATGTTATTTTATTATATAAGTAAGCATCAAAGCATGTAGCAAACAAACATTTTAAGAATTTGAAAGAATTATTATGAACTAATTTCCATATTCTATTAGGGCAGAAAATTAAAAGTTTTGATATTTAAAAAGTTTTCTATTCATTTGAATCATCTTATCTTTAGAAACAAAAAAACAAAAAAAAAATTATAATAAAAATAACAACAACAAACTTTTATATAGTATATTTATAATGAGAAAATACTTTTTTAAATTCTATTGAATAAATTTTTGTATAAAAAAAAAAATTGAAGTAACAAAAATTTTAATTAAAACAGTTCTGAAAGATTTTAATAAAATTTTGAAACAAAAACACAAAAACATACTCACACTCAAATGTAAAACAAAATTTACTTTATATAAATTATCTATCAAGTATTTATACCTAATACCTACCTATAATATTATATATATTATATATACTTTTCATGTGTTATATGCAAAATATGTGAAACATCATTTATAGAAAAGAAACCTATATATATATATATATATATATACATATATATATAATGTATATTTAAAGTTTTAGAAAATAATATTTTTGATAAAGTATAGAATCCTTATTGTGAAAATAAAAAAAAAAAAAAAAAACAATTTTTTTGAAGAAAAGAAAACTTAAAATTTCTTTAAAAACCACTTAAGTTAATGGAATGGATTAAAATTCGAATTTTTGTTTTATTTAATTAAATGATTACATTTACTGATTCATCAGCAAACATTGATTAAGTCTTTTAAGATATGACATAAAAATAAGATATTCATCATATTATATATATATCTCAAAATGAAACTTTATTAAACGTATATATAACTATATATAAATATCTATATCTATCTATACTATATATATAGTATTATTTTATTTTTCTTTACTTAAGTTTTGAAAAATCAATGACTATGTTTTTGCGCACATTTATTATACATACATACGTACATATGTATTTCTAAATATATTGCATAAGAATGTATATTTTTTATATACTGCATATATTTATAAGTTAAATATAAATATTATACGTACATATATGTATATAAGTTTATCAAATAATAAATAATTATATGCTAGACAATAAATAAAATAACTTTGATAATCTCAAAATCATTTTTATACAAAATTATTTCGTTGTTGAAATAAATAAAATTTATCAAATAAGATTATGTAGTTTTGTAACTAAAGGTTATATAGAAAGTTTTTGAAAACATTTTTTGAATCAAAATTTCTTAATACTAAAAAAAAAATGTTTTAATTTAAACACAACAAAAAACTACTTGACATACATTTGCATATATATAGGCACTTTTAACTACCCGTATCATTCCATCAAATGATATTAAATATATATGCCAAGTAGGATATTACGGAGAGAGACCGAGAGAGATCACTTCATTAGCGCCCTTGATATAACAATATCGGACTTTATTTGAACTTGTATAGTTCTGTTGATATTATTATGAGAACAATCATCAAGGGGACCCTGAAGATTAGATATCTTACTGAATAAGAATATCATCTTTATCAATAAGGATCGAAAATTAACCAATATTTTTACATTTATTTCAATATAGTTCTCTTCATAATTTTCCTGTAAGCCCATCCGTGGGGCTTACATACATATATCTATACGAAATTTTTAATAATCTGACAAAATCATTAAACAATGTTTGTAATAGCCACAACTGCTAATAATAAATAGGAGATAATAAAAGCCATTATATGCTCCACTAATCGGTATTGATTCATATAAAGTCTTATTTTTTTCAAACAGGACTCCAACTTATATACTTCGTGTTAGTAATCAGATGACATAACTATTGCATAACTATATACATAACTAGATATATTATACCATATGACAGTTAGCTTAGGCCAATTTTATTTTATTTTATAAAGATTTTATGAAAATACAGCAATGTCCATCCCAAATTGGGAGTACTAAATACTGAGAGTATATGTATATAATTTGTCTACTAAAATTAAACTTACATATATTAGCTAACAGATCATGATACATTTTGTGATATACAAAATGTCTACAGGAAAAAATATATATTAAATTTTTAATATTTGAATATGCTTTACACAACAATGATATAAGTCATTCAATTTCGGATTTACATAGGTAATGATGTTACATATAAGTAGGTATATTATAGGTAACTCAGATTAAAAAAATACATATTCAAGATTTTACCATGCAAAAATGTGAATCAACAAATTTGTTTACATTTTTTTTTTAATTAGCAAAAATAATCTTTTCTTTTTTGTTTTAGCGCTTAGTTGTTTCTTTTTGATGCCATGACTCCAACTAATCCATTTCTTATTGTTGGTTGTTTTAGAGACTCAAAACTTCATACTATAAAAGCCGTATGTGTACGATTTCAATTGGATCGTGTTTTCAATTCAATAGAATTGGATTACTCATTTTGCTTCCTGCAATAAGGTTTGAGAAGAGCATAATGTTTGAGAAGGCCCTATATGGAATTCGGAACTTGGATTTAGTTTATTGTGTACAGAAAGGGTTCAAGAGTTCCTATTTTGTCTATATCATTGCAACTGTCATATTGGGAGTTGAATAGAGTCCCTCTAGCTTCGCTGAGTAACCGATACAGATCACAACATTGATATATAAATTTATATACGAATACCGGACCTGGTTAGAACTGATGTAGTTTGTTGATCTTACTTGAGGGCAAACATCATTGAAATTATACGATTTTAAACTCTCTCAAGAAAAATCGAAAACCAGCCAACTGCAGTTTCAAAATTATTTCAATATTGTTCTCATCATCATAGTTCTATAACCCTTTCCGAGAGGCATAGGGCGGAAATAAAATCCTTCTATTGGCTCATCTTTAATTGTGGGCACGTTCTTTGTTAAGTACTTGCTTCGGCTCAGACTGTTGTTTTCTATGTGTTTCTGGGCCTTTCAACGCGACGAGTACCATGAGAATTCCCTTAGAAACATTGTTTCATGATGTTGTTGTCAGGTTTCCTCAGAGTAATTTACACTGTCAAATTTCCACATCTATTAGTTTTTGATTGAAGTGGCTTGTGGAATATTGTTCAATAACCACCTAAAAAGTACAAAATGTCTGAATCTAAAACTTTAATGTGTTTAACCATCTATGAAGATGGCAACTTTTGTTTGGCTATCTTAATAATTAAGCTTTCTTAAGAGCTTCATTAATTGCAAGTATTTCCGCTTGAAGGACACTCGGATATTTAGAGAACCAAGTTCACCATCTAAACAATCTATTTTCGATCCATCAGGGTTATTATATATTTTTTATCAAATCGCGCTTTCAATCTGCACTTGCAGGAAAACCTACCGTAGAATTTTTAGCCAAATAAAAAATGTTAATTTTATTTTACCACTTCCTCCTATAATTAAACTGAAAAGTTATATGAACTCTTAAAGTCGAGATTTCAAACCTTCATTTACGCAGCAAAATAAATAATAGCTTAGTCGTATAACTAGTTTAGTTACTTTTACAGTATAAAATACCACACCCATCCAAGCCTATTTAGTCATTCATTTGATTTGGTACAGTTCATAGTTATACTTTATTCTCTAGCATATAATTACTACATAGATTTAGATTAAAAAAATCTAATCACTACTTTTTTCAACTGACACTCTATCAGAAAAAATCAGTCATTATGATCGCAACACCCTGTATATAATTTTTACAGTAGTTTCAATTCGAAAAAGTTAAACACTTCATATTAAGATAATTTCTATCAACAAATTTTTATAGTATATATGTACGTATATATTATCTAGTTTACCTGAGTGCAACAGTTGCAACACATTGTATAACATGAAAAAAAGGATATCATTCTCAATATTTTCTTATGTGTACATATTGTGTTATTTAACTGGTTTTTAAAAGTAGAAGTTATAACCTTTTGTATTCTATTACGGTTCATAAGGAATTTTGTGCCATAAATCACAATAAATCATTAAAATCTCATAAAAGGGTTAGAGAAAGCGAAAGAAAATGAAAAGAAATTATTTGTTTTTGGTTTTATTATTTTTTTTTTTGTTTTTATTTTTTTAACAAAAAGTGCTATAACAGTAAAAGGGTTATATAACTGCACTATTTCAGTTTGTACGAGTTATTTTCCTTATCGTATTCAAACAAAAAAAAAACCATTTTGATGTCTTTTGAGCTCAAAATATAATAGTTAAAATGCGTATAAACTAGATTTCACAATAGGATTTCACTTTTTCAAAGAATTATGTTGGTATACAAATAAATTTTAGTATATATATATATATATATATATATATATATATACAATCAATTGTAAGATATTTTCTTTGAAATTATATAAGATAAATAAAACCTTTTTCAAATTAAGATTAAGACTCATATTACTTTCACTGTTAACGGTATGGTGTAAAGAAGTTTAAAAACTTATAATTTACGGTACATTGAGGATATTTTAAAGTATATTATATATATATAGTTTTAAATTTATAATATGAGAATTCAAAAATAATTTTTATATTTTTTAAGTAATAAAGTAAAATAAAACAATAAAATAAGGCTCATAAAATATTCAAAACAAAATACAGAATTTTAAAGTAAATCCGGAGGATTGGTCAAATTTTTGTAATAAATAATACATAAAAGCTTAGTATATTCAACAGGTATTATATAATATAATTTTTAATTATAGCTATAATAAAATCTGAGGAAATTGATTTTGGGGTGAAAAATCCTGTTCATAAAATGATTGATATGAGTTTATGTTTTTGTTAAAAGATAAGCAATCCGAACGGGAAAAGGACTTGATGTTGGGTGGCAGATTTATCTGCAAATCTGCTGATCAATAAATAAATAAAATAGGATTGATATGATTTTAATATCGCAGATTTCTAACTGAGATGTAAAAAATAACAAATTAACTACAAGTCAATATAAAAATTTAATTGATAAATGTAGATAGGAAAATAAATGAATAATAAATAAATAAAATAAAAAATTATTTCAAACAATTTTCTGAAATTCATTGACTCTGTGTAAATCAGAAATTGTTAACATATAGAATAATCGCATCATTTCGGATGTTAAACACCGAAAAACATATCTAAAATTATTCAAGCAATTACAGAAACTTTGATCTATATATAAAATAACCATAAAATTGGAATCAATATTATTAAGTATATACTATATCAATGGTTGAGGTCTTTATTCATAAAAAATAATTTCAATGCAAATGATAATATTTAATGCAGCCATTTAAAAATTATATTGACAAACCATCGTATTGATTAAGAATTCTTTTAATAGAATATATTATTAGATCATTTTCAAGAATATATAATTTTATTATATTATCTGCTTGTTTTTTAAATCATTATCATTTACAACTTTGTATGCTGCACATATGCATACAAACTAAGTCTTAAAGTTTTGTTCAATAAACAATAATTTTACAATGCATTCATTAAGTCAATTCAAGAATCTGCAATGCTTATGGGTTATACAAATACATTTGTTTTTATTATAGAATTCTACTCTACTATTGTAACCGATACAAGTATATATATATATATATATACATTCGTACATAATAAACAAATTGATGTTGTTTTTTCAAAAATTATCAACTTATAGTATAAGTCACATATAGTATATTATATACATATACATTTTATAATAAAATTAACATAACATTAAGTATACAAATAATCTATAATAAATAAATTAAAAATATATGAATAAGTATATAATTATAAAATAGAAAGCATATATAAAAAGTAATATTTATTATCAAAAAATAAATTCGACGAAATATGATAATTTCGAAATTGTTTTTCAAGGTGAGCTTATTGTTCGTTTAACTTGATATATAAATTAAGAAAATTATGAACAATTATATTTATAGAATTAAAATATAACATGGTGTGTTAAACAATAGAAATCTTTATATCAGTTTTTATATATATAGTCATGATCCACCTAATAAATAATAAACATTTCTTTTGTGACCCCGGATCCTTTATTATATTTATATATATTTTTGATTTTCAATGTGAACTGATGCTAGATACATAATTTTACTATTAAACAATAAATTGATTTATTTTTTAAGATGAATTTATAACATTCTAAAAACATATATAAATATACCTATATATAATTATATTCATATACAAGATAATATTTAAAATGGATTTTTGCTCTTGAATGTGTAATATTCCACGAAGAATGCTAACGCCATGGTTAACATACATTTCATATTCCTTTGTCAACAAGAATCCCCTCTACAAAATTAATTTGTTGGCAGAGGGATATGAAACGTAGTTATCACTGTAGTTATCACTGTTAAATTTCTGGTTTTATTCCATATAAATGGAGTCCATGGTAGTTCACCATGTCCTAGTTTTTATATATAAATAGGGCTCGTGGTAGTTCACTACACATTGGTTAAAAATCATATTTAATGTGGTCTAGTTACTGGCTATGTTTTAGTATATATTTTGATAATCAATAATATGTTGTTTTTGCAATATTTTTAAAATAGAATCTGAAATTAAAAAACTATTTTTAAAGAATATTTTTTTTATTTTCTTGACAATAACTTGCGTAGAATTACCTTATCGTGAATTAGGACCAAATCAGTGCTATAATAAGGTGCAATCGCTAAAGTCGACTTGTGAGATAAGTACATCAATGTTTTCTATATTATATATATATATATATAATATATATATATATTTATTATATTATATTATTCATATTTATTCTATATATATTAGTTTTCTCTAGCTTTTATCCTTATTTTTAAAGATGTTATTTAAATCTAATACGTAAAATTCAAATAACCTGACATATACATTATGCAATAATAACTAAATTTTGATTTTAACTATAATTGTGAAATTTAATTTTTTATTGGAAATGTTTTTTTCATACAAAATATGAAAAATTATCAAAATGAAAGTTAACGGTTATTCCATGTAAATATTTTGAAAGAATAGAAAACTATAAATTAAAGCCGCGTTATTTCGAATTGCATAATAAATTTTTTAAATCTTACGGTTTTAAGAATTACTTTACTATAGAAAAATCAAAAAACAATATGGAGACACCGTGAGTATTATTAAATTTTCAAATATAAAATCAAATTATTTGCCAAATTTTAATTCAGCTCTTCTAAAAAATCAATAAAGGTATTCACGAATAGGTGTAGATTGAAGGTGTAGTCTTGTACAAGGTGTAAAAGTGTATTGCCATTGTAAAATTTCAGTATTGTACTTTATTAATTTTTGATTCTACATTACTCCTATTATTTACCTACTATTTATATATATATATATATAAGTATTTATAGGTATAACTATTAATATTTTTAATAAAACAAATATTATAAGAAATTCATACACTCAGCTGCATCCGACTCTAAGCCCTTCTTCTTAAATATTGTCAGATAACATAACTATGTTATTTGCTATATAACTATGATATATAATCATTTTTGTTAGCATCAACCGCAAAATAATATTAAATATTATATTTTAACTACCATTTAATTAAATTACTTTATTATTTTCAATTTCAATTAAACTATTCCCAAATATTTTTTACAATCTATAGATAGGTATAAAATATGAAAAAACTTAACATTTTACTTACTAAAAAAAAATTTAATAATACAATACAAAATTTTCTAGCCTATATTTTATCATATAAATTGGTACATATTATAATACAATGTATATAAGATATAAAGATGTATATAAAATTCTACAAAGTGATTAATGTTATGTGAAATTCCATATCACTTAAAAATATATACGAATAAGTAAGTGAATTCTGAAGTTAAAAAACTTTGTGCCGAATGCATTCGTAAAAAAGTATAGCACAATAAATATATATAGGGTGCATATTATTATATATAAACAAACATCATCATTATTAATTAAATTTAATTTTAAAAATAACATAATTATTTATGATTAAGTGACAAAATGTTTCATTTGATGATTGCCTGCAGATTATGGTTTTTTTATCAGTAAAATTAATTATTTAATGCCGTTTTTTGCCGTTCTTGAGACTGACTATATGCGAGTTACAAAGGTAATTAAATAAAGTTTTTAATTTAGTTGTAAATAAAAACAAATTTTATACAACAAATATTTGGCGGCCTATTATTAGAAAAATAAATATATACTTATATAATTTCAATGTCAATCCAAAAGCCATAACTGAATTATATATGTATGTAACAATATTTTTGTATATAGTTTAATATGAATTCTGGGTTGTTTGAATAATAAAGAAATAAACAAATTATATATATATATATATATTAAATATATATTAAAATATATGTACGTAGGTATACATTTTATATTTATTCTATGCAGTTAAAATTATTCAAAAAATTTTCTTTAGTAAAACCAATATTCGTATTTATATGGTAATTATAAAAATAAGAAAAAAATATTTTGGTAAATACTCTAGCTAGAAGAAACACTGGAATATTCATATGTAAATTCTATATCAGATTTGATTATACAATTTTACTTGGAAATTAATTAATGTCAATATAAATATCGATATTTAACCAGTTCTAAACATAAGAATTTAATTTCTTACATGTGGTTTCTATAACAATACTTGTATACAAATGAAATAAATAAAAATAATTTGAAAACAAAAAACTCCTCGGAGATTGAGAAATATTTATTTTAAATAATATAAAATTGATAAGAAAAAATAAAAGAGAAAAAAAAGTTTATTCAACTTGATTTTATATAAAATAGCCTTGTTAAGGTTGGTCTCCGCCCATAAAAGATTAAAATATTTTAATACACATTGCACAAACTTTTAAACTGGTTTGTTGAGATCACCACAACTATAGAACCTACATATTATTTTTTTTTGTTTTTATTATTAAATTCATTCAAGTTGTGTGATATTGTTGTATTGTATATATATGTATATAATTTTTAGATTCATTGTAAATAAAGTATCAATTCAGCAATAATTTTCAAAATTTATTGTATATGTATATACATATTATACAAAATTATCAAAAGGTAAACTGAAGTTAGGTGAATCTTTCACCTGCCGTACACATTAAAATAAGTATTGTAACAATGATGTAAATTAGAAAATTGTTTAGCAAAGACTTTTGATGCGTTCTTATAAATAAAAGTTCATTAAACTTTAATAAAAAAAAAAGAAAAATTAATGAAAATAAAATGGAAAGGAATATTATTATTTATAGTTTATTAGTAAAGAGCATAAGGCATCCACATCAGAACTGCAATATACATTATTAACCAATAATATAATTTTTAGGTATTAAATTAAGGTTTTACAGGATTATTGAAAGCTGAAGACGATTGGAATTGCAAATTAAAAAAATTATAAATTAAAACCAATGATATGAAAATCTAGAAAAATAAACATAGTAATACAAAAGAATATATATATATTTTTTTTTATTTTTTTTTTATTTAAAAATATCCGAACACAGGGCTATAATGTATTTTATTTTGTGTATACACTTGGATTTTATAAAATTATCAAAATGAAATGCAATTTAAAAATGGTAAATCAAAAGATTAGGAACAGGTGGAATATTTTTGGAACAAAATGTGCTTAAACAGGAAATTGGTAAGTAGATTATCAGAGACTATTCTATAAGAAAATCAATTAGCTTTAATTTGTGACTTTTTAATGACTCGAGTTATCCATCAGTTGATGATTTTGTTTTCAAAAGCTCAACTCTAAAGTCAACCTGCAATTTTAAGAATGTTAGTCAGACATTCATTTTTTAGTACAAGATATTTTATATACTATTTAGAAAGATAAAGGCCGAAATTGTCTTCAGCTGAGACTGGGCAACTGTAAAATGGACGGTTAAATACTTTCTCTTGTGTACATCATTGCAGCTATAACAATGAGAATTTCTTGTACTGATCAAAGATGAAACAAATTTCCCAATTTCTTTTTTCCGATTAACATGTTCAGGGTGTGGTGTCATTAAAAAAAAATTATATGATGTAGTGTTTAACATGTTGTTGACAGTTGTTGTTACAAATTATACAACACAATTAATTACATTAGAGAATAAAAAATAAATTCGAAATGAATAATCTAATGTATAGAAAATTTAAATAATATGTAAATTAATTCAGTTCCATATAAAAAGATTTATTAAATCGTAATATGACGGTTTTAGATTACTACAAAAAATTGTAAACAATTTTTTATAATATGGTTAAACTAAAATTATGGTAAAATTGAATTTCGTTTCACTATAATAATTTTATTTTATTGCAAACACCGACATTGCATATATAACCAATTTATTTCCGTCATCAATGCTTGAGAAGAATTTTTATTGCTACCTTCAAAATTGGATAAAAAAAGACGAATGACTCTCTGCAGAATTTAAGCATATATATATATATATATATATATATATATATACATTTAATTTTGTTAAATATCTAAAATTAATAGAGTAAATAAAGAGCATATAATAAGTAAGCGTAAACAAAGCTTGGTATTGCAATTAAGATATTTAATAAATATCTAATATATATATTATATATATATACATAATTCAATACGTACTATGTATTTTTTAATTTGTTTGCTTATTTAATAATATACCAAATATTTTTGTTCTCAACAATTTTTTTCTAAAACTATATATACATATACATATACCTATATATAATATTATTTTTCATAGTTAAGCTTTATGCCAAACTTTTCTTAATGCATAATATCATGTATAATATATAGAATATGCATGTATATATAGAATGTATTAGATGAGATGTTTTGAAATAAAAAATCTTACCACATTTTGATTATTAAATCTGCACAAGGAAATGCAAAACTATATTTAATAGTATCCATGGATACACCCGTCTATTCTACCATCATACACAAATGAACACATGCATATAGTTGTGCAATTTTATTAAAAAAATACATAAAATTATGTAAAGTAAATACCTATATATATATATATATATATATATATATATTTTAGAAAATATTTAATATTATATTACATAATAAATACCTACATATATATGTGTAACATATAGTGCGTAGGTATATATATATATATATATATTTTTAAAAACGGAAAAATTTTCATTTTCAGTCAAATATCCTTGTACATTATTATTTTATTTTTAAATAAACTCATGCGCTCACCTTTCCCCTATCGTACGTATGTACACTATAGTAATATTTTAAAATAATTGAAAGAAAATAAGAACAGAAAAAAAAACCCACAAAGAAATGGGAAAAAACACTAATCGTCTACTAAAGTATAATATTTTGCTAATTTTATAAATTTTTTGTTAGTCCGTTTGTTTACCACTATAGTGAGTCCAGAAATAAGGCTTCTAAATGAGTTTTCGTCCTGTAATTAAGACCCGGGCAGGTACAAAAAAGATATATGACATTTTCATACTCATCTCCATCTGAACAGATCCTATATAAAAGCCATTTGAGAGGAGACCAAGTCCTCTGTTATGTTTCCCATTAAGACAATAACCAGTAATGACCATTACCATATTGTTATTAATGCCGACCTAATGCCATATTGTACTAATACGACCGTCAGTAGTTTAAGATACCAGTGTATATATAGTAACATTACAATATTTTGCTTTTATAAATGCAATTAAATCTCATATGTATATACACACATAAACAATGTCGTAGGATAATCTGCAATATTTTAATCTTGTAAATAAATTGCATAATTTTTTATAATCTTTTATTGCTGTCTAATACAATTATTATTACGAAAAATTAAAGTCATAAAAAACGATTCAATTTTGTGATTTGATGTTGTGATTCAAGTAATAAAATTTTTTATTTATTCTAAGATAAGTGAATAGAAATATTTTATTTTCTAAGTTAACATACTTCATGTATTTTAACTCCATTTTGTCTGTTTCAAATCCAAACATACTTTCATTTTTAATACATCATTTATGTACTTATTAGCATTGATAACAAATTTATTGCCACCAAAAAAATGAATGTTATTTATCAGTCAGTAAATGAAATATAATATTTAACCTAATATACCTACTATAATTTTAAATTGACACTCTCTCATGTGACGCTATCATTTTAAATGCTAAAGTTTAAAGTCGCGGACTGAAATGATAAATGAAATAATTGTCTACACCTTACTATAGTAGCTTTAAATTAATTAAAAATTTTTGTAATTTAAAATGGCGCTAATACCAAACATCCCAATTATTATTAGAGCACTAATTTTACTTTTTTCTATATGTAAGATAGCTTTTTATTCAAACTTAAAAATACATATTGGACAGTTACCTTTATGATAGCGTTCTTTGCATGTTATTATTTATATAAATTTAGAAAAAGAAAATTTATTTTCTGATGATGAGTTGCATATAGGGAAACATTAAGTAGCTTTTTGAAAAAAAAATATATATATATGTATATATATATTTACGTATAATGTGTATATTTTTAGATACGTAAAAACAGACATAAGTCATTTTTTTCGTTCGTCATGTGTACAAAAAAAAAATAAATGATTTTTCTTTAAATAAAATACAGGTGGAAAAAAAATCTAAAACATTATTCTTATTTTTAGTTAGAATTATATATATATGTATACTAAATAATATGTATATATATTACATACTATTAAATGTAATATATACTGTAATGATAATGTCTTACAAAAATTAAAATTAATACTGAGTAAAAAAAATTTTGTATTTTTAAATATTGTAACATATATATATTTTTATATATATATATATACATAATTATGTATGTACAAACATAACACGAAGATAAAGGAATTGTTCACAACGAAATAATTGTAAATTGAAAATATAATTATTTTGTATTATCATTAACTATCAGTGGTAATTTCAGATTATATATATATGAAAATAGTAATTACATATTTAAATTCGATTCCTTATCTATTATAAACCCCCAAGCATGCGGTCATTATTCAAATTTAATTTCAATCGCCTGACCAATTAAATATAATTATAGTTTTTTTAAACTGAATTTATTAGTGTCATTATGTGATAACAGAAATTTTAGTTTCATTTCTCTGTCTAAGGACTCATTTTCAATAGACGTTTAGATATGGGGAATTTTCATATAGCTATATGAGTATATATTGTTGGTATAACATAATTAATTAACTATTATAAGATAAAGGATAGATGATTTATATAATTATAAACTTAAGAAAAAATATATTCTGATGACCGGATTAATCATTTGTCTTATAATCTGAATTGTCACTGAAACTGACGTTGAGTAGTGTTTGTTATTTAATTATTGTATTTCTATAATTTGTTTACATATTTGACGAAAAGGATATTTATCGCCATTTTTGTTTATTTAACAAGTACATATTATTGTTTTTACAGTTTAAACCGGACTATAACTATTATCATAAAATACTTGAGAATATTTTTGGAAAATTTGTAATTTTTGATTTTAAGAAATTATTTGAATTGATTAAAGTTTTGTATGAGAAAAATAAAATTATTTAAAAAATTTGTATGTATACAATCTAAGTTTCTTTAATTACTTATCTACACTTTCCAACTTTTAAAAATTTTATTATTAATCTCGAAAAATAAAAATTAAGTATTAGTGATTCAATAATCCGTATGGCAATTAAGGATATAGGTAGTGTAATTAATAGGGTTGCAAAAAGACAGGTGAAGACTGATTGGTATCAGATAAGGTTCGTTAAGACGCCGAGGAACACTGGAAATCATTAAAAAGAAAAACAGCAAATTGCTTCTGTTCAAAAGAAAAGCATTAAAACAATATTGTGGGTATACTGACAATTTAGCTTAATAAGCATGTAAAGCATGTGAGACATATTAGTACTGATAATTGCCGAATTTGAAGAGATTACAGGTTACTGTTTGCTTAATAAGCATTTAAAGTATCTGTGACTTCGCAGTGCCGATAATGGTAAAATTTGTATAGTTGGGTATACTAAGAGGTTACTGTTCACTTAATAAGCACGTAAAGCATCTAAAACGTTTTTGATCTACTTAGGAAGATATATAACATATTATCTTCGACTGCGATTGCGATCTACGCTGTTTGCTGCTATCAAAGATTAACGTCAAATGCGTTCGAGGATAAAATTTTTGTAATACCTAGACCATTTCAAACTACTAAGGGGTTGAATAATAGTTCAAATTGCAATTTGAAGGGTGATATTGGGTCGCATAAGCCGTTTGTTTATGTAGTGATGTAATAATGGATTGCAGTAGCTGCCACCCCTTTTGAAATTAACTATCCAACATCAGCGACCACGGTTTAAATCCAATACCATATTATTTAAATTTGTTTTTGAATATAGGTAGAGATTAAAATAATAAGTTAGTTCATAGTGTTTAATATTTATTGACTTAGGGCGTTTCCGGAGCTCTCGTACTTTGCCATTGCACTTTCCGAAAATACTAATTTATTGCATTATTCGGATTTAAAAATTTATGACAGTATTACATTTTTATGAGTAGAATCAGTATTACCTTAATTCATATTTTTTTAGCAGTTTTATGTCAAATTTATTTTGAAAGCACCAGCAAAGTGTTTTTTTCTAGAATTAGCAGTGTTTATAAATTTTAAAGTTTGGGCATATGTCATTAAAAATTAAATGTAAGAAAAAAATAATAATTATTATGTTCTTGAATTACATTTGTATATTTAAAACATATTATTGTTACACATTTGTAGTTACCATATCTTATAATAAATAGTCTTTGAATATTCATATCAAAAATTTAAATTTTTATATTTCTTATTTTTTATGTGTTTTATTTTTTAGTGCGATATTTAGTGTGGTAAAAAACACCAAACATTGACAGGTAATAAAGTGCGATATGACGGGTTTAGTGCGACTACCTTTGATCTCACTAAAAAAATTTTTGAGTTTTTAGGAATAATTTTAATGCGATTTGACAGGTTTAGTACGAATATCAATTGAAAGTGTGAGAGATCATAAAACGCCCATAATAAGTGGCGATGATCTAATTCCGTAGATGCTCATTTGATATTGACATTTTATTTGTATATGCCGGTAATCTTAGTTTTGGTATAGCTTGTAACCACATTTTACCTAATAGTATAATATGTATATATCCCCTATAATATAGTTCAAGTAATATACAACTTTCGTCTAAAAATTCCGCATCTAATATTTGTACACATCATATTATAATGTACAACAGAAGAAGAAGCAAAAAAAAAAAAAAAATTTAATTCAATAGAATATTTTAAGAAATGAACTAAACTATAAGAAAAAAAAATATATGCGGAGAAAATATAATATAAAAATATAGAATAAGAAGTAATATCCTTCAATTTTCATAGTGAATATACAATTTTTCTTTCCATTTTACTTTTTTCTGTGTGCTTTTTACCCCATCCAATTACCTTATGCTTTGTTTTTACTAGAGCTAAAAGTCACGTATATATTATTTATTTAGTTAAATAGATTCCAGAGGGCAGCAATGTTTATATAAAAGAAAATACAGAAAACATGAAAACTTGTTAAAAGAAAATAAATAGGTAATTGTATGAATAAACACATCTAAAATTCAGGAGCTGTTTCTAAACACAATCTATATTTTGTATACATCCCTCTATCTATATGTACGTTAAAGAATCGCCTTATTTTTTTTTCTAGTATTTTTAGATATTGTATACCCATACCTTAATAAAGTATAGGAAACTTTTTTTTCGTTTTCTTTTTCGTTTTTGTATTAATGCAAACATCGATGAAAATAAAGGAAGGATTGAATATATGTATTATATATTATATATATATATATATATATATATATATGTTATTATATCAAAAATATTTCAAATCCCACTTTTTTATCAAAAATTTTGTATACGATGTAGATATATTCCTTCGTCTCATGTGTTTAATCTAAGATAATTTAAAATAACTATTAAGATGTGTATAGTTTGTATTCTATAAAATTTTATATATATAAATATTATACGTGTATATATATAATATTTGTAAAGAATATTATTTTGATGGAAGAATAAGCAAAAAAAAAACAATATTACAATAATATAATATGAAAGAAAAGGTGCATATATGAATCAAATAAGCGTTAATATATAGTAAAGACACGTATGTTGTTTATCGTTATTTATTTTTTACTTACCACTATATGATACTTTACTCACCTTATAGGAAGTAGAAAATGAGAAAATTTCGATATTGATATTTTCCAAAAATTCTGTAAAAAGAAATAAGAACATATTGTATACTATACATAATTAAATTAAAAGACATTCAAATGTATATATATCTATTTATATATGTATAATAAATTAGTTCAAGACTTACTAAACATTTATTATAAACGACATACGAGTATTTTATATTAAAACTATATATATATATAGTACCTATATACCCATTTTTAACTTCTTATGAAAAAAATATAATTAAAAGATATCTCATTATTTTTGCTTAATAAGTGTTTTCGCTAATTTTATAATGCTAATAAGAAAACAAAAAAAAATCTAAAGCCAGAGGTCAAAGTGAAAAAAATTGGTAGGTACCATCTTGTACAAAATATACAAAACAATTTTATGTTTGCGAACTTTTAGATGTATACAAAATAATTTGTATTAAACGCATGTTAAAATCATTGTTTCATAATTCAGAAAATACTCTAAAACCTAATAGTTTCTATAAATGAACGAACGAAATTAAATAAAGTTTTTCGAGTATGGCATCAGCTTATTTCAACATCTTTCTACACCAATTCAGAAAGAATTTCTTTCAATAAATTAATTTATTTTATAATCAAAACATGTGGTGTGAACTATTATACTTCAACAAAAACTTTTCATATACTAAAAATCTATATTGAAATTCTAATATAAAATGGAAACGATGTCAGATATAATTATTTAGAATGTTGATTATCATTTAAATTGGATATGGAACAACTGAAAGACCTTATTTTCATTAAAAAATGAAATAAAAATAATGAAATATTGATAGTGAATCTAAATAATTCAACCGAGGTGTAGTTGTATGCTTATATTTTTTTAAATATCAACCAGGTTATTAATGAAAACAAAGGTGTGGGATATAGCAAGGGATACATAGCGTTCATCTTTTGCAATTTTTTTTTTTTCATGACATTGTTTTGGGAATATAGACAACTTTTACTACTAGTAAGTTTTTGGTTTCGGATGATCCGCAGATTCAAAATGAGTGAAATAATTTTTATTTGATTAGTTCCAGGGTTTCGTTGGCGAACTGACTTATTAAGTGAATCAAAACATAAAATATATTATATTGTAGCATGATTACAATCCCTGTGGTGATTCTGGTATTATATTGTAGCAAGGTTACAACCCTAGTGGTGATTCTGGTATACCATTTTCAAATATGTGCAAAACCACATTGAGACCACATTTCAATTTCAATTTATAAAATTAACTTTCAAAAAACAGTAGGAATTTATATATACTTATATAGACAAAATTATCATTTTTTGCTAAATTTTATTTCTACTTCTATACAAAAAATATTATAATATCACAAAGCTTAAAATTACAAAGGCTTACAACAATAAATAGTTTTACAAAATGCAATTTATAAACATTAACATAGAACTAAAAATAAATGATAAACATATATAGAAAATTCTGTTTTTATTTTTATATATTTAAGTATATTTACAAAATCATTATGTATACATGAATGACATCTATGATATGATATGATATACAAAACATAAGTATAATATATGCAATAATATGTAATATATATGTATATATATATATATATATATACATTCATGTATATTTACAGAAAATTTGTTTGGATGATTTTATAAAAGAATATAAATATTCTGAATTTTAATATAATAAACTAACTATTTGTTTACAGGGTTGTTTCGGAAATAATATATATATATGTATATATATATTTTATTCAATTCGATGTTTTACACAGAGATTTGGCATACCATAAATTCGAATCGAGAGCATGCTCATTTTCTTTTGGTAATACTCTTGATTCAGTATTGTATTGTAACCACACTCTTGACAGTAACTTAGGTAGAATAACCTTTTCTTTTCGTCCTTAATTAAGCACCGTACTGCAATTTTACACTAAAATTTGAATGTGGAAAACTACATCTATTGTATAGATTAGCTTTGCCTTCATAATAGCTTAGTTAGTTCCATCTAATTTTTAGTGATAACCAAAACTTTTAATAATTTATTTTATCCCAATGATAGAGGACACTGGACCAGATCGAAAAACCAATTAAACATATTTTTTACTTTCGTTGAAAGACATACTGCGTCACCCAGCGTATTAAAATAGCCTTAGCTTTAGTGGTGATTGTAAACACGGGTGACAATAAACACTTTATTTATAAACGTTTTATTTTGTGCCATTATAGTTATAAATATTATGTAAAACAAATAAAACACTATAAGTATAGGGTAGATGAAAATATAAGATATTTTAAGGCTGGCTCTACGATTGGAAATTACAACATTCTTCAATTATTTCAGTTTTTAGTAAATATTATTGTCAATTAATTCTCATCTTCTTCTCTGAATGTTGACCATAATAATCCTTATCTGAAACAACACAAGACTTATTGGACAAATATATTTTGATAGTTATCTTCTAAAATATTCCCCAAAACAACAACTTGGTGGTTTTTCTGTTTTAATTCCCTCTAAGTTTATTCATATTCAATCAAAATATTTTACAAACAATTAATATTCAGTAATTTATTTTACTCAACAAACAACTGGAATTCAAAGATCCTATCTCTACATACCAAATCACAATTATACAAAACACTCATTCTTTCGGTACTGCAATATGGCTCTAAATCGTGAACATTACTAAAAGCTAGAGAGCATGGTATTTTCGAAAAAAGATTCATCATCGAATTTATGGTCCTGTGTCTGATGGAGGGGTTTGGAAGAAGAAGATATAACGGGCAATTATATCATCTGTTTACCGAAAAATGAAACTAACACGCTTTTACTGTCTCGGCCATGTAAAGCCATATGAATGAAAGCAAATACTCCAGCAAAAAAATTCTTCGAACCCAAAACCTCGGAAATACTTTGTCGACTGAGACTATACCTTTGCCTGGGAAATGAGGTATTGCCAGATATAAAAAAACTTCATATTTCCGACAGTAGAGACTCTGTTCATAACGGCAGTCAGTGGTGGATAATGTTGCGCCAGTTCCAGGATCTTCAAAGTCTGTAACACCCAGAATGTAAGTAACTAAGATAAACTAAAACGTGTAAGTACATCTTCAACAAATTTCGGCAAATACACTTCTAGAGATAGCTAAATTTTCAATTCAATTCTTATTTAATTTCATATACCTAGGACTATTAGTCTCTACAATATTGTATACATACATATATAATCTTTAATTTTAGATTCTAATTCTGATTAATTAGTTTCGAATACATACCAAAAATGGTTTAACAATTGTTCTAAGCATCTACACTTGAAAACATTATATCATTTCGATGTTTCAATTTTGTTGAGCTCCACAGTTCCATATTGTAAAACCCTATTTGGTTCAGTATATGGTTTTGTACATCAGGATCTTCATTTCTAAGAAGGGCTAAGATTTTCTATAACAATTAGACTGTATTAATTTCTTTACCTTAGACGTGGTTGCTTATTATTTGCTTTAAGTGAAGCTCCATATATTAATCCAATCCACCATTGACAATACGTGTCTTTTTATTATAACTGTTATATAAATTAGTTTGGAAATATAAGTTGGTTATAGATGTTGTTTTCCACATTTAATTCAGTTATAATTCAATTCGCTTTTTTTAATTTTATTTATTATTATTATTATTTTTTATTGAATATAATTTAAATTATGTACAATAGTGACTTACAAGCACTAGCTGCCAAGGCTATCGTTTTCTTTTATTAAGTTTAATTTTGTCTTTTTTTATATTTTGAATAAAAATAAAAATCTTGTTTAAAAACGATTCTTCTATGATTTTTAATTTGACAAGATGGAGTCATACTTAGATTTATCGGGAAGAAAAATATGAAAATAACAAAAAAATAAATAAATGGGGCTATTAATAAAGATTTTTTTTAATAAACAGGCTTTTAATGATAATTAACAATATATGGCTTCAGTGTCTTATAACTCTCGATCATTAAGAACTAAGACAATCGTTTGTATTGTAACTATAACTATTTATATTTGATCGTATATTACTATTACAGACCAAGCCAATATAACCAAGCTATTTTAATAACTATCGATACAATTTTTCTTTCATTGTTATACTTACAACCCCCACATAACATCAACCCTGAAGATATGGCAAATTAATTCCAAAATACCCTGTATATGTATACTATGGTATATAGTTTAATATCTTTGGCATAGCTATTTAGAAAATTATTCTTGTTACTTTTATCATGTTATTTAAATATAAGTATATAAAAAAAAAAACAAAGAACAAACAAAAGTATAAGCGCATGCGCTCCAACTTAAATTGAAATTTTCTTCAAATATTTGAACATCTTTATATTTAATTCTTTGGAATATGTTATTATGAAAATGGATTTGAAATTATTTTGATTTTTTTAACATTTTTTTTTTTTTATTATTTTTTGTTTTTTTTTTTCTTGTCTGATTTATTTAAATTAAAAAACTTTTTTTTTTTTTTTAGCTTTAACTATACGTATGTGTAGGTCTGGTATAGGTAGGTATATATTTTACTGATGTATCTTATACCCATCCATAACAAAAAATGAAACTATAAAAAAATAACAAATGTATTTTTTGAATAACTTTTAATGTTGCTTGTGAAATGTATAACTTTTCCGCAGTAATAATTTTGAATGAAAATTTTTTTAGACAGAAAACAATAAATTAACGTGGAAAAATATTATAACAGAAAAAGCATTGCAATAAATTTGCAGCGACTCTTAATGGTACCTCTACATTTCATTTATAGAATTCCTATTTATATTAAATAATAAATATACAAAAAAAAAACAAAAATTTGGACTCAACTGTAAAAATTTTATTCTGTGAAAGTTTTAAAAATATTATGTTTTTTATCTTAAAATTATTTTTTAATAATTATTTATAAAAAAAAAATTAGAGTTGTGAAGAGGATGTAAAAAATCAAGGATTTAGTTTTTATTTTCCCAACTGTCATAGGTTGAAAGTTGTGACATCTGATTATTAACACGAAGGTTACAAGGTTCAAATTTTATTCGTGGAATGAATATTACCTTGAAATTAGTTGAAAATACAATTTTGTTATAATTGAAATAAAAGGAGAATATGATATTATGAAGGCAATGTAAATGTAGGACAATAGATGCGGTTTTCGTCTATTAAATTTGTTAGAATACACAGAAAAATCTAAATAAAAACTTAATGTGTGATTATTAGTATTTCAAGACTTCTCCGTGATCAGGTATTCTCTACAATTTCATTATCTTTATAAAAAAAAATATCCAAAATTTGAATTTCGTATTGCATAATTTTAAAACAAAACTATATTCAACTTTGTAACATTACTAAATATTATAAAAATTCTAAACTAAGTAAGAAATTCTGTAAATACAAATTAGAAATTAAAATATCGATATGTTTCATCACTATAACATAGAATAACTATATAGTTATATTTTTTTATTTTTAGAAATATTAAATCAGATTAGATTTAGCTTAAGTGCGAACTTGTGGCCTTTTCATAATCTGCTAAAGTCATTATTTATCTCAATTACATTTTTTTTAGATAGATAGAATATATGGTTTTTATAATATAGAAGAATAATAGACTATGTAATTATATTAAAAATATTTTAGTTTACTTATGATATTTTAATACAAATAAAGGTTTTGAGTTGTGGTATAATTCTGGTAAATATAGAAAATTCGAACATATAAAAGCAACTTATATCAGAGGCATGAGTTAACAAGGCCATGAAAATCCAGTTTGTGGGATTGACCGTAAATTCAAAAATAATAGTTTTTTTTGTTTTTTTCATTCATTTAATTTCCAATTTTCATTTTTCAAGTACATATTTACATTAACTTATAACTAATTTAGTTTATTGAAGAATAGTTAGTGGTATCTTATATTATAAGAATAGTGTTAGATACCACATAAGAATAGTGTTACATACCACTTTACATTAATCAAAAGTAATAACAATCAAATAGATTTTTTGATCAAAGCACAAATCAAATATCACATTCCAGTTTGATTGAATTTTATAGGACAAAAAAATACAAGCGACCATTGTAAATATATGTCGATGTTCGGAAGTGTCAATATTACAAACAAAATGGAAATCCGATCAATTTTTTTCAGTACGGAAAAGTGCTGAGAAATGCTTGTTTGATTTTACTGTACTAAGTAGAAGTACAAAATATTTTACATCTTCTGATGATCTTCTGATTAATTTACAATCCAGCCAAAATTTAAATACTATTTAAGTCTTTATATTTTGGAAAGGCGCACCTAACAACCCTCTCCATCAATACATAATCTATAATATATACCTCTATAGAGATATATAATGCACAAAAAGGAGTCATCAAAATTATAAATTATTCGGTTATGTTACACAACACCTAACATCATTAAGTTATCGTTACAATTCAGAAGCAGCAACACTGGAATATCAATACCTATAGTGTATAATTACTTTGGGGAATTCATAGTTAACAAACATTTGTGTATGGTGGTCTATTAATCTTACCTATATAATTTGAAGAATTAAAGTAGTTTTAATCTTGAACAAAATTATTTACACAAAGACCAATTCGTTACAGTCCCATACAATTAAAGCACCAGCAATGAGCCTACATAAACATTCAATTGACAGATGACAAATGACAAATGACAGATGACAGATAACAGATAACAGATAACAGATAACAGATAACAGATAACAGATAACAGATAACAGATAACAGATAACAGATAACAGATAACAGATAACAGAAGACAGATAATAGATGGCATATATAAGCAATAAAAAATAGATACTATGTTTTATACAATTACATGATGTTACAATTTGTATATATATTTCAATTTGTACCTATATGTATTGGAGTATTTCGTCAAACTTACAAACATCCAGATAACGGCAAAAAATGATATACATATATAATATTATGGTATATGTATATAATATAATGTATGCTTATATTATATTGATTATTTTATGTTTAGAATACAATTAAAAAGTAACAAATTGTAAAGCTTAGTTAAAGTAATACTTAAAAATATCCGATTTGATCAAATTTATTATTTGATGAAACAGCTAAGGCTAAGATCACTAAGCAACACTATTAATGTAAAAATAATAAGCTTATCTAAATAAAGAAAAAACAAAAAGTATCTACACACCCTCTCTTGAATTTATCTTCTTCGTCAATATAATTATTATAGTACATCATCGATAAAAAACAACATATTTATTTTTTTTTTTAGAACTTACCTCACAATAGTGATATTTTTTTCGAAAGCCAAACACATTTGTTTCTAGCGTTTGCAATTTATGTGGCATACAATTTGGGGGATATACTACATGTCTTATCTTTTCGTAATGTAACTTAACCCGTTTGATAACAAATTTTATGACAGCCTATATGAAGTTAAAAAGCTCTCAAAGTCTAAATTTCGGTTGGTTTTAAAAGAATTGTTTCCATAATTCCAGCGGGTCATTAAATTTCAAACGTTCACCTCTTTTAGAATACTCTTTTCCTATATAGGGTATATACCAAATAATGGATAGCTATTTTTGCTGTCGCAAATCCAACAAATTTTCATACCAATATTACCAGGCTTGGATGGTATATATTGTAAAAAATTTATTTTTTCTCTGAGCACATTTATTTCTAGTTGATATTATACCAAAAAAAAAATGATAAAATATTCGTAAAACATTATATACATTCCGCTTTATATATAAAAAATTGTAATAACGTATACTGTTAAGGTATGGAAAGGTAATTCTATATCTAAGTTACTCGTAATATAATCAAAAAATAAATTACTAAGCTCATTATTCAATAGCTAACATTAATTTCTAATTCAATTAAATTTTTCTAAAAAATGATAAAGAAATAGACAAAATAGGTTTTTTTATTATTTTTTAATTTTTATCTCTTAAGTATCAAAAAATATCATTGTGAGCTTAACGTCTTCTTAATTAAAAGTTACATTATAATAATACATATCGTTATTCAAATCGATGCGAACCTACATATGTATATATACCAGATACTAAATTGCAAACTAACACTGATAAAAAAATTTTGTTTTCAGGAAAAAAAAATAGTTAAACAATTTTTTTTTTCTTTTTTTTTTTCTTAATTTTGCTTTATTATAGTTAAAACTTGAAAATTACGTCTTCATTACTCAATTACATATTTAATTTTTGCTAATATTTTTTTTTTCTTTTTCATCAGAGTTTTTATTAATCCACTTTGCAAATTACAAATTTATCAGTGTTTTTTGTTTTTTTTTTTTTTTATTATACAGATTGCAATTTAGGTATTTTACTTGATTTTTAGAATATATAACTATATATGCTTTTTTATATACAATAAAGACAATTTTTTATATGGTGTCCTCTAATAACTTTTACGTGCTATGATATATACATCAGGTGAAAAATCAAGTATGGAATAATACCCGGCTCAATAATTTTCATATTTAATTTGACTTTAATATTATGAAATAATTAAATTACAAAAAAATCATTTTATAGTCTTTTACAATTTATTTTGTTTACAAAAAATTATGGTGAGTATTAAAGTATTATTTTTAGTAGTACATACATTTATATAAATATAGGTATATTTCGTTTTATAACTTGAAACTCTTACACGAGTGTATATATATATATATATATATTATTATTATAGGCAAGTTGGTTGTTTTTTTTTTATTTTGTAATTTATTTCTGTTTTATATTTTGCATTTTTCTCTACGCATCAATATATTATCAAGGCCAAAAAAAAAAAAAAATGAAGAGAAAATTTAAAATTTTAAGTGGTTTGCATATGCATTTCTCATGAAAAAGAAAAACAAAAATTAAAACAAAAAAGTCAAGTTTCAACTGCCTCCATGTTATAAATATAATATGTATGTGAACTTTTGTATATTTAAAGATCACTTATCTTAAAAAGTTCAATTTTGGTTGAAAATTCATATTTTTATATAAATTATAAGTATAGAGAAACAGTATAAAATGGCAACATTGTAGTCAACTCGAAAATTTATATTCATGATATGTAATTGGAAAGAATAATGCAAGAAGACTATGTAATAATTATATATATATATAAATTTTTATATTTAGTTCTCAACTTTTATTAATTAAAGACAAAAACGTTTTGAATATTAAACTATAATTCAAAGATAGTTATTTATTTTTGTTTTTTTTTTAAAGTTGTTTAGATATTTGAACAACTTTTCTAATTTGTGATTTTACTATAGAATAATGGAAATAGTTTCATTTAAAAGTTTGTATATATACAAAATTCAGTGAATCACAGCTTGTACATTTAAACATGCTCTATCAATATATAGTTTCGGTCTGTTGCAGACTGCTACCAATTACGTTTTTTTTACTTCTGATTCTCATTTGTTATTTTAGACCATCTAAGCATACAAGGATCTTGATTAAATACCAAATCGTATATTTTATTGTTTCTTTAGAATTTTTTTTTATTTGAAATAATCCAGGAATCCGTTTTACATCCGTTACGTATTTGTATTTTAAACTCTTATTCGTATAATATATGTTATATATAGAACAGATAAACAACAATTTAAGAAAGTCAAACATTTTGTTATGTTTTTTGTATTAAATTCATTTTTTAATTCTGCAAATTTGTAACTCAATTTCATTTTATCGCAAAAAATGTTTAGTTTGAAAATGAAAAAAAAAAAAAATAAGTTAATTGTGAAATAAATTAAAACAACATTGAAATTAATTACAAAGAAGTAAATTTTTTTTTGTTTTTTTACAAAATGTATATTAGAGATGAGTTGGAATAAAACAAGTTTATTGTATTAATTATAATATAATATTATTTTGAAATTCTCTTATGTAAATGCAATTAATAAAATATGAGGCAGACATTTTATTATTTATGTTATTCTGAATTATCATGCAGTTTAATTAATTAAATTTTACTTCTGTAGCAAGTAATTATTTTATATTCAAATTAACTAACTGCTTTTTAGAATTAAAATTGAGAGGAATTATAGGAAAAAATTAAAAAAGTAATATAATGAAAGATGAATAATGACTGAATAACATGAAAATATGTTAATAGTTTGAAGACAATGTATTGTCCATATTAACCAACTGGTCCACATTATCCGAAATTACACTAGGTTTCAGAAATTGGAAATTTTAAATAAGTATGTCGCACAATACATTATGTAAGGTTCACCTAAGCTTCTGAACCACATTTAAAGCTGCAGTTATACAGTAATTTCATTTCCGGGTGCGGTGATATAGTGGTCAGATCTCCTACCGAAAATACCTAATCTATAATCTAATCTATATATAGCGATTCTTAAAAAGAATACATGATTATGACAATTTTATTGAATGATCGACTCAAAACTTTAATATTAAGTTACAAAAATGTTAAAACAAATGTTCAAAAAAAACTCAAATTGAGCTATCAAATTTTTACATTTCAAGTTTAATATTTCATATATAAAACGTAGTTTATCGAGAACAATATCTACCACTGCAGTCAAATTGAACAAAAAAATGTATATAAATATTAGTTCATGATGCATTCTAAAGATATATAAAAAGAATGGTACATAATTAAATTTTTTTTCTCTGATTGACTCTCTTTGGAAGCATAGGTCTTCCACAAAGTTTCTCTATCAGACTCTGTTCTGCGCTAGGTTCTTAATTTCACATCTTCCATTAAGTTTTTTTAAAATATTTTGAATATTTTTATATACAAGGTGTTTTTCGAATAACCAACCATATAGCCTCTGGTATGATTGGACAGGTCAAAATAAAAAATAATAGTTCCAAGAGGGGGTTTATTACCTTGGTATTAAAAAACCAATACAATTACGGAGGTCATATTACACTAAGCATGTATGTGCTGTAATACATATAAATTTGTATATTAGTACCGTTATCTTTTTTTCAATAAACCAAATTCAAATGTTATATTGTAGATAAAACTTTAATAATATTTGAATTTCGGATTTTATAATTCGTGATCAAAAACACTTAAGACTGTGTGTTTAATAACATGTTAAAAAAATAATCATTGATATTACTCTTCTAACACGTTATCAAACATTAATATTTTGTGCAATCATTGATAATTTTATCCAACCGAAATTTAGGATATGATTTAAAAAATCTTAACGAACAAATGTTTACTTTAAGACATCATAACTCAAAAATGGTTTAAAATAGACTCTCTCTCTTTATACAAATTTTTGTTTGTTACGATTTAACCAATCTCGATTGATATCGGATTACTTACTAACCAATAACCTCCACAATGGAAAATTACTTCAGAAACACTATGTATAAAGATGGTAAAAGTTTGATTTTATTATAATTATTTGTATTTAAACTGTCCTAGTAATCACTTTACATGATAACTTATTTGTTAGCTCTTTATAAATAATATAAAGAGTTAACAAGTATATATAGGTACTAATATTTTAATAAATAAATGAATAAATTTATAGAAAAACTTGTTTTCTAGCGTTAGAGAAAAATTTGTATGACTACTAAAAATTATCGAATACTTTAATTTTACTAAATATACTTATCTATGCTACTTGCACACTTTTTCATCGTTTTCGTTTTGTTATTATTATAATTTTTATTTAATTATTGTTTTATTATACGAACATTTCTGAAATGGCTTATGCCAAAGTGTTTAAGTAAATATATGGAAAAAAAACATTTCCAAGTAAATTATAATTCCTAGATCACAACATACAATGAATATGATAAAAATGTTGTTTCTGATACTGTAAATAAAAATAGTTGGAAGAAATTTTTTCAAAAGCATATTTGAGAATGAAAATATTAAATTTAAAAAAATTTTTACTGAACTAAATGATATAAAAATTATGGAATTTTATTACCCCCTTTGAACAAAATTGAATAAAATTGATAATATAATACAATTTGCCATAAGACTGCGTGTAAATACCTCCATAGTGGTAGCATTTTTGATTTTTTGCTTAAATGTCATGACTATATTTATAATGTATACGGTGCCCAGATACATGAATGATATATACTTCTATCTGAAAACTCTACTGAACAGGTTTCTTTAGTCTCTGTTTTCATTTAAATTGTATTTCTTGATCTTTATAGTATTCTGGTCCTTATTACAAATATTTTCTGAATCATTTATAAATATTTTAAGAAACTACTATTCATAAAAATTACAATAAAAAAACACAAAATATTAACTGAAATTTACTGTTATGAGAAAATTCTTCAAATGAATACATTACTAAAATCCGCTGATGAACTAAATCTCATCATATTAAATTTTTTGAATATCTCTTCCATAAAATACAAAATTCTAATTGCAATCCTAATTAAATATATTTTCTGTTAACCATAATATTAAAGTTAAATCTAAATAATTTTAATAATAAAAAAAAAATCGATACTAACAGGTTTTTTAACATAATAAGAGAGGATTTTTTTTCTTATCGGTAATGAAATACAAAATCTGAACACACATTTTTTTGCTTGTTTTTTCCGCATTGCGGAAAACATAATGGAATTAAAATAGCTTAAAACAGAACAAAAATTTCTAATGTTTTTTTTTCTTGTTTTTTGTAGTTTTATTTGTGAATTATTAATTGAAGAAAATTAATCCATTTTGTAAATGATTGTAATAATTTAATTAATATAAGTAGATTATAGCTTTGAATATTGCCATTTAAGTTCAGAAGTTAGAAATGAAAAAAAACTGTATTAAAATTTTATATATATACGTACATATATATTTTTGTAATTTAATTTAATTTAAGATAAAATATAATTTTTAGATTTCCATTATGGAAATTATACGCCGTTAACAGAGGTCACATATTTGTTTGGAAGCTTATATAAAAATAGAAAAGGTAGTGATTATCTATAAATCCGACGGGGAAAATGATTTGAAACTGCTTTGCGAACAAAAATTGGATTATATTAGATTTGTAATTCATTTATTCATATTAAAATAAAATACATACATTCATAAAATATATATTAACAAAAAAAAAAAAAATAATAAGAATAAATATAGGATCATTCAGCATATAAAATATAAAATATTGTCGAGTACATAGTAAAGTAGAAAATTAAAGGTAAATATGAAACAAAAAATAAAAAAACTAAAATTAAAATTATATAATAAAACAATATCTATAAAAATAAAATTAAAACAAAATTTAAATATTGAAAGAGAATATATGCAGAACTAAGTATAAATGAATAGAAATATAAAAAATAACTAGAAGACTGAAAAAACAATTAAAAATACTAAATTATAGTCAAAAACTAAATCGTATTAAAAACAGATTCAATTTAAAGGTAATATAGTTCTAATAGTTCTAATAATAATTTGAATAGTTGGAATAAACTATTTAGGAAGAAAACATATATGCCAAATATGTTAAAAATTATTGGATGAGTTAGAAACAAATAAAAAATATAATCTTTGTAATTTTTTCGGATAGATTTAGTTCTCTAAATACATAATTTAGGGTTCATAGAATATTATTAGACTTATATATTAGACAATCAAATTCGAATGAGAGCAAATTTAAAGATTTTATTATTAATTATGTTCTGGTGAAATAATTAAAACCAATTTTTTATAATATCAAAAGGCATTTATATTTAATTATATAATATGTATTTATATTGGATTCCTTCTTTTTAAATATATTCTTACGAATATATACATACCCTATTTATATATAAATAAAGAGAATTAATATTATTAGTGGTTTGCTTATCAATTTTTATACGTCTTAAAATTGGATTTACAGTGTTGAAATTTATAATTTCAATAATATTATTATATATTATTTATATAGTTTTACATTTATCTAATTTCATATTTGTTATTTATATATATATATATATATATATATATATATATATATATATATATATATATATACATACTTTTTTTAAACATCTGTTTTTTCATGTTAGTTACAATCTAATAAGTAATAATAAATAAATTGATTACATTTTTACTTTACTTTAGATTTAGCTTCAGTAAGGTTCAGCCATTAGTATTTAGGTATTTTTTATAGATATGATTCCTATTATGATTACTTTTATAATATATGAGTAAGTATTTATATTAATACTTATATATATATATATATGAGTAAGTCAGTCTAATACAGATCGGTTTGAGGTACAACTATTGACAATTAGAAACCTGGTTTATCAATTGTGAATGCTTTTTATATACATACTTAATAAATATAATGTGATGTAACGGTCAATGTATTGCACCACAAAACGGTCTGCATAAAACTTACTAATATATACTTAATAAATAATTGAAAACAAAGCTCAATAATGCCAATATTTATAAAACCCAACTTATCAACTCGTTTGAACTGATATAAGCTTTGTAAGAGTTACATATTACAATTATAATATACATAAGCAATAAATCAGTTTGAATATTTTAATAATAAAATCAATTCAAACTATGAATGGGTTGGTATTTATGCATTGTAACGAAATATATATGCTCTTATAATAAAACTAAAATGGTATAATATATCAATTCCGATAGTAGGAAAATTTGAAATTAGTAAATTAATTATAAAATTTCTTGATAAAAAAAAAACATTTTAAAAATGTAATTATGCTCAAAGAATTATTAGTTTATTTTTTGTTTAAATAATAGTCAAACATAATTTAATACTTCAAAATAAGTGTACATATTTCTATTTTGTGACCCAAAATAAGATTACAATGTAAATTTGTTTTAAACAATCAATATATTGTAGAAAAATATTTTTAGATAAAAAAAATAATGTGATAAATTAGTATTTTTAATTATATATGGAAAAATAATTTAATGTAATCATGTAAAATAAAAAAAATAAAAAAACTTAAAACGTTTTATTATTTTATTAATTAAAAACTATAGGGAAAAACAAGAAAAACATGAAACAAAAAATTAAAAACCAAACCCAATGCACTATCAGTAAATGTTTAACAATGATATATGCAATGACTATGCACACACCCACATATAAACCTACTATAGACATTGTTGTAGCTGTATGTTATATGTACTTCTAATTTATTAAATTATATTATATTGTATATTTAAAATTTGTCACATTGTTGACGTTTATAGTTTTTTTTTTTGTTAAAAATAGTAGATTTCAGTTGATTATTAAGAAATCTGTTATCATTTAGTATATGCCATATTTAATTTGAAATTTTTTTTGTACTTAATTAAGAAAATTAAATTGTATTATTTCTTATTTTAATTAAGTTGAATTATAAAAATATTAATATTGTTCAAATAAAATTTTATTCGAAAATTTTTCCCTCACCTTGACTCCTAATAGACGATAGTAAATTTAGGACTAATATTTTTGAAATTCGAGAAATTGTGAAACAATATGATAGTATTAAAGCTAACAGAATAAAATAATAAAAATTTGAAGTAATATTATATAAAAAAAAAGGTTAATTAAATTTTCAAGGCTTAAGGTTTATTTATTTCACAAAATTGAATTAAAATTATCTAAAACTTATTAAAATTATTAAAACAAACCAATTTCATATTTTGTTTTTGTTCTACTGAAACAAAGAAAAGTTAAATTTAATATTTTTCGGTGAAAAAATTTTGCGAATAAAACGACTTATCTGGGAATTTATAATAATCCAATGAAATTACTTATTTGGGAATAGAATAAATCCAAAATGACTTATTTAGAAATAAAAAATGTTAAAGCTAGATCAAAACATATCCAAAATTATCTTTCAGAAATATCAAAATAATCTGTATTCTAACATTTTTTCTTTTTTGTAATTTAATAAATGTAATGTATTCTATAATTGTAAAATTTTGTAAACTGTTTGAGCTAAATAGTATAAATAAATATATAAATAAGTGAATAGCCAAATCTTTATATAAAAAAAGATTTAACTAAATAAATGCGTATGATATAATATAGGGAAGTCTATTAACATGGATTATGTAAGATATTGTAATCCGCTATAAATACGCTATTCCAGCCGCAGAATTTTTACAAATCCACTTTTTCCGGTAATGTTTGTAAATTTTACCATCTGTGCGGTTGCATCTTCAAATATTAGGGTATTACAAGAAATTCTGGTAGGTCTATTCAATAGAATCTATATTTTTTTTTATTTTAAAATTAAGTAAAAAAAATTTATAAGCAGCATTTATTTATAGAGTCAAAAATTAATTAAAGAAAAAAATTATTTATAAATAGCCAAAAATAGATAAAGAATTTAAAGTGAAAGTTTAAAATTATAATTAATTTTTTTAAAATTTAAAGACAGCTTTTCGCTGGAATTTTAATTAAAATGAGCAAACAATAAATGTTAAGTCTTAAATTATTTTTAATGTTTAGAAACTAAATTGAGTTTAAGTGATTATGTTAGAAATTTATATAATTTTTTTTATAAAAAATATTTACATATCTATTAAATATATATATATATATATATATATATATCTAAATAACGAAGGTAAAATATAATATAGCATAATATTCTTTTTTTGACATTAAAGCTTTATTTCTAGTTTGTAATAAAAATTTTTTTGGACGTTTTAAAAATTCAAAACTAAAATGTTAAACCAAAATCTGCAATACTTTAAATAACATAACTTAATACTTCAAAGATATAAGCGTTTGGGGTACAGAAAATAGATATAGTTATTTATAGTTATGATTATTTATAATAGTTATAGTTATTTATATTTGACTATAGTTTTTAATTGGAAATTGAGTTGTAATTTTGATTTGTTAGTAGGTCTAACGCCCACAGTATTCTATGAAGTAAACGTTACCGAAATACCAAATATAGGATAATATTTAAAATATGATATGAATAGATTGTAAATAAAATTTAATTAAAATATTTGCTTGATTTAATTTGTACAGAAATTTATGTTATTTGAATTTTTCTATTAGTTTAGATATTCTTTTTTTTTAATTTATCCAAAAATTAATTTAGAAAGAATTGGCAGTAAATACACATTAAAACTTCAAAATCATTCAACTCACTAACAAGAGAGCCTCCTACTTGATGTAGGTCACCATTTCTATTAAAAAAATATATATATATACTAAATTATATACTATCATAAGTTTTTGATAATCTAATGTAAAAAAAGAATAATGATTTAGCAATGGTAACGAGTACGTATTAAGTAAAATTAGATAATAAGATTTGAAAACATAAATTGTTAAATTCTATTTAAGAAAAAAATATTAATACCTATATCTACATGTGTACATATAATACAATTCATGTATTATAATAAATAATATTGAGTGGAAAATAGCCAGATATTTTATTTCTATATATTAATATATAAGGAAAATAAATTAAATTAATTTAAATTAACATAATACATTATCATTTTAATAGTTAATAAAATATCTAAACTTTTTGACATTATGTTTATTTAAAATTCCTATAATTCCACAATTTATAAAATTAATTTTAGAATTATTATTAGTGCCATAAATTATAAGAAATTTGCTTAAAACCTACATTATTATGAAATATTTTTCCAATAATTGTAAATTTAAATCCAATTAAAATAATTTTTATATTCTTATAGAAAATGGAAAATGGCCGCCGGAAAATCTATATTTAATAAGATATTTATATGTATAAATAAATATTTAAAGCACGAAAGTGATTTTTTATTGTTTTGGAATCGAAAAATATTAACTTTGTTTTGAATTTTAATTAAATTTATAAAAAATCAATTCTCTTTTGTTTTTTGGTAATCGAATTTGTTTTAAATATTCTATTTTTATTGTCTTCGCAAATGAATGTATTGAAAAGTGAAATAAAATTTTATTTAATAATAAACAATTGAAATTTTGTGGAAAATTTAAAAATTAGAGAATTAAAATGTAAAAATATAATCATAATTATCATTTCAAATCAACCATTTATTAATGCAAACATCAATGCAAATTTTTACAAAATTATTTTAAAAAAAAAACTTTTTATTTCTCAAATATTCACTATTTTTTTATGCAATCTTGTTATGATTTAAAATCTTATTTAAAGTTTTAACATTTAAATTATAGAATTTTCTTTAATTTTCAGAATTTCTATACTTTCTTTAATTTCTTAAACTATCCGTCGGCAAATCTTTGAAAAGAGAAAACATATTTCAAAAACATATGGATAATCAAATATGTATGCTTTTTTTTTATAAAAATCTAAATTATTTGAAGTTAATTATAATATAAGAAATATAATTAAGACAAAAACAAACAAAAAACATATATTTTATTTGAGTTAAAATAAAATTAACATAAAACAAAAACCGCTTTTAACAACTAAACTCAATCTCAATCTATAAAAAATGTAATTTCAATAAAAATTTTAAAGGACTTCAAAAATGGTTTTTCTAATGTTCTATTTATTAAAACTGCATTACAACAATAATGGATATAGTTGAACTTTATAAGAAACGCCATTTATTTTGAATTTGACATACATATACATAGATACAATTTAAAAGAAATTATACAATGAAAATACCATTAAATTTAGTTAATATCTCTAAAAAATATTACAGTTAACATAATATAGTAGTAACACACTCTCACTTTTTCTATTACTTCCATTAAAGCCTTATGAACACATTTATTTCACCCCAATAAAACTTTTACATATAGCATTCATTCATCCATTGTAAAATATTATATAAAAAATAAAAAAAAACAAAATAAAAATAAAATAATAATAATTTACGTTCTACATACTTGTTTGTGTACTGTAAGAATACCTAAGGTAAGAAATAAACCTTAACATAATAAAATAAGGCCTTTTACTTCAAATAAAAATTTCAAATTAGAATATTTATTATGATTTACTAAAATGTATGCGTATATAATATTGGAAAAACAATAACAAAAAATCACCATTTAAAAAACTGTATGGGAATATAAATTTATATTAAACGTATATATATATTGAACTAACGGTAATTTATCTAGGGTCAGAACCAGCTTCTATTTCAAATCTTAAAGATCCTACAATTTTTCCATTTTGATTTTGTCTAAATTTTCTAATTAGAATTTTTCGTTTTATTTTAATATCAAAAATACTTTACAAAAGAGCTAAAAATTAAAAACTTACAATAATAAAACTGAATGTAAACTTAGATTATATGCGCTCACTGCATATATTTATTTATAATAACTAAATTTATAAATAATTAAATATATTTAAAATTAATTTAAATTTATAAAAATATATCTAATTAGAATATCAAATCGATGAATAATTTGAATTCTTAATTGACGGATTCATTTATTTATTTATATCTTTTCTTTAGATTCAACCAGATTACAATTAGTTCTCAATCTAAATAAAGTAATTAAAAATTGACAAAATCATTCTAAATAATCGATATTGGCATTTTTAATACAAATTATACATATTTTTTACATACTTAAACAAACATCATCATATACAATTTTATGAATTATAAAATTACAATAAAAAACATCGTAAATCGCGAATTCTAATACGAAATGAAAATCAATATGTACCTATATTTACTATATCCCAGCTGTGTTATAAATTTAATTCCTAAACAATTCAAATCCATTTCGTTTTGTATCATCTCGAATATAGAAATCTTTTTTCCATTTTAAATTCTCACATGAAATATTTTTTTTATCTCATGAAAAGATATTTATGGTGCAATGGTTTTGGGTTGTTTTGTTGTTTTAATCAGATTTTTATACTGTACATACGAGTATTTGTTGTTGTTGTTAGTGTTTGTAGATATGGGAATATTGAAAAAATGAAAATGAATGGAGTTCTAGGTAGATACATAATTCTTCTGATATAAATCCCAAATGAAAATTAAATATTATAAACCCAATAAACATTTTCTTATCGGTTATGCGAAATAGGATAAAAAAAAAAGTGGTAAAAATAAAATAGCAACAATAATATAGTTTAAATTTATTATTATGCTAAAACTTATTATTTATATGTCTATTAAATTTTAAGTTGCATGTACTAATATTTGTTTATTTATTTATTTATTTTATAACATCGGGATCTGCAGATAAGTCTGCAGTCCAACTACAGGTCCTTTTATGGCCTTTGGGCCTTTTATATATTCATTATTTGGTAAGTAAATATTGTATATTATATTAGTTTTGTTTTTTGTTTTTATTTTTTACAAATAATTTTATATAAATTTAAGCTAACAAATTTTAAAAAAAACCACAGCTCAAGTAGCCAGAACTAACAAATAAATATAAACATAAAAGAATAAATAAATAAATCAAATTTTGAAAATAATAACAAAAAATAGAAAAAATAAAATATTCTTGTAATTATTTTTATTAATTTAGACCTATTTTTTTATTTTTTTGTGTTTTACTTTTTTATTATTTTCATACAAACATTTTTTTTTTAAAATTATTTCTCAATTTCAATTTGTCTAATTTCCAAAACTCAATATTGCACAACTTTTAATTTGTTCAAGTTTTACTTTTCTACATTTACTAAACAGGCTCTCCGACTACTCTTCACAAACACATTCATATCCAAGTAGCCTTTTAGTAAATACAAAACATGGCTGCCACATTCCATTATAAGTTTAAGAAAAATGGCTGAATATACTTTACGTGAAGAATGAAAATATGACATGGCAATAAAATCAAAATATTTTCTCACAATAATATAGTTATCTCTTTTTTACTTATTAATTTTATATTTTACTTATTCGTTAAACGGTTACCCCATTACTTATATTCTTATACATATATACTTTTAGTAAAATAATAAAAATCAGAAAAAAAAATTCAAAGCAAAAATAATGGTTAAACTTGATACGCGCAAGTGTAAACATTTTTTTTTGTTTTTGTTTTCTTAATTTCGGTCATTATATTGCTATGGAGAATTCTATATAAGTTACATATAGTTACGTATATTGTTTTAACTATTCACAGTGTAATGTTTGGTATTTGCTTTAGCTATAAAATTATAAAGAAAAAAAACTAAAAATAAATAAAAACAAAAAATTAAAAAAATAAAATTCATTTTTTTCCAAAGAAAAACTTAGAGGATTACAAAAAAAAAAAAATATATTTTTGCTATTTTAAATTTTTTCTAAAAATTCAGAATTATCAAATAGTACCTATAGAAAAACAAAATAAGAAAAAAAAAAACAATAAATATATAATACTTTAATTTTATATTGACTATAAAATTTGGATTTTAGATTTTTAATTTAGAGTACCTACCTAAGTATTTGAAAATTTTTATAGCAATTCCATAAGTTTTAATCAAAATTTATTCTTCTATGAATCCGCATTAATATCACATAAAATTACTTATCATTATTTTGGATGACGTTACTGTTAATACGTAACAATCTATAGATACATTTATTTTTATGAATAAAATTATTTTTATTAATTGAGATGAAAAATTAAAAATCTTTTTAAAATTAGTAAAAGTATTAAATAAAAAAAAACAAACAAAATTTTTTTTTTAATTGAGTATATATAGGAATTTAAATACATATATATGTATATTATGTATAGTATTTTTAAACATTTTTGTGCTTTCTTCTGTTCAAATTTTTAAAAATATGAATTAATTAATATCATTTCAAGTCTTGCACTATAATAGACGCTTGAATAACATGAAATCAATGACAGGTTATAATTTATTGTTAAAAAATAAACTCTTTGTTCCAAATTAATTCAAGTAAGTTTAAACAATTAAAATGATTAAATTACCATCCTATAAATTACGTTTTTAATATATGTATATATATATAGGTAAATCTCTTAATAGATTAGGTTACTAAAACTTATTTAAAAATTATGTAAAACCGGTATTTGCATATTTGTTAAATCTTTCAAACCCACTTTAAACGATTGTGAGATGTGATGAAATGCGTATTCATTAATATTTTAAAACACAAAACGATCGATCCTCTTATTAAGTTGAGTATAGAAGAAAAATTATTGAGTGCACCCGTTTCGTATTAAATTTTAATTGTGTAAAACCAATCGAAGTGAAATTTTTATTGGTCACAAAGCGTTATGCTTACTTTAATTAACGTATTTGATATTTTAGAATTACAAAACTTTATATATATATATAAGCAATCATTTTTTTAAATTCTGTTGTTTCAATTTCGTTCCAAGTTTATTCGAATTATTCTTAATTTTTTACTCAATATATTGGAATGAACACTCCAGCTACTTGCCGGGCTTGGTATATCAACAATCTTTATTTTTACAATATTGGTATACATATTAACTATATGGTATAAATTTCGAAAACTATAATATACATTTTAATACATACTTATTGGTTTGTTGATAGAACATATAGCTTCAATTTTATTTCAAGTACATTCAAATTATTGTTCAAACTAAATTGAAGCATTTAATTTAAAGAAAATTAGTTTTCAATAACAATCCGGACATTATTTCGGGTTATAGTAATCAGATGATATAACCATTATTTGATTAATGTTGGTAATATATACTTTCAAGCCAACTTTAATAGGAAGAACATTTTAGCAAGATATTGTATTAACTATTCTATATAAATCTGACAGATATTGTCATATTCAGAACTTGTTCGGTTAAATGAATTAATAGTATTCTAAAAATGTACTCTACATCTAAAAAAATTACAACAAACATCATGTTTATGGTATAAATATTAAAGTATAAGGTTTTTATATAAGCCTATGTCATAAAAAAGACTCTTTAGTCAATTTAAGCGGTTGGTTTTTTTTTTTTATTTCGAAATAAACATAGTTGCAACCAAAAGACTAAAACTATGATATATATGATGTTTATTTTCGTTCTATTATTGCCCTGAAATCCCATTAGTAGGGACAGCGGATCTTTTTCAATCTATATGTCAAACGTCTTTATTTTTTTTTATATTACAAAGAACGAAACAATCCTGCATCTTCTCTGCCATCTTCATCTTCTCTGCCTCTCTTCTGTTAGCTTACAAAACAAAAACCTTATACAGGAGATTATTTTCGGTGATTTTTCAGGAACCAACATTAAATCCCTCCATATTTTTTTTTTTGTTTTTCTTTTTGTTTATTTCACTGATAACATATGTTAAATTAATCCCAAAAGTGTTTTATCGACTTATGAGGCTCAGAAATCTGAGAATCTACACAAATTTTGAATTTATTCTACTCAATTAAAATGAATAGTTAAGAAACAACAATTTCAAAATAAGCTAAAGTGTATTTAAAAAAAAATTTATTTGATATTAAAAATAATTTACATAAAGCTAAAAAAGTTTCAAATTAGAAAGATTGATTAAAAAATAGCCGATATGAAAATACAAAAAAAAAATATATTACAAAGTTTTTCCAAAAATGTTTAATAGGTAAAGATTGCGCAATTCAATTTTATCTTACAATAATTTCCAAGACACCAGGCGACATTAGATATTTTTTCAGTTCTTTTTTAATGGTATTAACATTACTTAAGCTCTCTATCCTCATGGAGTGTTATATAGCCTTGATCACGAAATTTCTTTGAGCTGTTTGTACCGGCCAGTTAGCTATAACAACGTATTCAGAACTTACTTACTTACTTAGGTCGCCAACAGACCATGTAGATCCTGGGTTTGACTCATCCATTTTTTTCCGTCACTGGCGGATTCTCTCCAGTTGAATATGCGAAATGGTTTTAAATCTGCCAATATTTCGTCACTCCAACGAAATCTAACGTATCTATATACGTTGGGTTGAATCTATGGTCATATCTTTGAATTGTGATGATGTTCGCAAGTCCTATGTTATTTAAGATATTAAGGAGTTTCAACACTTGTTGAAATTGATTTATACCCGTTATTGGTAGAATATTATTTTCTGAATATAATCTATAGCAAAGGTAGGTTCAAAACATTTTTTAATTATTTATTTAGGGAAACTTGCAGTTTTCGCACTAAATTATTATTGCAGCCCCATATACATGTGACATATGATAGTTGAGAATGGTCAAGGGCATAATCAATTTTTAACTTTGTTTCACTTTATTTCATTTTGTTTCTATATTTAAATAAAATCTAATTTAACGAGATTATTTTATTCTCAAGTGTATTGATATGGGTTTGTTATTGAAATCTGTTATCTAAAATAACTCCTAAAATCTAATTTCATTAATTTATTTTAACAAAGTGTTGCCGATTCTATTATTTACTTTATCTATGTTTCTTTCTAGGTGATTTAAAATTAATTAGTTTTGAACTGTTTTTCATTCCGTAGTATAACAATATTGTCCTCTTTGGTTTAAGTTGCGATATCAAAATTTCATATTTCGAAACGTCCCTTTGACAAATTTTCGAATAATGTAAACCGCCTTTATACATATTCTGGAAGATCCTGACTTCGAAACCGATTATCAAATTTGATCTAATTCATAATTTTGTGTATATACATACATATATAAATATATATTATATGTATAAACATATTTTGAAAAATAATTTTATTTATTTGACAAATCGATATTTGCGAATTGTAATTATTTTAGGTCCGATGGTATGTTCGCAACAGTGATTTGCACAGAGACCTAGAAATTCCTTGCATAGAAAATGAAATAAAAAGATATGCAACAAAGCATATAGCTCGTCTGGAGGGACATGTTAACGTTGAGGCCACTCAATTGCTAGATAATCAAAATGATGTCAGAAGGCTTAAAAGAACTAAGCCACTAGATTTAATACGATAGAATTTCGTAAAATTTTTCTTTAAGAAAATCAAAATAGCAATAAATTAATGGTTAGTCCGTTGGACTAGTATTAATGGGAGGGGTGTGGTTTAGTCAGTAAAAATCTGGCACACAATGGAAGCTACGGGGCTCATTGTGTCTATGAAGATTCCCACCAATCCACGCAAAAAAAAAAAAAAAAAAAAAAAAAAAATTTTAGGTCCGAATTTCCTAACTGATATTTCCGATTTTGATTTTTGTTTGATAAATGAACTTTATCCAAGTTTTGGTGTTATTATCCAAGTCTCCGTTTTAACATTAAATAACTTAATTCATTTCCTATACATACCAAATTGTTAAAATCAGTTTTTGATTCAATTAATATGGGAAATAGTGGCATAAGAATGGCATAATAATGGCATATATTATATATATAGTATATATATATAGTACTATGGCAATATAGTACTTAGATGGCACTTATTTAAAAAAAAATTTCTTCACTTCATTTTTTCACTTTTTCAAAAAGTTGTATTTAAAATATTTTTTTGTTAACGAATTGTTTGTAAGCGAAACGTTTTTGTTAACTATGCCACTTTCATTATTAATGAGAAAAGTAAATATAATATTTAAAACATTATTTTTAATTAATTTATGGAAATTTTGTGAATTTAAAAAATATTTTTAAATTTCTTAACGAAATAAAATCTTCTTAAATAAAAAATTCGAAGATTTTCCAGTTGTTCTGACGAAGAAAGTATGTCACTTCTGAAATATAAATTTTAGCTATAAAACAAAATTATAAATGGAACGAGCATTCTTATTATTATAATTTTTTTATTTTATTTATATAAATTGTACATAAGACAATAGGGTCTTGTATTGTCCAAGTGTATTGAAAATTTTTTTGAAACAATAACTGTGACATCATTTTGGTTCGTATAACTATATAGTAATTCTAAGATCAGAATTATGAGGTCAATCGCAGAAGTATATTGATATTCAATAGCATCAACTTTATAAAAGTATTTAAAAAAAAATTTTTGAAATCGCGGAAGTTATTGAAACTAATAGACTTGTCAACGTTGGTAAATGTAGTTCAAAATATTTGCTGTCAAAAATATAAATTTTTCTGTTTGCAATATTTTGCAAATACAATAAATACTTGTCTTTGCCCATTTATCATAAGTTTTAGTCAAACTGAACGACCTATATGAAATAGTAATTGACACTATTTAATGATTTTCACTATGGAATGAATTTAGTAACTTGAATTGGTACTAAATACTGATAGTTACTAATTCTGAAATTCGATAGTTTTTAGTTGTGTGTTGGGACAAAAAAAAATATTTTTGCAAGCACATTTGTTAAATTTCTATATTGTTTTCCATGACATTCACAATTTTCTCGAATTGCTTTTTTTTATTAAAACTTTTTCTTCAAATAGACAACCACAAATTTTATAAAGCACATAAAATAAAAATATATTAAAAATTAGTTTTTATAAAAACTTGTTTTCCAGCGTTAGAGTAAAATTTTGGTATAACAGTGAAAATAGTCGAATATTTTCCTTTTAATTTTACTGATATGCTTATCATACAGATACGCGTATTTCGTCTACTACTTGCAGACTTCTTCAGTGTTTTGTACTCGACTTGTAGTCTTGTAGTCTTGTACTTGTAGTCGAGTACAAAACACTGAAGAAGTCTGCAAGTAGTAGACGAAATACGCGTATCTGTATGATAAGCATATCAGTAAAATTAAAAGGAAAATATTCGACTATTTTCACTGTTATTAAAAATTAGTTATTCTTCAATTTAAAAATTTCCACCAAAGTCTATTAAACAAATGGCGTCAACTTTAAAAGTCTATTGATAGAAAAATTTACAACCCAATAGACTTCCGCGATTAATCTCAATAGATTTTTTTCTATAGTAATTTAGATTAATTTAGATTTTTTTCTAAAATGTATATTGCAATAGCCTTTGGCGATTGACCCCTATCAGTCCAATAGTCTTATAATAAAGTTATTTTTGTTTACAATATTATCAGTGTTAAATCAAACACGATATTCGACCATAAAATAGTTTAATGTTTTTTAATTAATTTAATAATTAAATTATTTTTTTCCTGCTTAATTTACTATATTTAATCTGTCAATGGATTTGAACATTTATTACATTTATTTATCCACAGTATTTACAATAAACTCAGTGCAATAATTAAGTAAACATTAATTTGAGAAATCTATTGTAATTTTAATGAAATATGATGTATATATTATAGATCGAACTTGTTTTAGTCATCGATCAATCGTTCAATAAACTGGCAAATATCAAAAGCTTTTCCTGGTATACACCAATAACTTCAATATTACAGTTCTAGATATGATGAATGCTTTTAATTTAGTATTTCCAGTACATCTATATACATCAAACGTTCTAGTTTTAAACGTTTTAAACATACTTTTACCATATTTTAAAAACTATGATGAAGATATATATTTAATATACAAATCATTATTGCTACACTTCCAAAGCGGTATTAGAAAAGCATATGCATTTATATTAAATAATCTAAAATGGATATACAATTATAATTTCTGAATTCAAATTTTATTTTCTATCAGACTATAATGATTTATTATATTTGAAAAATTTAAAAAAAGCACGTTCCCAGCATACACATATTTAAAAAAATATATATATATATAATTTGTATAATTAAAATTTTATTCAAATTCAAATCTTAAAAATGTGTAGGTATATTTTTTTTTAAATATTTTATTTTAAATTTCTATTAATAAATTCTTTAATGAAGGAATCTTTTATTAGAACTAAATAAAAAAAACATGGTGTTTATAAAGAATATTTTTTTGGTATTAATATTTTTGTATTATTTACAAGTATAGATAATACTTAAGGTATTTAAAACTAAAACAAAATATTAAAACTTTAATAATCTAGAATAATTATAGCTATATGTAATTATGACAAATTATCGCTTTATAATTGAAAAAAAATTGGTTTTACAAGGCTTAAGTTTTTAAGAGGTATGAATACAACAGATAATACTACATAAATTAATTATAATTTCATAAATTTAAAATTATTTTTCGATATCAATAATGCAATTTTGTATATTTTCTAAAATAACAAAATATTTTAATTTGTTTTCACCAGAATAAGTTTAATAAACATTTTTTATGTCATTCTATATATTCTATGTCTCATTAATATCATAGCTTTTGATATTTTGTCACACAGCATAATTCTCATAAAACTTGACAAGTTTGGGTTTCTACAAATTAATTGGATTCAATCATACTTATTTAATAGAAAATATTATGTGAACTGACAGACCGTTTAAAACAAATAGTCTCGAACATTTTATGATATTATATTCCTAGTTTAAGTTTTGAATAGAGAGATTGATTCGCTGGCATTAAACGTTATCAGTTAAAAATGTTATAAATAAAGTTAATCAGCACCCATTTGAATACAAGTATTCGTTTTCGATCGGAAATGTCTTCAATTTGATAATTCAACGAACTAACTATGAGAGATATGAACTAGTTAATAGAATATTTCTGGCAGTTAATGAATATAAAAATTATACTGATTTTTCCTTTAACAAATTCAAGTTAAAAAAATATTTTTATTTACAGTTATATAATATATCTTAACAATATTAATACAATTTTCCATTTATTCGTTTAGACTAAGATATTATAACCATAAAAAAGATTATCATTAGTTTTTCTTTCAGTTCTGTCATTGGTTTATATGTATTGAGCCGAAGTTGAATATGCAAGTTCATATTAGCTTCGGAACTAAATGAGATAACACTAGTTCATGCGATAATTGTTTTAAGCTTCACAACTTTTAAAAAAAATAACGGGCTCGGCGCGTTGTATCAATTTGAACAAATCGTTTATAATTATACTTTACAAATGCCCAAACAATACTTAAGTGCTTTAAAATAAAAATCATTAAAAGAAAAATTTACACGATAGATCATGTCGGTACTAACTTCTAACTTTCATTTAGAAATCGTAGAAAAAATTAATTCGTGTGTATCAATTTGGTACATAGGCGCCCGACATAATAAACAAATAAATATTTTCTACAAATTTAAATATGAAAAAATATGACAACCAATATAATCATAATAAGGGCTCACAAAAACTTGTATACAGAAAATTTCCAAACAACGGTATTCCTTTCCTGCGCAATTAATGGGTAATTGATGTACTGAACAAGACTTTTTAGTTTTTGTAAATTTTTGTTAATTCACTTATATTACAACAACTTCACTATCGTATACACCGCTGCCATTCTGTTGGACTAAAATGAAGCCAAATTGAAATTGAGATTTTTGTGTATAATATACTTTGTAAGTATAAATTTATCAAATTTTTTATTTTGTGTTCAATAACTAATTAAATTTAGGCATTGTTGTTTTTGAAGTTTAAATTTAAGAAATTAAATTATATTCATTTTATTTCTTAAATCATCATCAACTAAGCTTAATTTAAGACGATTGCATTTCGGTTTTGGCTTCATTCAAATTAATTTGTCTTCATTTAAGTCTGACATAAAATGTGAATAGCATATAACTATATATTATATAAGCTATAAAGGCATAATAATTTAGAAAAACAAAACTTAACTTCACCACCTAAACAATTGCTTAAGAAGCTTACGAAGTAAAATATTTTCCAATTTAAGTCTTACTAGTGTCGAAAAAAAATTGTTTTTTTTTCAAATATTTGAATATTAGTATATGCCATATCCAACTTAGAAATATTTTTGCTCATAATATTTCATATAACAAATATATTATTATAACTATCTTATGATTATGATTATGGGCGTTTACGAACCTCTCGCACTTGCACTTGATACTCGCACTAAACCTGTCAAATCGCACTTTATTTGTTGTCAAAATTTTAGTGTAGTCTCAAGTACACTAGATATAGCAAAATTAAATTTATTAAATTTAGTGCGATTTGACAGGTTTAGTGCGAGTACCAAGTGTAAGTGCGAGAGGTTCGGAAACGCCCTATATTGATTTTTCATATCAGAAATTTTAAAGAAATTAAAAAGAATTTTAAGAAAAAAAAAACTAAATTTATACAAATTAGAAACAAAAAAAGGCAAGAAAAATCAACAAGAAATTATAAAAAAAAATCTTAAAAAATAAAAACAATCCAATCTGTGTCTCTCAATATCTGTGAAACCCAAAACATAACTTACATGGAACTAAAATTATTTAAATTAAAATGTTTAGCAATTCATCAGTTTCTTCATTTCTTCATTTTTACTTATTTGAGAAATATAAATTTCTTGACATTTCTAATTGAAGTTGGCAATTGATTAAAAGCCCTAGGTGCTATTACTTTATAAAAATAGAAAAATGAGCTTTATTTAATCGCAGCACAAATACTAAATTACTATTGTTAATTCTTAAATTATACGTTACCGTACGTCTGAGATCTAAATAACCTGATCTTACAAAAAAAAAACAAGTTCCTTATAGCAAGCATTCTTAGAGTTCGAAATAAATAAACACACAATGGCAAAATATTTATATTGCAAACTAAACGAATAACATGCATCTTAATCATAACTTTTAGTTTTAATCATAAAAATGGATATATATACCTACTATATACTATTTTAGAGATTTCCTATCACTAATAATTTTATTTGATTATGGAAAAGCCTCAAACTATTTAAATAGCTTCATATGTCGGCTCTTAATTTGATACGCCGATGTTCAAAAACGATAGCGCAAATGTATGCAAAAATTGTTGATGTCTTCTAACATTTATCTTGCATTCTTATAATTCTGTAATCATAGTTCACAGGCAAAATTAATATTGTCAATATTTGATTATCCTGCTGGACTCCATGACTGATTAATGAATTTTTATGTCAATTAAATCAAAATAAGTCCGTTCTGATCATTCACAACCTAATATAATATATAATTGCCGTAAAACAGTACCTATGATACGTTTTAATTTTGTTTTTGAAATCAAATCAAATCAAATTATCAAGCTATTGTACTGTTTTGCAAGGTTAAGAATATATAATAGTACAATAGTTTATTCTCTACTTTTGCCTAAATCAGCATTTTTTAATATACAAGAACATGGAATCAATACATTTATAGACATACACTGAATTCACTTTCTTTTGAAATATCGGTAATGATTCAAATATAAAAAACTATACATCTATTTTCGAATAACTTCACTTCATAATTATGGAATTATGGCATAATTCCATTTAACTACAAAATTTTATTCGAAACTAATTTCACGGAATTAATAAGAAAAAACTCTTTTAAATATACACACAACAAGTGAAATTCTAATCCTAATCAAAACTTCTACAACGGTCAGTTATACTAACATGATTTACGAGTTATTTGACCACTGACCACATTATTATCGAAAATGGTACAATTCATATATGATAACTCAAAATAACATGTGAGACTCATTATAAAGTTGTTCTACAATTATTTACTAAGGTTTTTTTTACTATTTTTAAATTACATCAACCATCCTTTAAAAACCCAAAATTTATATATACAGGTAATATTACACTAACCCCAATTTAATTGATTTATTTCACAACTGTGATATTTAAAAGGTCAGTAACTGAATCTGTTAGGGAATGTTACAAAAAAATATATATTTTTTTCACAATCAATTAAATGAGTTAGTAAGTAAAAATGTTACCATTCTCAAGTTTTTAGATTTATGTATAAATACAAAAAGAACATTTTTCGATTAAATCAATTTACATTTTTTCACATAAGCACAAATTGTTCCGTTCAAAAGCAACCTAAATTATTGTGTAGAACAAATTAGAAAATAACCCATATTCCACAAACTATTATGTATTAGTAAATAATATAATTATATAAAAACAAAAACAGTACTTCATGAATCTGGTACGATTGGATTTTTAACGATTGGATGAAAATAATATGCTCCCAGGTCCAGTAAAAATACCTGTGAAACTAACACAAAATAAAATTATGATTTATACAATTGAAGGGGTTAGACGAAACAGATGTTAAGCGAAATTTTTTTGATAATCAATGTTTTGTAACTTTGAAAGTGTTAAGCCATATTCTAAGGCTCATATATTAAGGTTGTTTTCTATATTTTGGTGGGGTGTTAAGTGCATCAACAACATTATACCTTTCATAGTGGAAGAAGATGTTAAAATCCTTTAGCACTAAATCGTAAATATTTCGCTAAAAAGTACAGCAAAATGTTGGTGCATGAAAGTGGTGAGTGTACATTCATACAATTACTACGAGTCATAAAAAAGTAAAAATATTTTTGGTTTGTGGAACAAAAACAAAAAAATTTTCCAATAGTGCGAGAAAGTTAACACCGTTAGAATTCTCTTGCTTTATTAAGTTTGTTTATTTTAAATTATGGCGGATTCCCAATTTATATTTCTAACTTGGATCGCTATTTATTTTGTGTCTTATTTAGGAATTGTTTTCTAGAAAATCATTTCAAAATTAGTTTTTGCCTTAAATGGTTCCAAAATTGATAAACTATTTTATTTTAAGCCCGAAAATTTATTATTTATGTATGTTGAAAAATAAAATTTTTTTACAACTTACTTATTGTATTTAACATGTTAGCTTGTTACGTTTTTACAGCATAAGTCAGAGGAAGAATGTTAAGTGCAGGGATCTTAAACTTTGAACTATTGTGAGGTTTCAAAAGGTAGGAGTGTATATTGAGACTATCAGAAGGTTTCTTTTAAAAAAAAAAATATGCCACACCCCAATATTTAGAAACTAGTTTTAATTTTATATTGATATACAAAACTAAAGAAACGATAATACATATAAAAAAAATATTAAATGTCATTTTTCTCAAAATTTAAAAAATGTCACTTAACACCTTCTTCGTCTAAACCCTTCAGTTAATAGTTATTTTTACTTTGGTAGTTGCACCCAAGTGATTTTCCTTTAATTCTCTTTTAAAAAATTGGAAATGTTCCGTATGTTCATAATATTAAACCGTTAGATGACAAATAACGTATTATTTAGATCCGCTACTTCTGAACCTTTTAAAGCCTACTCTGGCGTTTTTTTTTGAGGTTCGCAATGTGTAATTTACTCTGGTCATATCCAGTTATTCTTCCACCTTATAAGAGCCGGTTAAAGTTATTGGATCTTAAATCATTAGAATCCAGAGGGAGGTTTATGTTAGAGATATGATCCATATTATACATATTAACAACACAAACCGCTTTAGATTGCAAAATATTTTTCGTCTAATATTTCATCGTACCAATTATGGTAAATATGAGCCTGTTAATAGAATGTTTATGTTAATAAATAAACAAAATCACCACATCGATTTTACATTAAACACAGCCCAACTAAAAAAAAGCTGCCCTTACTGTTAACTGCATCTTAGAGTTAGTATAAAATAATGATTTTCTAACATTCTTTGGTATTAAATTACAAAGTTGTATAAATGTTAATTTTAATATTAAGATCTAGAATAAGGTTAAGCTTAAGATTGTACACTTATGTATATTGTAATATGTTTGATGTATTAAGCATAAATAAATAAATAAATATCTATGGAAAATGGATAATGCAAATTCTTATATACGACAGACCACTTCCACCCAATTCGATATTAGTCTTATGTCTTATAATAAAGTAGTAAGTGTATCTTTCGATGTAAAGAAATGTAAGAATTTAAAGAGTATCAGTGTCCCACAATAAAATTTGGACAACTCCAACTCTGAAACTGAAATTCGAATTTACAAAATAAAAATGTCCATAATTAAAAATTCTGTATTAAAAATTCCAAAATTCCCAAATATTTCGTAAAATTTCGTCATTTTCTGAACCGAATCTTAATACGTCGGCTGCCAAAAGCAAAATGTTGAAAAAACCGACTTTTTAAGTTTGCCGAAAACTTTGACTATAAAAATTTAAAAATACATTTACTCCCAATTTTAGGTCAGTAATTGCTAAACTCATAATCGAGGACCACCATAAAATTGTTAAACCAATTTATCATCAATAAAGGAGGTACAACAAATTATCAAATTAGACAAATACGAAAGTTTAGCAATTTCACGGGTACAGGTAGATTGAATAATGATTTAGAGAATGGATACTCACCGCTATTTAAATTTAATAAAATAATTTGCAAAAGTACAGGTAAAATGGTAGGGATTAGGATATAAAATGAATTAAGAAAAAATTTAAATAACATTAGTTAGTCAAAAGCACTGATGAAGAAATTATGTTGCTTTCAAAATGTCAATATTTACAATCCAATATTAAAAATTATTAGTGAACGGAAATCTGGCAACATATAAATTAACTAACATAAATAGTTTTATTATTTTTAAAATTTTGAAATATTAAAAGTCAGTAGAAAGTATATCTACATAGAAATTTAATGTATAGTGCAAAGCTTCATATGTGTTTGAACATTTAGGATAGTTAGATAGTTAGGAATACCCTAGAATAGAATATAGTGGATGCTTTTAAAACTTTTATGACTTATCAGTACAAAACCTGTAGTTTGGATAAATTGACACACTGTATGATAAGCATATTAGTAAAATTCAAAGGAAAATATTCGACTATTTTCGACAATTTTACAAAATTTTTACTCTAACGCTAGAAAACAAATTTTTATAAAAACTGTAAGAGATACGTTTATTTTGACTGCCAATTCGGATGGAGTAAAGCCGAAAATGGTATAGAAAAATCATTTTTAAAAAAAATTTTCTATTGAATGCAGCCGACGAAATATCGAGGTAGGGCTTAGAATTGATGGCTCTTGAAAAAATATTAGAAATATTTTGTTTTGAATTGTCGATGGTACCTAAATTCTTCTTGTCATAAAGAGAGACAGAGTTCTAGTAAACTAAGAACAGGAGTTTATGTCTTATTTTAAAACCGTCTATGTTTTTGTTTCAATGCGTAGCAGCTAATTGGATATAAGGAAGAAGATACATTTGTGTTTTTCAGAATTTTAATTCATTCTTATAGACTTAGTCGCTTTCCGATAACAAAGGGAGAATTTTAAATTTCCCCAGAAAATTTTCACTTACATTAGAATTTACTTCAATGTTTATCAGATTACATAGATTTACTTTCTTCCACTTCTTATAATTTTTAATGTAAAACATGGATTTTGTTAGTGATAGTATTTTGTAGTTATAAGATATTTTTTATGAATTTTTAAGAAAATAAAAACTATCTAAATAAAATAAAAAATTAAATAAAAATTTAATTCGTGTCTGTGTACAAATGTTGGACTGCAAAGGAGATAGCTAATTCTTCCAGGTATTTTGTATATTTGAATTTTGTATTTTGCAGCCTTGTGTGATTGAATTATCAAAATGGCAATTCAAAAATCGATTTTTTTTTATTATAACACAGCATTGCCGTTATTCCAAAACAAAATTCCAAATTAAGAAAATTAAAAAATTGTAATAACACAAACAACTCACAAAAATAAAAAATAAAAAATTCAAAATTTCATAATCCAAAAACTAATATTACATTTTATTTATGATTCATGAACCCACTTTGTCGGCAAATTGCTGTAATAGAAATTTTATAGAGTGTTACAAAATCAGGGTTGCTACTTTTGCCAAAAGAAATTTTGGGATAAGATGAAATTTTAGTTTTTAGCATTTTAATTTTTGGAATTTCTATTTTATTTAAAGTACAATATTTTAAAATTTAATCTTATGTACTTCTTCTGTGTTGTTCAAATGATAATTATATACGATTTTGTATTTGGGGACTTAAAATTTTCTTTGCTGATATCATAAATTATTTAATTTAGTCTTAATCGCATTCATTGATAAAATATTCAGTCTAAGAAATTTATTAAAATACATAATTAGTTCAAGAGCCTGAAAAACTTACTAAGTCTCATTATTAATATATTTTTTTAGAATTTTTAAATTTTGGAAATTAAATATTCTATCTTTCTGTAATTATGGAATCCCAGAATCGTAAATCAAAAGTTTTTTTAATCAATAAATACACAAAAATTAGTAAATTAAACTGATTGAAACCGTGCCATATTAAATAAAATTATAGAAATTCAACAAAATTTACCTATAGAATAATGTTTACAATATTTCTTTATTAATTAAAAATTACGCCGAAGCATATTCTAACACAACTCAGTATCTAAACTGCATGAATTATTTATTTAAAGCTGTATTTTGTCGATTATTCAAAATAAATTTACAAAAAAAAATACCACTTACTTGAAAAAATATATTAGTGAGTTGTTGCAGCCACTTTGATTTCAAAATTAAGACCAACATTTTGTTTTTTTATGAACTGGAAGTATACAAAATTTTATATAAAATAGTTAATTATTTTTTGGTAATATATAACATAAATAATATGTATATGTTATTATACACATATTTATTTTTGTAATTAATTTAAATTTAGTTTTTTATCACAATGATTGAAAAAAGAAATAACTAAATATACTTTTCATAAATTCTTACGCATTCCAATTTTTCCAATATCAGCATTAGAAATCGATAATATGGATGATTTGTGTATAACAAAAATGGATAACATTTTCTACTTCAGTTCACTTATACCATTTACAAATACAAGAACTACTATCAAAGCCAAGAACTGTCACAAAGGCAAGAACCGAAAATTAATCCTAAATTATAATTTTATGTTAAAAATATGCTCCCACTGTATATTGTACAATATGTCTGAGCAGTCAGTGACATCATACTTATTTAATAATCTTCTCATTATACTATTTTTTTTCTATGCGTTTAATTTTTGAATCGTTTTTTATAACAAAAATAGCTTGTTAAAAATTTGTTCAATATATAACATAATTATAAAAAAAAAAAACAAAACGTTGAAGAAAGCTGTAATATTTTCGTGATATTTGTTTAACTGCTGTTAATCCGTCTTATTTCATAAAAATCAATAGCTAACAATCAATTTTCATCATTTTTTTATAGATTTAAATTTACATATTATAGTTTATATAATATTGAAAAAAGATATTGATTTTTTTAAAATGAATCAGAAAGAACACTGTAAGAATTCCTAAAGAGTAAAATTTAAAAACAAACAGACAGCCTTCTTGTAGGACCACAAAATATTAACAATCATTAATTATATAATTCTTATTTCGATTCAATCGTTAATTATATAATTGAACAAGTGTCTCAAAGTAATTAGTTAAAACTTATTTTGAATTTGGCTTTTCTAGACATATAGCACATATAGATATATAGCTTGGTACTTCAATTTTACCTATTACAGTACCAATAAAACAGAACACAGTACCAACAACTTTTTTTAATATAAAAAAACATAAATAATTTTTGTTATATACTTATATTAGGAGTATACTTCTATTATAACGTCATAAGGATAACTTAAATATACAACATAAGTGATATTAGAATTGTAGGTGGCCAATCAGTTTGAAGACTCTCTACATGTGGTTAAAGATAATTCACTACTAAAAATAATTAAAGATATTATTACAAACATCAGTTCTTTTAAAAGGAAATCAAAACAAACATTTTTTGGCTATGTATTTAGCTGTGTATTTAGATTCTATAATTTGAATTGAACTTAAAATTTTATTAAGCAGATTTTTATATATTTTTTTTAAATTTTCTAATTTGAATTTTCTAAATTTTTTTGATCAATTATTATCATTCTCCTTCAAAAAATTATTATTGTTAACTTTGAAATTTGCAATATTTTTGTATAGTGTTTAAAAAAAAAAAGGCCAATTAGGTGATGAAATCATATTAGGTTAAGCAGATTTAGATTAAGATAGATTAAGTTTAGGCTATGTTCTTAATAAATAATTATTGATTTTTACTGAACTTTTCCAATAATATAATTCGAAGACAAAAAATTTTGTAAAGTTTGTACGTATATTAATAAAAATTCTTAAAAATAGTCCTTTATAAATTTAACATAAAAGTGTAGCTTAGATGTTAATAAAATTATAAATCAATAGTTGTTTTTGTAAATGTTTGTAGGCTAGACTAGTTTAAGAATGTAAAAATAGTGGGACAAATAAAATTTATATTAAAAAAAGGTGATGAAATAATTAATATTATATATATGTATCATAATATTTCATATATATATATTTATATATCTAACGAGAACTACAAATACAATAATTTCTCTAAAGTCAAATTAAAATAAAAAACATATTATTAGCCAATTTCAGCTGACTTGATAAATTTATTAATACTCGAGAATGATATTTTTCAGGAGCCCCTCAAACCACTACCATGGCATTCTAAATCATAAATCAATAGTGTGTTAAAAAAACTCAAGCACTGCATTCTGAAATCTCTTATCAATTATATCTTATATCTAACAAATTTTCTTATGTCGAAGAATATAGATAAGGTTTGCCACTTTGCTATACATTAAGAAAATCTCGATTATTTAAAATATTTTATTTTTAATCAAAATCTCTTTTTTACTAAATCTCGTTTTTTTACCATTTTTTTTTTTAATTGCAATACAAAAATTTTAAATATACACCCCAATCAATATAAAATTATATTTTTTGGTAACAACTGGACTATAAGTCTTATTCCCTTTTTTAATCAAGAAATATTAACCGCCGCTGCCCAATTTACTTAATTAAAAATTTATTTATTTTTATGATCTCTCTTTACTTTAACGAATTTTAAAGTAATTCGAAATATTAAAAAACTAGATTTCGAAAAATAATATCAACAAACACAACCATTTGCAGCACTCCCGTATGTTCAGTTCACCGTTATAAAACTTTTATTTTTTTTGTTTACACTCTTGACAGTAACTTAGGTAGAATCACCTTTTCGTGAATAATTAAGTACGGTACTGCAATTTTACACTACAATATTTTTTACACTACATTTATTATATCCCAATGATAAAGGGTACCTACTAGACCAGATCGAAAAACCAATAAAGCATTATTTTTTTTATTGCTTCATCGGGAATCAAACCTACGCCACCCAGCGTGTAAATCCACCAAGCGTATTTGTTATATATTATTTATTTTCATTTAAATTTTTAAAAATAATTTTAAAAGCTATTCAAAGAAATATAAATTAATTAATTGTAATTGATATTATGAGAAAAATAAAAATTGAAAATTTTAGTATGATGCTTAAGTCCAAGGTACGAATGACATAGCAAATAGGTAAGCGTTTTTCTCAATCTTCAGAAACTATTTTACAATGCCAACGAGACTAGTTAAAATACTGAGACTAAAAAATTTATAGTCTCGTGTTTTATCAATTTTTGATCCAATTTAAAATTAAAAACAAAATGTTTTATTTTATATAAAATCTAATTTTTATAATGAGCCTTGACACCTTGATTAAACGCTAACCTTATGATTCATAAGGTTAGATGATTCTAAATTCTAGAATTGCCTGCTAAACGGTAAATAATAAATAGTTTTTTTCTTCATTCTCAATTTTTACAATACGTAGATAGTATTTAAATTGAAAGGTGTTATGCTATATAGACTATCGAAATGTAAAACAAAAAATGGCATGTTCACACTTAAAAAGTTCTTGAACAAATATTAACACTTTAAGTGGAATAAGTCTAAGGCTTTAATTTCTAAAAATGCAGTTCATACAATAGAATGTATCAAGCGAGAACAAATACCACATGATTGTAATTCAGTTAATTAGAAAACAGAAATAGAATATTACTGTAAAATAACTATCTACATACATCCATTTGCAATTAATTTTGTGTTCATTATTATGTCAATGTTGTGTTGCCTAAAATCATATCTGTGCCAATTTGCCATCAAATAACCACCATATTCAAAACTTTCGAAATATTTTCTGTCAAAATTTGGTTTGATTCTGACAACTATAAGTCATATTTTTAAAAATGTATTATTATCGCTTATTTATAAATATTTTAAATAAATATAAAAAATTGATTATTATAAATTGAAAATTATAAATTGATACGCATTTTTTACAAATTTGGAATATAAATTTCAAATTGTCAAATATATTGAGTATTTAAAGGCAACTTATTTTCCTTAAGCGATTTTTAAAAAAAATTTATTTATTAACATATGAACATTCAAATAAATCCTTTAGTTACAACACCCCGATATAAGATATCCGGGCAAATTCAACATTAACCCTAATAATAATATTAATTTAAATATAAATTTTTGCGCTATCTCATATCCACATACTTGATTTGAAATATTGACTTGTACGGCATAACTGTAAAACATTTAATATGAGAAACTTCACATCGGTAGATTTTATATAGCTATTTACCTCAATTTGACTTTTTACTACAAGAGTTGTACACAACTTTCTTATTATTACTTTAATTTTAAATTTAAAATTTTTAATGTTTCACAATCTTAGTGCCTACAATACAATAATGACTGGTTTATAAAACATTAAAATAAAAATTATACAAAAAAAAAAAAAATTGTCAAAAAATGTTTTTAAATAAAATTAATTAGTTTAAAAACAAATTTGTTCCATTTACCTTAACTTTCACCTATGTTTATATATACATATTATATATATATATATATAAAATATATGACCTAAAATATAGACTAAAAATAACTCTTTTAATAAGCGATACAGATCATTTAAACCCTACATTAACAATTTCATCGTAAAAACTCATTATTACTTGCAATATTTTTAAATTTAATTTTTTCTTTTGTGTTTTATTTCTCTTTTGAATTTTGAGATTTACAGCTATTCTCAGCAGGTTAAACGAAAGCAAGGATGATAATCATAAAACCTGATTGTAAAGCAATTAACAAAACATTTTTTTTTTTTATTTGTTATTTTAAACCGTTATATACCATAACGTTCGGTAACTGGAAATATTACAGTTGATGATGGTTTCTTTTAAACTTTATGTTCTTGTTCCTTCATTTCTTAAAATTTTTTCAGACCAAAAGGCATTAAACTTTATGCAATCCTTTTATTTTATGACCTCAAAGTGTATAGACATAAATAAGATTTAATGTAGCAAATAAATAAAAGAAAAAAAAACACACACAAAACATTGACGACAAAACTAAAAATTATATATATATATATATCATATGTGTATTTGAACATAATCACATATTTTTATGTATATATATATAGATACATAATGTACATTTCGTTAATATGGCCTACAAATTTGATTTAAATTATTAGATATATTTTGTTGAATTACCCTAATATTTTTTTAATAAGATAATTTTTAATGCACTTTGTGTAATAAATTTTTATATATTAATGGTTATTTAAGTGCGTGTACGGAAGAAAATAAAATAATTTATTTTAAACAAGAAAAATGTTTATTTTCAGAGTTTAACAAAAAAAAAAAAAAATTAAATTTTTAAAAGAGCATCAAAAATGGTTGAAAATTATAGTGTATATAGGAACAACCTTGCATGTTCTATTCCATAAAAATAGATAAATTTAATTAAAATTAATAAATTTGTCTTGTAAATTTATTTTTGATTAACAAAGAGTGTCTTACAAAAAAATTACAAGTTCTTAAATTTAGCTTTTGTAGTTTCAGATTTATTAATCTCTATTTAACACCTTTAATTGAAAAATATAGAAACCATAGAGAAATTTATTATTTTTTTAATTAAAATGTATATACAAAATGTAAAAGACAAGCTAAAATTTAGCATTATCTCTTAGTTAGTATATTAATTATTATAGTTATAGTATTTAAAAATAAATTTTTACTTATTTGCTGAAAATTTAGTGGAAGCTATCCAGAATGCTGCATATGGAAACGCACTAAAATTTGCAACTAAAAGTTGGGTATAACTTCCATAGAAATAAAGCAAAAACGAAAACTAGAAGAAGATGGCAGCAGTCACGTGATCCAGGGAAATAAAGTAAGTGAAAGAAAAAACAATGCAGAAAAGAAAAGTAAATATTCACTCTGGAAAGCAAACAGTAAGTTGAACAAACCGATCGTGCATTCTGCTTCACTTAGAAAAAGTGACGAATCATGGGCCCGTAGTGATAAAGAAAAAGCTGATACTTTCGCTGATCACCTCTATGAAACATTTAACCCAAATAATATAGAATCTGATATAGACGTAAGTCGGGTACAAAATATCCAAGTTAGATATGGGCGAATAACGCATTTTAGAAGAAAGGAAATAATAAAAGAAATTAAAAGCTTGAAATCAAACAGTAATCCAGGATTCGATTTGATTAAAAAATTGTCCCAAATATATGGAAAATTGCTGAGGTTATCATGATTCATAAGCCAGAAAACCTTCAAACGATGCCAAGTCCTACAGACCTATTTCATTGCTACCTGTAATCTCTAAGTTGTTTCAAAAACTACTCCTTAAAAGAATGCAACCTCTGATTGCAAACGGAAATATTACACTAAACCATCAATTTGGAGTTAGAAAACAACATTCAACTGTCGAACAAGTCCATAAAATAAATGATGTCATCGAAAAAACATTGGAAGAAAAATGAATCTGCTCTTCAGTGTTTCTTGATGTTGCGCAGGCCTTCGACAAAATATGGCATGAAGGGCTTAATATATGTCGAACTGATCTCATCATATTTATCGAATCGAGTACTTCAAATTCAGCAAGAAGAAGATTACATTGTGCTACTCAATATATACGCTGGAGTACCACAAGGGAGTATACTGTGCCCATGATATTTACAATACACTTGTGATATTCAAGAGATAAAAGATGCAACGGTAGCTACTTTTGCAGATGAATAAGGCTATATTAGCAGTCGGTAAAAATATAAATGAATTTAGAAGCTACAAATAAATATCATCAAGCCAATAACAAAATTTCCCCTTAGTGCAAAACGTGGATAAATAAATTTAATGAAGCAATATTCCCCCACGTTAACTTTACGAATAAAAAAATTGAGTCGCCCATTCCATTAAGAATAAACAATGTCGTCATACCATATGAAAATTGTCGTCAAACCATATGCAAAATATCTTGGTATGACGTTTGAGAAAAAGCTAAGATGGAAAGAATACGTCAAGAAAATAAAGCTAGAACTAGATCTGAAATACAAGCAGTACGCATTGACTAATTGCACGGAAATTTACTCCTTTTACATATAACAAAGTTTTGATCTACAATCAAATATTGAAGCCAGTCTAGGTATACGGTATTAAAATATGGGGTTGTGTTAAACATAGTATTGCCAAACATATTAGGGGTTAAAATGTTTCTAATAAATTAAATGTAACGATAATTAAGTCAAAGTCAATTAAATGTAACGACATTGTCAAAGGTTTGTTGGTGTAAAATTTCAAGAAAATCGGATACTCAAAACCTTGCCTTGTCGTTTAATGATGCCAAAAACTAGTTTTAATATTTAAGTTATCCAGTTAACCTTAGATTTAACTGGAAAAATAAAAAATATTTGAACTAATTTAGTTCCTTGAAGAACTAATCAGTTTAAAGTTAAATCGTCATATCCTACATGATTTACAATAGTATAACGATTACCAGAAAAGAGCTGATTTCGAAGCGGTACAGAAAATTATCCAGCCAAACACTTTGGAATCAGCTAAGCTGCTACTATTCTGTTCAATATCCCAACAAGTCCAGTTCAATGAAAAAATGACTTGTAGCTATACAACATCATAGATCCAAAAAAAAAAGGTTCACTATTCACAACGAAGAATATAGTTTCAGAATAGTGTTCTTTTATTTACATCAGAGATTCCTGCAACCATCAACTTAACCACATTTTTATTCGCTGACGATATAAGACTATTCTAAATACACTTAAAAATATAAATTTGCTGCACCAATTATTTGAGAGAAGTAGAAAAATAATTTAATAAATTTAAAAGCTGCCATATTCTACACAAATATTCACCATAACTATTCTATATAGAGGATAAAGAAGTCAAGTATCTCGGAATATACTTTAATAAAAACTAACATGGAACAAACATATAGAGACTTAAAAAAAAAAATAATGTCTATAAAATTCAGTACTTTATATTGGTTCCTAAACAAAAATTTGAGTTTAAGTCTGGAATGTAAAATACTCTATTATGATTATATGAAATTCAACTGTGGGGCTCTGCAAATAGCTCCAATACAAAATGATTATCCAAATAGCTAAGTCTAGAATTTTCAGGGTCATTACTGGTATACATAAAAAAATAAAAGCATTCAGAAAGATCTTGGAATTTCTACAATCCAAGAAGAAATATCCATCATACATCATATAAAGCGAAATTGGGTACCAACCCTAATGAAATGGCAAAATAAATATTAAAAATTTAAGCTCACGGCTTCGCAAACTTTAAAATAACACTATTCTTGATTACTGAATTATAATATTTTACACTTTAGAAACTATAACTATAGTGTACTATAACTAGTCTACTCTACTTGAAGTATTAGCTAAAACTGCAATTAAGGATTCGCTTCTAAGATTTGATAATTTATAAAGAAACAAAATAAAGCTAATTTAAAAACAAAAATTGTTAAAAAATAATTAATTAAGCTTTTTTGCATGTGTCACAAACATTCTCATTTACCATAGATAATTTTAATTTCATATTTATCTTAGATTAATTTCAATGTCATTCTGTAACACAATAATTTACAATACATTCATTACAGTCTTGCCATCAAACAATTAATTAAAGCAAAAATAAAAAAAGAGGGTAAGTCATCAGATCAAGGTCATCAGATGATAAGAAAAAATAAATAAAGCCTAGCATACTTCAAAAAAGTAATGTATAATATGTGTAGAAGGACTCAGTAACAGAAATTTTGTTATATAAGTTATAGAGTTGTACCAGAAAATTATTTTTCTTCTTCTTTAATTAGGCATTTAGTACGTGTTATCAATATTTCTTATTATCAATTTTGCAATAATGACGTTCAGTATTCATAACATCTTTTCGGAGGTCTTCGTGGTAGACATTTGAAATTGATTTGCCCATTCATTACTATATCCACCAATCGATCTTCTGCCATTTTATTTTGTTTACGTGGTCTCTCAAGGTTCTTCGTCTACTGATTTAAGATATTGATCTAAAATGTCACATTATGCATCCCTGATTTCGTTGATATATTTCATATCAATTAAAGTATTTCCACATGTTTGCCATAGAATTAGCATTTCATATATTACATCTAATGGGTTCTTTCAAAAATTCAAAACTCAATCTAAATAAATTTTCTTGCTATACAAAGACTTAACAATTAAGCAAAATAATATTTTCACACTTTTTGTGTACAGCAGTGTGCAAAATCAAAAATTGTATATTTTGCATGAAAGTGCGCATTTGCAGTGTGATTTTTTTTTTTTTTTTTGTTGTTAATTTCATTCCAACTATCTTAATAATTTTATTATACATAAAATACAAGATATCAAGTATAAATTTTGATTTGAATTAATGAAGGCTTGTGGAAGAGAGAAAATCTAATGATTTCTTCTTCTAGAAACTTAATTTATTTGGCTAGTTGTTTGGAAATCTGCAACTTAGTTCCAGCGGCGTGAATCTTTTTAGTCTGTGTGTCTGCCGAGTAATTAAAAGCTGTGGCATCAGCGCATTTGGGTGATTTTGAAGTCTTGAGTGATATGATGTTGACTTGGAAGTAACTGTTTCTTTTACAGATGCAATCTTGAGATCTTCTCGTATTCTGTCGTTTTTTACAAATCAAGGGACGTTTACAATGGATCGCAGTACTTTGAGTGAGTGAGTTACTTGTAGTACCCCATAGCTCTAGACCGTATGTCCATATTGGTTTCAATATTGATTTGTATATCATTAATTTGCTATAATTTGATAGCTTGGAATAACGCTCTAAAAGCCAGTAGAGTTGGTTGAACTTTATTCTGAGTTGTCTGTTCTTTTGGACAATGTGAATTCTCCAAGTAAGTCGGCGGTCTAAATGCATCCAAGTACTTTACTGAATTCACATGTAGCAGTAGTGAATCGTTTAATTTTACTGCAGGACAGATACCTGTACGACATGTAAACGTAATGTGCAAAGATTTTGATGTGTTTGCCTTTATTCTCCATTTCATAAGCCAATTTTCATTTTTAAACAGGTTTTCTTGCAATATGTTAGACACTATCATCGGATTTGTATAGGATGCCAAAATAGCAGTATCATCAGCAAAAGTAGCTGCAATAAATTTTTTGATATCGGGAGATCGGCTGTGTATATGACATAAAGCACTGGTTCTAAAACACTTCCCTGTGGTACACCTGATTGTATTTGTCTAATATCTGTATTATTGCTTTTGTACTTTACTACAAATTTTCGATTACTAAGTTATGATTTAAAAAATTGATGATAATGGTGAGGCAGGAGCTTTTTCAATTTAAATAATAGCCCTTCGTGTGTGATTATAAATTCTGTTACATGTCATGCATTGACAATAATTATTGTATAAATTAGATAATGAACAAAATAGAAAATGACAATAGGCAGTGGACATTATTGCTAAACTAAATGACATTTGCATTATTGCTAACTTTTGTAAAATTAGCGAACAAAATTTCAACCGCTAATAAATTTTAAAAATATTTTATGATATTGAAAGTAAACAAAATAGATATAAAATATTATTTTAATTACATTTCATTTATTTACTTACTTAAATTGACAATATGGCATTGATAATATTAAACAGAGAGTACAAGCTAAACTAAATTAAAATTATTAATAATATAAAATAAAAATGAAAAACAAAAATTTGTAAAATATTTCGGAAAGCAAAATTGGTGATTTGATAAATCTCATCAATTGCATAAGGTGACTCTAGTACTGAGTACGAACTAAAATAAGTACGTCACTCGGGTCGTGGTATCAAAAAAAGTACAATTAAGTGCTTATTGGTTTTTCAGAAACAGCTAGTATTATCATTTCTGCCTAAGTACCTTATACTAAACAATCAGCAAATCTTTTAATATTTTGATACCAGCGTTTTAAATAACTTAAATAATTTACTATACTTTTTATAAAAAATCTGGTACTGCTACGCATGTTCATTTTGAAATATTGTACGTTCTAACGCAGTAATTTTATGTTAATATAATTTCACAGCTACATTTACGCATCTGTAGTACAGTGTATTGCTACTTTGCCATTATGTTCAACATATTTTGTTCGATAGCTGTATTTTGTTAATGGATGTTTTTGTTAACTAATAAATTTGTAAAAATTTTATTAAATAAAACACTTTAAAATGTAAGTATTAAGTAAATAATTAATTAATTTTGATAATCAGATTTGTTTTTAGTGATATACTTAATTAATTAATTAAAAGTCAAATTTCTTTCACCTAATAATTTATTTTTATTGTGTAAATGTTGATATTTCGGAAGCAACTTACTTCCTTGATTTCCATAAGTAAGTTAAAAATATTTTCTATTTATCGTTGTGGTTATAAAGATAATGTTATCGAAGCTGGTGTACCGCAAGGTAGTGTGCTCGGGCCGCTTTTATATTTAATCTGTACCGCCGATCTACCTGATAGTAGGCAAATCCATATTTGATATGATACAGCCATCCTGAGCTCCTGTTGCTTCCAAATATCTCCAACACCATATTCAACTTATTGAAAATTGGTTTAATAAATTAAAAATAAAAATAAATGTCAATAAAATACTATAATAAAGACACATGTCCACCACTGTTACAAAAAAAAATTGATCCTTGTTAGAACACATAGGCATAATTTCTGGTCATTGGATTAAAATTATTCTAGTAAATTAAATATTTGAATAGAAACTTATCACATTAATGCATACGCTGATGACATTGCAAGTATTTTCAAAAAAATTAAGAATATGTTAGGACCATTCGCTAAATTAGAAGAAAATAAATAATAAATAGGTTCAAAAACAATTTTTTTGAACCGAAAAGACTACAAAACAGAGAAGGGATTAGTAATGTAATTAAATATTAAAATACTGCAAAATTTGTAAAACCGTGTGATAAAAATGAATCAAAATATCAACTAAACAAAGAATTTTCAACGCGCAACCATTATTTTGCAAAGCAAGAAGCAAATTAAGAACAATATCAAAAGATAATATCGAGTATGACTATGAAAAAATTAACTCGCGAAATTGACAAATCATTTTTAAAATCAAAATTGACATGTGCGCAGAATCGATAAACTTGAGGAATTTTACGAAAAAAGCTTTAGAATAGATCAAGCTTTAATGGTAAACGAAGAAGACGAATAATATATAAATAAAAAAGGAGCAAATATTATTCAAAATACTAAATGTTATCAGTTCATATCTAAATTTAATTGCACAGAGAGAACACACGTAATTTTAGCCTCTAGAGAAAATATAATATTCGAATCCAACGTAGTTAAACCAAATCTTTTCTTTTAAATAATTTCAGTTTCTGATGGATTAAGATTATCATGTATTATTGAATAGTATGTATAATATATTGGTTTTTTCACTATATTACTCCAAATTTGCCGATTCAGCGCAGCTGCATTCCAATTTCGTATTCCCGAGGTCTCTGTATCTTAATTATGATGATTATGTTGTCTCCCATCTATCTCCCATCTTGAACTTGGTCTTCCCCTTGCTCTATTGTGATATAGGGTATAGAATTAAATATTTTGCGCTGAGTTTTATTTTGGTCCATTCTTACTATATGAAGTGCTCACCACTAACGTTACGCCTTAAAAAAACGAAATATTTTTTCATTATTATTTCAGACTATTAGATTCATAGATTATTTAGCTTGTGTTTCTTGTGAAAAACTCTACAATATCAAGTCCTACGAGCCAAATATTTTTCGTAATGAATGCTTTTCGTAATTTGAACTTCTTATAATGCTATAATATAAATGCTCATGCATCGCATCCGTACGACACTACGCAACGTATGGTAGGTAGGTAGAAGCGGCCATTCCAGCTACTTTTTGAAAACTAATTATCATTTAATTGTGCGTTTTTGATACCACGGCTCGAGTGACCTATTTCGTGTGGTTGGTTGTTATAGGTGGTCGTTCTGTAATCTTCACTCTCCCCAGGGACTCAGTATTAGAGCCACCCTGGTGATTGAGAAGGTTGATCAGATCTCCTTTTTTGCTTTCCGCGATAAAGCCTATATTACTGGGGAAAGCCTCACCTAAAGTCCAGAGTCTGACTCTAGCTAATGCTGGGCAGCTGCAAAGGAAGGGTTGAAGAGTTTTTGCCTCATTCTCATCCTTACAACTGCGACATTGGGGATTGAAAGGAATACCATCCTTGGCAGCGGGGCTTCCTATTGGCCAATGACCCGTACTAATGCCTACTAATCTTGCTATATCAGTAAGGGACCTGGTTAAGAGTTGTTTGGTTTTATTGATATTATACGCGGGCCATGTTTTCCTCGAGGTCACTCAGGTACTTAGTCTATGCCATCTTTCATTCGCTTTGGCCAGAAAGTATGAATGAATGCGCTCCTTGACGACTCTCATTGGACAGTGAATATCTTTCTCAAGGGGCCTGTTGAGATTGTAACCAGGCCTTGCCAGTTCATCAGCTCTCTCATTTCCATCTATGTTATTGTGACGTGACCAGGAAGAGAGTAGATAGTAAAGAGATCGAGAAACGGTATCTAAGTTTCCAATTTCGTTTCAGCATTGTTTCACCAGTTTAGAACAGATAGTGTCCGCCATCAAAGCTTTCATAGCGCATTGATTATCCGTGAAGATGGTAACTTTTGTTTTGGTCGTATGAATGTGATTAAGGGTTTTAAGCGCTTCCCTAATTACAAGTAGTTCTGTTTGAAACACACTAGCGCATTTAGGGGGACCATAAGATTTTGATATTTTTAGATCTTCTGAGAAAATTCCTGCATCTCCACAGTTCATTTTCGACCCATCAGTTAAAATTCGTACATCATTTTCCCTTTTCTTTAAACCATGCTTTCAATCGGCCCTGTCAGGAAAACCTACTTAAGGCTTTTTGTTGAAGTTCAGTTTAGGAGTGATATAATCGGTTGTGTCTGGCAGCAGTTCATTTGGAAACTGGCCTATGATATTACCGTTGCCATATGGTCTGGAATACCAGAAGTAAGTTTCCCTTAACTTAAATAATTTACTATACTTTTTATAAAAAATCTGGTACTGCTACGCATGTTCATTTTGAAATATTGTACGTTCTAACGCAGTAATTTTATGTTAATATAATTTCACAGCTACATTTACGCATCTGTAGTACAGTGTATTGCTACTTTGCCATTATGTTCAACATATTTTGTTCGATAGCTGTATTTTGTTAATGGATGTTTTTGTTAACTAATAAATTTGTAAAAATTTTATTAAATAAAACACTTTAAAATGTAAGTATTAAGTAAATAATTAATTAATTTTGATAATCAGATTTGTTTTTAGTGATATACTTAATTAATTAATTAAAAGTCAAATTTCTTTCACCTAATAATTTATTTTTATTGTGTAAATGTTGATATTTCGGAAGCAACTTACTTCCTTGATTTCCATAAGTAAGTTAAAAATATTTTCTATTTATCGTTGTGGTTATAAAGATAATGTTATCGAAGCTGGTGTACCGCAAGGTAGTGTGCTCGGGCCGCTTTTATATTTAATCTGTACCGCCGATCTACCTGATAGTAGGCAAATCCATATTTGATATGATACAGCCATCCTGAGCTCCTGTTGCTTCCAAATATCTCCAACACCATATTCAACTTATTGAAAATTGGTTTAATAAATTAAAAATAAAAATAAATGTCAATAAAATACTATAATAAAGACACATGTCCACCACTGTTACAAAAAAAAATTGATCCTTGTTAGAACACATAGGCATAATTTCTGGTCATTGGATTAAAATTATTCTAGTAAATTAAATATTTGAATAGAAACTTATCACATTAATGCATACGCTGATGACATTGCAAGTATTTTCAAAAAAATTAAGAATATGTTAGGACCATTCGCTAAATTAGAAGAAAATAAATAATAAATAGGTTCAAAAACAATTTTTTTGAACCGAAAAGACTACAAAACAGAGAAGGGATTAGTAATGTAATTAAATATTAAAATACTGCAAAATTTGTAAAACCGTGTGATAAAAATGAATCAAAATATCAACTAAACAAAGAATTTTCAACGCGCAACCATTATTTTGCAAAGCAAGAAGCAAATTAAGAACAATATCAAAAGATAATATCGAGTATGACTATGAAAAAATTAACTCGCGAAATTGACAAATCATTTTTAAAATCAAAATTGACATGTGCGCAGAATCGATAAACTTGAGGAATTTTACGAAAAAAGCTTTAGAATAGATCAAGCTTTAATGGTAAACGAAGAAGACGAATAATATATAAATAAAAAAGGAGCAAATATTATTCAAAATACTAAATGTTATCAGTTCATATCTAAATTTAATTGCACAGAGAGAACACACGTAATTTTAGCCTCTAGAGAAAATATAATATTCGAATCCAACGTAGTTAAACCAAATCTTTTCTTTTAAATAATTTCAGTTTCTGATGGATTAAGATTATCATGTATTATTGAATAGTATGTATAATATATTGGTTTTTTCACTATATTACTCCAAATTTGCCGATTCAGCGCAGCTGCATTCCAATTCCATTGTTTCACCAGTTTAGAACAGATAGTGTCCGCCATCAAAGCTTTCATAGCGCATTGATTATCCGTGAAGATGGTAACTTTTGTTTTGGTCGTATGAATGTGATTAAGGGTTTTAAGCGCTTCCCTAATTACAAGTAGTTCTGTTTGAAACACACTAGCGCATTTAGGGGGACCATAAGATTTTGATATTTTTAGATCTTCTGAGAAAATTCCTGCATCTCCACAGTTCATTTTCGACCCATCAGTTAAAATTCGTACATCATTTTCCCTTTTCTTTAAACCATGCTTTCAATCGGCCCTGTCAGGAAAACCTACTTAAGGCTTTTTGTTGAAGTTCAGTTTAGGAGTGATATAATCGGTTGTGTCTGGCAGCAGTTCATTTGGAAACTGGCCTATGATATTACCGTTGCCATATGGTCTGGAATACCAGAAGTAAGTTTCCCTTAGACTGACTGCACTGCAGGATGCAACGTATTTTATGTACAAATCGGGAGGAAGAAGATTCAGGGTCACATTTAGAACGTCGGTAGGGTACGAGCGCAAAGCACCTGTGATTCCAATTCCCGCCGCTTTTTGTATTATCTCAAGTTTGGTAATATTGTATGTTTTATTTACCGCTGGCCACCAGCCATACATATCTACCATATCCACCACCACCATACATATCCGTATGTAATAATAGGACGTACAGTTGGGTACATCCATAGCATCTACCTACCTACGCAACGTATACTGATTTTACATATTTCAGGATTGATATTACACAACGATTTAACCGCGAAATTAAAAACTATCACTAATAATATCAGCCAATCAATTTATTCGTTAAATTTTTTTTAGTTTTAAAATCATTTCTACTTCTCATTCTTACGCTTATTCTTAATTTTTTATTTAATTGGTATATACAATTAAACTGCTAATTATTTTTGATTACTTTTAATATTTAAATTAATATTTAAACATAATTTATAATTCATTAATTATTTCATTTTATTTCATTTATATATTATATATATATAATATATATATACATATGTCGTTTTTATCGTTTTTTTGTTGAATTTTTCAATTTATATTTTCAAAATTATGTAGGTCTATAATACCACTTGAGAGAATAAACACCCATGCTATATACAATAATACCTTTGTTAAATAAAGCAATTATAATAAATAAGAAAAGAAAAACAAAACTATAATGATACTATAAATGAAAGAATTATAAAATTAGAATTTAATAAAATAATAAAAAATTAAGCTTGAGATTAAATGTTCGTATATGTATACATGCTAGTAATTAAAAATATTAAAAAAAAAAAATGGTTTTAGACCTAGTCGAAGCTGTCTTGTCAAATTGGGTATGTTAATAATACTTTTTCGAATATTTTAATAGAAATATAAATCGTAATAATAGAGTAAAACCCTTCTTTTTGATTCTTTCACTCAGCAATGAGCAATAAGTTATTTAACTGTAAGGCTCCACTCGGAATTGTTCATGTCAGAAAATCTTGTGATTAGAAATTTAAATTAAGTTAAAAAAATTAGGCTAATTTAGTTCGGAGGTTTTACTGTTTATATATTTGTATATAATTTTGTCAATTTACACGCTGGGTGGCGCAGTAGGTAGAGCGCCTGCCTTTCAACCGAAAGGTCCCGGGTTCGATTCCCGATGAAGCAAAAAAAAAAAAAATGCTTCATTGGTTTTTCGAGCTGGTCTAGTACCCTTTGTCATTGGGATATAATAAATGACAAAAAAATAATTGAGGAGTATATATAATCTGGTAACAAATTAAATAAAATTAAACTATTCTATTTAAGAAGGCTTAGTTCCTGACAACAGTAGTAGTTTTCCACATTTAATGAGTAGATAAGCCAGTAATTTGTTAAAATAAATACTCAAATTATTGTAGATATTGTAGTGTAAAATTGCAGTACCGTACTTAATTAAACACGAAAAGGTGATTCTACCTAAGTTACTGTCAAGATCATAAAAAAAAAAAAAAAATTAAAGTAATGAATATTAAAACAAACAAAAAATTAGTGGTTAGTGTTAAGTTTTACAAAACAAAAATTCAAAAAGGTTTTAATTCTTCTCCAATTCTACTCGTATCTAAACTAAATTTCTAAATAAAAAATAAAAAAATATAAATTAACTGTAGTAAAGATTATCATATATCTATATCTAAGTAAATAGTTTGAAAAAAATTAATTGTACAATTTATGGAGCATAATATTATTTAGTAAGTAAATTTCTATTTGTAAATAATCGGAAGAACTAAGTGATGAACCACGTTAATGTATTTTCAGCTATACCCATAGTGTTTTATAAAATACTTAATAGGAGGATAATACAAAATAATTAATTCTGGTGAGATTTTTTGGTAACATTTTGCTATACATTTTTAAACGCTGATTAGTATAATATGTAGAGCGCCTCTTTCAACCGAATAGTCCCAGGTTCGATTCCCAATGAAGATAAAAAAAAATAAAAAATCATTTTATGAGTTTTTTAACCCGGTCCTCTACCCTTCGTTATTGGGATGAAATAAATAATAAAATATATAGTTGAGATATAATCGTGAATGTAACGATATCAAAGAGCATAACGGTGTTATCTTGATTTTAGATAAGTGCATTTTTATTGAAAGAACAATGTAAATTTTCTATTTTAAATTTAGACATGTATAATAAAATTAGAACACCAACATTAAAAAAAACTTCAAAAAACTAAAAGTAAATTATTAAACGACATTCATAGAATATGTAAACAAAATCTTAGCTTTTCCACTCAAAATAGACTAAAAAGTTTGCTAAATAATATTTCCCAATACTATCTCCCAAAATTATTTTGAAATACACAATATTATTGAATAATGCCATAAATTACTCATATTTTCCTAAAGAATGGAAGAAAGCTAAGGTTATAATGATAAAAAAAAATCTGGAAAATACCAAAAATAACCTAAATAGTTACCGTCCCATATGTCTTTCACCAAATATAAGTAAGTAAGATATAAAGCAATCATAAAATGAAAAATATGTAAATTTGTCAAAAATAAAAATTTAATTACAGATAACCAATTCGAATTTATATATATACAAACATTGAGCAACACACGCAATAACAAAACTTTTGTCTGATATAAATTGGCATATAAACAAAGAGGAAAGGGTCGGAACGTATTTGATCGATCTGAAAAAAGCCTTTAATAAAGTGTGGATGATACGTAGGTAGGTAGTAGTGTCTGCCGACAGTACGCCGACACACTTAGACAGGTGAGGTCGATTGTGATATCACGGAAACTTTCCTAAGTGTGGTTCGAGGGACTGATATATAAACTAAGAAATAAATTTTTGCTTTAATAACAAATTACTAAGTTTAATTTGATCTCGGATAACGAGTTCATAATTGCAAATCATCCGAATACAGTCAGTAAATCATTTAAAATAAAAGACGGTTTATTACAAGATACGACCAGTTGGCCAATACTATTTTCGTTGTATATCACAGAACTTCTTGAATTATTCAAATTATAAAAAGAGATAACTGCACGTTAGTCTTTGCTGATGTCAATTATTTGGCAGGTAAAACAATAGAACACATACAATATAAGCTGCAAGAAATATTTAATTTGACCTTAGATTATTGTAAAGTTTGGCAGCTTAAAATAAATACCGATAAATGTGAAATAATACTCTCCCGAAACACAGTAGATAAAGTTAATTATAATATATAAAAAAAAAACTGGAAAATTAAAACAAACAACAATAATCAAATATTTTGGAGCACAAGTTCACTAACACCAAAAATTCAAAGACCATGCTAAGTACATTTTAAGTAAAAGCAATAAAGCATTTATAGCCGCTTGAAATCTCTTCTATATGATAAAAAAATAAGCCCTAGAGTTAAAGTAATAGCGTATCATGCACTTACTATAGACCAATAATGTCATATATGGTGTTTGGTTTAACATAAGCGTCAGCACAATGGAGCTCATTAGAATATCCGAAAGAAAATCCATTAGAGTCTGCATCAACAGAACAAGACAACCAGAGTCTAATTTTCAAACATTTTTATTCTAACAAAGTGAGGCTAACATAATTAGATTTGATAGAAATAGTGAAGAATGAGTAAAGAAAAACATTTTTCATTTTTATCATATATAAAAAAATTATTTTTCGTTCAACATTGCTAAATAATAGTATAATCAAATCATTACATCAAGCAGTTCTTGAACTTGATCGAAATTCAACTCTAAAAGCCTCTGTTTCATTATATTAAGAAATATATAAATAGGTATACATCTGCTTACATACAAAGGTAATCTGTTAAACACGCTACAAGCAACAATACTATAGAGAATTTACGGAAACAAGTACTACGAAAACGTGGGACGTTCACATATAGCATATTATTAGTACGTAACCTAAAAATAATTACTAGATGATCTGTTATTTAAGTAACCTGACATAATGAAAAAAATAATTCAAAAAATTTCTGTATGCTGTAATATCAGATATGAATGGAGAAATAAAAAAAAAGTTGGTTAAAATGAGTCATCCATTTTTACTTTAAGAATAAGGGTTTCCACTTTATGTGGAAGTTTTTTTTTAAAAGCAAATGTTTTAACTTTAAGTACAAGTTTTACTTTTTAAGTGAAAGGCTTTCTTTTTCATACGCAAATTTTTGAACTTAATTTATTTTAGTAATTAATTAATTAACATTATTCTTCAAAAATATTTGGAAATAGCTATCAAAGGATATGCATATGTAGATATAAATGACATTGTATACGTATACGAAAAGAAAATATAAAGAAAATATATATATTTTTTTTGGTTCAATGTTAAGTTTTATTTTTGACCAAGTATGCGAAATTTGCGGAAAATTCAGTATTTTCGGGAATCTTTGAAAAACATTTACTTATTTTTGGTAATCGTACAAATTTATAGTTCTCTAATAATTTGAATTTTGAAATTTTCTTGATGGGTGGTAGTAGTTTTTCAATGTGCAAATAATAAAAACAACACTTAGCAGAAATTAAATAAAATGAAACTATTAAGAAGGCTTAGTTCCTGACAATAGCAGTAGTTTTCCACATTTAATGAGTAAAAAAGCCAGTAATTTGTTAAATAAATACTCGAAATATTATAGATTGTAGCGTAAAATTGCAGTACCGCACTTATTAAGCACGAAAAGGTGAAAAAAAAATCAAAAAAAACATATGGTAGGTAGTAGTGGTTGCCGAAAACTTCGACACACTTAGACCGGTGAGGTCCATTGTGATACCAGAAAAACATATACCTGCTTTAAATTTGTTTTTTTTTTTTAACTTACATCATTTTTAATTTATCGAACACAACATACATTCAAAAACAAATTTGAAAATTAAAGACAGCATAAGTTCCGAAGTTGACTTTAATTGAACTTGTGTCATTTTTAATTTTAGTATTTTTTTGCGAACTTATGTCTATGTCATCGAACTTATGTAATTTTTGTATCAAAATGATGTCGACAGGGAAAGGCCAAAATTTTTCCTAATGCAAAAAAAAAAATAACTTATTAATGTTTTTCCTAGTTCTTAAATATTTACTTTAAATAGATTGTCGAAAAGACTAAATTCTTATTAACTTATGAAGTGAAAAATTGATTTAGGGGGCTCGCTAAATGTGGGATAATTGTTCCATCTTTCTATATATATTTTTTTATTATAATAAAATGCTTATATTTTGAAATGGGACTGTTCAATAGTGAGATGTCTCCCTCTTACTTTGTGCAAACATTTATTTCAAATATTTAAATACTTTAGACTAAATCCATAAGCATATACTTATATAATCGATAATACAATAATCTTCTGTTTCCAGAATATGTCTTAAGCAGGGACAAAATATTCTAAATTTCATCAATTCCTTCAACTTCGCACGATAAATTCAACTCGAATGAAATAAAGCATATAGCCTAGTGATATAAGTAAGTATTGTAAAACATGAGATTTAACTTTATTTTTTTTTTTTTTTAATTTTAAATCTTTGTCCTAGTAAAAGTATTTTGTAATCCATATATTATTAAACTAAAACACTAGAATCAATTATATATATTGAGACTAAATTTATATTTTACTTAAATTTACAATGTATACATATCCTAAATAATATACAATACGAACAAATAATTTGAAAACATTAACACAGAAATTTACAATAAAAATAACATCAGCCGCCGGAAAAATATTCATTTTTAAAAAAATTCATTTGAAAAAATTAAAACTCCTGTTCAATCGATATTCACTTGAAGAATACATGTAGTTTTTGAATTTACAATAGAGCTGTATAATGCCTTATATAGCATTCTCAGAATTTATTTATGTTGAAATTAATGGAAAATAGAGTTCGAAATGAATCAAAAATCGAACCTAATTAATATTATGTAAATTAAAATAGAAAATAAAGAATTCGATTACGAAGACATATTGCGAATAGATAACTGTAGTTAAAAATATCTCAAACAACTAATAAAGTTAAGCTATATTTAAATTTAGGTTTTTTCTTTATTTAGTTTATATAAGACAGTTTTTTAGTCTTGTATAGAAAAAAATTTATAAAAAATAAATTTGTGTTAAAGACTAGAATTTTGACTTTCGGAATTTACACAGGGCCTTAGTAAATCAAATCTAAGGTTTGGTAAAATAATTTTTTTTATTAATTATTTTTTTTTACATAGCTTGCATTTGAAATAGTTATATGATTTGACATACTTTCAATTCAACTAACTACATTTCAGAAAGCTTATTGAGTGAGCTCTTAAATTTTATGAGAATATTGCTAAAGCTAAAGATACTAGCCCAATCAACACAATTATTATCTCAACTTCAAGTAACTTTTTTAACCAGCTTTAAAAAATTAAGAACATTTTGTTGATTGATTTGTTGAGAAAGTCGAATTTTGTTCATTAATGATTTTTACTGGTCAATGATTATATTAAAAAAATTGAATACTACAAAGCTTTGAGAGGTACCTGTTCGAATATAAAATGTGGTGTTGCCGAATTCTGAATAAAGCTTTGAGGCCTATTATGATGTATTAATATAAAATTGTGAACTGATAAAAATATGAAAAATAAAAAAAAAAAAAAGAACAAACCTCCTAAAAGAAAAAGGAGAGGCCTGAGAGCTTGCGTTGGTAATGTGATATATAAGGGAAACTTACTTCCAATACTTAAAAATTTTGAAAAAGTAATTATCGAACACATCACAGCTTATCTAGAACAAGGAGGATTTTTTTTAAACCTTTCTACAACTGATTCCATATGAACTTTTGGAGCCCTATCAGAAATATCGTGACAGAAGCTAAAATCGAATCAATTGTTCTCAATCGACTTCGAAAAACTAAACACATAAGACATTTGTTAAGTAACATAATCATTTCAGGACATAAAAACTTCAGAAATATATATCGAACCTATAAAAGAATTGGAACACAGTGCAAAACACCATCTTATAGAACTATAAAATTATTTCCAGGCTATTTAAGGCTCTATACTTAGTTCCATCACCAAAATGAATACGCAGTCACACACACATAACAAATTTTTATGGTAAGAGTTTTGATTGTTCTAATTGATGAATATAGAAACAATAGTATGAAAGCCGAACATCTGCAATTTACTAACATTTTTCATTCAGCTCTCGCATCATGTTCTCTGAATATTAGCTTAATTACTCTCTTTTTGTTCAATAACGAGTATTGAGAAAATCCACTCATTGCAGCGATTATAGATTAATTTAGAAAAATTTAAGCTAGTTATATAGGTTAACATTAAGCAAAACTTTTATAAAAATAAAAAAAATTAATATGGTTTTGCCCAGCCATTTTTCTTTAAAATTGAATATTCAAAATGAAAATAAAATATTGAAATAAGCTAAAATAGTCGTGGACGTAAATACATATGTACAAGCTATAATCAAAAGTAAACTATATGTAAAACAAAATAAATAATGTAATAAAGGCGAAATAAATAAAAATGCTCTAAATAATTCGTAGTGGGAAAAGGACTTGAAGTTGGTCTGCAGATTTATCTATAACAATAAATAAATAAATAAAAATAATTCGTGGCTCAGATATAGTTAGCAAAAATAATTATGAAAGCAATAGAATTATTTCTTCAGGCATCGTTGAAATAAATAAATAAATGATAAATAATATAAAAAAATAAACTAGTCACTAGACGTCATTGAGACCAAACATTTGTTGGAGAAACGAATTACAATTTAGAATCATAAAACGGAAGAAAACCCACCGATATTGATGAAAATGAAAGACAATATTAAGTCAAACCCGAAATTGACATGATCTGTAGTATCGAACAAGTTAGTAAGTTGTAGCATTAATTTAGTAAGTTAGTATTATTGTCATTGTTCTGGAATACTTACCTAATTATTTTTTTTTCATATTAGACAGAGTTCATAAACTATAATCTACAGATTATGGTATATAAATAGACTATAGTCATAAAACTGTAGGTTCGGGTATGCTTCTGAAAATTGATAACTGAAGAAAGAGTTTTTTTCTCTATTATTTATTATTTGAAATATTGTTAACAACTATGCCATTAAGACGACTTCGAACACTTTTATTTTCTCACTTTTAATATAACTTACGAATAAAAAAAAAAATTAATTAAATTTCGATTCCGTTCACCAAAAATAAACTACACTACTACCGTATATCTAATGTATCGGAATTGTTTCTACTTAGTAACTAGGCAATAGCAAAACATAGAAAAATCGAAAAATAAATATGACTAAAAATATTTCTATAATTAAGAAGAAAGTAAGGGAAAAGAAAAATTATGAAATTTGATCATTTAATAGTTCAAAACATTCTTAAGATTTGGCAACCTATAAAAATAAAATAATATGCTATTATTTACAAACAATAGCATATAAAAACAATGTGGAACTTGAATAGATAATTCATATTAAAAAATGTTCATCTTATTATTTAGATATTGAGGTAAAAATTGATTGGATTTTAAATAAAAATAATTTAAGCATTATACGGAAAACTAATCATGTAGCTAATTATATATATATATATATATATATATATACAAAAACAAAAACAACAATAATGTTTTCCTAATATGCTAATTATATTTCTGGATTCCTTCCAGGTATAGAAAACCGTCTTAATATATACCATTCATAGTCCAGTTCAATCTCGTAATACGATATAAAAAAGTATATATATATATATATATATATAGTATACCTATAAATTTTTTATTAATATATTTCACTGAGAAAATTTAAGTATTTTTATTCAAAAATATAAAATAAAATTGCTTTTCTTCCCTGTTGTATTTACAGCACACTTTGCTAAGTATTTTAAAAACTATATTTTTCATATATATAACAATAATATCTATAGAGTATAATATATAATCAATGCAGATATGTAGGAATTTGTTTTTATCCAACGAAAAATTCTAAAATTTCTTCTCAATTTCATTATAAAACATATATACACAAAATCTATATAAATAAATTACATTATTTTATTAGTATATAAACGTATTTACATGTATATATGTACATATCTATATATATATATATATATATATATAAAGCTATATTATATATAAAGTATAGAGTGATAGAAGTTTCCAAATGGTATAAATTATTTGAAAAATATACGATACAGAGGACTGACTGCACTGGTACAATTTTATATAAAATAGAAATCGTGACTAAGTATGTAAAAGATGTCTGGTTTATTTTCAGCTTTTTTTTTTATCTTTTAATTCAAAATATCTCATTAAGAATTCCATTCGCACAAATATATTTGTTTACAGTTAAAATATCTGGGAGAATTTCCAAAATAATATTCCTCTGCATAAGTCTTTAAAATCTACTCATGTACAAAATATATATATATATATATATATATAGGATATCAGAAATTTTGTTTCCAAAATATAAAAACAAAATACTTTTATGGGAAAAAGGTACTTATATATACATTCATATACATATGCTAAAAAAAGTTTAAGAATAACACTACTGCATTCAGATATATATATAAAAACATCTATTTATAATATTATATAAAAAAATAAATAAATTAATACCTACATTCGTAAAATTGGTCCTGTATATAGAAATAATTTAATGGTATATTATATAACATATTTTTTAGGCAATCCTAAAATATTTTAAATATATTGACAAAAAATATAATTTTATCAAACTTAGAGTTCAACTAACTGAAATAATGATTAGATTAAATTCTTAGGCTATCGGCAGGTTACACAGATATGGATACACAAACAAAAATGGATTTAAAGAAATATTAAGCTATAATCAAAATGGCCATAACAAATATCTTAATTTTATGTTGCCGGCCGATATGGTATACTGGTTATACAATTTGTTATGGTACCATTGTCAGCGTATCACAACATACGCATTAATTCTCTTTCTTTTATTTGTTATTTCAGAAATAATAAATTTTTTAAAATGTTTGGTGAGAGTATGGTAATAATTTAAATAAAATACAACGATCCTAATATATATAGGGAAACCTAATTGGTAATTATAGTTGTAGTTTTCTGCTTTCAGATGTACCAGAAAGCTAATAAATACCTTTAAAAAATTGCTGAATCCACTTTATGTAACAAATTGATCAAAATAATATTAATTTATTCATATTTTAGTTATTTTTTTATCTAATAGTTAAATAAATAAATAAAAAACAATTATTAATTTATTTATTTATAAAAAAAAATATAACCATACATTTTATTATTATAACTTCACTTCAAATTAATTAAATAAAAAATGAAATCATATAGATACTAAAATTAAATTAAAATATAAAACAAAATATAAAATGAATAATGTGAAATGTGAAAAATATGTATATATACTAGTATAATGCCATTGCTATTTTAGTAAGTATTAGGATGCAGTTAAAAAAAGTATGCACATTACAACTCAAAGCAAACACTAACAACAATGTAAACTAAATATAGTATCATCTCTCATTAATATTATTTTCTCCAAAACTAACACTATAATTAACAGGTTGAGACACTCGGATAGAAAAGCTCAATAGTAGGCTTGTTTTTTAAAAAAAAATACACGCTGTCTTATGGGAAAAAATAGTGGGCCACTTACAAATCGATTATAGCTCAAAAACTATTATTTTTTTTTTACTTTTTTTTTATTTTTGTTGTTTTAATTATCCATATCTTCAAAGCTCATACAGAGTGTATATCTTATAGTTTATTTTTTTTTACAATTCAAGAAGATTAAGTAATAATTAGAATTTAAACTTATAAACTATGAAGTTATTGCAATACAAGTGACTAATTTATAAGTATATTTTAATTTTTTTTTTTTTTTTTTTACTTAGACATTTGTTCAAAGAATGCGTTAAAATTCCATTTTTTTTACATATTTTGGAGTATTTAAAAAAATTAAATATTTTAATTAGTAAATATGAGTTTAAAAAAGGTTTTCCAAAATGTTTCCACTATAATTCCACTATAATTCCACTATAAAAAGTTTACCAACATATTGAAGCAATTTTGTGCCTTAGCCTGTTAATTAGTGTTAGGCTTGATTTTCTCACTACATTTTATTTCTACCTACACCTACTTACTTCCATAAACATTAAAAAAAATTATCTATTCTCTCAATTCTCATTTTTTTATTCATAAATACTGGTTTTTGATCACTATTGTTGTTGTTATAAAAGGCTTCAGACAAAAACAAAATTAGTGTATAAGATATATATGTTTTCATAAGTATTTATGATTTATGTCAATGACCAACATATGCCAATTTTAAGTTGTCGACGAATAATCAATAAGGCAAATTCAAAAAGAATATTAAAAATGTCGATACAAAGCGAAAAAACAAAACCTATAATTTTTTTAGAGCTTTAAAATAGCTTGTACTGACTTAATAACTTATTTAATAAGCTACCTACATACCCCGAGATAATTAATTTCATAAGCAACAACGGACTGATCCTAGAATGAAATAATTGAAGAAAGCTAATCTGAAACGATCTTGTTGAAAGCGAAAAACTAAAATAAGAATATAATTATATATAATATAGAAAAAAATTAGACAATGGACTGAAAACCAGAAGTAGACGGTCGAAATTAAATATATATCAAATGTGTAACAAGCTTAATTTTATCAAAGTATTCCTCATTTTCACAACTTGCAACGCATTTATTTCATGATATTACAACTAAAAAGTATAACAAAAATTAGAAAACAGTTGAGTACAAACTCTAATGAATTTAAACTGCCAAGAATCCAGGGCTTTAAATATTTATTTTAACCTATATATATCTTTACGTATTTATACATCATTACAATAGTTTGTCACTATACGCCAATGCTTTAATGCCCTTTTATTTTTGTGTTGAAGTAATTGCAACATTTTTGTCCGCAATTTTGGGTCATAGTGGTAATTTGTGAATATCTGGGGCAATTTATAAAACTAAATTTTCCTAAAATTCAATTTTGATGATGTGACAATTAATTTTTCAATCAAATGTCAAAATCAAGTGTCAAAATTCTTATATTTTATTTCATAAACCTCTCTTATTTGAGTAAAAATTTCAATTCAAAATCCAAATACATTCTAATTTTCCTATTCTAATATTATTGTCATTGCCTACTTCAACACGGGTCAACTTTCATCACTTTTTTCCTTTCGTTTCACTCCGCCTTTTTTATAAACTAATTTTGCTAATAGAAAGGGGGGAATGAAACGAAAGAAAAAAGTTATGAAAGTTTATGTGTGAAAGTAGGCATTAGGTGATACAGAGCTATTTTTACCAACATAGCTATCAAATGAATTTTTTCATAAATGTTTTTTGAAATATTTGAAAACGTAAGAATTGTTGTTTGTGTTTGTTTAAAATATGCAATTAACTATATTTTGATAATATAGTTCAATCGAAAGATCCCAGATTCAATTCCGGATAAAAGGGAACTGTTTTATTGGTTTTTCGACTTGTTTCAGTAGCTTGTGTCATTGGGATAAAATAAATGGCAATAAAAAATAATAGGCTCACATCTCGAATGGGAAAAAAGCCTTAAAATTGCTGATATATATAAAATAAATAATCTTATAAACCACAACCATCTATCAGTAAGAAAGCCATATTGTGACTGTTTTTAATATTAAAATATTTTTGTTATATTTATCTTAATCTTATAAATATAAAAATGTAGTTTCTAGAAATTTTACAAGATTTAACACAATTTCCAATAAAACTAAAATCGAATCAAGAGCAAGTAAAAACAGAAATCCGACAGAGTAAATGGTGTTGTATTGGACAAACTCTTAGGAAACATAACAACAACATCGGGAAACAATGTTTCAAATGAGATTCGCAACTAACGTGGCCAAAATTGAAGAGGTTAACCGCAGATAGAAGTTGATGGAAGGATTTTATTTCCGCCCTATGCCCCACGGATGGAGTACAGGACACTGATGATGAAGACTTTTTTATCAACAGGCTTCAACGAAAGTGTACGATTTTGAAATGGTTTTAGACTAACCGTCGTAGACCAATTGAAAGACTTATCAACTTAGAAAATATCCTAATATTAAAATCACTAAAAACTTCACAATCAAAACATAAACAATCACATTTATTTATTTTGCTAATGAATCCATTTTCTTTATTTCATTTTAAGTCGCTCACCAATGGAAATCTTAATTTATTTTACTATGTATTTATACCGGGTGTGCCATAGCATGCATATTCACTTTTTGCATGCATATCCACTTGCCGGAAGTTGAAAATATCACCAATTAATGGAGAACCTCTCGATTTAGTTAGTTAACAATTTTTTTTTTAATTCTAAAATAACGGCTTAAAAAGCTGATACATATGTTCTAGACACCCGGTATTAAAAAATTTATAAAAAACTTTATTTTTAAATTATATTTAGGTGTTTTTTATTTTTTATCTTTGATGTCGTTTTGACATATATGATTTTGTCATTTTTATACATTTATTTTTTGGAAATAGAAATAAAGTCAAATTTACTTACCGCAAAAATCTTGATGAAATTTTACACTATTTTGTTTTTGAAAATTGTTATACAAATAATAGAAGTCCTACAACACCCCCAGAACGAACTCTCTTTACCATTTTAATTTATAAAATTCTCTTTCATAAAATAATTTATTTTAAGATTGCCCTGCCCTATAGAACTACATATATGTGTGTGCAAAGTAAGCATAAAATAAAGAAAATATAAAAAATATAATTTGTACATGTATGTATACATGAAAAATCATTTTATAAAGTATCAAAGGCTATATAGATCTTCCGATTAGGTAGAATACGAGTATGTATACATATTTTTTGCAAAATAATTTAAAAACATTTTACAACGGAAATTTAAAAAAAAAAAATGAAAATGCGAAAGTTTCTATTTAGGACTGAATCTTATTTCCTTTATTCGGTTATATTTGTTTGTACATGTATTAAGTAAAGTATTTTCATTATTTAATGATGATAAAATGTAAAAATTGCATCGTCTTCCGAACTATATACAAAATATTTTTTACATTTTTCGGTTCAGTTAAATTAAAGAAAGTTAGAGTGTATTAAATAGAAAATATATCTTCAGCCAGCCATTTAAATGAATTCAGCTCTTGATTTACCTCTTGCTCTTAGTATACACATATTTTTTGGCATCTTGTGATTTCTGGCATCTAAGTTTTTGTGTCTTAGTAAATTTTGTAATCTGTCAACTTTCAATTAACACGTCTAGCTCCTCGTTTGATCTCATTTGATACGTAATTTATTTAACGATCAAATATTTTCCATAGTATTTTTTTTTCAAATACTTTTAACTTATTTTTGTCACTAATTGTCATTGTCAAGTTATCGTAGTTATAGATTAACACCAATTGTATAGTCTTGAATATTCCTAGTTTTATTTGAAGTTTAGTCTTAAAAATCCTCAGAGTATCATTTCCATTTCAGTATACATACTTTTCCACAACATAAAATGTTACAAATTGAACATCATAGATTTAAAAATTAAATATAAACTAAAATCTAAATATCTGCAATCAATCAATAATAATCGAAAAATATTTTTTTATTTTGACGACGAAATGACAGACGGACAGAATAAAAATTTTAGTTTAATGTGATTAAATAAAAGAGGAAAAGTTGATGTAGAATTTCTTGTACAAATACACATTGAACTTAACCTTTATGTGACCGAGAAAAAATTACACTCTCTATGCTGAGAACTCCTTATGTTGTACAATTTATATCATATTTGTTACAACAACAACTACATTATTATAAAACGCAGTTAATTATTTTTTTTTATTTGAGGCCAAAATATAATGGGATAAGCATTCTAACTGATTTCGCAGAGCTTAAACTATTTAGTATACCGAAGAAGAGGAGAATCTGTAATAAATAATAAACAAATACAGACACATAAGAAAAAAATATGAAGCAAATAGATGAAAAATTCCGGACGTTTTAAGGTATATTTATTTACCCGTCTTTTGATAACTTCTAAGTTGTATCTCTGTGATATGATAACACATAAGATGGTAGGGTATAGTTTAGAGGTTCGGTTTATAAAAAAAAATTTATATTTCACAGTTATGGTTCGAAGAGGATCCACTACAAATTTTTGGAAATGGGTTGCTCTGGAATGGTTGTATTTTGGGCATAATATTTTTTATTTCGTCAGATAATTCCAACAGATATTTATGATAAGGTGCCAAATTAGGACGATGACTTAATTATGCTATGTTTTGTCTAACATTGTATCATTGATAATTTTAATAGTATACTTTTGTACCTTCTTTTATGTAGACACATAAGTATGCAATGCCCCAAATATGCGAGTTATAGTCAAATCGTGGCCGAATGTATGCCTTATATATTAATAGAAGGTTGAACGACGTAAATTATTTGCTATACTCTTGGTCTAGAATTGTTAACATTTCCAAGTTCCTATAGAAACAATATGATTGTGCTATAAAAGTTTGCTGTTTATTTCCATTCCTACTATTCTTAAAGTTTTGAAGTTTTCAATATTTTGTCATCAAGCTATTACTATACAATTATATTTTTTGTTAAGTTCAGTAAGTTAAATTTTTTTTGTTAAGTTCAATAATATTCAGTAAATTTGTGGACTAAAGATTTTATGATTGTAGTTCCAATTATTTAAGTAAGTAAGCTTTTGAAATGGTGCTGTTGCAAGAACTATAAATAACACAATGGAGCTTAGTAGAACTGACATTTCCGAATATTTTAATAAAAGAGTCACGAAACCAAGATATGTGTTGAATTTATATACAAAACACATATGTATTAGTAATTTAAAATTTAATATGTTCAATTTGTTCTAGAATTGTCATCGATTAACTCTTATAGATCTAACTAAATCATTAGTACTGTGAAGATTTATTTAATTATGTAATTATTAATATCTCTTACCAATTTTGATCATCTTATACATAGGTAAATTTACCTATACTAGTTTCGAAAAAGGGTTAAAAGAATTCGAAATAAAACACAAATAAAAAATTTTACTTTTCGGGATAAAATAATACTAGAAATGTCGAACCGCCTACTTTAATACAGATATGCTGGGTTATACATATATGTACAAAGTTATTGGATTTTTTGCCTTTAATAAAAAAAATTTAATTATATCAATTTACGCTGGCAAATGAAAATTTTAGATTTTTGAATTTTAAAATTTTTTTATCATAAATGCATAAATTAGGGTATATATATATAATTGTATATATACTTAAAAAAAACTTGTTCCGATCAAACAAATATTTGTTTCAGCCTTTTTCAGGCAAACTGTTTTTAATTAAATTAGACAGGTTAAGCTCAAATAATGGCAATTGTAATATTGCATTATACACTTAAAATACAAAATGTATACCTATATCGTGTTAACATACAATGAAAACTCATTAAAGGTTTAAAAAAAATAAGGAAATATTATAAATTATATTACCGAATATTAAAAAGGATTATTTTACAATTATTTTTATGCGAAATAGAATTTTTCTCAATAATGTACAAATTTAAATTGTTTGAAGATTTATAAATAAAACTTGATCAGATAAACTTTTTTTTATAAAATATAAAATTTATTAGAAATTAAAATCCCTACTAATTTGAATAAAAATTAACTTATTATTAAGCTCTTATTAAGAGAGTAGTAAAAACCTTGATTCCAAACCTGCAGGAAAATATTGAACATATTATTAGTCCAATATTTCCAATACGTTAAGCAATATTTCAATTTCCAATACGTTCAGCGGACAAATTTCAAATATGTATTCTTACAAATTTCAAATATGTATGCGTACTTCCTCAAACTAATAAATAATAAGTAATAAATTATAAATAATAAATATAAATAATGAACAATAAATAATAATAATAATAATAATTAATAATTAATAAATAAAAAAAGATAAATAATAAATAATAAATTATAAATAATAAATAATAAATAATAAATAATAAATAATAAATAATAAATAATAAATAATAAATAATAAATAATAAATAATAAATAATAAATAATAAATAATAAATAATAAATAATAAATAATAAATAATAAATAATAAATAATAAATAATAAATAATAAATAATAAATAATAAATAATAAATAATAAATAATAAATAATAAATAATAAATAATAAATAATAAATAATAAATAATAAATAATAAATAATAAATAATAAATAATAAATAATAAATAATAAATAATAAACAATAAATAATAAATAATAAATAATAAATAATAAATAAAAAATAATCAATAATAAATAATAAATAATAAATAATAAATAATAAATAATAAATAATAAATAATAAATAATAAATAATAAATAATAAATAATAAATAATAAATGATAAATGCTAAATGACAAATGATAAATGCTAAATGACAAATGATAAATAATAAATAATAAATAATAAAAAATAAATAATAAATAATAAATAATAAATAATAAATAATAAATAATAAATAATAAATAATAAATTATAAATAATAAATAATAAATAATAAATAATAAATAATAAAGAATAAATAATAAATAATAAATAATAAATAATAAATAATAAATGATAAATGATAAATGATAAATGACAAATGATAAATAATAAATAATAAATAATAAATAATAAATAATAAATAATAAATAATAAATAATAAATAATAAATAATAAATAATAAATAATAAATAATAAATAATAAATAATAAATAATAAATAATAAGTAATAAATAATAAATGATAAATGATAAATGACAAATAATAAATAATAAATACTAAATAATAAATACTAAATAATAAATACTAAATAATAAATAATAAATAATAAATAATAAATAATAAATGACAAATGATAAATAATAAATAATAAATAATAAATACTAAATAATAAATAATAAATAATAAATAATAAATAATAAATAATAAATAATAAATGATAAATGATAAATGATAAATGACAAATGATAAATAATAAATAATAAATACTAAATAATAAATACTAAATAATAAATAATAAATAATAAATAATAAATAATAAATGATAAATGATAAATGACAAATGATAAATAATAAATAATAAATAATAAATAATAAATAATAAATAATAAATAATAAATAATAAATAATAAATAATAAATAATAAATAATAAATAATAAATAATAAATAATAAATAATAAATAATAAATAATAAATAATAAATAATAAATAATAAATAATAAATAATTAATAATAAATGATAAATGATAAATGACAAATGATAAATAATAAATAATAAATAATAAATACTAAATACTAAATAATAAATACTAAATAATAAATAATAAATAATAAATGATAAATGATAAATGACAAATGATAAATAATAAATAATAAATACTAAATAATAAATACTAAATAATAAATAATAAATAATAAATGATAAATGATAAATGACAAATGACAAATGATAAATAATAAATAATAAATAATAAATACTAAATAATAAATACTAAATAATAAATAATAAATAATAAATAATAAATAATAAATAATAAATAATACATAATAAATAATAAATAATAAATAATAAATAATAAATAATAAATAATAAATAATAAATAATAAATAATAAATAATAAATAATAAATAATAAATAATAAATAATAAATAATAAATAATAAATAATAAATAATATATAATAAATAATAAATGATAAATGATAAATGACAAATGATAATTAATAAATAATAAATAATAAATACTAAATAATAAATACTAAATAATAAATAATAAATAATAAATAATAAATAATAAATAATAACTAATAAATAATAAATAATAAATAATAAATAATAAATAATAAATAATAAATGATAAATAATAAATGACAAATGATAAATAATAAATAATAAATACTAAATAATAAATAATAAATAATAAATAATAAATAATAAATAATAAATAATAAATACTAAATAATAAATACTAAATAATAAATAATAAATAATAAATAATAAATAATAAATAATAAATAATAAATAATAAATAATAAATAATAAATAATAAATAATAAATAATAAATAATAAATAATAAATAATAAATAATAAATAATAAATAATAAATAATAAATAATAAATGATAAATGATAAATGATAAATGATAAATAATAAATAATAAATACTAAATAATAAATACTAAATACTAAATAATAAATAATAAATAATAAATTATAACTAATAAATAATAAATAATAAATAATAAATAATAAATAATAAATGATAAATGACAAATGACAAATGACAAATGACAAATGACAAATGATAAATAATAAATAATAAATAATAAATAATAAATAATAAATAATAAATAATAAATAATAAATAATAAATAATAAATAATAAATAATAAATAATAAATAATAAATAATAAATAATAAATAATAAATAATAAATAATAAATAATAAATAATAAATAATAAATAATAAATAATAAATGATGAATGATAAATGACAAATGACAAATGACAAATGACAAATAATAAATAATAAATAATAAATAATAAATATTAATAATAAATAATAAATAATAAATAATAAATAATAAATAATAAATAATAAATAATAAATAATAAATAATAAATAATAAATGATAAATGATAAATGATAAATGACAAATGACAAATGACAAATGATAATTAATAAATAATAAATAATAAATACTAAATAATAAATACTAAATAATAAATAATAAATAATAAATAATAACTAATAAATAATAAATAATAAATAATAAATAATAAATAATAAATAATAAATGATAAATAATAAATGACAAATGATAAATAATAAATAATAAATACTAAATAATAAATAATAAATAATAAATAATAAATAATAAATACTAAATAATAAATACTAAATAATAAATAATAAATAATAAATAATAAATAATAAATAATAAATGATAAATGATAAATGATAATTAATAAATAATAAATACTAAATAATAAATACTAAATACTAAATAATAAATAATAAATAATAAATTATAACTAATAAATAATAAATAATAAATAATAAATAATAAATGATAAATGATAAATGACAAATGACAAATGACAAATGATAAATAATAAATAATAAATAATAAATAATAAATTATAAATAATAAATAATTAATAATAAATAATAAATAATAAATAATAAATAATAAATGATAAATAATAAATGACAAATGATAAATAATAAATAATAAATAATAAATACTAAATAATAAATAATAAATAATAAATACTAAATAATAAATACTAAATAATAAATAATAAATAATAAATAATAAATAATAAATAATAAATAATAAATAATAAATAATAAATAATAAATAATAAATAATAAATAATAAATAATAAGTAATAAATACTAAATAATAAATACTAAATAATAAATACTAAATAATAAATAATAAATAATAAATGATAAATGACAAATGATAAATAATAAATAATAAATAATAAATAATAAATAATAAATACTAAATAATAAATAATAAATAATAAATAATAAATAATAAATAATAAATAATAAATAATAAATAATAAATAATAAATGATAAATGATAAATGATAAATGACAAATGATAAATAATAAATAATAAATAATAAATACTAAATAATAAATACTAAATACTAAATACTAAATAATAAATAATAAATAATAAATAATAAATAATAAATTATAACTAATAAATAATAAATAATAAATAATAAATAATAAATAATAAATAATAAATGATAAATGATAAATGACAAATGACAAATGACAAATGACAAATGATAAATAATAAATAATAAATAATAAATACTAAATAATAAATACTAAATAATAAATAATAAATAATAAATAATAAATCATAAATAATAAATAATAAATAATAAATAATAAATAATAAATAATAAATAATAAATAATAAATAATAAATAATAAATAATAAATAATAAATAATAAATAATAAATAATAAATAATAAATAATAAATAATAAATAATAAATAATAAATAATAAATTATAAATAATAAATAATAAATAATAAATAATAAAAAATAATAAATAATAAATAATAAATTAATAAATAATAATAGTAATAATAATTAATAATCAATAAATAAAAAAAGATTAATAATAAATAATAAATAATTAATAATAAATAATAAATAGAAAATAATAAATAAAATAATAAATAATAAATAATAAATAATAAATAATAAATAATAAATAATAAATAATAAATAATAAATAATAAATAATAAATAATAAATAATAAATAATAAATAATAAATAATAAATAATAAATAATAAATAATAAATAATAAATAATAAATAATAAATAATAAATAATAAATAATAAATAATAAATAATAAATAATAAATAATAAATAATAAATAATAAATAATAAATAATAAATAATAAATAATAAATAATAAATAATAAATAATAAATAATAAATAATAAATAATAAATAATAAATAATAAATAATAAATAATAAATAATAAATAATAAATAATAAATAATAAATAATAAATAATAAATAATAAATAATAAATAATAAATAATAAATATTAAATAATAAATAGAAAATAATAAATAATAAATAATAAATAATAAATAATAAATAATAAATAATAAATAATAAATAATAAATAATAAATAATAAATAATAAATAATAAATAATAAATAATAAATAATAAATAATAAATAATAAATAATAAATAATAAATAATAAATAATAAATAATAAATAATAAATAATAAATAATAAATAATAAATAATAAATAATAAATAATAAATAATAAATAATAAATAATAAATAATAAATAAAAAATAATAAATAATAAATAATAAATAATAAAAAATAATAAATAATAAATTAATAAATAATAATAATAATAATAATAATAATTAATAATCAATAAATAAAAAAAGATTAATAATAAATAATAAATACAAAATTATAAATAATAAATAAATAATAAATAATAAATAATAAATTAATAAATAATAAATAATTAATAATAAATAATAAATAATAAATAGAAAATAATAAATAATAAATAATAAATAATAAATAATAAATAATAAATAATAAATAATAAATAATAAATAATAAATAATAAATAATAAATAATAAATAATCAATAATAAATAATAAATAATAAATAATAAATGATAAATGATAAATGATAAATGATAAATGATAAATGATAAATAATAAATAATAAAATATAAAAAATAAAAAATAAAAAATAAAAAATAATAAATAATATATAATAAATAGTAAGAAATAAATAATAAATAATAACTAATAAATAATAAATAATAGAAATAAAAAAAATAATAAATAATAGAAATAAAAAATAATAAATAATAGAAATAAAAAAAAATAAATAATAAATGATAACTAATAAATAATAAATAATAGAAATAAAAAATAATAAATAATAAATAATAAATAATACATAATAAATAATAAATAATAAATAATAAATAATAAATAATAAATAATAAATAATAAATAATAAATAATAAATAATAAATTATAAATAATAAATAATAAATAATAAATAATAAATAATAAATAATAAATAATAAATGATAAATGACAAATTCTAAATTCTAAATTCTAAATTCTAAATAATAAATAATAAATAATAAATAATAAATAATAAATAATAAATAAAAAATAGTAAATAATAAATAATAAATAATAAATAATAAATAATAAACAAATAATAAATAATAAATAATAAATAATAAATAATAAATAATAAATGATAAATGACAATTGATAAATAATAAATAATAAATAATAAATACTAAATAATAAATAATAAATAATAAATAATCAATAATAAATGATAAATAATAAATAATAAATAATAAATAATAAATAATAAATAATAAATAATAAATAATAAATAATAAATAATAAATAATAAATAATAAATGATAAATAATAAATAATAAATAATAATAAATAATAAATAATAAATAATAAATAATAAGTAATAAATAATAAATAATAAATAATAATAAATAATAAATAATAATTAATAATTAATAATAAATAATAAATAATAAATAATAAAAAATAATAAATAATAAATAATAAATAATAAATTATAAATTATAAATAATAAATATTAAATTATAAATAATAAAAATAAGTAACAAATGATAAATTATAATCAATAAATAACAAAAATAGAATAAAGAAATAATAAATAATTATATAATTATGAATAAGTATTAAATAATAAATAATAAATAATAGAAATAAATAACAATTGATAAATAATAATCAATAAAAATAAAAATAGAATAAAGAAATAATAAATAATTATAAATTATGAATAAGTATTAAATAATAAATAATAAAAAATAAATAAATAGTGTAAAAATAAATAATAAGTAATAAATAATAAATAATAATCAATAAATAATAAATAATAAATAATAAATAATAAATAATAAATAATAAATACTAAATAATAAATAATAAATTATAAATAATAAATAATAAATAATAAATAATAAATAATAAATAAAAAATAATAAATAATAAATAATAAATAATAAATAATAAATAATAAATAATAAATAATAAATAATAAATAATAAATAATAAATAATAAATAATAAATAATAAATAGCAAATGATAAATAATAAATAATAAGTAATAAATAATAAATAATAAATGATAAATAATAAGATAAATAATAACAAATACCTAATAAATAATAAATAAGAAATAGTAAAAAATAATTAATTAATAAATACAAAATAAAGAATGAACCATATATAAAAAATTATAAATAATAAATTATAAATAATACATCTCATATTAGTAGCCCACATTAATGCAATCACGCATCTGAATCCTTAATGATTACACTCATGATAAATAATAATTAATAAGTGTTCGAGCTTTTAATTAAACGCCAACGAATTTCCTGTGATTGACGTTGTAGTTGTTGCTAGATAATCTAGGCAACCACAAACAGGTCCTTATACTTTCTGACCTGTGTGTAAATCTTTATTGATGCATCATTTTCATAACAAATTATTGGAGTTTGTTCGGAAATGATACAACGATAAATATGAATACATATATCAGCACGAATAGGGCTCTTCAGTTGTTTAGATACTAGTTTAGGCATCCTCCTACTAAAGTTTTTTGTTTCAAGGTTCTAAGAAAACAATCTCTTTCATCAAATACGTTAACTAAATTGTATTGCAAGTTTTCCCTTCTAATATACAGTTATTTGGTTAAAAGATATTTAGTTAATATCTTCTATGTATTAAATGTTATAAAATTTTAGTATTATATATAGAAGAAAGCAACTTCAGTATCTATAGAATATTTCCGTTATAAAATTCTAAGTTTTCATTTTGGTTGTTTTAATTTAAAAAAATAACCTTCCTATAAAGTTTTGGTAATTCATTTCGAAAATAGCATTTTTGTTTCTTTTTATTTTTTTTTTATTTTTTGTTCGTTTAATTTTAAAGTGCAAAGATCGACATTATACCAACAAAAATAAATAGCAACAACAACAAAATTTAGAAAATAAAAGAAATGTTTAGAAGAAGATTATACTGAATAAAACCAAAAAGAAACAAATCTTCCATTTTATGTTCATTTTGTAAAATGAGTAAAATTTTAAAACTTTTTTATGCTTTTGCGTTAAATGGAAAGATTATTTTTGTTTTTTTTTTTTTAAGTCAAAGGTAGAATAAAAAATCTATAATATTTTTCTCTTTTGTTTTAAAAAGAAAAAAAGGGTTGATAGAAATAAATATACATATGTATAAGTATATGTATATATTTAAGTAAATAATATTGTATATAAATGTATACGGTTATAGAGAAAGCAAATTTATAACAACCTGTGTTTACATATTTCCTGTTATAAAAAATATTTTATGTGGACATAAAAAATTTTATACAAAATTATGTAAACATGACTGTTTTACTCATATTAATTTCAATTTACGGAGTAAAGTAAAAACTGTAATTTTTTAACTTTTTTTATATCTATAAAAACTAGTAGAAATATAATACCTTCACTATTATCATATTGTTTTTTTTTTTTTGAATAATTGAAAATTTCTAAAGGATAGAAAACTTTATATTGAACTGTTTACCTACATTATTCAGTAATCTTTTTAGTTTCAATTTAAATTACTAACATTAATATACCTACATTAAAACATAATTATATACATTAACTTTTTTCAAAGAAAAACATTAATTTTAATATTGTTTATGTGTCCTTGCTTTAGTACAATATGTTTATATACATACCAAAACTTGAACAATGTATAGAGTCTGATAATGACTCCTCCATTCCAAATTTAATTTAATTTAACTTAATTTAGAATTTTTAAGAACGAAAATAATATCTGATGCAGATACTAGGTACTAAATATGTTATATCCTGATTGAAATTCTTTTGTCTATGGAATTCCTTTTGTTTCCAATTTGATTTGAGGGCTATTTTAATATTTAAGTTGATTTAATGAAGTTGTATTATTTAGCATAGCATATGCTCCTGCTAAAAATTGCAATGCTGATTTTTAACAAAATATAAATTCCAAGTGGTTTTCAAGAAATATATATTATCGGACCTTTTAAGCATAAATTTTGTTTTAAAATTAATCGGAACATGTTGAACCTTTTATCTTCTGGGTTTCTAAGCTTACTTTATCTTTTTTACTTTATCAATCTCCTCACTACCTCCTACAGTTCTTACTCCACCCTACTTTATCTTTGGTAATTTCTTAGCTAACAGGTTAAATCTTGGTTTTTCAATTGAAAATAATTTAATGTAATGAATTTTTACCACATTTATATGGCACTTCTGTACAACGCGTTTTCGAAATTACGCCTTATAATCTTATATTTTGCATCAAAATTTTAGCTAAGCTCCTTACTTTATAATTATGTAGTAAAAATTTAAAGCGTTTAATTTTTCCTTCAAATTGTAAATTTATTAATTTATATAACAAAAAATCGATGTCGACTTATTGTCTCATTGTACAACAAATAACTAAATTAACAAAAAATGTTCTAATATAGTACCTAAAGATTAATTTTATATGTTTCAGCTGATTTTTTATTTAATTTTATAATTTAATATTTACTAATGTGTATATATTAAAAATTTGCTAATAAATTGCTTTTGAGAAGGACGGCTCCAGTAAATCGTACTAAATATCCCTTATCATACTAAAATTTATGAATACCTTTTAATACTATACACATTTATGACATGACACCATAGCTATTAAAATTTATTTTCTTTATTCAATTTTAAATTTATATTAATTATATATAAGCTTCTTTAGAGAAACCAAGTATCGATAGATTCAAAACAATTTCGTATCTTCAACTGGAAAGAACCCGTCCGTGACCGAACAAAATGGAGGACGTTGATAAGTCAGGCTCAGGACCGACATGTTGGTCACCTAAGCAAGTTAGTATAAGTCGATTTATTGTGTGAAACTTTTCAAAGATCTGGTTGTTCATAAAAACACAATTTGAACGTCTTATCAACCAATTATGCATATTATTGACTTTAATTAATAACTGTATGGTTCCAAAAATGGTCCAGAACACATTATAATTCGTTGAGATATTAGAAGTGCAACATTCAATTAATTTTAAGATACTATTGAATGTATAGTTTTTGGTTAAGTATACATTCTTCTCTATATTTAATCATTAATTTTCTGTTCACCATATACGATTTTTGAATTACGCAGTATTAATAAGTTAAAACAGTTTTCAGCTTATATATATTATTTATTTATTTATTTATTTTATTTATTATTTTTCATTTCATATGTAACAGTTCTTTATACCGTCAGACATTGTCAAAAGCATAACTTATGTCAAAAAATGCAATCGAAAAGTATTTATTTCCTCCGTCTTTGTTGATTTTATCTACTATGAGCTGAGGTTGTAGCAAGTATAATACATGGGTTTTATATTGAGGCAAGTAAGGCAAGTCTGCTTGAAACAAAATTTGTACCTTGGATATGTATTTGCTTTAACTAGTCACAAGATATCCGCTACTGTATAATTTGTCCTAAGACAAGCTTTTGATTTCTTAAAAGCTTAAGCACGATAACTACACAACTAATTTGCATTCACAATTTCTAGGAATAGTTTTTAATTTGACATAGAATAGAAGCTTATTATGGATCCCTGAACCTTATAAGGTTCTTATTTTAACACACAGGTACAATAAAAATCACTTTTTAAAATTACATGTATATACAACAGAAATACTTATGTGTCAGTCTAGAATTTTATTTTTTAAGGTTTGGTAATTATACATCCATACTTTCGATATACAGAGTTAACTTTTCAAAAAAACAGTTGAGCTTCTATTTATTTCAATTTATTACGCATTGCTTCGCTAATTGCTTCGCTTTATATAATTATTTTGAAATATGATCAATATTGTTATTTAAGTTATTTTAATCTTTTTAAATTCAACAAATAACATTCTAATAAATTAATAATTATAAATAGCCATCTGTCATACTAACAAATATGTAATGAAGAACGAGGATATGTTTTCCTTATTTATTTTTCAAATTTAAATCTTAAAACAAATGTACATGATATTTTATAGCTTGTCACCTTTTCAACTGTGTGGCATTATTCCCAAGCTAAATGAGATGCTCTCAACAATTTTTTTATTAACATTTGATTTGTCCATGTGCTTTCAGTCTCGAGACATTAACTTCGCCACTGATATTATTAGTAAAATAATCTCACTTGGAATGAAAACATTTATTCCACACTCGTATAACAGTTCTGAAAAGAAGCCCATCTCGTGATTTAATAATATCTGGGTCGAAGCCTTTAAGGACAAAGACGAAGCTTTTAAAAAATTTAAATTGTATATATCTGGACACTCAAGGAAGAGTTACAATGTTGAGGCAAATTTTAAATCTCCCGAAAAATAGCAGAACCTTCTGGTCGCTTGCCTAAAAATGTCATGCACAATTTTCCGGAGTCTTCCTTTCTTCCACTGGTTGACGATAATGGAATCGTAATGAACCCAACCGGTAAAGCCAACTTATTTGCAAACCTATTTGCATCAATCTCCTCACTACCTCCTACAGTTCTTACTCCACCCTAAATACCTCAGATAGAGTTTTCAATTGGAAGACTCTACTTTTTAAGAAGAGCTACAGTGAAAGCCCTAAGGAATCTTGATGTAAATAAATCTACCGAATGGTTCTCAAAAAAACTTCCTTCGTCATTTCGAAACCACAGCGGAACTTGTTCCAGTTGTTCTTTTCGATTGGTGAATGGAGAGCTGCGTACGTTTATCCAATTCCAAAAAAAATGACAAAAGCGGTCCCACGACCTATAGCTATTGTTTCGGTCCTCCCAAAAGTTATGGAAAGTATAAATAATGAAAGTTTTCGAAATATCTTGAAAGCAAAAGCATAATTTCAGATAGACAATATGGTTTTAGATCGCACCGGTCTACCGGTAACTTGATGATTGGCCTTTGCGAAAAGCTGAATATCACCTTACATAATTCTGGTGAGGCTGATATTATTGCTTTAGATATCTCGAAAGTTTTTGATCGAATATGGGACGCAGCTTTAATAGCAAAATATCAAGCTATTGGTCTAGAATCTGTATTTTCTAAATGAATTGAAGGTTTCCTTTCGAATCGTTCGATTCGCGCTTTAATAGACGGCTTCACTTCTGAAAAACTGAATATAAATGCTGATGTTTCACAAGGATCAGCTCTTTCACTCACTCTCTTTTTGATTCTCATCAACGATTTACTCCAAACAACCTTCAATCCAATCTACAGTTTTGCTGATGGCAGTACTCTGGTGAAATCCTTCGATTTTCTCCGTAAATCTTATGCTAAAACTACCGAAGTTGGCAATAGAAGACAGATAATGGTTAACTTGATCAGCCATGATCTGACTAAAATTGCTGACTGGCGCAAAATAAACAAAGTTGAGTTTAACTTGTCTAAAACTCAAAACTGACTTATTTCGCGCAAACTTCCAGGATTTCAACCTAATCTCCCCTTCCGAGGTGTTACTTTGCAAGACACAGAAGAAATTTAAAGAAATTTATACGTCCCAAGATGGAATATAACTCACACATTTGGACTGGCGCTTCCATTATATAAGGCTACCTTGACCGCGTTTAAAATGGCACCATTCGTCTAATTGACGACCCAAATGTAATTTCATCCCTAATTTCTCTTGGACATCGATGTGTAGTCGGAGCACTTTCTCTGTTCTGTAGATACTTTGTAGGTGTGAACACATGCTCAGCAGAAATCAAAGCGCTGCTTTCTCCTCTTAAACAATTCCAACGCGAAACAAGAGGAGCGGTAAATACTCACTCCTACACTATAGAAATCCTAAGGTGGCATAAAGTAGGTTATGGAAATTCGTTTATTCTTTAACTTCCTATTACTAATCTATCACCCGTTTTTTCTTCCTAATTTATCCTATCCTGTTCTATCCCAACCAAGCGTCACGTAAGTGCTAAACGTATTTTCATACCAAACGCTTTGAAAAATAAAAAACAAAAATAAAAGTGGAATCAGGTTTTAAATTAGTATCACTTTTGGCCAGCTTATCCGCTTTTTCATTGTCAATTATGTTAGTGTGGTAGCTTAGCCAAAAAAGAGCTATTAAATATCTTTTCTGCTTGACAGAAGAGGCCTTTTTTGAAAATATTGAATGTGTTGTGGCAAGTTATGATATATAATGAATACAGGGGGTCTGCATAAAATTTATTCTTTCCCTTTAATTAAGCTAACGACACATATTCTATTACTTTTATTATGCCATACAGTTCAAAGAGGAAAGCGTCCTTCCTTCATTTAAATTTACACATTTTTCTTCATTTAAATTTACACAAATTTATACATTTACAATTATGGTTCAAGACAAGTATTTCAAATTCATCGGTCTATATTTGATATTTAGTTCCAGCATGCTTAGACGTTTTTTGTTTTTTAAAGATGAAAAGCTGGTTAATTATCAATGAAGTCTCAAATCTGTCATAATCTAATTGGAAAATAATCAAAATTTGTTTTACCTTCATTTCTTTCGTTAACAGATATTCGGTCGCATCGCAGTTAGCGATATGGTCGCTTACCATTATAGAAAAATAACGGTTTTTATATTTTATTATACCCAGATACTAATGATTTATTTTTATATTATTTTGCTAATTTCATCAAACTAAATTTGGATTCTAAATTTATATACCAACATATTTTGCCAATTCCAATAAGGTAATAAGTATATAACAAAGAATTTGACTTATTTAAATGACAAAATTCTTATGTACCAGAGTCTTTTATACCTTAAAAGTAATAATTATATAAATATGTATATATATATATATATATATATATAATATAATATTAGGTTTATTTTATAGTTAAGCGTGCATGTATATCTATGGAAAAATAATTTCCTATGAATGACAAATTCGTAATAATAGAGAAAATTTGTAGTAAATTTCTCTACAGTACCAGATTACAAAATATATATACAAAAAAAATAACTAAATAACCAAAATAAATAACAAGATAAAAAAAGTTTTTATATCTCCAAATATTTTTCTGTAAGTTGTACAATAAAATGAATAAGCTAAAGAAGATATTAGAGTATTCCTTTTATTATGGGTTTTTTCTTTAAGGCAAATGAACAATATGCTGAACTATATATATATATTTACAATTTTATACATATAGGTATTTACCTGGCAAAATGAAAATATTTTTTTCCATGAAAATAAATTGATAAAATTCTGAAAGTATACAAATCCCATTCTAAACAAAAATATTTCAAATTAATTTATCTATATACTTTTGGCCCGTTTGTATTTATACAAATATATATACATATATATATATATATATACATATTAGATTACATTGTAAAATATAACAGAACTATGGAAAATTTTTGAAGCAACTCATAAAATTTTCTTATATATTTTCTTCTATATATATGTATAATATATAAATATAATAAAAAATACATACATTACATAATATGTTGAAATATAAAAGAAAATATTGCGAAAATTTCAATATATACATAATATATAATATTCTACACATTGTAGCATAAATTTTATATACAAAACAAAATCTTATTATTTTATTTTTTTATTTGGTGAAGTTTACACAGTTCTCTTAATATAAATTAATAATGTTTTTATTCAGACAGTAACTTTTAGTTATGAAAAAGAAGAATATGCATATATATGTATGTATATATATATATGGATCTTATTTAATCCTGAATATTGTATAATATAATGAAAGAATAAATTTATTTTTTTAATATTCACTTTAATCTTCTGGACATGATACGAGACAATACTTAACTACTCAGATTTTGGTCAAACATTAAAAGGCCACAAAAGTTTAAGTAACACAATGTATATTTGCAACAACATTCGAATTTAAAATATCTCGACAAAATTTTTAGAGTTTTTTTGCAACAAAGAGAAACATTTTTTTAGTAGAAATAATTCAAATGCTAACGTGAATTTCGAATATTTCTATATATAGATATACAAAATTGATTTGAACAAACATCCATTTCAAATTTATTAATTTATTTTTTTATTATTAATATATTTTTAATTACGGTATAGAAAGTAAAATTTATATTAGTACATATGGAGGCTTCAAATATATATGCTGATCTAATCGATCACTCAATGGCTCCTACCAACAATCACTCTCCACGTATCCATTCGTATAGCTGGTTGTTAATAGTAGTTAATTATTAAAAGTATAAATGTAAATGAGAAGCAAAATGCAACGTCACTTCATGACTTAAAATTGAAACTGGCAACTGGGTCGAGATTCATATCAGACTAATAACCTAACCATATGTCCCGGGTTCGAATTCCGCTCAGGGTATAATTGATAAATTTTATAAAATTTGTTGCGAGCATCATTTGGTAAAAATAATTTCAATAAAATGGAACTATGTTATTTAAAAAGTGTTAGTCCCTGACAATTGTTCTATTCAATAAAGAAAAAGTTTGATTTCAGAAAAATAAAATAAAATCCTTGTACAATTATTGTCGAAATTCCTGATTACTTGAAAGAATCTTGAATTACATTGCTTCAACTATAAGTTGAAAATATACCAACCATCAACTCAAAATTCGTGTTGGACTATCGAAGTTGGATCTCACAATGGATCACAATGGATTTTACTGATGGTTTAAATGTGCCAGTGTATTTTCGGCAGCTCTTTTACCTATACCTACCTATGTACCAAAGTTTTGAATTGTATTTTCTATTAAATTTATTTCAATTAAATAAAAATTAAAGAAGAATATTTCGACTTTATCCTATTCACTCTAATTGGATTAACTATAATTAGTAAATTTAAATATATTAATAGAATATATACATTTAAAACGAACACAATATACCTAACGTAATGAATTCATTTTTCATTCAAATCATACTTTAAAAGTAAACGTATCTCTCAACACAATTATGTACTTACTCTTCGTAGTAGAATATCAGAATAACTCTAAGTCTTTTTTCGTGTTTAGTTTACGCCTGAAATATATATTTATTAACTGATATGGAAAAGCACATAAATTATAAGCAGTACTTCGCATATCTAAATTTTAAATTCTAGTCTTTTCAATTACAATATTTTGCAAGATTTGAATTGCTAAATTTTCTATTCATTACATTCAATACTTCCATTTTGAGAGAATAAAATAAGCCAAATTAAACATTCCTTCTATTTAATCCTTGCTATGAATATGAATTTATTTTTTATTAAGTAGATTGCTACGTTTAATTTAATATGTTAAAATAACATTCCTTTTTTTTATAAATAAAATTAAGTAAATCTAAATACTAAAAATTAAATAACCTGTTTAAAAACCTGTTGTCACTTAAATTAAAATTTTTATTGTAAATAATCTACTGAAACAGGTTCATATATAATTTCCAATCAAAACCAATTGATATGAAAGAATTTTAAGTGCATATAATTTTCAGACTGCAAAAAACTAACTTAACATTAAGTGATTGTTAATTAATATACTGCACTGCCATTGAAATAAAAAAAAAATATATAAGGATTATTAAAACGTTATAATAAAATCCTTCAATGATAAAGAAAAGACAGAGAGCCAAATAAAAATGGTGTCAAAATCAGAATTTGCTTATCGATAAGAATGCCATATTACAATCAAACAAAACTCAAATCAATTTTCAAATCAATTTCCAAAAATTTAATTTTAAGTTCATCCTAATTTTGAGTTATATGTGTAAGTATGTATATCTAATTTAATTAATACATTTTGAAAACAATAATAAAATATTATTATTCATATAGCACTTGTAAGTATACAAATGCATGTGACACTTCAAACATAATGTTAAAATGTATATGTTTACTCAATCAATGTGTGACAAACTTATTTTTTATGGTATTTTAATTCCCACAAAAAAACAGTCAAAGCTAAAATTATTTATACAATGTAATGATGAAAAATACACATATCGGGATAAAATGTATGGATTATTATAGTTCATAAATGGCAAAAAGCCATAATTAGGTCGTACAAAATTTTTACACTTCAAAACAATTTTTACAGTAAAATTCAGGAATATCTACTTGTTTTAGAACATCATAGTTTTTGATTCTAATGCAGAGAATGGTGTAAATAATCCTGATTAATATCTCACCATTGATGCTAATTCAAAACGATATAAACGCCAAGAGGTTTTGGCAAGATAAACTTTCAACGGTTTAATGGGATAATTGATAAGCTGATATATTGATGTCGTTTCTAATATTAACGCTGTTATCTAAGGAAAACTCTAAAGTAGGACACGATTTTACAGTAATTTTTTTTATATATTTTTTGTATATGCGTTGTTTCAAAAATAAAACTTTAACAAAAAATATCAATAGATCAACCACCATTTCAAATCCATTAATTAGAAATCTTTAAACACACATTATTTGGCCACAAGTGTGGTGCAGATAAAATAAATTTTAGATACTTTATTTCATCTTTCCAATTAATTTAAAATAAATTGATTAATTCAGGTCCTTTTGTACAACCAATTAAAAAATCAAATTAATACAAATTAGGTTTCTAATACTTTCGATGCATACTATATACCTAAGGCAATAATTCTGCTGGGGTTAATGTCAAATAATTTAATGTTTTAAAGCAAATTGTCATATACATTGGCGATGCCTTTGAGAATTACTGTTGCTATCGTATTATTGTTAAATGTTCTTAATGTGTCAATAGTTATAAAAATTTTACTCTGTACAAATAAAAGCCTGGAGAACACTTACGGCTTGGAATAACACAAAATGCATACAAAAGTCATATATCTCTTCTAAATTATCCATAATCAGTGTCAACACATTTAAACGAGACCTCAGACCACTTGAAGATAAAACTTAAAAAAACTAATCAGGGTGCGCTCTAAAACACTAACTAAGCTCATTGTATTGCAACAAAAATTTCCCTAATACTAGAAAAATATAAATAGTTTTTCAAAAGAAATGAATCCGTCTCTCCAACTCTAGTTTTGTAACCTTACTTTTCCAGATGACAGAAAAATATAAATGACAAATCTATATTCAAAAATTCGTATCTATTTTGTGGGAACGCTTTCTTTAATTATATCGACTTTTAAACAAAATGTATTTTCTATATCATAGACCTTCCACTCCATTTTCTTTTTTGCAACTCTACTTTTCCTGACTGAAAGAAACGAAAGATGACAAAACTTTAAAAAACAAATAAATATTTTTATGCCCTCGTCCAATTTATCGGAACTCAATTTTTTCTCACAGCAGGCAATTGTAGGCGACAAAAGTTTAAAAAAAATTAATTTTATTTTATAGCTTCCGCTTATTTTCTTCCTTTTTTGAGTTTTTCTCACTTATTGAAGCCTTGTGTTCCAGACGGTAACATTATAAAAAAAATTACTCGCACCAGCCTCTTCCAATGTAGCGGAATTTACTTCAATATTTTGGGATTTTGCACATGCAATTTTGAATTCTAGAATCTTAAATTAAGCTTTCTTTTTAGATTTCGAAATTTGTAGCTTTACATCGATTAGAATTTCGGAAATATCAGACCCTTTCGTTTGGTCAATATTTTGTGATTTTGCACATGCAATTTTGAATTGTAGAATCTTAAATTAAGCTTTCTTTTTAGATTTCGAAATTTGTAGCTTTACATCGATTAGAATTTCGGAAATATCAAACCCTTTCGTTTGGGAGCATGTACCAATATATACAGAAAATTATCTTTTTCCATTAGCATATAAGTTTGAGGGAAAATCTGTCGAACTCTATGAGATATATAGTAATGTTATTAAATATGAATACTAAAATTATAGTTAGAAAAAACGATTTTACTAAGTTGTAAGAATTAATCCAATACACACTAAATCCGAAATTATCACAAGTTATAAACACAAACTATATAATTGTCGATTTTCTTGTTGATGACTAAATTAATGTTAATAATTTCAGAAGAACAAAAAATACATTTTTCTTTAATAACAATTTTTATTTTTATTATATTTCTTGCATGAGTTCACATCCCAAAAGTCGTCCTTTTCCGTAATATTGCTTTACCAAAATAATTAATTCCTACGAACAAATATTTACTTAAAATATATTTCGATCCATTATTTTATTTTATAAAAAAAAAAAAAAAAAAAAACAAATTCAAAAATATAAAACAATAATATACAGCCACTTACAGTTAAAATAAAAATAATAATCGCGAGTTGAAATAGACTTTTGGTTTACTTTAAAGAATTTGAAATTGTCAAAGACATAAAAACTGTTTTTCTGAATTTTTGAACTCAACTAACGGATAATTTAATTTTTTTATTCAGTTTTATTAATTTTGTCTACAGATCATAGATATAATTTTTAAATTGAAGGATTTGTCGGGGCTCTAATATTTATAGTCAAATTCTATCTACTAGAGCAGGGTTTTTTGTTATAACTTTAATTTATTTATTTATTTATTTCATCATGTACTTATATAAGTGAGACGGTAATAACAGTATACGATAAAAAATGTACTTTCTATTGCAAAAAAGTTGGCCCATACCTTGCTTGTATTGTAATGTGAAGTATTCACAATGATTTTTCATTTTGTTCTAATTTTTCTGATAAAATCTCAGTTGCTACGATATAAAATTGAATCTGCTATTTGTAATAACTTCCTACATATTGTGTTGATAAGTTTAAAGGAGGGCCCGACTTTTTTGTAATACAGTAGTAAATTCATTGTACTTAAACTATACTATAATCGACCAGACAATGAGAGAAACACATTTTTGTTATATACTAATCATCGCACAATGAACTTTTCCTCTCTTTTTTTTAATATTTTGGTACAATTCGTATAAAATTGGTATGTTATATTAATTAATACAATGGACAAGGAAAAGAAAATGATGAAATCACGTCTGTAGAATGGGCGAAGGCAAATTTTCGAGATTGGTAAGTAATAAAAGAATGTACGTGGCCTATGAACTACAAGGATGAATATCATAAATTCCGAAACATTACTAAGACTCACAAGGAAGTAGAAGACGAGAAGACGAAGAACAACGTTTTGATATTAATACTAATTTAAATATAGAACCCTACATATATTTTAGATTAAGTTCATCATCGCAAATATCACATTTCCATTTTATTCTATTTGTACATAGAGATATGCAAATGGAATCTGTAGATAAAGAAATCCAGAAATTTGCAAGAAGTCACGTAAAAGAGATAGTCCAGGTAGTACTGAACAATAGAAATGTTGCCAGAAATATTACTAGGATAGCAATAATATATGACAACGGAAAACTTAGACGGACATTGCTGGATGTAGTATACATTCAAAATCAAAATAAAACCAAGAAAAAATTGGTCATCAGTCCTATAGAACTAGATTGCAACTAGATTGCAGATTTGGGTAGAATCCCACACGTAATATCAAGCTACGGGGTTCATTGTGTCTTCTAAAGATTACCACCAGCCAAAGTATAAAAAAAAAATAATTCTATTCGTTATTTATTTAGCGATTCTTCAAAACATTATTGAATGCAAATCCGCAAAGTACTGAATATCGTGACTGAAAAATGAAAAAATATAAAATTTTATATTATGTGATAGACGGACAGCCAATAAACTATACACAAATCTATTATAAAACTTAATTTACCGAATACATGAGAATTTTACAAAATAATGTAATAAATATATAATACCCATTGAACTATAAGTTTATTATACCATCATAAAAAAAAAATGTAGAAAATAATGTAATGCGACGTTTTTATATTATCCTTAAAAGTAAATATATTAAGGCGTATCTTAAAGTAAAAGAAAATATAAAACTTCAAAAGTACAAAAATATGCTGTGCCTTTTTCTTTTTCTAAAATAAATTCATTAAAGGGTGCAATGATTACTAAATAGACCCTGTAAAATGTATGATATTTCAATAAAATAGTGAAGACAAATTGGCATATGTATATATGTATGTATATAAATATATATATACATAAGAAAAGAAAATATAAATAACTGCTTTATGTATATTGTATGGATATACATATATATATATACTCGCATTTTAACAAAATTAAAGTAGTTTTCATGTTTTTTTATTTATTATTTTTTTTTTTTTGCATTTTATTTGTAATTTATGTTTCTTGTTCTTTTACGAAAATTTGGAGCCAAATTCATCATTATTATTACTATCATAATTATGGTTTTCTCTTTCTAAATTAAAGTTATATTTTAGATTATTATTAACATTATACGAAAATATTATAGGTTTAGATCCGTAACATATTTGTAGATAAAAAGTTGATGTGTATATGGTTTTTATATATCTGAAAATGTATTAAATAAAAATGGTATAAAATTCTTAATTTATTAAAATTATTTTAGCAATATTGTTTTGTTTTTTGTATTTAGTTTTAATCTCATTTAAAAAAAAAGTTATAACAATATATTGAATAGCTTGAAATCTGTATCAATTTGATTTGTATTACATATCAATATTAAATATATCAAAATTAGCAATACATTTTCGATTTTGATGCTAATTTTGATTTGTTTTGTCTATAAAATTGTACTAAATTATAAAAGCTATATGACAAGTTACTGCTAAAAGAAATACCACTACACTAGTACTACTATACTTTGTAAACTAATATCTAACTTTAAAATACAGAATGTATTAAAAGTGCTGTAACTAATCCTAATGCACATATTTTAGCTTCTGCACATGGTTAATCATGTGTTGTATAAGAACTTTTAGCACATGCATCACAGAATTCACCTGGTTGATGGTTGGTATTACTATTAGCATAATTTAATAAAGATTCAGTTTCACGATTTGATATATCTGCAGCACCATAATGAATATGATTATGTGTCTGATTTATATCAGAATGTCTATCATCATCATTATTATTATTATGTCTGTTACGAAAAATTAAAGGGAGACTTGATAGTTTTAAAATCAGATATTGTGAATACAAAAACAAATATATTCTATATATGGAGCTAAATTATTTAGTATAAATATTTCTCAATTGGAAGAAACAAATTAAGATTACAATTAAAAAAGTTAAATGTTCAATTCAACAACATATTGTATTGGATCACTCATTACATAAAAAAAAACCAAGTTTTATTACATAAAAATATTATAACTAATAATTACGATTTGGATTTAATGTCATGTGCTATGGATTTCAGACAGTCAATCTAAATTACTTTAAATTATTGGTAACAATAAAAATGAGTCAATTTATGTGAGAAATAAAAGAAAAAATTTTGAAAATTATTAAGAAAATTATGTTAAATTATTAGATGGAGAAAAAAATAAATTGATTTTAAATTATGTAAAATTTAAAATTAAATATGACAAAATGGCTGTATAGTAATATGCAGGTAAAGTGATATATAAAATTAAATATAGCAGAATTTGTCTGTAACTATTTTTTTATAATTATTTGAGCTACAATAGAAAGAAGTGAGCGAGCTATTTATTTTTGAAGGGTATTTATTTTGTACTAGAATCCGTCAAAGAACACTTTCATTCGTATTATCTGGTCAGACAATCGCAAGGTAGGATCGACGAACTATACCATTGTAGCTTCTAGAAAAACATGACCATCATATAACATCAACAATAAAAATCAATATCTATGCCAGATAACTATAACCTATGCCATATTTATGACCAGATCCCGTAACGCAATACGCTATAGTAATTAACACCGATCACGCAGAATGCCACTTAGTCATCTTAGCCTTTGTTTTAACCCTGATTTTGCTATAATGATGTAGATTTTTTTTTTACAGTTTTTTTAGGTTATTAGTAGATTGAAAATGTGCTAAACAAGCAAAACCTGTGTGGGAACCTATTTACACAAATCAATATTTCTGCTCCTAGATTGTAGCGATTTAGCCTTTTCAGTCTTCTTATGTCATAATATATTTATGATCCTTTACATTAATATGATGAATTAATCTGTTTTCGTGTTTGTTAGCATATAATTCCTAATGACTTCAGTTATGGTGTTTGTTCTCAGATCTCTGTGGATGTCTTTTTATTATTTATTTAATTCCGAACTTGTTTTGACAGCGCTGTATATTTAGCAAGTTATACTTTTCAGTGCAACTCCACAGCTGGCTGTCATAAGTCCAGATGAGTTTAATTATACTGTTGTATATTTGGAATTTGAAGTATAGGTTTAGTTTCAACTGTCTTCTTATTGACCAATACATATTTCTTGTTTTTTGAATGATTTGTAATACTTTTTCCTTAACGTGATGTTTTCAGTTAAATCAAAATCGCGAATCAAAATGTAACTCAAGATATTTCACCACGTAATGTGGTATTTATATATATGGGCTATATATATGGTATAGTGCGTAAGCAATACCAACATAATTTTCCAATCATATTTCCATATATTTATCTTGTCCAGCCATTCTTGGAATTGTTTTATTGCTTGTTTCTGCTATATAATTGTGGCTAAACGTATCATCTGAAATTAGAGCCATGTCGAAATGTGTTGTTGTTGGGGATGTTGGTGATATATAGTTAATATGTGATGTATATGATATATGAATATATGAAAAAGAAGAATAAACACTTCCTTTGTAGATGTAAACGCATAGTGCCAGAATAAAAATACTTGGTAAGGCTACCAAATACTTGGTAAGGCTTATTTAATTGATTTTGTTGACCATCGAGCTTAAACGAGTAAACGAGTAACCCTCTAAAACAACCAATATAATAACAAATAAGTCATTGGAATCGTAACTTGATGTTAATTGATTTTTCAAAAGCAACTGGAACACCTACTTTAAATTAAAATTAAAGTGCATCAACCGGTTTTGTTGAAAATCAAGCACATTATACAATTGAGTGACTGAAGGATAAAAATAAAATCATATCAAAACTAAAAAGGCTTAAAAAATATAAACTGAAAATCAACTTTTTTTAACCAAAAACCTTTTTTGTTTTTTACAGAGCACCTCAAATGAGCTAATTCGCTCCTACAGAGTGCAATTAGCAATAATTGAACTTACAATAAATAGACTTACACTACTATGTAAAATATGATAAAGTGTCAACATGGTTATATTTTTGAGTAACTCTTGGACAACTGATATATAACCAGACTCTGCTACTTCAAATAGTTGATTTAATTAATTAACATAAACAATATACAATATAATTTTGATTACTACGAAAACAGTTCAAATTTTAATCAATGCATTTACAAATACATAACAATTTACAAATAACGGGTGTAAAAATATTAACTCAATAACAATTGATGACACGAAAATAAGCTATAAATAAAAAATGTTTATATAAATTTTATATCAATTTTATATGAATAAAATTTCGACTGTTTCGAATTAAAAAAATTTCTTGTACACAAAAGCAAGCCCCTCTAAATTTATGCAAGCAAAATCAATACATATTTAGTATTATCAAGTAGAGATTACCAATTATTTTTCGGTTGTTAAGTTAGGCCAAGAGCACCTAATCGTTATATAGACATTTAACTGATTGTGTTGCAGCATTGTATTGAATCAAATTTGTATCCTACATGCTTAATACTCAATTCATATCAATCGATGGAAATAATATAATTAATAAAAGTTTTTTTTAGTTATTAATACAATAAACTATAATATTCTCACATTTTTTTTTTTTATTAATTTTTAAAACATAAGTTATATTTAAAACTAACTAACATTTTTGTTTTTGTTTTTTATTAATATTAAAAAATATAAATAATTAAAAATGAAATGTCTTAATTTAGAAAGAATAACAAATTAAAAAAAGCTTTTTATTTGAGAGTCATGTACATTAGAATATTTTAAGTTTATTATAATTCGTTTAGTTTTATTTATAACTGTAAAAATTTTATGTTAGTTATATAATAAATAAACATTAAAACAAAAAAAAAACAAAAAAAAATATTGAGAATGTTCTTAAATGTTTCATAATATAAACATAACACATTTATATTATTACACCATAAGAAGTAACATAAAAGTTGGGTAACATAAGATTAGATTTTTCATTAGGCTTACATCGCAAATAAGAATTGTGTAAAATATATAAAAAGGAATTATTTCAGTACAGGAATACCACAGATAATTAAAATATGCATGTGTATCACTACATTAAAATAAAAGAGTGAAAATGTATGTCTAAATGTTATAAAAAAAAAAATAAACAAAAAAACAATAAAATATTTGAAAAAGAGAGACAAACTTTATACTTTACGAGTATTAACTCCTTTTTGATCCAGTATTCCAGTGTAGTAAAAATATTACATTTTTTATTTTATCCTTTCAACACATTCCTTTTCACAGTAAATTATAAAATTTACATTTTTCATACACTTTTAAACATTTCTTCATAAAATAATTATTTTAATATAAACAGTGTTTATTAATAATTATGTTAATGAAGAAAGATCGAGTTCAAAAAGCAATATAAAAAAAAACAAAGATTCTTTGAAGAGGAAAATAGAATTTCAAAAAAGTGAATTACAAAGATATATATACATAATATATACAGGGTGTTTTTCATTATCAGAACACGTCGGATATATGCAATTGTTGAAATTTTCATTATTAATTTGTTTATTTATAAAACAGTGGATGTTGACCATCTTACAGGTCCTTTTCCCTTTCAGAATATGAACCTTTATATAGCAATGGTAATGTAATTATTTGGTATATATTTTTATATATTATATTATTTTTAGTTATTATATATTTATTAAATTATTGTATTATATTGGAACCGACGTGGTTGTAATCGAACTCGCTTAAGAGCACATCGAAGAAAACGAGCAAATTTGTCACACTTAAGCAAGTTGTGCCTTTAAACGAATATAACCTGAAATATTTTTTTAGATCAATTTTAATAATGTATGTGCTATGTTGTAAATAAAGAGAAACATATTTGGTACAAATTGTGTGCACGTAAATTATGTCATTTGTATTTGAATTTTTGTAGCTACGTATTTGTACACAGTATGTATGATATCCAACACTGAAAAAATTCCCGAACTGTTTGTATTTTTATTAATTCTTAAGCTATCCGCATTATGTTGTGTTATCTAAACACATATTAACAAATTTTGTCGTCGTGATTGAACAACGCAAAAAGTATGTAAATTTATAAAATTAATTTATGCATTTAAAGAGATTGGGCTTTTAAACGATTTGCTTTTAAACGAATCGAATTATATGAAAAAATAAAGCAAAAAAATTGCCTTCGAAATATTATGCACTTAAAAGCGTTTATGTTTTTAAGCGAGGTGCTCTTAAGTGGTCTTGATTGTATTGGAATTTATTTTTCAGTAATTTTCAACATTTAAAAATTTTTTCGGCTCTAACGGGGCTTGAACTGGTGCGCCTCGGTCGTTACATTGCTATTCTCGAATGCTTTACCACTCTACTGAGGTCACTAAAAACTTTTACATGAAACTTGAGTTCATTGTCGTATACGGTTTCCAAAAAATGAATACTTAAAAATTATTTTTGACATTTTTGAAAGTTTTTTATAAAGTGAATTTACATTTCGTTCCAAGACCAAATAAGAAAAAAATTAACAGTATTTTAAAACTAGCTGGTTAACACCTTAATCAGAGGGATTCAAACAAATATCTACCATTAGGTTCTCCAAATGAATTTTGTTAATTTTTAATTCATTTTTTATTTGAAAACCATATTTTCCGAATGATCTAATATTTAAGATTTAAGTGGATAGTCCTGGTAGCTGGTGCTGATTTTTATGGTAATTTTAATTACTGTGAATAACTGTATATCTTTGTTAATTTAACTTTAATATCTTTATATCTTTCAATTTAATTCTATTGATAGCATCTATTCCATTCCATGACTCTGTGCTGACTGCCACGAGACACTCTTTCTATATCACTTCGCTATGATGTATGTTTTTTCCATGTGGGTACTAGAATTGCACTACTTTAGATGTTGTCATTTGGTATAAATGCTAATTCAATACATGACAGCTGTAAGGCAGGTTAAGGCTTAATCTAAGCTGTAATAGCAATAAATGATGATGAAGAATATTTTGAACATATCTAATTTCTACATGTTGTTAAATATCTCTGAATCAATATATCTGAAAAAATATTTCGTATTAAAACACCCGAATAAATTTCTTGTTTAATATTTTGAATGTTTTTGAAACACAGCTACTGTTTGTTTTTTTTTACATTAAAACTAGTCTTACAAATATATTAAAAACTAAAATATCTTTGATCTACCAAAACCTTAAAAGATTTTAACGAACAAAGTTTTAAGCCGAATACAACTGGTATAGTTTAATTTCTTAACAAAATTTTGGCTGACAATTAACTTTCAACACCAACAAATTGATAAATAAAGCCTATAAAAAGACTAATGTCTATAAAACACCAACAAAGTCTATAATAAGACTAATGTGTAAAAAGAATTATAATATTTATGAGATCTACGAGAATAAGCATTCTTTTTATGTACAATAATATGAGCTAATCTGTATCTACTTCTACAATAATATGAGCTTCTTGTATCTACATCGAGTCGAGATTAATTATACAGAAAAACTGTTTTTGCTTTTTTTTGTGCATTTACATGGGAATATTTTACCTACTAATAAACATCTGGCACAACAATTCAAAACAAAACACCCTGTATATGTGTAGTATATGTAATTATAAAACAAAATATGTATTACTCGTACTTCAAGAATAAAATTTAAAAAATATTTTATATAATAAAAAAATTATGTTTCAATTCATGGCGACAAATCTATATGGAATTTGTTATAAGGTAAGCTTAGTAAAATGACACCAAAATAAATAATTTTCTACTTATTAGAAATTTGTGCTTAAAATACACCAAAACTTTAGTTTTATTTTATTTTTTTTAATTTTTAAAATTTAAATCAAGTCTAACCAGTTTAAAGCCAATTTTTATCAACTAAGATATTCATTAGTAGAAAATTAAATTAAAATAAATTAGAATTAAAAAAATATTCGTTTACAAGCAAAATTTAAAAAACTTTTAGAAATAAAATAATATAACTTGTACCTAATACAAAATAATTCTCTAATAATTTCAATAAAATGCTTAGGTATATTAGTACATAAGTAAATAGTACATATGTATAAAATATGTATTTATTTATTTATTGATCAGCGGAGTTGCAGATAAATCTTCCGGTCCTCTTTTCTTTCGGGATGTTGGCCTTTTTCACAAATACATAAAAAAAAAGATATTTCATTTAAATATAACAATGCAAAACTTAACAGCTAAGCTTATAAGCTATAAAATAAAACATTTTCATACTAAATGTTATTCTAAAAAAGTAGGTAAGATAAAAATATATCATGCAATAAATTTTATTTAAAGAGTAGGTGACGTAAAAATTTGAGGCCTATCGTATAATCGTTAAATGAATAATCATATACAATTATCGATGATAATTGGATTTGTTATTAGTGATGTATTTGATATTGTATTTACATCAAAATCGAAAACTATGCTAATATATATTTAATAAAAAAATTTATTACGTAAAAATCGATATCTCGAAAGCAACATATTTCCTTTATCAGTGCGTGCGACTAACTTATATACAAGTAATAAATACAATAATTAAATGAAAGAATGTTAAATTCAAATATTCATAAACATATATATATATATATATATATATATATAATTTCTTCTTATACTATAATTATTTCTTTATTGCACTCAAATTTATTTTTATAAAATTTTACGGAAATAACATTCAAAAGACCCACTATATTAAATTGAAAAAACAAAAAAAAAAAAAAAATCAGTGAGAATAGTTCAATTAAAAAATATCCATATTAAAAAACAAAAAAAAAATATTATTTACGATTGTATTTTGGCAAAACAAAAAACAAATTAACAGGACTAAGTACTACTATATACAATAGGAAATTTACGTTATGTTAGAAAACTGAAATATCCAAGAACGGATATTAAAATTCAATATTTAAAAATTATTATAGAAAAACTTTCTTCAAGCGTTTACCAACAAAAAACAAAAATCATTTTTGTATCAAGCTAAAAAAAAATCAAAATAAAAAAAAAACAACAATGTAAAAAAGAAAAAAAAACCAGGGTATTTTGTCATTGAGTTTATAAAAATATATATTTTCAGATTCAGTTCAAATATATATGTATACATATATAAACGCATGTTAAAGATTTTATTTGTTCAACCACGCCCAAAATTTATGGCGACGTGTATTAAGATTAAAGAAATAAACTAAGTAAAATCATCTAGTTAGATGTATGAATACATTTACAATCAAAATCAACATTCAGAATTCCAGCAGCAGAGTAGTGAGCTTGCGTGCACATTTTATTTCATTATGTGATATCGTGTTGTAGAAATTCTTTGGATGATGATGATGATGATTGTGTTCTAAATGCAATATATGTAACAAATATATAGGTATGAATATAGCAAATAATAGATAGGTAGGTACACATAATTGAAGACGAAGAATAACATAAGTAATTTAGTTTATATATTATATACAAATGAAAATATTTTTGTTACATTATGTATAATATATTATATAGTTCTACCACCTATATTTATTCATATTTATATACCTAAATATGTATAGCAATTTTCCTGTTTAAGATTAACAATTTCGTTTATATTAAAAATCATGTATATAGTACGTATTATTACTGAAAACCTTTCAACAAAAGCACAAAAACAAGACTAATCTAAAATTTTATATCTAATTTACGATTCTTTTGCGATTACCGTATATCCCTATACGCTTCCTGCAAATGTTATAATATTAATAAAAACGTATACCATATTTACTAAAATTTATATAACTAAAAAATTTGAAATATATTTCTAGGGCTTATTTCTTAGAATTTCAAATTGAACAAATTTTCTGATTTCTCAAATACAGAGTCAGTTGATCTAATTGTAAAACTTTAGTTGTAAATCATTAACAAAATTGCTTTTATTAATTACAAATAATCTTCGTTCTTTAATATTTCTCCATTAATCCCATAATTAAGTCATTAACAAACTATTTTTTTATATATCTTTTTAATATAATTTTTTCGAATCCATATTTTTCAAAAATTTTTATATTTCTTTTGTGTATTCAGCGTAACTTCATTCCCGCTCTCATGAAATATAAATTATGAAAAATGTTTTTTTTTTCGTTATTATAAAACAAATATTAGTTTTACAACTTTAAAATATATTTACAATCAACCTAGTATGTACTACATATAAATATAACAATATAATATTTTCATTGTTATGTAATATTATTGTCAAATGTTTACCTCTTTTGTTGCACATCATAAATCTATTATGGTATATTTTCATTGTAAATTAAAAAAAAATTATACTTTTAAGTTAAATTTTTAAAACAAATTATGTACGGGTAGGTAAGGTATAGTCTATATTTACTATTTAAAGTTGTTTTATTATTTTTAAAATGTATAATAGTGATACAGTTTCAGATCAGTTTAAGTAATTATATTTTAAATGAAATTGTTACTCAAAATGTTACAATAACAAGTCAGAATTTATTTTAAGTTCATATAGCGGTAAAACGGTTATCGTTCTGACATCTCAGCACATGATATATATAAAAATACATAATTTAAGAATATAGGTACGAAGTTTCTACAAGCAAATGACGAAGAAGGTTATCACTACCGTCAACTGTAAACTCTAATACAACAGTTAACATAACCCCGTGTGAAATCGTACTTATACAGGTTTTTTTGAACTATTATTAAGAGTTTAGAAGAAGTCTTGTTTATATGTTAAAACAATGCATGAAGGTACGAGACCTAGTATAGTATACAACTCTATATCATGGTACGGCAACCATTGTATGCAGTTGTAAGATCAACTACTACGAATATGGGGTAGCTTTTCGAAGATATAATAGCATCTGCATAAACTCGTGAGAGCTCCTAAACACGAGTATGAGAACTCAACACAGAGATATATAATATAAAATAAATAAAAATAAAATAATATAATATATTTGTATTAATAGCTCTCACACCGTTATGCAGAGACTATCATATCTTCGAAAAGAGTTCCTTTACCCGTAGTATAATTCCTCTTACACTTTTTATATATATAAAGTGATTGTTATATCTCTGTATAGAGTTCTCATACTCGTGTTTAGGAGCTCTCATAATTGTTTGAAGACTGGAATTATTTGATGGAAATCATTATTGATTTTAATTCGATTGAACAAGTGTCATTTTCAAAAAGACATAAAGAGATAAATACAGTTCCAATGTTCCGACGGTTGTTAGGAGAAATAAGGGTTATATCACCATTGTATCTATAAATATTATTATTATTATTTGAGTTAACAAACAAAGCTATTTATAGGAATTGTTTCGTTCATCATACCACTATTAGAACTCATCAGCAGGTATTTATAGTGTTAGACTTATCTGAACGGTGTCGATGTTCTAGTCGTCAACTAAACGTATTGCCCCTTCTTTTGTTTTATATTATATAATAAAACCAGAAAGAAGTTTCGTTGTTAACCTAGATATCTATGCCCAGTAGACTATACGTAATGTATGCACATAAGTATTACGGTAATATTAAGGTTATAAAAAAATTATGATTAAGATTTGCATGTCTAATATAACAAGTAATATGTAATTTATCTGAAACAGTTGTGCTAGAAAATTTTTTTTCCTTTGATTACGCATTTAGATCCTGTTTTTTCAATATATACATATTATCTGATTCTCAACTGACGTCATGATCAACATGATAAATCGACGTCAATTTCTACAATTTTTTCTGCTTAGTAGACGTTTGGTATCGAGTGGGTCGTTCATTACAACCTTCGCCAGTCGACCACTGCCATTCTATTTCCGTGGTTCCTGCTTCTCCATTTTCTTCGTCTATTTCGACACCAACGAACAATGTTTTGAATGTTGTATACGTGCCTGATTTCGTTACTACATTTCTTATCTTTTAATATATATCCACATATTTGTCTCAGAGTTAGCATGATTTAAATGTGTCTTACATGGATATATGAATATCATAGACATAATCAAATAGAAGCAGTCAATGAAATTTTAATACCAGGTGTAGTAAACGATTTTCAGTTGTAGTAATTGCAATACCGTTGTGAGAATTGATTTACTTGTAATTTATCCAAAACAAATTTGTCAACTCAGAGACTCAGAAACTCAGAGACGAATATACCAGCCGATTTATTTTAGTTGTTAGAGCAATTTACACAACTGCTAGCACCGAATACAATTTTTTTTTTGTTGAATTTTCATTTTTTTTATGTGGAGATTTAAACAACCAAATGTTAGAATGCCTAAATATAGTTTAATAACGCTCCAAATATGTGATGATAGTTGTAAAAAAAATTTCATAATGCTAAAATTTATTGTTTCAACTTTTATTTTGTTTGGCAACGTAATTGTCATGGTGCAATAATTTTTTTGCGCATTTAATTATAGATCCTGGCTTAGGGTTGATTTTCATCCGAATGTGTGCCTTCCTAGTTCCTTCGCAAATTCCAATATCACCTTCAAATAGTTACAGCCGGATATTATTCCATACAGCATCTGCTTATGTGGATCCTCAAACATTCAAGAGGGCACATATCCTCTTAGATTTAAGGATGTAGTTAGCGAAACTACCTAATCCGTAAGAAAATGTACACTTATAAAAGCTTTAAGAGAAACCTGAGGTACGGACGGATTGATTAAATGAAAAGATGCAGAGCTCGTAGTGATTTTTTTTTTATATAATTAAAAGATGAACACCTGCACTGCTTTTACGGCAGATACATTATAGCATACACAATCATATACAGTTTTCCAATTGACAATGCAATATAATTGTAGTGTGTTCCATTTCATTTTACGTCATAACCGATTTTGTATTCCAAATTAATTTTACAACATCTATGCCCTGACGGGATTCCAAACTGTACTTTATGTATAGTCTGATAACAAACAACAATACACCTGGGGCGCTTGAACACTTTACTAGAAAAAATTCGTCGTCAGATATTTCATATTTGGCGATGTAAAAATAGAAACTATGGGAAGACGAGAACATATAATATCCAACACTATGACCGTGCAAAGGAGTAGATATATTTACTAATCTTATAGTAAATAAACTACCGTGGCTTGGACATAGCGATTAAAAAAAAATATTACAATCAAGAGTCCTGGCCTGAATGTATAAGCGTTCAACCAAATCAAAGAAGTGATAGTAATATCGTCTTTCTAACTAAAAATATTGATGAGTCAGATCGACATGGTCGTAGGACAACTAAAGTATACTTAAACAATTAAGTTCTTAATAATATTTATATTTTGAAGTATGGTAACATAAGACCGGTCATTGTACAACATTCACAGCTATTGTAGCTGTTTATTATAAATAAATACCAACTAAATAATAAAAATAGTTGCTGTACCAAAAAATTTAACAAAAATGTATGCGTCCAATAGGTTTTTCTAACAAAGTCCAATAGGTTTTTCTAACATTTTTTTTTTATTTATTTCAACTATATGAATGCCTAACGAGATTTCTCTCTATATAAGGTTTTATACAAACATGGTCCAATAGGTTTTCGAAAAAGGTGAATAAATTGTATAGTTTGATTTTACTTCACACATTTCTTATTATGAACTTGACGAACAAATTCGCAAAATTAACCTACCTATAGGTAAATATTAATAATAATATTTGGATAAATATTCGGATAATACCAAAAAACTATTTGAATATTTCTAATAAGAGCAAACCAATTAGAAGGTAGAAGAAAATAATTTTAAAAAAATTGTACCTTATAAGATTTGACAAAATTCCATTGCAATCTAAAAAGTAAAGAGATATTTTTATATTTTCAGTGAGAATAGTGAAAGAATAAATAATTCTATTTGGAATGATATCATAACCTGACAAGATATTGGTACTAAAATAAATTTATTATACAAATTAATACAAACTATAGAAAATCTAAAACTAAATATGTACAACAAAATAGGATACATGATATATATCAATCTGATGCATGTAATATAAAGATAAATCTGTATCAGCATACTTTAATTGGTTAAAATAAAAAATATAAACTTTAAAGCTCATAGTATACACGTAGTACAAGATCCAAAATAATTTACAGTACATTACATATAATTACAAATATTTATTTTGTTACAACAAAAATATTTTTAATTAAAATTAAAATGAAAAAAAAAATTTAAAATAAATTTAATAATGATAATTACGTTATATAACCAGTTTTCAATGATAATAGTTGCCAGATTGTAATATTTTACATTCTACAACCATTTTCAAATTCTATGTTAGCCGATCCAATCGGGTAATCAGGAACAGCAGATCCAATATCAGAATACTGAACACGGTCCATTTAATAAATATCTGTTCAAAATTAGTAAGTCTAACACAAATAGATGCAGATTCACTTCACAGCATTATATGATCACCTTCAATTTGAATTCGATCTCATACCTTGCAAAAAATATAAATATTTCCATATGCACACATCCTCTGATTCAGAAGCTAACAATAACGCAATAATATTGGTCACCAGGGGCTTGGACTTGTAGTTTTAAACTACTAAGCCCCAATCAGTTTGAAGAAAAACAAGATAACTAGCTCACTTAACCATGATCTAGTATAATTAGGCAATTGGAGCAACGCAAACAGAGTTGAGTTCAACACAACCCAACCCTGCGATTTCAAGGAGAAAATCTACAACAGTCCGAAAGTCTTAATATTTTAGCTCTGCAGCTAAACCAAAAAATGCAGTGTCATGAGCCTAATGTCCTCCGGTGAGATCGGAAGTAATGCCGATGTAAAGCCTATTGTCCTTCAAGAGATCTGTCCAATATACATAAAGCTTACATGCGACTTCCGAACTTCGCTAGGCTACCTTAACAAAATCCAAAATCGCTATCTACGCCTAATCTAATTGATGACTCCTCAGGTTCAGGTAACTCTTACTCCTCTTAACATATTACGTCGAAATGTTGGAGTTCTCTCCCTCTTTTATAGATATCTTGTTGAAAATGACACTTATTCTATTGAAATAAAATCAATAATACCTCCCTTCAGACAATTTCAGCGAAACTTAAAATTGAGTCAATACCATAAATGATAACCCCCTCCATTGCTTTATGATGAAGCAAGCTTACTTACAAAAATCTTTGCCTCAAATCCTCACTTCTTCCTAAAGCTCTTACGCCAACTTCAAAACTTCAGGTAGATTTTTCAATTTGAGCTGGCGTTCCCATTTCAGCCTTAAGCTACCTAGACCGCTTTAAAAATCGAGCCATTCGTCTCAGAGGCGACCCATATGTAACTTCATCCTTAACTTCTCTTGGACATCGTCGTACAGTAGGGGCACTTTCTTTGTTTCATGGATACCTCGTAGGTGTGGACACTTGCTCAGTAGAAATCAAACCACTACTCCCTCCTCTAAAACAACTCCAAAGAAATGGTTTTCGTCGTCCGAACGTCGCGAATACGGTATGTACTAAGTGTAAAAAGTTATATCCTATAATAGCGATGATTATAAAAAATAATAAAAAATTTAACGAGTTTAAAAATAAGTTCCAACATTTCATTCCATGACCAGTGATATACTAAAATATAGCCAACAAAATTAGACCTATTAACGTAGCAACCTAGATTAATAATAGGTATTTAAGAAGGTCGTAACAACCAATATTTTCCACATGGCTAAGTATTTTTGAACTTCTTGTTTCTGTGGCTTCATTAATCGATTCTACTTTAAAGTATTTCTAATTTTTTCATTTCTGATGAGCCATGGTGCATTTACTACTGATCGCGGCAATTTAGATTGAACCGTTCCGGTATTTCAATGTTGGAGTTACTTTTTGTAATCCGACAACTCTATACCATAATACCAGATGTAGCTCAAAACTGCTTTGTATAGCAGGACCTTGCACTCCATTGATAACCGCGAGTAATAGGGCATTATTAACCAGTATAGAATGTTAAACTTCAATCTAAGTTGCTTGTTTTTGTTTAACTCTACAATTTAGACGCCAAATCAAATACATATATCAAGGACTTTACAGAGTTTGCATGTATTAATAGGTTATTATTCAGTGTTACAGTCGGGAAATCTTCTCTTCTGTTGGGAAAAGTAAGATGCACTGATTTGTTTACATTGGCCTTGAATTTCCACATCAGTTAATTTTAAATTTTTAATAAATGTTCTTCCAATTGGTTTGAGGCAACAGTTAGGTTTCTGTTTTTGCTAATATCCTGTGTGGCCAGCCAACGTTGCAGTAATTTCGTTCTCTATTGTTGGCGAATCACCAGTGTATATTAAGTATACAAACTAGGTCCTAGCACAATTCCCTAAAGGATTTTTGATTTATAATTTTTTCTTATGTGTATTCTTGTTGATATTTTAGTACAAATTTACTACAGTTCAAGTACGGTTTTATGAGCAGATATGACTCGTGAACCTTTGCTTCAATTTGTATGGAAGTCCCTCATGTCGCACGTTGGGCAATACCTGTAATATACCTGTCGGCTGTCGATCAATATTTGTTTCTTCCCAGTGTATCGTTTATTGCATTTACTAAATTATGAATTTATTCAATTGTTGAATGGTTTTGTCTAACACCAAATTGGGGCATTTATATCAAGTTTTCTACTATCAATATTGACCTTATAGTCAATATGGACCAATTTTTCAAAAACAGTTTTTTGACAGTATAGGTAGTAAGCTAATTGGCCTGTATGAAGTTTTCCCTTGAATCCTTAACCGATTTTGACATTAAGATAATTTGGGCTTTATTTAATTGGTCCGAAAAACAGCTTCTTCTTTGGGTAGTATTGAATGTATACTTTATATCTATTTCTGGAAATTTATTAAAAAAAACTTAATCGATATTTTTTTATAGAAAAAGTTTAACTGTATTGGAGTTTAGTGCCAAAAAAATCGAGAATAACGGTTGAGAATGACTAACGAAAGAACTTTAAAAATAATTAAATAAAATAAAACTTTAATAAGCTTTCAAAAACAATTCACATCTTTGTCCTATTTTATATTAATGTAACTGCATAATTTAAAACAGAACAAAGTTCTGAAAATCGTTCAGATTCTATAATTTTTAAATTATTCGAAAGAGTCCAATTACCTATGTTATTTTCCCCTTCGTTTTTTGTACTACGAACTGCCAATCAACCCTCTATAGCAGATTATTGCAGATATATCTGGTACATAATAAATCCAAATTGACAAGAGTTTTTATGTTAATTCACTTGCAAAAGTTTTATTGTAATTTGAACTTTTACGAGTAAGCTTATGAATATACCTAAATAAGGTCTGTCATCATCATCATCAACTTTTGTTTTAAATGCACAGTAATTTGGGTTAGAATTACCTTTTCGTGCATTAAGTACGGAATTGCAATTTTTATTATACAAATTTGAAATGCCATAGGAAGCCTTCTTAAATATAGTGTAGTTCCATTTTATTGAAGTTGTCAACAAATTATACCCAATATCAAAGAAGCTACCGGGTATTTATAATTGAAAGTATAATTTGGAGACACTAGGTCGGCAGGTTACCATCTTGATCTTGGTCGGTACCTTTTGTTCTAGTATTGTACAGTACTGTGTCAAATACTATTTTTGGTATCCTTTAATCATTGAATTTCATCACATGTTATGCGTATTATAGTTTTTTCGCCCCTTAATAAATTTTGTAAATTGTGTCTATCAATTAGTGCTTCCAACCTCTAATTTGATCTAATTTAGATCACCATTGTTCTTTATTTTGAGACCAAATACTTTTTTCAGTATTTGTTATTTAAACTTGTTATGAATATGTAGCCTTCTCTATCTAAATCTATTACTGCCCAGTGAATCATAAGATTGAAAATTGTTGTTGTCAGAGCATCAGATTTTCTGATCCTTGTTTTATCTCTTATTCGTACGTCATTTTATTTTGCACTGCTGGTTTGTCTGAATGTAAGCGTAATTGAATTTGACAGTTTTTTTTTGGGATTACTACGTTTTCTTACGATACCCATATCTCTTTTTTTATTGAGGGGAGAAGAAGTCGATCATAATAGTTGTAGACTTTTGCTAAACTATAGTAGCGTTTTTCCATATTATACTGCCTCAGTAGAAATATTTGATTCGTAGTAGATCTATTTGATCTAAATTTAGTAATAGGAAATTCGTTTATAACTTCAACATCCCGAATGTGGAACCAAATTCCATCTTATGTGTTCCCAAAACATGACAAATTCTATATTTATGACCTAAATAAATTCAAGACGAACATTAACACTTTCGTTCGTAATTGTCCTCCTTCCCTTTTACCATCCTCCTTTCCTAATTTTGCTTTCCCACCCTAGCCAAACGTACCAATCGGTATAAAAGGTCTAGTGTTTTGGCTATGCATAAAAAAAAAATAAAAAAGGAGCTACTTTTTTTTTATATAACTGCAAACCTGTGGGACGAAATGCCTAATTGACACAGAGATTTGGACTAAACAATCATATACAATAGAAATTTTTATGGTAAGAATCTCCTTTGATATTCTTCCTAGCTTATTACTTATAATATTGTAGAGGATCTTTTACGTCGTGCTTAATAGTGTGACAACTCTCTATTTGCTCTACAGACAACTCTATTTCTTTTCTTGTCAATGGGGACAAAGATTTTTTGCCCCATTTGCATGGCAGAGTCTGTATCCCATTCTGTACAGTTTACATTATGTAATTTAGATATAGCCTGTCACTTGTATTTTAAACCATATCATAATGTCCAAGCATTGGTTGTTCAACTTAAGTGATTTATTGTCAGCTGATTGAGTAATATTTAAAACTTTACCTTGCACAACAATAGCATCTCATAAGCATTGAAGTTGTAGAAAAACTGCAATTGTTTTCTCAATAAAGTTTCGGAACAGTTTCATTACACAAAAATATATATATATATATAGAATGTTTCTCACACTAGCTTAATACCACAGCGAAGACCAAGGTATGAGAGTGTAAAGGAAATATTTGGCTCTTTTTAATTGGATCGTAAATAGAACCTGGTAACAACAACTAAGATAAAATGAAGTTCTATTTAAGAAGACTTACTTCCTGACAATAGTTTTCCATTAAACATAAATTTAAAATTAATTGAAAAAATTGCAGTACCGTACTTTATGGTGTTTCTACCTAAGTTTCAGGAACATAAAAAAAAACAAAATAATTGGTTCCAAGAAAATATTGGAAAAACATTTTCAATTATGGGGCTTTCAACTAAGATTTTCTCAATCTTCTATCATCTTATCTAACGTAAGGATGCAATTCATTTAGATGAGCTTAGACTAAAAATTTGATCAAATTCACACAATTATTCGTATCCCTCATTCACGAGCTTAAATTCAATTCCCAATGCATATAGATAAGTTTAAGCTAATTCAATTAAACTCAATAGTTTAAGTGCTTAATAAACTTTAAAATTCAAAACTAATTTACCGCCTGAACTGAAAGACAATTCAAAGTAAAATTCAATAATTATTTAACAGAAGAACTTTATAAAAGCTGGGGTACCGCAAGGTAGTGAGTGTTGTTAGGCTGGTCTTATATATAATTTATCTGATAGTACTAACATCAACATTTACAGATAATACGGCTATCTTGAGCTCAAACATAAATGCTCTTGCTACCAAAAATATGCAGGTCCATATATACTTGGCTTAACAAATGGAAAATGCCACTTTTACCATAAATAAAGACACATGCCTAATACCAGTAAAAATAAAAGGAAAATCACCATCCTACAGTGAAACTAGTAAAGTACCTTTCAGAGTTCATCTTAGTAGAAGTCTTACTTAGGAGAAGCATAAACGAAACGAGAATAAATGAAGCTTAAAATGAACAGCATGTACTGGCTAATAGGCAAAAATTCTCCAATCGAAATTGACTATAAATACTTTTATACAATGCAATCTCAAAACCAATCTGGTCACATAGCTGTCAATTATGAAAAAGTACCTCTAGTAAAAATAATGTGGAATTTATAGAATATTAATTATAACTTTACACGCTGGGTGGCGCAGTAGGTAGAGCGCCTGCCTTTCAACCGAAAGGTCCCAGGTTCGATTCCCGAAGAAGGCAAAATAATGCTTTCTGGATTTTCGACCTGGTCCAGTACCCTTTATCATTGGGATAAAATAAATGATAAATAGTTGAGAGTTTTGGTTATCAGTAAAAATTAAATAGATATATATACAATAGATATAGTTTTCAACATTTAAATAAATAGATAACCATAAAAATTCTATAGAAAAGCTTTGTATGTGACTGTGTATTCCAAATCTCTGTGTAAAAGCAGTTAGGGTGTTCATCCCATAGACTTGGAGTTATATAAAAAAAAAAAAAAAAAAAACTACCAAAAGCCCTTGGTATACGTAAAAATCGCATCATACACAAGAATCTGAATATAGTCGGGGATGAATTACAAAGTTTAACAGGAAATTATGCTGACCTATTGTTAAATAATCCCAACCATTTATCGCCGAATCTTTTAGGCATATCTATATTGAGCAGATTATAAAGCAACATCTTAGCAGTGTAGGAGTGGGTGATCTGAATTAATGTCCAATAAATAGACACGTCTTTAATTTAATTTCAATAAACTTTTTTCGAATTGAATAAGTCAAAATTCCAAATTATTGTCAATTTCTTATGGAACAATTCAATAAAATCTTGAAAAAATGGTGTTATTTTTTTTTGAAAGGTTGCATAAAATGAAACTGTTAACAATGGCGGTGTTTAGACGGTCAGTGAAAACTGTCAATTGTCACTGAAATCCATGTATTTGTTGTTGTTTGAAAAGAATAAAAAAAAATTAAAATACTTTTAACTTGTCGTCAGTTTTTCGATTTCAATCGTTCCGAATTTCATAGCCAACGTTTCTAATATTAATGTCAAAATATACAGCATAACCATAAACACAGAAAAAAGCATATTAGAGAAGCAACATTTGATTTTACATTTGAATTAAGGGATTTAATAATTTGAACATACCTATTCTTTCTTAAAATGAACCAAACAAATAAAAACTGCTGCAATTTCTAATAATTACTTTTTATTATTGTTTAAGTTTCACTTCCACTTCTGACATAAATTACAATTCTTAGTTTTCACCATCTTTAAATTTTTTAATTCAAAACTGAACGTGTAGACACTTCTCAGTTTTAACTGACAGTGAAAACTGACTGAATAACTGATCGTCTAGCTAGACACGCGCAATATAATGGACATCAGTGAGGGAAATCTGATTTTTCGAAAAAAATAACAGACATTCAAAACTGATATTAAAAGACTGTTTTTGTTTTAAATATTGGAAAAGGCAAATAGCAGGCTTTAAACTACTAAAAGTAAAAACAAATTTCTCTAAATTTTATTTTTATGTTAGTACTTGTCATGTCGATTTGAAAATTCGTGGTTTCGTGGTCGTCGTATTTTGACACTAATTGATATTTTTTTTTGACAGTAATGAATATTTTTTTTCGTTTCGACGTGACAACCGTTTTTTGTTATTTTGTAGTATTTTGTACATAATACATTTCAAAACAACTGTTATAATTAAAATTTTGTGACAAAAAAAATTAAATTAAAAATAAAGAAGTTGAATTTAATTAATTAAATTTATTAAAATAATATTTTTATTTGCCATTTAAAAAAAAAAATTATTTCAAAAATTAAATAAATGTAAACAATAAATGTAAATATTGCTTTGACATTAAATACCATATACCACGATACCACGAAAAAACAATCTCTGGAGCATGTTTTTAAATACGAAAAAATATGTTCATTACTGTCAAGAAAAATATCAATTAATGTCAAAATACGAAAATACCACGAAACCACGAATTTCCACATCGACGTGAAAAGCACTATTTTTTTAATTTATAAAAACAAAATATTAAATATTTTATAATTTGATTATCCAAATTCATTGATTAATGAAAACATAAACATATTTAAAGCTATTAAATGAACTTATCAATAAGATTGTTTATATAGGTTTTCAGTAATGGACTGGACCTACTGGAAATAAGTAATTAAAGAAGGACAGGTACATATTTTTTTAAATATTTTTAGTTTTATTTTATTTTTTGGAATTTATGTCCAGTTCTAATTGTATGTACCATTATTGAAGATACTTATAATATTGTGTACATTAATTAAATATATATAAATATGTTAAATATATATACAATATATAATTATACAATAAAAAGACTAATCGTCTTACGTGTAATTATAAATATATGAAATAAATAAATAAATAAATCTCTCTCTCCCTAGGCAAAAAGTACAATAGGATCTTACATTCATAAAAGTGTTTACAAGTATATCGGCAGGGGCGCAGTAAAAAATGAAATAAAATAAAAAATCCATTCTGAAAATGTTTCAAAAGATAATAAGATTTTGCTTGAAAAAAGAAGCAGTTGAGTGGACTTACTTCAAAATAAGACAGAAGAGTTTTTGAAACATTAATTGGAAATAATTTTAAAAAAATACTTCAATATATAGCATTTGCCAGTCAAGCTAAAGAGCAAGCGACAAGCTATACCTCTGGACAAAGAAATGGAAAATTAAACTCAATGAGTTAAAATCGTTACATGTAAATTTTACAAATGAAAAATTAAAAAATCAACCATCTGTAAATCTGAATGGGGTGAATATACCGCAAGAAACCAACGCTAAATACCTAGGACTGACATTAGATGTCAAACTTATATGAAAAGAGCACATTAAAAAGAAAAGGTTTGAACTTGATAATAAATATATAGAGAAATGTACTGGCTCTTAGGTCGAAATTCAAAATTACCTATACATAACAAGATTTTGTTATATAATCAGATAATCAAACCGATATGGTTGTACGGCATACAAATATGGGGATGTGCCAAACGAACACATATACTTTGTATACAAAAATTCCAAAATAAAGTCTTACGTAACATGGTAAATTCCCCTTGGTATGTTCACAACAGTGACTTGCACAGAGATCTAAAAATTCTTTGCATAGAAAATGAAATAAAAAGATATGCAGCAAAGCATTTGGCTCGTCTGGAGGGTCATGTTAACGTTGAGGCCAGTCAACTGCTAGATAAACAAAATGATATCAGAAGGCTTAAAAGAACTAAGCCGCTAGATAATATATTTCCGAATTTTTTTTTAAATTCAGAGTTCAGAAATTTGTCTTCCAATCAAAGTTAATAAAAAAAAATTTTAATGGAAAAATAAAAATAATTCTAAATTTGTAAAAAAAAAAGTATTAATCGTTTTTAGATATTAAATATTTTTAATTAATATATTAATAAAGTGTAATCAGAAATTTCAAACTCAGATCAAATGTAAACGATCATTTGACGATCAAGCAACAAAAGTTTGATAATGTTGATGAAAATGCTTTTGTTTCAATTGAATTGCAAGTGATCTTTGTAGTTTGACTTCTAATGTTTGATGTTGGTCGCAATTTTTTTTATCAAAAAAACTTAAGAAATTTAATTTAATAAAATGAAAACGCTTACATGTGCATCTGTTTACCAAGAAATTTTTACAAATATACGGACAAAAAACAAGTAAAAAAACAAATAAAAATAAAATAATGAAAATACTCAACTTGTATATGGAATCTATAAATATAAAAAATATTTGATACCCAAATTGTTATTGAAGTTGTTACAGCATCAAAAACTGTTTTTTTTCTATTTACTTAATATGGTCTGTTTCATCTCATTTTCTATTTTCATACACAACTGGGCTGGACATGCATTTAAAATAATGTTTTGAGGAAATTGCAAGTTGACAACATGCAAAAGACGTGCAGATGAAATTTTCGATTACATGATTTTTGTCTCGCTAAATAATCGATTACAATGCAAAAGAAGTCTTTTTATAAGATTGACATGACTTAAATCAAACTGCTTAATCTATTAGACTGCAAATACATAGTTTGATGTTCTGATTACTATACTATATATATATAGTCAATCATAGGGCCAATTTTCATTATCATATTAAAAAATCAGTTGTAATCAGTAGAAAAATCTTTAGTGACAGTCAGACTTCCTTAAAAGCTCTTGAAAGTAACTTCATCAAATCTAGATTGGTAGGAGAACGTTCGGAAGCCCTTAGCTTCATAGGGCTCCGAAACAAGGTACAACTGATATGTATACTGGGTCATGATGGCTTGACTGGAAATGAGAAAGCTGACCAACTAGCTAGATCATCGGCGGGAAACATTTATTGCCCGGAACCTGTAGTTGGTAAATCTATTGGTAATATTAAGCTATCGATAGAAAATACCCTGAAGAGAGGAAAAAACATTCTTTGGTAGCGTATTTAAGACAACAGAGTCTCCAAAATATATGTACCAAGAACAAACACCAAAATAACCAACTTTCTGCTAACTCTCAATAGAGTAGACTGTAGGAAGATGGTGAGCATACTTACTGGTCATAACCACATGAATAGGCATATGTGTAGACTAACACTAAGGGACGACCCAACCTGCAGAAACTGTCTGGAAGAGGAAGAAACCTCTACACATGTTGTAGGAGAGTGCCTAGCTCTTTCAAGGCTGAAACTCAGGTTGTTGACAACTTCTGCTGGATAGAACCCACAAACATTGGCCATTATCAAAAGCGTTGAATAAGTTGAGGATGGAGGAGGATATAAAGGGCTAAAAGCCTACATGCCGGCCCTGACATATTAGGGCCACTTCCGTTTAAAAAAAAAAAAAAATCAGTAGTAATCAGTGTGGAAAGCACTACATGACTTGTTTCATACAGTAAATCATGCGCATCTGGCTGTACTTTACTTCTGAAGAAGGGGACAAAAAATGCAGGTTTAATTCATGGGTGAATTTTACAAGTTCGCGAACTTGAAGTGTTTGGCCATTATAGGCAAACTATCGTTCAGATCTAATTCTGATTATTTTCCTTATAGCTCCCTAATAAAACATAAAATATTTTTGAATTAGTGCTGCCTGTAAACAATAATATTATAATAATATAACTTGTATTTTGGTGAAATAGTCAGTAATATCTGCTGAAATTAAACTGTAATGAAAAATACGTTCATTGCGGCAATTAGACTAATAATTCTACTCATCTAGTCATCTCTACAGTATTGTAGAACTAATTTCGATCAAGCCTGCCATCTTCTTAAATGTACATTAAATCAACATTCATCAACGAATAATATTTTTGTTCTATTTATGAAAAGAAACAATTTTGGAATTTTTTCGACACTAATTATTTTTATTTATCCGAATTTTAAATAAAAAAAAATCCGATTTTAAAATAAAAATACCTGAATATATTTAGAAAAAACCTGAATTTGACTCGCAAATTCAATAATATATTGCGAAAACTATTTACAAGAAGTTTTATTTTGCTTATATATATATATGTACCTTGATGAATTATTTATGGTAAACTCCCTCTTGCAAATTTCGAACAACTAAGTATAGATGGTCCAGAATTTTCAACTCAGAATCAAAAAAACAGATTAAAATCTTAATACCAAATTAAGCTAAAGTTTATATAAATGGAAATTTTATTCATCGAGCAAAATGTCATTCTCTGAGAAAACGGTGCAAATAAAAGCTTAACCTGGAACTTAAGCTCGTTGTTTTAGTATGCCCAAAAGAAAAGAGAGATTTGAGTTAAAGCTCAATTTTATACATTCATCCCATAGTGTTGATTTGCCTTTTTTTCATATTTCGAGATCACGAAAATCAATCGTCATTTTGACGTACCATAATATAGGATTATTTACACAGATTTGGAAAATACTAGGCATTAAATATAGAAAGATTGCTTTTTAGGTAGATTTTTTTTCATTAATCTATTTACTATATTTCATGTGTCTATTTAATTTTCAGACAGTTTTTCAATATATATATCGCTAGTACAGACTTTGCAATTTTATAAACATTTATTTTTGCATGAAGCATTTGAAAATTTTGATGGAAGGGCAAATTTAAAAACTTTTAATCCAGCTGAAAACAAAAAATTCTATTAAAAAATATTTATGATAATGAAGTAATTTAAATTTAAATAATCGTAAAACGACAATATAATTCAATAGTTTGATTTTAACATTAATTATACTTAAATAAACAAAATTTAAGATTTATTTCACATTAAGCTAGTTTGGAACTATAATTTCAATTTATGTTCTCCTTTCCATTAAATCACTTGACTAAATTAGAATTGAAATAAACAATGTATTCGTTTATATTGAACGTCATCAAACACAAAACTGTGTACACCAGACTATGTTTACTTATGATCTCTCTATTTATTACCATCATGTACAAGTTTTATTCGTAACATTTTTTATGCTCTGTTCAAACCTAAATATGTATAAATCGTTACACACATTATGAATTTTCTATTTCTCAAGCCTGCTTCATTAATCAGTGTAATTGATCAACAAATAAAATAGATTTGACTATATGATTTATATAATGTAGGCAATTTAATACAATTAATAGTTAGTCGAGACACACACCAATCTCGTTGTTTGCGAGCTATTAATTAAAATACTAAATTTAATATGTTGTGTATGGCCAAGTATAGGTAGAGTGTCAAGCATTTCAACTGAAGAGTCTCTGGCTCGATTCCAGATCAAAATATTTTATATGGGTATATCAACCTGATGCATTTGTCATTACGACATAGATGAAAAAAAAAAATAATTGAGAGTTTAATTTGGTACCAACATAAATAAAATAGAATTACGCTATATTTAGGAAGACTTAGTTCTTGACAATAGTATTTTTTTTTCACATTTTCATGAGTTGATACACAAGCAAAATTAATAAATAAATAATCTAATTGTTATTAGTTCCGACTTTACCTAACACAAATTGTAGCACCGTACTTAGTGTACGAAAACGTAATTCTACTGAAGTTACTGTCAAAAACGTAAAAAAAAAACAAACGTAAATTGGTAATAAATGACAATGTACTAATGGTTAGCTAAAACTGAGATGATTTCCGCTTCAATCGCAGAAATAATATTGATACATAAACTGTGTAAACAAACCAGAAAAAACTGAATTGTATATAGACCGATTAGCATAATACCAGTTCTTTAAAAGAAAATTGTTACTTTTTTACCTAGTTGTTATATCTTGTAGGCTTAGAAGAACTGTTCACAAACGCTAGAAAACAAGTTTTTATAAAAACTGTTCACAAACGTTTACTGCCAATTATAAAACATCGTAAGCTTTTTACTGCCAATCATAAAAGATCAGCTTTTGCTGGATCATCAATTTAGTGGTTTTCAAAACCAACAAGGAACTATAAATTCGTAACATAATGGTCCGCATGATCAACCATAAATTGGCTAATTGTTTTAATTGCGATAAAAATAATAGGATTGAGTTTAACATTTCTAAAACTCAAAGCTGCGTGATATCTCGTTAAAAGTATACATCATTTTAATATTTCGAACGAAACCTTTGAATATCCTGATGAGAATGGAACTAAAGAGTAAATTGATACGGAATGACCATATCTTTGATAAAAGATGCCCTCTGATGTTTGGATCTCTTCAGTCGTTACAACACGTATTTTTCTCTCAGGACAAGCTAAATATCTATATGTCTTACTCTAGTAATGACATTCGACCTAACTTGGAGTACAGCTCACATATATGGGCTGGTGCATCACGAAATGTGTTTATATTTTTTTTAAACTATATTAATTCTTCTTATCGCCATCCTAACCTGATATTATCTCTTGCACTCTTGCAACATCTTACCAACTTCTTTATCTTTCATCAATGAAATACTGCGCAAGCAGCTAGGTTAATGCCATTATTTTTGGTAAATTTGAAAAAAAGACATTTTCTTTTACAAAAAATTAAAAATAAGTGAAATTTTACAATTTCTTGAAAGACTATGAACTTACTTATAACTTGCGAAGTACAAAACGGAATGTACTCTCTGAATGTTAAAATGTTCTGTTCTGTTCTGTTAAACAATAATAAATTTTTCATCAGTTTATTCAAAAACTAATTTTTGTTGGGTACGGCAATGAAAAATACAATTCAGGACAAGGAAAAATGGGTCGTTTGAGCTAACCTCTAAAACATTTTGTTCAATTCAAACCCCTCTATCTTTTTAATTTAATATTTTTTTAGTTTTTATCTAAAAATGCTCACAACAAAATTATTTTTTTTATTAAATTTTACAAAATAATAACCAAAAGCACATTATTTCTGCAAGCTATTTTCAAACAAACTAAAACAGATTAAGTCACTAATATATCCCCTAAGTTCAAGATTATAAGCTCTAAGGAAAATAAATATATACTTTTATGTAAAAATAACAAAAACAAAAATTTAAAAGAAAATTTTTGTTATTTTCTATGTGTGCATAGTTATTTCTAAAAATCGTTATAAGTTATCAAAAACAAAAAACAAAAAATGAGAATAATATTTTCTCTTTAAAATTTCAAATGCACACATTTATAAATTATTTTCTTTTTGTGTGGGTAAAATAAGAGGAGAAACTTAAGAGTAATTCAAGTAAATAATTTTAAGAGATATTTTTTTGAACAAATTTCTGAATTTCTTCCATGTTATAAACTTCTCAACTAGATGTCACTTTTTTTTTGGTTTGAATTTATGATAAATTTTTAATCTTTGAATAAATTTAAAAATAAAATTAATTTATAATTAAAAGGAGTTAAAATTTCAATATTATAATAAAATATTTAAAAAAAAATGTTTTTGAAAGTTTATTTTTAAATTAAAAAAAAAAAATATGAAATAATAAATAAATAAAAATTAGAGGGTAAAAATAACATAAAAAAATTCATTTTTAAGTTGTGTATAGATGCAAGTATATGTACTTCTGAACATATGTATTAAATAATAACTGAGGTAGGTAGACATAATAAATTATAAATTTATTGTGTTAATTTTTAATGATTTTAATTTATATGAATTTAAAACAAAATAAAAATAAACGAAATATTTATTCCTGAATTATAATTAAATTTGTTTAAATATTAACAATGCCTACAATACCTATAACTTAATATTAAAAATGATTTTATAATACTTAATATTAGTAAAATCATTGGTCAAAAGTGAAAAAAATGGCTATTCTTTAATTCACATTACTCATGTATAGGTAAGGGGATTTGGGTAATCCACTGCTTGTCGAGATATAATTATCACTATTAAGGTTATATTTTTTTGATGCCTCGATTCGATTTATTTTGCTTGTTTTCGATTGTTTGAATAACTTAATTAGAATACTAAGTTGCTCTCTATTTTCGGACAAACGACACTTTTATGTTTTTTGACTTAGGACTTGGTCCTTAGGTTTTTTGGGATGCTCTTTAATTTTTTGTGACCCGCTCTTAATTATCTATTTTAGTTTTGTAGATATGGAGAGGCGAGATTCGGACATCTCCACTTTTTAAACGTTTTTGAATACAAAATTCGAACATATCCAATTTTTTGTTTGATGTCCGAAAATTTGTATGAAGTTTTTGATAACTTTATTGTAATTCCTTAAATAAGACATCTTAATGATCCGAGGATATGGACCAAAAATTGTTAGGTTTTCCGTAAGTTTTTAATTGGTCATCTTACATTATGAAATTTTATTATAGTATTGATAATGTTATGGTTATGTCCAGAATAAAAATTGTTTTAGAAATTTCGTCCATTTCCATACATTTTGTTTGGATAGTAGCAATTTTATATGGATATGTCTGAAACCTACGACAAACAAATTAAAGTAGTTTTCAGCCATCAACATAAGCCGCCGAACATATATTGTAAAAAACTAAGGGTATAATGACAATGCATTTTAATATTTTCTCCAGTTTTATTAAAGTTCTGAAAGTGTTAGTATTATATTTTTTGTGTTGTTTAACAAAAATAATAATGAAAAGGGAATCATCATCATTCCCGGCATTGTACCCTCTTTTAGGGTAAGTATTTTTATCCTTGAAATTAATTTCTTGTAAGAATTTTTTGTGTATGTTAAGTATGCAATACGAAATTTGTAGCAATAGGGAGGAAAATAATTCACGCTCAAAAAAAGTCGGAAACATAGAAAGATATTACTCTTCTGGTCCAGATTTTTCTTCTATTTTTCATAAAATATTGTTTGTTCCTTAGAATTAGAAAATAGTTTTGATAATTCCAAAAAAGGTGCAAGTGTACCATCTAGTTCAAGTTTATGGTAAATAAATACTACTTTAGAACCTTTTTATATTTAAAATGATTAATTCAATAAAAATATTTAGAATCTGCAAATAATGCATAGCCCTCATTGATGAAGAAAAAAATATGAAAATCTGAATTATGGAAAAAAAATATTGAGAAGAAATTACGAGAGGCTGGTGTATCTTATAAAAATTATAAAAATGAAGATATTTAACCGAAATATATGAAAACACATTGAAAAAATATTTTAACTTTTTCTGTACAAAAATTTTTTCAGAAAAAGATAGGCAGAATATTTTTGAACCCTTTTGAGAATTGTCGTATAATGAAAAGACCCAATTTTATTTGAAATTTGTAAAGCAATCCAATGTTAAACGTCGCCGTACATCCAATACCAAACACGTGAAATCATTTTCATTTAAATATTACTTAGCTTCATCGCATATTCTTCATCGAGTATGTCGACTTATTTTTGACGAAATAAGAGCTGTGAAAAAAGCTGTTAATTTAAAAATTATTTTAGAAATGAATAAATATTTAAAAAACAATAATAACAAATACTGTTTTTCTCTTATTTTATTCAGGCTTAAACTTTTTTTTTATAGACTATCTACTTAACACCACTTTAGTCAAAAAAAATTGTGCTAGAACCGGAAATATCCGAGCGAAATTCGGACACTTCATACAATGCTAATAAATTTCTTAACTATTCATGGGATATAGCCAACAGCAAAAAAAGAAAGGTGGGTTCGGTTTTTTAGATGTCTATCCTCGAATCTTGGGCGGAAACAGTCATGATAGTTTTATTTTTAAGGCTTGAAAATATGCAAAGCTAATACTCAAATTTAAAAGCAACTTTTATAAGGCAGTTTTTTTTTATTAAACTCCAAATTTTAAACTCGATTTACTCGAAACTATTCTAAAACCGAAAGTAGAAATAAGCCGATGAAATCTAGTCTGGACTATAACGAAAATGTTCAAAAAGATGGTTCTCAATTACTTCGCAAAATTGCGAAGGTGGAAGCTGCCACTATAAAAAATATCTATCTTAGCTGCAGAGATTCGGATTCCTATCAGTCTCTAATAATAATCGCTCCAGCTTAGATATATTATTACAAAAGCGAACAGAAGTTATTTTGTTTTGTTGGATATACGACGCCTTATACCCCACGGATGGGGTTGTAGGACAATGATGATAATTTTCCTGCCAATGACTGTCCGTGAAGATGATAAATTTTATTTTAGTTGTCTAAATACTATTGAGTGTCTCAAGAATTTTTTTGTTTGCCAATAGCTCTTCTTAAAAGACACTTAAAGAACACTTCTTGAAAAGACAATGGCACATCTTATGAGCCAGTAAAGCTTTGATATTTTTTGATAAACTGATATCCTGTAGTTGTTATGATCGTAATATTGAATAAAATGAAACATCGAAATTTAGTATGAATGATACAGATAATGATGATGGCAAGTGAAATCAGCTTGTTTAACTCCTATTAGTTAAATATGAGTTTACCCATTTTTAATGGTTAGCAGGAAATCCATTTTTCTAATTTTACATGATAATTTATTGAGTTGAAATGTCAAATTGTTCGGAATCCTGGCTTGCATATCTATTAACAAAAGAAGCTCTATTTTACGAATTACTAAGCTGATAGAAAACACATAACTAAATCATCATCATTTAATTTAATAGTTCTACAGGTGAGTCTAAACCTTATTAACAACTTTCGTTCGTTCTGCTCTGTATTGATGAGCAACTGCCCTGTATCTTTTACTTGTTTTTTTAAATATTTTTATATTTCAAAAGTTATAATACAATAATTCATTAGATAGTTTCTTCGCCTGAGTGGCACTGTGGCAAGCATACATACTATAAAAGAAGGCAACAATCGCATCAGGCAACATATTTAACTTCGATCTGTCGAAAGTTGTACTCGACTTTGTCCACCAACTTATTCTTGATCTAACTTTTGTACTAGTATTGCACTGTACTGTTATTTGTCATCTTTATCACATGTCCTGCCAATCTTAGCTTTAAATTCAACAACATACATTGTGGTCTTTAATTATACTGCTTCCAGTTCCTGGTTCGCCCAAATTTGCTATTCCATTCCATGTCATTTAGCTTGCCACCTGATTATTCTTCTTTCGAATCCAGTCGATGTCCAGTCCACGCAACAATAGTTGAAGACCGATTGTATTATTGTCATATGCTTTCTTAATGTAATTGTTCTGTTTAACAGTTTGGATATCATAATCCTTTGTGTGTGTAGGAACATTTTTGTGTTGCTTGGACTTTGTTATTAGTTATCAAATTCGTCTCATTTTTATTTTATAATAAATAAAAAGTATAAATCTAAAGTATAAATCAGTTTCTAAAGAAGAATAGGTACACCTCTAGACTGAGGGTTCAAAAATGAATGACAGTATGGGAGGTGGGCCTTTTTTAAAAATATTATTATTAATTTGTCTATATTCTAAGTCAACCTGCAATTAAATCACTATAGAATCGGCTAATTTTCAACTAAAGTATAGTAATAAACTAATTGCTGCAGTTCTCTTAACTAGAGGCCGAATTTATTCAACATACGTCTACGTTGAATAACAGGTCACAGTGACATTCCAAGAAACTATACAAAGAACATCAACTTCTTTAAACTAATAACCTTCGAAATACTTTTGGAAAGGAGTAATTTGGGTACACCTCCACTTACAATTTATTTCTTCATAAAAAAATGCAATCAATGACAAATTATCGAATAGACGATGCAAAATATAAGTAGCATGTGTGACATATGCTAAATTCGGAGCGCTCTATTAACCTACTGTTGTGGAAAAACATTATGGTACGGGTTATATCGGAGTAGGTATTACTTATTAAAATTAAATAAAGATTAAGACTCTAGGTATGTTTCGCTAATTTTATTAAAGATTTTAATCGATTTCGGTTATTGCATCATCATCAAAAGACTTAGACTGAGTTTTATATCTAGAGTTTTAATATTTATTCAATTTTAATCATGTTTCACCTTAGACACAGCCTATATTCCATAAAATACATTGTTTTATTGGCAAACATAGTCAAAGGATTGAACCGCTTTCAAATAGTTTCCCTATAGTCTGTAGATTAGAGATAACACTGTTCTGGAGCTTTCTTTCTCTCTGGACTCACTGGACTTCTAAACTTAACTTTCAAATTCAGAACCTTTGATAAAAACTGAAATCAGTTCTGAATATTTTTTTCTTTATAATTTAAAATTAATTCCGTCATACCACATTGGACCTCTATAGCTATCAGTCTTGTTACATGTCGATATCTATTGCAGATTTTAATCTATTTTATAAATGCTTAGCTAAGTAAATTCATATTAAATAATTTATTTATTTATTTATTTATTCACGATATCTCAAGTTGAGATTAGTAGCTCGTATAGAGTGTATATAATGAATAATATTATTAATTTTAGGTACAGCTAAATTTCAAATAAAGTTTATAAGAATTAGATCAATAGTACAAAACATTTAAAATTGCCAAAAATTGTATGATAACGTACGTAACGTACATTTTTTAGTGCACGGTATATTTTTTTTATTGTTTAACTATTTATAATTATAATTAAAAAAAAAATGAAAACGGTTTTTTCTTCATATTTTTGTTATTAATTTTAAATACTATCTTATTTTTCATTCATATACAAAAAAAAAACAACTAAAAAGGTTAATCGATTTTAACTAACAGTTATTATCCTTCAATTAAATCCGTAAATAAAATCCTTAAATTATTTTAATTTTCTTATTTTTTTGCTACTGTTTGCGGATAAAAATTTCTTCTACAATTTAAGCGTCTGATGTATATATGTATTTGTTCTAGTAATAATTTTCAAAGTTATGGTATAATGCTAATTATACATCTATTAGGAACACGATTTAAGTACATTAAATATGGTAGGTACTGCATTTTTTATTACATCTTAATACGTGTAATATTCTTCAAGTATATTTATTTACTAATTTTATGATATATCACTACAACTAAATAGTTGGAAAACTATTAATTATTGTCAGGAGCCAGGTCTCATTAAATACCGTAGCAGCATTTTACTTACAATTATTACATTGCCATTTTTTTTAGATTCATAGTTGTATTAAAATGGGCAATCACAACAACCGCAGCTCGTGTGACAGTACGAATATTTCCCTGCCACTTGAAAATAAATTTATCTATATATATATAATGTACGAACAGGTATTCTACTTAAGTACTGACAATAAGATAAAACAAACAAAGAACATGTTGTGAACAAATTTCATTATTATTCAAAAAACTTTCATTATTTTATTTTATAAACAATCAAAGAAAAAGTAAATATAAGTATAGCCCAAGCAGCTAAAGTTTAATAAAAAATAATTTAATAGAATTTTAATAATAAATAAATTAAAAAAACAAAATAGTGAAAGAAGAGCTAGGATTCGAATATGAATAAATTTCATCAGGATATCGAATGTAGCTTAAACTTATTTGAGAACACAATTTGGTGCTATTAATAAAACAAAACAAAATGTAGCTATCCTATTATGAAGATAAATTTACATTTCAATAGATGTAGTTTTCTAAATTAAAAATGTTAATAGCTACATAAAATTTAAAGAAACAAAACACAAAATTATTCTTTGTAAACCTGTTAGGGTGTTCATCCCACAGTGCTGACAAATAGAAAAATATTTTTGTGAAATAACATTTTGAGTATAAAATTTAATTTTTAATTTTAAAAAAAATATTTCTTCTCCCTTTGTGACAACCCTTGTTTCAACAATTTAAAAAAAAAAGGTTATCTAAATGAAACACTTGTTATTATTTTATTTCACAAAATTATTTTTCTAAAAAACTGATGACGCTTCTAAAAAAGGAAAACTGTATTTGAAAAAAAAATAAAAAAATCAAATAATTTTGTTCAACAAAATAACAACTCGTGTTTCTTTATATATAGGTATATATATATTTTTTTTAAATTAAAAATTTACATTGAGCATTCATAAATAATCTTTCACTAAGTGGCGTCAAAATCATCTTTGAATTCATAATAACCAACATTTTGTCTTTTGTTTATTATTTTATTTTTTTAACACCAACAGTTACGTACATATTTCAAAAAATTAATATCTTCTCTGTTAAACAATTCTGAGTTAAACAAATGAACATTGTACAGTTACAGTATATTCCTATCATTATTGTTTTGTTTGTTTTGTTTTTGTTTTTATTAAGTAAAGTTTAATTGAAATAATAACATTATTTTACACAATACAACATTTTCGAATAATAAATTTACTGCCGATGGATAATTTTACATATTTATTAAAAAACGTTTTCTTCATTTACCTACCAAACAGAATAATTTTATTTCCAGTCCTCTTCGTCCATCTTAATGAAAATTTCTAAAAAATAAAACATTTTTCAGGTATATCAAACAGATTTAAAAAATCAAATAAGAAAACAAAACAAAAAAACACTATTCAAAGATGGGCTAGATGAACCCGCCTATTTTAAAATGGCTGATAAAGTAACAATGAAAACTCACACATATAAAACAAAAATACTCCAGAAAAGAAAATACTTTAAAACAAAATGTCTAATTTGATTATACAGATAATATTATGTAAATTATGTACTTCATATAAAATGTTAATAAATTTTATATGATTCTCACATAATTTTAAACAAAACCAGTTTATTGAGTGTGAAAAATATTATGTATTAAAATTGTCGTTTTTATGTATAGCATGCGTTGTTAATGACTCAATTATTAATTAATATTTTCTCAATTATTGAATTTTTTGTCAAAGAAAATAAAGTTGACTTACAAAGTCTAGGACACGCGAAACTACTTCTAATAAATTTATACAAAAATAAATAAAACAAGTATAATAAAAGTCTCAGAATAAGACTGATAATTAATACATTATTAATTAAAAATTTGTGATGTTTGTGTTATTTTGAGATAAAAAAAAATATAAATTATTAATTAAAATGAAAGTAACATGAAGCTCTACCTAATTGTGAATAAAAAAAAATCGGCTCAATTAGTGAATCAAAATATAATTTAAAATAAAAAACAAAAACAACAGCATTTTTATATCTAATAGTTATACATCTAATATCTAGTAGTTTTATCTAATAGTTATAATAATTGTAGAGTTTTATCTATGATATCTAATAGTAGTTGGCAGACATGTAATATCAATATTACAATATTCATCGTTATCATCCTCCTCCAATATAAACGTAGTACCTATTCATTAAGACAGTTAATAGCAATTAACATTTTTCAAGGTTGAATGAATTTAATTTAATTTTTTTTTTTCTATTTTCATAGATAAAACAAAAACAAATAATTTACAATAATTGAAAACAACGCGATAAAAATTCAATAAACTCATATATGTACATATGTATGTATATTTAACGTCAAAATATACAAGAGTTACAAAATGTTTGCAATTACAAGTATGTACATATAAAAATTATGTCAAATCAGCTGTTTTTGAATAATTAAACTGACGTTGATGTAAAATATTGCTTTGTGGCTTCATGATATTATTGATTTGCTTTATAGTATACATATATATATTTCTTTTTTATTGATTTATTTAACAAATAAAATTTACCAACTAAAATAATTCAAATAATATAGAACATTAACAAAAAGTAAAATTTTAAAAATATTTTTTTTAAATGAAATAAAAGTACACAAATAAATACCATTCTTTGGTAGTTATAGGCAAGTATCGGTATTATGTTTCGTTAGTTAAATTGTTTAAAAGAAAGTGACAGTATTTCGTTACCGTCATTGGCTTAGAATGGTCTGGACGTGGGCCCGTAGCAATCAAAACATGAACTGGATCACAAAAATATGAATTGGACCACTATTTAATCTCCAAACAAACACGTAGCTTGTGACAAATGAATAGATTTGATAAATGGAAGTAGACGTGACTTTTTCAGATCTATTGTACTTTCCCCTTTTGTTATCATAGAGTTACAGGTCTATGTCCTTGATGAATGCTATTATTCGTTTGATTTTAATTTCAGAAATAGGCGATGTGTATTTTTGGAATTTATTATGTATTTTGCCAGAATAATATGAAAGAAGGATTACTCTTCTTCTAAGCAGAGTTCGATTTACCAATGGGTATACTGTAAAGATAATTTTGAAATCAAACATATACCATCCCAATCACTTAAGACTAATTTTCACTATACTCCGACAATTTTATATAGTAAGTGCTTGATCTTGTCTTTAGTGTTAAGGCCTTATAAACAAATCCCAGTTGCATTGTGTGCACAATTATCGTGATAATCTTCTTTCTATTAAGTTGAAGCCATTTCCTAATTTTTCCTTTATCAACTTTCTACCATAACTCCCTGTAACTTTTACAGAACTTATTCTTATTCACTTTGAGTATATCTTCTGGTAACCGTGTCAATATTACCAAAAACCACCTTTTTTGGATATATGACGAGTTACATTCGCTGAATGGATGCTGATTTTAGCCAATTCTGTAGCTAATTAGCCTATATATTAGAGTGTCTAGAAATCCAACATATTCTACTAAGATATTTAAGTAGCATCCTGCAATTTGCTACCATAGATTTAACTTCATATAAAAGCATTTCAATGTATTTATGTTCGCTTAAATAATAATATAGACGGTATAATATTCGTAGCTGCTACTCGGTCTTATGATATAACCGATTCCGCTGGGTAACGGTCAATATTTCAATTTGGAAGACGCTAATATAGTGTGACAATATCATCAAGTTTTCTTTCAATAAAAATGCCAGAGCCAACTTTGGCCTTCACTTTTGAAACATCTGTGTAAATTGCTATTTCTATATAGTTATTATGTTTATACTACGTTTAGATCGACAGATATGCTGCATATTGATAATAAATGTTTTTCAGTTGTACAATGTGCAGAATCAATTTATTGTTTGACAAAACTTCAAAAATATTAATTTACAATTCCGAGGAATTTTCTTGGAACGTCAAATGAAATAAGACTAAAACAAAAAGAGAATTGTTTGAAAGTTGTCACATATTGATCCTAACAGCATTTTTATTTCAATAGTAATAATCAGTAAACTGAAAATAAATAGATGTTATATAGTGTGTGTCTTTCAACCAAAATCAGCAAAGTTCGATTCTTAATGAACAGATTTTTTCTTGATTTAGCTCAATACACTTTATCATTGGGATAAAATAGATGACAAAAATAATAATTAGAAATTTTATAGTAATAAAAATCAACAGTTTTCTGATGATGGTATGTAATAACCGAAATCGATCAAGACATTAATTAAACTTAATAAGACATACCTATATAGAGTTTCTAATTTTTATAATTAAAAATATTTTACCTAGAGCCTACAGAATACTTGATAAAACATAAATAAATACGTTAGTCTTCTTCAAAATGTGTTAGTCTTTAACGTTAGTTAGCCTATAGTATAGATGATATTGTTTAATAACTTTAATTTTTAACCAAAAAATAGTATAAATAAAATCAATAAATGTAAGGGAGAATTACAAATATTTTTTACTATTTGGAAGTTGAAGTAAAAAACATTTCACCCCAAATTTTGTAAACAAATACATTGAATTTAAGAGTCGTTCAAAACAAATTTAAGCCCTGTAATAAGCTACATGCGCACTACTGCCAAATAAAAATAAAATTTAATCAAGATTTCAATTCACAAAATATATCTATTGAATATCCTAGTTGGAAAAATCTATAACAAAAAACTGTACAAAAAAATTGTCTGAAAGAAAAGGGTAACTGTATTTTATTTTTAAAGTATTTTTATTTCATGCCATTTTATAAATAACATTTTTTTTTTACTTTCTCATCAATATTTCCATCCTCAGCATTGTCAAACAATTTTTTTTTTTTTATTGTGAATTTGTAATCCTTAAATTTCAATTAAGCAAGTTATATACAATGTTACAAACATTTTTCTTATATGTGCCTACCTACTACAACCATTGATTAAAATTCATTTAAGAATTTATTAATTTTAATCAATTTACAGTAATCAAAGCTACAAGCGATTTATTTTTATTTTGTTAATATCAATAACTTTAGTGTAGGATTACCTTTTTCGTATTAAGCACGGTACTGCAATTTATTTCGATACAATGGAACGAGTAATATTTTTCGTAAAAATAAAATTATTTTTATCAACTAATTAAATGTAGAGGACTACTACTATAATCATGATTCAGAAACGTTTCTTAAAAAGCATATATTTTCATATTCAATTATTGCCAATTTATATTCTTAAACAATTTTATAAAATTAAATAAAAAAAAAGTAAACTAAACATTCACGATGGGAATTCGAACCCATAGAATCTTTTGATTAATATAATTAAATGACGTAATCACTACACTATAGATTACATGAGTCGGCAAATTTAATTCCAAAAAATTATTCTTCGCAAATTAATTAACTTTTTAAAAGGGGTTTGTTTTGTAATTTCTAAATTACTTTCATTATTTTTTTTTTTTTATAAATAAAATAAGACACAAAATTTTTATTTTTGTTTTTATTTGTAAAATTAACTTCGTACATGTTGGAAGAATTAAAATTAAATTCAGTTCGCAAAAATTTGAATATTTGGGAAATATACTAAGATGTGTTGATGTACAACATAAAATAATTACAATAATGTGAATATTGAGGCTTTTTCCAACGTTATTATAAAGTAAGTATATGTCAATCTCCCGGGTTTTGTCAGGACCAAAGTATATGTTTTCATTTCAATTTATGCTTTCATTTTTTTAAACAAAACTAATTTCATATTAATTTTACTTAAACTTAGTTCAACTTTAGATGGTCAGGTAGACCAGACTGCAACATTACTAAGCAAAGCTGGCCTATGCTGAACCTGAAGTGGTCCCTTAACCTACTATCTTTGAAAAAATGTGTCATTAGTGCTATGGTAAGGGTCATTACAGGTCATTGTGGTATTGGTAAACATGCCAAAAGACTTGGACCCCCTTCAAACGACTTTTCCAGAGCTTGTAGAGAAGAGGAAGAAAATGAAACTGTCCCACACCTACTCTGTAACTGCCCCGGTCTTTATCATAAAAGGAAATCCCATATATAGAAGCCTTCTTGCTGGGTTACCTTAGGCATTAAAATAAACGACCTTCACCACTTTATAAAAAGCTCGAAATGGTTCAGCGAGTAAAGATTTATGCAAGAAAAGTTTCCATTGTACCGCAATGGACCCTACTGGTCTAAGTGTGTCGGCGTACTGTCGGCAGTCACTACTACCTACCTATATCTACAACAAAAAAAAACAATAATTCATTTTCTATTTCTACCTATATTGCCAAATTAGTATGCCTTATTCTATACTAATAACTACAACCTAAAAGAAAAATTTGTGTAAAACACGTCTCCGCGTTATTCCATTTGATCGATGATTATAACATTGCGCAAAATTCAATGACTTTTTCCTGCAAGCTCAGTTGTTTCTATTTTCAGAATTTCCAACCCTACGATATCACGTTCGAGTTTTGGTTCTTACATTGTTGTATAAGGCAAAAGTCTCAAGAATATGGTGTATTGTGATGATGGATCCTCTGGAACAACTACATGTGTTTTTCTTTCTTTGTGGGTCATCGAAAAAATAACCGTATAATGATTTTTATATTTGAACTATTTAATATTAATAAGTTTTGAGTCTTTAAACTTTTCTAAGTTTTGTAGCTTAAATCTTGAATGTTCATTAATGATTTTGCACTTTTATGAATAATTTATATTTAAAAGCCAATATCCAATATACCGGACTTTAGAGAATCTGGGACTTAGTATTTAAATTATTTATTACAAGTATATGTAAATAATTTTTATTAATAGATACTAGCAAAGTTATCCGACATTGTCCGGGTCGAATACAAAATTTGTATAGAACTTTAATAAATTGGTTTATCAAGAATGTTCTATTAAAAAATATAAGAGTTCAATGTAAAACAAAATATATAAAAAATATTAAATAAAAATTTATTTTTTAGCTAAATTTAAAAAAAAAAATATTTTTTTTCATTACAATAACGATATCCACAATATTACAACTTAAGCCACAATATTTCTTTGTAACCAATATTTCGGGTTTTTTCTGATGAATTATAACCAAACATTGATGTACCGTTGAATATCCCACATATAGTTGTCCATAAGAGAAACAATCTTCTTTCAGTTTAAGACCAAACAAATTTTAGAGATTGCCCCTGCGATTTGTCAATGAACATGGCAAAACTTAATGTCACAGGAAATTGGAAGCGTTTCAGCTCAAACGGCATTTCTGATGATATTAGCGGTATTCTAGATATGATAAAGATATGTTGGTTATTCCCACAACTAGCTTGAATTTATGCTTCAATGGCATGAGAATGTAAATTTATTATTATTAATATTGTAGCATTAACTATATGCAATGATTTGGCTGCTTCAAATTACGTGTAAGCATTATTGAAGCTGTTACTTTTAATTCAAATTAGTGAAGGGTTTATTCTTGTCAAATCCAATGAATAAAGAAATTCTATTGGGTATAGTTAACAGCTTCATTTTTATCGGTAATTGTATATTTATCGATTTGTAAATACATGCAATACCCATGAATACTTTGCCGTAGTTTCTGGTTAATAAAATCACTTCATCAACTCTTCAATACTTCTATATTGTTGTACTAATCGTTTCTATTTCAATTTAATGTCATTTAAGTCTTCTACAACTTTTCATTCACCAAGCTTTATTAAATTCATCAGGATATTGCAAATGATATTATTTTAAAGCGTGGATGTTTTAGATCTTTAAACACTTTTAAATAAAAATTGTTTTGGTTATATTTAAAATTATAAAATTGCCATTATGTTCAATTAATACTATTTGTGTATTTATTTCTTTAGTATTTAATTAATATTAATTTCAAATTAATATTAATTAAATACTAAAACGAAATCAAACGAAAATGGCTTCTTTTTTGTCCACATTCCAATTGGAAGTTTAATGTCTCTAATATTCTTAAATTTTGAGATTTTCTTCATCGGAAGTATTATGTCAGCTACTCATAGTATTTAGTCAGAATTTCGGAAATTTTTGATTATTTTTCAAAAAGTACCTGAGCTTTAAGCCTGTAACACATTTTACTTTGAAAATCAGAAATTTTAGCACCTACTGTAACCAGTCAGAACCTTTAACAAATTGTAAAATACGTCTTTTGTTTATTTTTAATAGATTATCAATGTATAAATTTTTATGTCTGTAACACAATTTGGTTTTTGAAAACTTCCTGATGGGTGCAAGGAGTTGTATGGTAGCGATTTGATCCAGTCTAAATTTTCGACAATCGGTAACAGTCGTATTTCTTTATTTTTAAAAGAGTATCAAAGTGTGAATTTTCATGTCATTAATACAATTGAAATACTCCTGACGGCTGCTAGTAAGTAGGTGTATGGCAGTTACCCGAATCTGTCATTTAATAGATTTATAATGTACCACGTCAGTATTTTTTGATCATTAATAAATGTGTAAAATTCTACTTATCTTTAAAATTGTGAGAGTGGATAGCGAACAAACAAACAAACAAACAAGCTTTACCTTTTATAAGTAGGTACATATAGAAGATTATATAATAATATATTAAAATAATTTTGTTTTTGAATAATTGAAAGATAAATAGATTACAAATTTTTATAGTATGTATTTTTAAATAGTATTTTTACTAAAATTAATTTAAAAAAAAACGATTTATGAAGTCAAAAGCTTCTTACAGAAAACATTACTCTTTCCTTATATCCTAATAAAAAAAAATTTGAATACTGTAGGGATACAAACTTATAATGCTGAAATGTGTTACGTGATAAAAATATTTTTGAAGACATTACAGATTTAAATTAAATTATTGTACACTTCCACCTAAACACAAATTAATACAAGAGATAGATATATTTTCCTTGTCTTTTGATAAATCGATAGATATACGCTCTATACATATTTATGTGATAGAATCTATGAACTAGACCAAGAGAAAAACCACAAACTGGATGACTAGACAATATTGAAAATGTGAAAATCATGATCGTATAACCAATCGTATTGGATCGTATTGAATCGTATAATCAATGCTAGAAATTATTGAGCTAAATATAGAGAAACATTTTAAAGAAGACCAAAGATAATGATGAAAAATGCTCACTGAGCTATAAATGAATTTTCATTTGCAGAAATATTTGAAGTCCTTATGTTGCCTTCACCAATTGGAACACTTATAGAATATATCATCACGATGATAAGATATCTCTGTACAAAGTTTAAATGTACATCCCACAATTGTAATATCCTCTCCAGCTTAATTTTAGTCCTATACTAGTATATTCTCTTTTACGGACACTCTGTTGGTGCAGAAAACTAAAAATTATGAAAGTGGTACATTCATGAAAAACATAACTTTTTGCTTACATATCCTTGTTTTCTGTATATTTTTATTAAATTTTCTATTTTCCTTAGAACATTTTTGAATTTTTGAATAGTTTTCCATATTTTTAAAGCAGTTTACATTTAGAAACAGTATTCTAGATTCTAGAACCTTAATTTTTTTTACGAAGGTATATCAGGTATTGATATTTTAATTTGCCGTATTCCAGTTCCAGCTTATCAGTATACCATTTAGGTTTATTTTATGCAAAACTATACTCTGTATACACGGTACATACATCTTCTGCCATATTATAATAAAACATTGTCCATTAAATTGATTAGATGTAATTAATATAATTTCTGAATCCTTTTATTTAATTTTTGTTATTCCAAACTATAATAATACTTTTCACTTCCTCTTCTCGTTTACAATATAACGAATTGAATTACCAACCATAATGCTCTCTAATGGACATTTTATACGTTGAATCATAAGACCTTATTTAATCCCAAATATACCTACTCTTAAATTGTTCATGAAATTATAATAACATTTTTTTCATATTAGATATTAAAGTTTTGGTATATATGGAAATATTTTCAAAAAATAAAATAAAATTCGTTTTTTAGTCTTACATACTTTATATTTTCTCATTAATTTACTAAAAAACTTAAATACCGCGTTTTTTATCATTTTACTTTTTAGAAAACCGGTTCGGTACATTATAACTTGTTTTATTAATTTTTCCATTTAATTTTTTTTTTTTATTTTATTTTATCTATACGTATACATATATAATTTACCTGTTTTCTATGTATGTTATAAAATTAAGAATTTCAGATTTTAAAAAAAATAAATTAAGAATAATATATAAGTAGGTACCTTCACCTTGTCGTGATTAAAAACAGATAAATTCTAACATACATATTTAAATATTGTAAATATATAACTTGTCATTATAATTTATAAGTATTTTATTACACTTAAAAGAATTTGATATAATATATATATATATATAAATATATAGAAGTATATTTACAATCTTAAAATGCCAGTCAACTAGAAAGAATGCAATAAACGTATATAATAACAACACTGACACAATATCTTTACAACATGCGCTTTACAACTTTTTTTTATTTATTTATTTTAAATTTCTGTGTTTTTTTTTTGTTGTTGTTATATTTTAAGTTTATATTAAATATTATTTTAAATTTCGCAAGCAAGAAAATTATTTTAAAATTAATTCTACCTACTGACATTTTTATGTACTCTACGCTTATTAGCTAAATTTAATAATGCCTCATAATTTATAAACCCAATAAAATGGAGTATTTCCATTTATGATATAGCCCCAAAGTTTTTTTTTTATTAATATAAAAAATATTCTAAATTCTTTCGAGTCATACGCCAGCGATATAGTTTTGAGCAAATTGAGTTTGAAGTTTGAGGGTTCATAAAAGGAAAAGTACACGATGAAATTTTCGATTTATTAACTTTTAAGTCATTTTTTTAATTTGTCGAATTGATATAACTATACATATTCAATTTACATATTTTTAAAAAGCAAATATTCGAGATTTAGAGATTGTAAGCCCAAGATTGCAAAAAATAGATTTAAAAAATTGGAACAGGTTTATTTGACTATACATTTCACGAATTGCTAAGTTTCTTTCTTCTTGTATATGAAATGTCCGATATTTTGTTGTATAATGTGTTCGATTATAAAACGTGAAATATATATGTATATATACCCATTTTTTTTATAGAATTTACTTATTTATTTATTCAGTAGGATTTCAGGGCTCCTATTTAACAAAAAACGAAAAAAAAAATAAGTTACATTTCATTTTAGCTAATTTTCTGGCCTATGTACTAAAAATGAACAAAAAATAATGTTATATTAACAACTAGAACTAGAAAAATAATAATATTAAAATTTGTAAAGACTCAAAAAATAAAAAAAAAAATCAATCTTTGCAGTCTTATTATCTAACTTATGTACAACAAAACTTAATAAAAAACAAAATATATTCATTTCACGACAGGACTTGTTTTTCTGTACATATTAATTTTGATGATGTTGGTTCACTATATTTCGCCCCAGATATTAATCGGTGTGTTTGACGAGTGCTTTTATTAGGGGTATATGAGATTTGGTTAGGAATTAACGAACTTGTAATGGAGTAGCTGTGAAGATTGGAATCTGATTGGATTGTTGAATGGGCGCATTCTGTGAGGTTATGTTTTATTTTGATATATGTGTTTCTGGTTTGGAAGGGTGTGCTCTAGACGTACTCCGGGATTTAATTTTCATTGAGCCAGGTATATTAGCTTTTATGAGATTATGAAATCTGGGCAAAGCTATTAGAAAAATGTAAACATGCTGTTGCCGAATTCGCGCCGGGTATATAGCTTTGGTCCTTTTGACATGGACATAACACATAACTGAACCTCTTGTAATAGGCTTTCGACTTGTATTTTTGCCTAAAGGTCCGTTTTTGTATTGCTTTCTATGCTTACGTGGCCTGGTAGCCAATCGCATAGTTTACCATTTTTTGGATTCTTGCATTTCTGATGTATGTTGACATGCATTAATTTTTGTTAGGATTTTTGATAGACTTGATTGAACTGACTGACTATCAGTTATTATTAGATAATTTAGATTATGTATTTGGGTGGCTTGGATTTCTCTGTGTTTTCTATAATATATACCTATATTTTTATTATAATTCTTCGACAAAATATGAAAAGTATATGACTGAAAAATGTATTATATATAAAAACACATCTGTCTACGAATTATTTTATTGTACTTGTAATTATACGTTGGATAGCGTCTATCTTTCAACCGAAAGGTCCCAAATTCGATTGCTGATTAAGCAAACAAATGCTTTATTCTATTTAAGAAGGCTTAGTTTCTGACAATAGCAGTAGTTTTCCATATTAAATGAGTAGATAAGTATTGTTGATATTGTATATAGTGTAAAATTGCAGTACCGTACTTAATTAAGCACGAAAAGATGATTCTTGATCTAAGTTACTGTCCAGAGTGTGGAGAAAAAAATATTATTTTGACTTTAGTTTATCATTATCATCATCTATTGGTTTTACAACTCAGGGTGAGCCTTAACCTAGTTTACAACTTTCCTCCATTCTACTCTAACTTATTGAACTGTCCTCAATCCGCTGGTTCCAATCTTTCAACACAGTTGTCATCGATTTCGTTTTCCCATCTTGATCCTGGTTTACCTGTTGATCTAGTATTGTACGGTACTGTGTCTAATATTATTTTTACCATCCTTTTAATCATTTATCCTCACCAATGGTCCTGCCCATCTTTATCTTTGTGCCTTAACAAATTTTACAATATTGATGTACGTAAATTAGCGTTTTTAAGTTCACTATCGTCTTTTGTTTTGGGACTAAATATTTTTCTTTCTAATACGCAAATTTATTTTTGTCACTAATTGTCATTGTTTAGACATCGCAGCTATAGGTTAAAATCGGTTTTATAGTCTTGTACATTCTTAATTTAATTACCCTGTTTAAAATTTTGTGCCGGAAAAGGCCTGGATATTTTGTGCCTGGAAGCATTTTTGTGTTGCTTGGATTTTATTATTAATTATCAAATACATGTCATTCTTATTATTTATTAAGGTACCTAGCATTATAAAACTGTTTACTAATTCAAAATTGTAGTCTTTTATTCTTATATTTTGGGCTGATCGTCTTGTTTCTGTGCGCACCAATTTCATATATTTTGTTTTACTATCGTTACTCAGGTTTAACACAATTTAATATAATATGGATGTGATGATGGTAATTTTCATGTTAATGATGAAAACTACAAATGAAAAAGAAAACTTTGTTTTGCTAAAGACAATTTTGACGAACTGTCATTGAATTAATTTTGTAATACATTTTAACTTTGGATTAACGTCCAGTAACCACTAACAGATGTATACTTGGTTTTATGAAATGTCTTAGCTTTCACAGTTGTAACAGTTAAAGTGAAATCGTTGAGAGATGTACAACGGATGGTGGGGCTTACCCCAACCATCTAGTTAACGTCGATAACCCACTAATAGAAGAAATTTTTATTATTATAGCTATCGAATATAAATATAATTGGAACGATGAGAATGACTCAGATGATGACATAGAAGAGCACAATTTGCACATGCACATATGAATCCGTTATTTCGTTTCGAGATGTATAGAAGATTCGATTCTTAAATTTAATGGAAAGGATAAATATCCTGTGAATGTTTTTATTGATGATTTTGAGAATATAGCAGAGCTGGTATGCATATATACTTATAACATGCCGTGATCGGAGTTAAAAAAATTAATTTTTGGAAAAATATAAAGTGAAACGCACCGAATTCGATATAACGTTTTATATATATAACCATCATTGTAACAAATCCTATAGTAATTAAATAATTTATCTATATAAGAAGAATCTTATTTAATCAATTTTAGAAGAATGATGGAATCATTCTCATTCTCATTGAATGATTTATTCAAACTGTTCAATTTTAGAAAAATGATGGATTCCTATTTTCCCATTGCACTTTAAAAAAAATTTCTGTAAGCAATTTTTATTCAAATAATTTTTGTTTTTAATTTCGGTACATGACAACCGTCCTGTAATACAACAACTAAAAAAAGGATTTAATAACTCATATATGAATTCAAAAAATATATTTTCTATATATAAGAATTTAAATTTACAGGTTAAAATGATATGTTTTACTTATATAAAGATATATATATATATATATATACATATGTATATATATATTTTTGAAATGTTTTTTTTTTATAATCACTTCTACCAGCTGATACACAAACTAAATGAAAGATAAGAATGTATATATATATTTAAATATAACCACGGTAGTATATTTAAAATTATGTGTAAAATTTTTAATAAAAATAGAAACTCTTCACCCTTTAATTTCCTTTGATTTGGTTCGGACAAAATTTCCAAGAAATTTAAACAATTTCTCTTGTGTATTTTTATTTAAATTTATGAGTTTAACCAAAAATTCTTGCATAATATGTAGAGCATATTTTAATTTTTCTCTTTGTTTTTTTTTTGTCTATTTTTGTTTTTTTTTTCCTTATGAAAGGATTATATTACAATTTAGTAAAGGAAACTGTTACAATTTGATTTTATTGTAAAAGACAAAAGACAAAAGAATTTTTTTTGTATATTTTTGTTAAACAATGATGAACCAAAAATATTTTGAATATTTCTTGTTTTGTGTATACAAAAGTATACAAAAGCAAAAGCAAATTTAAGAATAACTTTGAGTAAAATATAAGCCGATGTTATTTAAATGAATTTTTCACAGAATAACAATTAAAGAATATAAATTAACAGTAGCTCTTATATATAATGTACACATTGGAAAGAAGGTCGTAAATTATTTTTATGATTTCTTTTTAAATAATATATAAGGAAAAAAAAACGTTGATCCCTAGTTTAAAGATTGTGAATATTGAAATATGCAAATATATTATATATATATATAAACAATGTATTTATAACATTTTTTATACATACATATATATATGTATATATATGTATTCATACTATGCATAAAAACTTAAGAACGGGATAAAAAAATATATAAAATGAGGTAGTAATACATCAGGTCTTTCATTTTATGCACTATACATCTATAATAGTATTTTTGAATCCTGCGCTCTCTTACAAATTTATATTTCAAAATTTTGTTATAAAAAAAGTCCTTAAAATAACCTCGTTGTATATATAGATATATTAATATACGTATCGATATTTTTTAATAAAAGGAGCTAAATAGAAATATATATAGTTTTTGACTTTTTTTTACCGTAATATTTTAATTTAAAAAACAGTTCTTTTGTATTTTTTTTTTTAATGCAAAGTTTTATAGCAAATTTAAAAACGGGAAGAAAAATTTAAAAACTATATAACTATATAACTAAAGCTATAACATATTTTAATTTTATTTATATAACACTATATATATCTGCATTAATATGCAGATGAATTTTGTGTATATGGGGACATATATATATTATTTATTCATTTTGTCATTTGGCTTCTATACTACTAAATTCTTATATAACCAATAGACACTTTAGAGTTAGATTCAAATCCTATTTAACAGAAGAACATGAAATGAATACTGGCGTCCAACAAGGTAGTGTACTAGGACCATCTTTTATTTCTATAATATATACGTCTGATCTACCGGAAACAAATTAACATCCACCTTTGCAGACGAAACGGCGATTTTGAGCTGCCATCCAAATAAACATACTGCATCTACAAATTTGCAAGAATATTTGCTTCATATACAGAACTTCTTCCAATAGTAACATCAAAACAATTCAAAGAATGCAATCAAAAATTGCTCGTACCATAGCCCAGGCCTCTTCCTACCTTAGAAATAATCTAAAAAAAGATTTGAATATACCCATGGTTACAAAAGAACTTGAAAAATGTAAAAACAGGTATGCAACCAGACTGATCCAACACCCTTCCCGTTTAGCGAAAGATCTACAAAACATTCCAATAACCAGCAGATTAAAAAAGAGTTCAATAGCAGTCTGTAATGCAGAACAATAAAATGGCTGAACAAATATGAAGTGTCAAATCAATGAACTAGACTGGGTGTGGATCGATTTCTGGAAAAAGACATTCAACTTTTTAGATTGTAAGATTTGAATAAAGGTCACAGCACTTATTTTGCTTTTCTCTTTTATTATTTTTTAATTGTTGCGTTTCATTTCAATTCAATTATTTGATTTTAGTCTCAACTTAATTATTTTATTTTTTGTATCAAATCAACTCAATTGTATTGAAACAATTGAATTTGACAATTGTGTTTCGTTTCTTTTTGTTTTTCTTCTCATTTAATTTTACATGATTTTACATAGCACCTAGCACCTAATATTTTATCTTTTCTTATTATTATTTTTAGCACTGCACTTATTTTGAAGTTTATATATAGAAATTTAAATGAATTACACTCTGTACGAGCTAACAAGCTCTTTGAGATTTGAATAAATAAATAAAGGCATTTTCCTTTAGAAATATTTAATGAATACAAAAAAATACTAATTCAGTTCGAAAAAAAACCCATTAAGCATTTAGGTGTTATTGGGAATCAAATTTTATACCTTTCAGTTGAAAGGCAGGTTCCAACTATAGCGTATTGTGATATTATTTGAGCTAATTTTTTTTATGTAATCGTTATCAAATCTCTCCCTCAACTTTAAAGATATAATAAAGAATTTATTTGACTTATATATCAAATCCTATACCACGTTCTTGGCATTATTGAACAATTAGTAATATATTTAATAATATTATAAACAACTATGACAAACATTACAAGTAAATTATTACAAATTAACCTGATAGGGCAGAGAAAAATAATTTTCAGTACATCTTTTTTCTTTCATTCTGATTAAATATGATTAATTATTTTCTAACTTAGTGTATAAGACTGCAGCTTAATAATGAAAAACTCGATTGGTATAATAAAATGCATTTCGATCTATGAATACGATAAGTTGTTACTTTTTCTTTGTTAATTTTACTTCTTTTTTTTTTATATAACCACAACACAGCTTATGAGTCTCTAATCGTCTAAAGAAGTATATATTCTGTTTCGGCCTATCACTGTTTTGTATATTCCGAGAGTTAGATTCAAAAAATTTTCTTAATGGACTTTCTTTCTTGATTGTTGTTGTTACAATATGTGTCCTATAGGCAGTGAAGTTATTTCCATTTTTTATTGATTTTTATTTTAATGTACGATTATTTCCCAACCTTGTTTAAGTATGTTGTACAAAAAATCTTTCAGAAAAATCTTTTCTATTGATCCTATCTGTTTCCTATCGATTATAAGATTTATATCTTGACTAATTTTATACTATGTATGTATAACTCCTGGAACAATTAGCTTCTTTATAGTGTTACCTTTGACTTTCTGTTTGAATTAGGTTTTTAGTTGTTCAGCCATTCTAAAATGATATCGGTCAGCCAGCATGCTTAATTTATAGGCGAGTATATATAATCTCTATAATCTGAAGATAAATATTTTATTTTCCAGTTTTTATTATATATTTTTCTGTTTATCCCTACCGATAAATTTTAAGACAAAATATACATTTTTTTTATTTTTCATATGTTTTATCTCCATTTATTATATTACCAAGATTCATAATATTTTTCACGACCTGAAAGTTATTCTATTCCTTTCTATTGACTTGACATATATTCGAACACTATTCGGTGTTATGACTAATTCAATGAGTTAGGTTTTAGTTAGTTTCTCTTGTATAGTCACCATGACAAAAATTGCATTTACTATATCTGCTTTCGGTTACCTATTATGTCTAGATCGTCAGCATATGTAATTGGATTGAACTTATTTCACCTATATTCAAATCGTGTTTGTCAATTAGCAGGTCAATTAGCACTCCGTTAACGATCAAATTTTTTATCTCAGTTTAGCTAACGTTTCCCTAATTATTAAGTTGTTTTATTTTTATAAATACCATATACAACTACTGTTGTAATGCTATACAAGTTGTATACATAGAAGTTAAATTGAGCATTGCGAAACATTGTGTTCTTTATTTTACCGAACTAACAAATTTGTTTTCTTGGGGTTTTACAATGGACTTGAGACTTGACTATTCTTTCAAGGTTTAAAAATTATTCGTAAAAAAAGATATTTGTATAGGATAAATGTTTAGTTTGTATAGGATAAACTCTAATAGTCTAGATAATTCACATACTTACCATTTTCAATAATTTGGAGTCTTTGAATATTTTTTTATGACACCTTATCAATACCATAATAGTTAGTTATATTTCTGTTATTCCGTTTATTGGATTTGCTTAAAGTAAATTTACAATAAATCAAACTATAATATTAAAAATAAATATTAAATTACTAGTTTTAATAAATAAAATATACAAACAAACTGATTTTTTTTTGTAAATGAATCGACAAACAATATATCAGTATATATCTAACTTTTTTATTTCATTTTTTATACTAATTGTATTCATTCACATAAATTAAATACAATTGAGAAAGAGCTTAACATGTTAAAAAATGAAATATTTAAGCGCCCATGCTTTTATTTTTGTTTTTTTTTTTTTTAATTAAATAACTATAAGTAACATAAAGTTGAGAAAAACTGATAAAGAAACAAAAAAAATTCTTTGTCTTAAAATTTATCCATAGAGAAAATTAAAATAATAGCAGGAAAATAAAATATTTATTTTCAGATTATTCATTCAAGATTTAAGGACAGTTGAGTAACATCCGTTTGAAATAAACTAAAATATTTTCAAAATTGAAATTGATTGCACAAATTTGATAAAAAAAATGTTATAAAGATAATAAAAACAAAAAAATTATTTAATTCCGGAACAAAATTTACAACTTAATTTTCGTAATTCACTAAAATAAATTTATAAAAATAGAATACTATAAAAATTGATACTATTAGACAGGATGGGCAAATAAAAATTAATTATTTAAAAATAAAAAAATAACATTGCTGAGGATCTTGCAGAACTGTTTAATATTAGAATTATTTGTATATATACATAGTAAAGAAATATTTGAATTATTGTTGTAATCAGAATCAGAACCAATCCATCTTAGATGTAGATATACATTAAGAGATAAGAAGCATTGTAACGAAATTAGGGAAACATGCGACATCCAAAGCCATTGGCTGTTGGAATCGAAATAGATGTAGCAACAAATTGTATCCAAAAATGAATTCCTATAATACTATTTATTATTCATTTTATATTTTACTTCTATTTATATTATTTTGTTATTTATTGAAATAAAAAAGCATTCGGCTGCATTAAGCTTTTTAATTGTGTTACAATCAGCTTCATAGATGAAGAAACTGGAAAGGTCACTTATATAGAATGGCAGAAGATCGGCTGGCGTAGATAGTAATGAAAAGACAAATCAATTTCAAACGTCCACCAGAAATATCTCCAAAAAGATGGTGTAAATGCTTGATATCAATTCAATTCAGTTCAATATAATTTTTTTAAATACAGAGTTTTTTACAGAGTTTAGAGATATTCTCTTTACAGCTGAAACATTTTAAATTTTAAAGAAATGGCACATTCTCATATTTATATTAAATTTTTAAGGGAAATCAAGATTATACAAGCTTTTTTTTTTTGTTTAGATAAAATAGATAAAACTTACATTTAATTAAACCTTAACTAACTAACCTATAATACTAAGATATATACGAAACTTGTAAAATAAATAGTTTCGTATCATATTATTTGAATATTGGAATTTATTATTAAATTTCTCTTTTATAATATTTATATTTTCGTCAACCATATTCACATTGGTCTTATCGTGCAACTTTTTCGTAGAAAAATAAAATGGTAAGTTCAAGATTAATTTTAGTATTTTGTTTTGTGAAATTTGTAATTTATTTCTATGTGTTTTAGCACAAGTGGCCCAGATTGGCGCTTCATATGTTAGAATTGGGAAAAAATGGTTTTTAGTATGATTATTTTATTTTCTAAAGATATAAATGACCTCCGATTTATAAATGGGTATAGTATTTTGATGGTCATGTTAATATTGTCAATTGTTTTATACAATATGATATTGAAACGCTAATTTTTTATCTAGGTTCAAGCCTATCTTATGGTGTCCACCCATTTTATTTCCGTATTGTTAAGAAAGAGATGGATTGTGGTAACAAGGAGGCTTTTCTCTTTTTCGTAAAAAATATAGTTTAATATCGTCATTACAAAATTGAGGTTAAAATATGTATATTGAAAAAACTGGCACTAAATGCCTAATTAAAGAAGAAAAAAAAACAATTCAAGATACAATGCCCGTATTTATAAAGAACTAGCAGTTAATACAGTTAATACAGATAATACCAATATTTAAGTATTACATAGTATTTACTTATTTATTTACGAATTTTGGTTTCATTAAACATTGTTAACTATTATGGAGTTTTAAGTGTTATAATACTTTACTTGAGTATTATCGAAAATCATTAAGTTTATTTAATATGTTGAATAATTTTTTTAAATGTAAATTTTTAACAAAATCTATTTTTTTATTTTTAATAACAAGTTTTACCAACAATAAATTAATAACAAGCTTCCTAAGATATTGTTAAAAAAAAAACTTGTTGTTCTTTAATAATCCCACAAACTGAACCTTGGCTACACACTAGACCCAACAACAAGCTCAACACTTAACAAAAATCTTGGATCTGCACGACTTCTTAAAAAAATTTAATTTTTTTTTTTGTTGGAAAAAGCACCGCCTTGTATTGCAACATTTTTTTCACTAAACCTTGTTAAAATTGAAAATAAATGCTAATTAATATTAGTTATGATGTAAATATTTGTTTACCTGTGCACTTTTCTATATTCAGAATCTCGATATATTTATCTAAATAAATTTTATCAGAATGTCTTCGTTCCGTGATAACAAAGTTTAAAATAATATTTATAAGTTCATTATTGGGTATCTTATAATTTTGAAGTATTATCGAGTATTAAGATTAAAAATCAAACATTAAGATAATACCTAAATGCTGAGAGTATTATTTAGTTAATACTACATTCATTGCAGAAACATATTGCTATAAATACCACAAAATACCTTAAAACTAAGTATCTATTTAGTATATAAAAAACTGAAACACATTATTGAGTACATACTTAGTAAAACTCAAGCATTAGCATTATCTAGTATATACTCGTACTTTCTAAATACGGGCCAATTTCCAAATTATATGTCGATCGTGACGAGTATAGAAAAATTAGGTGCATTGTTTGCATTCACTCCTTAGACTTAGAATTATAAAAAAAATATTTTTAGAACATCTTTCAAAATTATTTCAATGCAAATATATAGACACCGATATCTCTCTATGACTTGATCGAAAAGATGGCAAAGCGCCAAACACAGATTCAAACTCCTTGAAAGGTAAAATTCGTCTTTTCTAATAGACTAATAGGTTTCGTAAGTATCACTAAGTAGAATAGCAACAGTAAATCAATTATTTTATGAAAATAGTGAGCACTGAAACTGAAGCACATGCCACAATATTTGATCTATGCTGAACCCCAATATTTCTAAGTTGAGCAATATACTATAAGAATGAATTATTCTGATATTATTTTCTAAAAATTTTATTAAATTGAAACATTTCAAATTTTGTAGAGAAAATATTTATTTCGACAAATTATTGCAGATTATAGCCATGGTTATTTACAAACTGTATATGTATATGATTACATAAAAAATCATTTTCAACAGTTATGTGAAGTAGGGATTTAATTTAAATCTAAATATAAGTTCTAAAACTCAACTTAGAGATGTCATTATAGGTAGTCTAATACTACAATACATACTGAAGAGCAATATTGGTGAACGAAACAATCCTTTAATAATCAAAGTTAATAAATTTGAAAACCATTTATTTAAGGTATGAAAAAAAATCTTAAGAAAATTAAAAATGGAACTTTTAATTGGTTTAATAAAATGTAATATACCAAATGTATTGTATTAATAATGATCTTTATTATAATTGATAAATAGAGTAAAAATTATCAAAATATGAATCAGAAAAATACAAATATTTATTTTTTAATATGTTCGAGAAGTAATTAAAACATCTTCAATATCAAAAAGAAGAATAATGAATCTATTTAAAACATGTTTCTGATGCTACCTTTCAAAATCTTGCGTTGATTTAAAAACAACAAATAAAAACAGTAAAGCAATATATAATATTCAATATAACAACTATACAATACACAACTCACCAACATATTTTTAATAAAAAACATAAACTATATAATTTTAAAAATATGTAAACTCATTAATTGAATCAGTTATCCTAAATTGGTATTTATTCCCAACAAGGTCCACTACAGAACGTTACTGAAGATCATGGATGAAATATATCCATGATGAATTAACCTGAATGGTAGGACAAAACATGCTACCATAACAGGATTATACAAACAATTATTTAAATGCATCAATGCGACCCAAGGGATCGGTAATCGCTAGTCTTAGTCTCTGAAAATATTGCATGAACAGCTAAAACTTTTTTATACACCTATCCTGCCTACAATATAGAGCTTAGGACATTAATAAGACAAGAGAGAGAAGACAAGTAGTACTGTTAGTTAATTGTTCAATTAAACCTTAGTTTAATTGAAGTTGTCACAGTAGAAAGAATAATTATCGGTATACTAGCTTGGATACCAGATCACACCACGTAGATCTAAAGTCAATGAACCTACCAACATTAAATCCAAAGTACTAACCGAAACTCCGTTAATTAGGGCAATTTTTCATTATCATAACCTCTCAAAATTCAACATTTTACATCATAATATATATTTTTATCATTAAATCATTATCAATATACTGAAGGCAAAGTATATAGCTGCAAAAGCCAAAAATAAAAAGTTCACAATTTATATTACCAGTCTTAAGTTTAATTTAAATTATTCACAGCAGAAACAGTTATAATTACCACTACATCAGCAACAACATTATCGACATTATCATTCATAACTACGGCACAATTTCTGGCATACCAAACCACTCCACATATATTTTAAGGTCAATGAACTTGCAAATATTAAATTCAAACTAGTAACCGAAATTCCGTTAATTATATAGCACAATTCTTCATTTTTATAACCTCACAAGATTCAACATTGCCATCTATCTGGCAGAAAAACGTCAACAAAAAATCCACTGTGAAAATACAAATAATATAGAACCAAGTTAACACAACATAAACGGTCTGCTGATGGGGTAAACCATAAATCTCACATCAAGATTTAACTAACGGTTCAAATATTTTATTTTTAAATAGATCTATTAAGACCCTCTGGTACTAGCTCTTTAATGATAATATCTCTGTAAAATAAACAACTATAAAATGCAAACATAACGAATAAATATAACTGCATGCTCCTAGATACGATTAAAATTAATAAACACTACCCATATATCTCTTATAAAGGAAGCTATTCAACTTCCAAACAATATAGAGGAATATATAAAATATAAATTATAAACAACATAGACTTAATACACACTAACATTATAATATATAGCATTAAACTATTTTAGATTAAGAAAATTGATTTTATATATTGAAGATAATGCTAAATTCATTATGATAAATTTTGGCTGACATCCAGAAAGGAAAAGAGTTCAAACAACTTTTCTAAATTAACGTTGAAGGTTGTCTCTTATACATAAATAAATAAATAAATGACTCATTTTAAGAATTTGTATTCCATAATTCTAAACAAAAAAAAACAGAAACTGAAGAAAATGTCTAAAGCATTGAGATCCAAAATACATGTGTAAAATTTTCATTATGTATGTGGAAACGTATCTGGCAAAGTACATAGTGTATAATATATAATATACAGCAGAGAAAATATATTCTAAGTATGAGGCAAAACAAATACGTAACTCGCTTTACATTTTATTTCATTTTAATTTGATATTCAAGAACTCGAAATGTAATTCAAATTATTTAGGTTACTGTTTAGAAAAATAGTCCTTATCAGTATGAGAAAATGAAGAGCATAATTATTTCATTTTGTCAATTCTCATTTATACAATGTTATAACTTGCATTTTCCATTTTGTGTAGTTTTTTTTTCCATTAATTATTGATTTTTTTAACGAAAAATTTATAAATTTCGAAATTTCAATTACATTATGTAATAAAAAATAAAAATCAAGTATTAATATTATAAATAACAATTTTAACAAAAATGTTTGCTCTGCATTTTCCCACAGTGATGTGTGAACTTAGTAATATATGAGGTAGAAAAATTCCATTGTGCAAATCGATATGAGGTAGAAAAATTTTATAGTTTGCAAATCGATTCGTTTTACACTATTATATAACTAAAAATAATTGATTTACGGTGTTCAAATTTATATAATTACAAATTAATAATTTATTGAATACTATTAGTAATATATAATATATATCACCTATTAGTTTCTCGATTACATTCGATATTATGGAAAGAATACTAATGACATGTTTTTATTTGTTCTGTAGATATCGATTTATTTATTTCATCTACTGAGAAATTAACCTTTACAGACATTGCTTAAAAACTAAGCTTCATAAAATATATTTTGAGTATACATTTGAATATAAATATTTAGAAATAAGTCTACTCAATGAGAATATCTCCTACAGGTTTTTGCTTAAACTAAGATAATAACTAAAAGTACAAAATACAATTAATTTAAAAAAAAATTGATAGCTTTTCTCTTGAAGAGTTGTCTACTATAATGAAAATCTATCACAGATAAACAAGTATTAAATAGACGTCGAGATTTAAATATAGACTCAAAAAGGCCATAGTTAGTTCTATGAGATTCGAGATACAAAAATCTACGAGATCGTATATTGCGCATTCAAATTATGCAAACTTAAAATCGATGGACAATTTATTCTAGCTGATAAAACATCACATGAAAACATCAGTGAAACAATATTACATCTATATTCAAGAGTTTTAATATCACTGAGTTGACATTTTGCAATTTCAATAAAATCAACATCCGGATCAAAAGTGAGTTTATTGTCTTAAATGATCCCCAAATCCTTCATTTGATTAACAACATCCACATCAGAGTTATTCAATTTATATTCAATATAGCTCAACACTATTTAAATTATAAAAATCAATTTTCAATGCAGTTAATTGGGTTGAATTCATTGGCAAAATACTGATGATAAGAGATAATTGTTCAGCACATATTTTGAAAAATTGTGCACAAACTGCATGTGGATAGCCTATACCCATTCATTATTGCAATGCCTAAACCTTTAACTATTTAATAGATTTCAAATTATTATTTGTTTTGTTTTTTATTTCTCACCATCAAAAATATTTTTCGCGAATTACAGGCTCTATTTCAAATAGTGATTTGATGAAATAAAATTAGGAAACATTTAACAAATTTTTATCAGATTTTTCTTATCTAAAAGAATTTAGGAGTGATAATGATTTAAAAATAAATAATGCAGTTATTAAAAATTATATCAGTACTGTGCTTTATTTTTGCTTTTCAAAAATGGTCACCGTATAGTCGTAGTCATATCGTCCCCGCAATGACAAACTATCGAATCTGCAAAATCAGCGAATTTGAGCTGACATCGTAGTTTTACATGTTTTTTTAAGTTCTTTACTGTGACAAAGTCCCGAATCTCTATCTTGTCTCTAAATCGATGTAATTGACTGTTGTAATTTGGCGAAAGTACATATCTAACATTTATCACTACAACAAACTGTCGAATGTGCTTTTGGGTTAATTTACTTTTGTCATTATTTTTTAAAATGCTAATTTTCACTGTGAAAAAGTAGCGAAAGTGTCAGATTAGTTTCTTTGTCGTTGTGAATTTTTAATTTAAACTTAAAATTTACTTAATCTACAATGAGTAAAGTGACGAATCTTTTAATTATTATAATATTTCTACAATAATCCCTATTTATGCATAATAAATAGCTATTATTATTTCTTTGACCTTATTTATGTATTTAAAAATTGTTTTAAAATGTTTAGTTGATTTTAAATAGAGAACCAGAATGAAAAGATTTTGTTACAGCATGAAAAATGTCACGTTAAAACTTGTGATTTGCAAAGAATAATGAACATTATAAATAGATGTTGTGGGTGTTCTTTCGGTATTCAGTTTATAAAATTGAATTGTGATCGATTGTGATCGAGTTATAATTAAATGTCAAGTGAAAATTTATAAATTTTAAACGTTTGAGTAAAATTTATTCCGATTAAAAATTTTAGAAATTTTCATTCATTAAGTTTACCAAATTCAGGTAGCGAAAAAATTATTATTAATTAAAAATCGAAAGTACCTGTAAGGTTATAATGTAAGGTTGCAATAAATGATATGTAACATATATAATGAAAAACAAAAACAGGTGAATTATCAGCTATAGAAAAATACCAACTTGACATTCACATAAAATGAAAAGAAGCTGCTCGTAATTTAAAAAATATTCAAAAGGAAAAGACTCAAAAAGATAATACACTTTTGGCGTTTGAATTTGATTTACAAGCCGTTTTGATTACCCCTAAGGGAGCAAATAGTCCATTTTTCTACGTAAAGCTAGCAGTATATGTTTTAACAGTAATTTAGGAGATGCTTCAGTAGAATGCTTTTTCTGGGATGAGACCGAAGGAAAAAGTGGAAGCATTGAAGTTTCTACCAGCATATATAAATATATTATGCAGTATTCTGAAGTAGAAACTGTATTTATGATGTCTGATAATTGTGGAGTATACAACAGAAAAATACTAAATTTGTGTGTATGTGTTTAGAGTTAGTTAGGAGACACACACGTTACGTTAAAATAATAATTCACATATATTTTGAATCAAGAAAAAGCTTCATAAAATGCGATTCAATACATCAAAAAAAATTTATGACGGAAAATGATTTCCGGTGTGTACTCCAGAAGAATGGGTTCGCAAAAAAAAAATGCACGGAAAAATCCATCTCCGTATAGCGTTTCTTCGCTACCACACACAGATTTTATAGATTATGTAGAATTCAGAGAAGGTTTTTTTATAGGAGACGAAAACAACAATATTCCCTTTCAAAATTTTTGTTTGGTTTCAGTATTCGAAGGTCACCCCCGGATAAATTGCATATAAAAACTGATTATGAGCAAGTTTTTATACAATACAGTTTAAAGCAAAGGAGAGGTTACCCTTCGAACTTACAACAAATACGAGCCTATTCGATAAGATTTTCAATATCAATGGGATTTAGAAAAACTGTGCGATGAATTGCAAATTCCAGTCTATCACATATTTTATGAGAATTTGACGCCCTCTGATTCAGTAAGAGATGCTTTTGCAATAACAGATATTTCTGAAGAACCCTTTCATAAATAAACTTATTTAACTTTTATACATAATAAAATGAATTGTTATGTTTTGTTTATTATTCGTTATTATAGATAGAAATTTTAATTGTTGTTTTCATTTATTTTTATATAAAATGTTTTGGAATAAAATTTATTTTGTATTTTCTATTCCAATACAAAATAAATTCTATTACATTCTATTACTTATATACTTTTTACTAATTTTTTAAATATTAATTTCAAGTTTTTCAAAAATTATATGCAGATTCGCTACTTTATGCAAAAAATTTAACACGAAATTTTTAGGAACTTTGACAAACTAACTACAGCAAACTAACGAAACTGCAATTGCTTTTCGTCTTTTTCGTAAATCTTTGCTTTGCCCAAATATTTTTCACACTTTAAAAATAAATTATTAAACAATTATTAATAATGAAGCCTATGCAAAAAAAATCAAAGCGAAAAGTATAAAACCTGATTTTACATGAAAGGTTAAAGTTTGTTTTTGTCCTCCTGAAAATTGTAAAATTTACACATTCGCGAGTTTGCCATTGAGGGGACGATATATACAAAATTTATTAACTTCCAATCCAATTCACTTTCGGAAGATAACAATCGAAACATAATCCTAAATTATATTAGGTAAGTAGGTAGTAGTATGACTGCCAACAGTATGCCGACACATTTAGACAAGTAGGGTCCATTGTGATACAAATTATATATGTAAATGTAAACAAATTAATTTATACACCTTCAATAATGGATTTACGATTTACCTTATTCGTGGTGTTCAAATCAATATAATGATTACTTATTTATCAGTCTCTTAATTTCACAATAAGCCCAAAACCGAAACCGTATTACATTTTGTTATTAATAATTATTATAATTTTTTTTTTTAAATAATTTACCCAAAAATACCTCATGAAAAAATAAAAAAACGTTTTTTTATTTTGTTAAATAATCTAAGCATGTACGATAACCAGTTTTATTAAAAGAATTCATCAGAAATATTAATTATTAATCTACAAAAATAATTCAAATGAAATTAAAAAAAAAATTAAATATTATCATATATTCACTGACAACATCTAATTATTATAAATTTGAACTAAAAAAAAATATTTTTTTGTTTTTTTTTTTTAAATATATACAAATATAAGAATACAAAAATATTATTATTTTTATTAACAGAAGACAGGAAAGATAAATTATATCATGTACATATATCACGTACGCGTTTTGCATTCTAATCAAATTTTAACGAATAAAAAAATTTCAGAATATTATACTTATCATATAGTATATGTATATATATATATAATAATCCTTAACATAACTTACTTTAGTTTCTAATTTATTCAATTTTTTTTTAGTTAGGTACTATAAATATCTTTTAAATGTACTTACCTGTTTTTTTTTATTTTGTTTTTTTTTCTACCATTTGTTATTAACTAAAGATTTACACGATTACATTTTAAAAGCAAAAATGGAAAACCAAATATTTTTCTTTTATCAATCTTATTTATATATATATATATACGTTATACATCTATATCTATATATTGTAAATATGTAAATATATATTTAAAATAAAAATGTTTTCATAATCATTAATTTATATTTATTTATTTCACTTTATTTATTTAAACTTCTAAAATTTAGAAATTTTTTAAATATAATTATTAAATTTAGATAACACTTGAATATTTACAAAAAAAAAAGTATTTTGAAAATATTTTAAATATGTGCATGAATAAACTTTTTTTTTCAATTGTTTATATATTATATACATATACATATGTAATGTATACATGTATTATGGTAATACTAAACTTTAAATAATTATTTTGTTAATCATTACGATGAATATATATATATATATTCTTTTTTATTTTCAGATTTTTCACGAAAATTTGCACCTTGTTACCAAGATTAAGTTTTTCAAAAAGGAATAAAAAAAAAAATATTTTGTTTTTCATATACAATAATTTGTTCTTTTTTATTAAATCATATATAAATTCTTGTGATCCCATCAGGAACTTGTTTTGTTTACTCTGGAATGATACTATTGCAGATTAAAAGGACTTCTGATAGAAAACTGTCCATTTGTAACATTTGTAAAAAAAAACACTGCCCGCGATCTTATTGTCTTTCCACTACATACATCCCATATATTAATACGATGAAACAGAGCCGCCATACATATTCCAATTAGATTTCGTATATATATAAAAAAAAAAAAAAAAAAAAAACGAAAATAATAAAATAAAAAAACATAAAATAAAAGAAAAGTTATGTTATACTACAAAAATATATTTCCTCTCTTCTTGTTTGTTAGAATTACCATCCAAAATGTATGTTGTACAAGCTCGTATCCATTTTTATTTTTTTTCATTTTTGTTTTTATTTTTGATATTTTTTTGTTTTTTCATTGCCTAGTTAATGTAAAAGAGCAATTTTTGTTCTATAAAGAACATGTACATATATATATATATATATAGGTATATTAACTTATAAAACTGACTGGTTTTGCTCTTTACTTTTTAAAAAAATTGTTGTGTACAAATTATTTTTATTTATTTCCAAACACATTCATATACATTAATCCACATATACAAGTACAGTATTTCTTTATTTCGGTTTAATTTAAAAATTATTTTACCTATGTATATATTTAAAAATTGTATTTTATACCGTTGCTTAGGTACACGGAATAAAATTGTTAGTTTCGTTAAACAGACTTTAATTCACTAAATTATTTTAACAGTGTTATTTCTTTCATCGCAATGACAGAATATACGTACAGACTACCACATTTTCGAGTCGATGCTCATCTTAGAATTAATATAAAAGAGGATGTTTCAATTTTGTTGGTCCTTCAGGTTGAATTAAATAATATATAACATAAAAATTATTTTTATACATATTGCATTTTTTTTTGTTTTTCTTTTCTGGATTTAAGACATTTGATCCATATGTAATTTTAAAAATATTTCTTATGTATAATGTATTATATATATAATTTATGGCATATGTTGTAATTTTAAATGTATTTCTTGGTATATAATATTATTTATTTTGGTCAAAATAATTTTTATCATATATATATAGTTTAGTCAAATTTATACCCTTAATAATGGGGTTTAGTAATACAATACCTTACATATATATCTAATATATGAATTGTATTAGGTTATCCCATAATGATAAGATATGAAAATTGATTCGATTCAAGCAGTTAAAATATTATTCTAATTATATCAATTTAAATCAATTCAGTTATACATATTGAATTACAACTATATTGAAGTTAATTAGTAGAAAGAAAATAAAATAAAAAATTCATTAATTTACTTACGTAAAAATTTTTGTTTTAAATAAATAATTTGAACTTCTGAAATAATATAATTTTGCAATAATACAAGTGAGCGTACTATACATGTAATTTATATTTTTTTAAATTTATTTCTGCACAATATTAAATAAATGGTAAATTTCAATTCATAAATATATATATATATATATATATATAAAGAAATGTAGATAAAATGTAACAATATAACAATTTTACGCCACGCCCTCTTTTGAACTCCTTGTATTCATTTAAATATATCCATATACACATTTTTGTTTTTGTTCCATTTTTCTTTTTTTTTTCTTGTAATTTACCTCTTCTTAAGATTTGCCTGCCATTTTTCTTTAATTTTTTTTTTCTTCTTTTATTGTAACAACATTTTTGATGATGTAAAATGTTAAAAAAAAAAAAAATCTGGATTAAAATAGAAAATAAACAAGAAGGAAAATAAAACTGGATTATTAAAAATTTTGAAATTCTAGAGTTTTTAGGAATTTATATAAATAACTATAACATAATAATTTCTAAGAATATTTAAAAATATTTAAATTCTTCAAATTTAGATAAGAAGTTAGAATATTTAAATTATATTTTATACATTCATATTGAGTCATAAATTTAGTATAACATTTGGTATTTGATTGTCAAAAAAGAACAAAAAATATCCTGATAACGAGTGTAGAATATAAGATACAGTTATTAAATACTGTTTTATAATTTAGTTCGTTTCGAGTTGTTTATGCAAATTGCTTAGATGTTAAATGGAGAAATGTAGGTGTATATATACGATATAAAATTGTATTTTATAAATATTACAACGTCTTACAGGTAAAAGTCAATAATTGAATAAATTATCTGCTTCAATATTTTACATAAAATCATTTTATTTACACAAAACCAAAGATCATTATGTATTTTTGTTAGGTATATATTTAATTGTTCACTTATTACTTGATTATATTATATTGGGACCTAATACCAACATAATGTATATATTTTATATTATTATATTTATCCTTACATATTTTCTGAAATCAAATTTGACATTTTTGGTAGGTACAACATCTATATTTAAAAAGGTCTTCATTCTTTTATTTTTTGTTGCATTTTCATCATATTGTATATGTATACTACATTGACTGAATGAAATTAACTGATCCGACGCGATTTCAGAAAAGTTGATTTGGAAATAATTTTTGCTGATAGTAAAATATATTTTCATCGAGAATAAAAATTTGTGATAAATTTTTTTTAATAAAGTTCGAATGTATTTTCGATAAAAATTCAACTTGGTAGATACAAATAGTATAAGAAATGTGCTGTTATCAATATATCAATTTTTTTAATTAAATAAAATGATTAGTGAAATGAAATTGAATTTAGTTTGAATTAAAAACAGTTAAATAATTTATTAAAAACAAGACACAATGGTGTAGTGGTTATGTCATATCATTATGCTAATCAAAATATTTCTGGATTCAAGTCTAAGAGTGGGACTGGATATTAATTGGATTTTTTTCTTTAATTATTCGTAGTATATTCCCAACAAATATATAGTTTGATATTAGTTTAAATAAAATGGAAATATTCTAATTAACAAGAAAATAGTATACTGCTTTTCAATATTTAATTAGTACAGAAAATTATTAAATAAAATAAATATTCGTTGAATATTAATTACTTATTCAACTTTACTTAATAAATTTAAGCTAGTATCGTACTATTTAAGTTAACAAGGTATATTCTAGCTAAGTTAATGATAATAAGATAACAAAAAATACAGTTGCAATAATCGTCCTACACGTACTATTTATATCTGAAAATATAAATAAAAGGTGGTATTACGGTCAGAAATTGCTTAGAACAAGCAAATCAGAAATCTTATATAGACGAAAACTTGCGTCATGTTGCTAAGCGGTGAAATCATCATCCAGTGAGTTAGCTTCCATCACAGTTAGTAACTAATGTTAGTAAGAGATAAAAATAAATAGTTAACATGCATATAGTTAGCAGAATTAAAAAATAAAAATACATTTTCAAATACAAAAAAAAATTAGAAGAAGACCAAATAACAATTCTAATATATATTTATTGATTATATACTTATATAAATTATTACAACTTTAATCTTCTTTTACTAAGGGTAGTTTCAAAACAAGCTATACTCTCGAGTTCAATTTACCGTAGTCAGTACTATAGTTAGCAATATTTAACTGGTCAATGGCATGTAAATTACGCGTATTCTCTCTAAAAGATATTAAATCCCTAATTTTAGGTGTAAGGATATTCCCAGAAATAATTTGGTAGATAAACGTAATATCAGGCACCAATCAACGTTTTTGGAGAAATTTCAGGTCTATCAAAAGCAACCTATCTTTGTAAGAAAGAAGTTGAAAAGGGTCACACCATGAAAAAACAAGTTAAAAAATTAGACCATACTCATACCCAAAACTTTTTTGAAACGTTATATCAGACCGATATTTTATGCAGATAAATATTATGTTCACCTCTACACAGACAGTTCAAAAATTAATAACAATGTGAAAAATTAAGTTTTCTAAGATTTAAATATCCTTAAGGTATATTCAAGCGAAAGTGATGGCCAGAAAAGCAGCTTTAGACTAACTGAAATACAGCGTATTATCGCTGTGATTAATGACTGTCTGTAAGAAGTTGAACTGTAATTAAGATCGATTTTATTCCTGTTTTGATATTGTATGATCGATCGTAATAATTTATGCTAGAATCCGTCACCATCAACTTAAAAGCAGTAATGAACTGACGCAGTTTTCAACGAGATGACTGATCCCTTCAGTATATGTCCATATTAATTGCCAGGTCACAGTAATATTCCGAGAAACTATAGGATGAAAATCAACTTACTAGAGAGATTATAATGTTGTAGATTATTCTGGAAAAACTATACTGGGATACACCTTTACCCATATACATATTGAAATGTATTGTTTGACGAAGAAGCAACCAAAGCTTCCAATAACTGATGATTGAATAGATCAGACTCGATTAATCAACTGTAATTGAAGGGGTGGAATTATAACACAATGGTAGAAATTATAAATGGATATTATGCCTTATTAATAATCATGCCCTGTAGATGGTATGAATAGATGGTATGAATATTTCAATGAACTATTAACTATAAGAAACGAGGAACAACAACGGTAGCAGATTACAATGCATACAGCAGAGTCATTAATTATGACACCTTCATACGAAGAAGTTAACCAAGCTATATATAAATTAAAGAATGGAAGAGCTCTTGGAGAAGATAAGCTAACAGCTGAGCTTCTAAAAAAAGGTGGAGAATTTCTGCATAAAAAGATACATAGCTTAATATGTACAATATGGGTGCAAGAAAATATTCCGGTGAAGTGGAAGATGGGACTTATCTGTCCAATTCACAAAAAAGGAGACAAAATGACATGCAGCAACTACAGGGGGATAACGTTATTAAGCTGTGCTTACAAAATATTATCCAATGTCATATACTCCAGATTAGCCTACTTTGCTGAAGAAATACTGGGAGAGTACCAATGCGGATTCCGGAGCCAAAGATCAACGATTGACCAGATATTCGTCATGAAACAAAGCATGGAGAAATGTTATGAACACGACATAGATCTTCACATGCTTTTCATAGATTTCAAGCAAGCATTTGACAGCATAAATAGAGACATAATTTTAACAGCTCTAAGACATTTGGGAATACCTCAGAAATTATCAAACCTCGTCATAATGACAATGCATGAATCAAAAGCTAAAATTATAATATAAAACCAAATAGCCCGTGAATTTAAAATAGAAACGGGAGTACGGCAAGGAGATGCCTTATCCGCACTATTATTTAACTTAATACTACATTACGCCATAGGAAAATTAGAAAAGAAAGGCAGTATATTCAATATGACAACACAAATAGTGGCATATGCGGATGACATAGTAATCATGGCAAAAAATTACAGATATATGGCAGAAGTATTTGTACAACTAGAAGCGGAGACACAAAAAGTAGGCTTAAAAATCAACGAAGACAAGAAAAAAGAAATATAAATGTCAAGGAATGCACAAATAAGAAATACTCAGAATATAATAATTGGAGAGTACAACTTTGAAGGAGTTATAAACTTTACATACCTCGGAGCAACAATAAGAAGTGATAATAGTATGCAATGCTGTATTCATAATAGAATTCAGGCCGGAAATAGATGCTACTATGCATACAGAAAGTTGCTTCAATCAAAATTAATATCAAGAAAGGCCAAAATGACGATATATAAAACTCTCATACGACCCATAGTGACGTATGGATGTGAGCTATAGACTATGAACGTGGCCGAGGAGAATAGCCTGCGCATATTTGAAAGAAAAATTCTCCGAAAAATACTCGGCCCAAATATATTACAGAATGGAGAATATGTAATCAGAAGCAACAGCGAGCTCAATAGTATGATTGATAGTGAGGACATTGTACGGTTTGCAAAGGCCCAAAGACTAAGGTGGGTGCCACGTAAGTCGAATGAGCGAAAGCCGAAAGCAAGCAGTGGTGCTGAATAGAAAGCCCGATAGCAGCCGTGGTAGAGGAAGACCAAGTAGCAGATGGGCAGACAACGTGAAAAACGATGCTCAAATCCTACAAATCCCAAATTGGAGACAAGCGGCACAAGATCGACCTTTTTGGAGGAGCATAGTGATGAAGGCCAAAGCTCACCCAGAGCTGTAGCGCTATAAGATGATAATGAATAACCATGCCGAAGGGATTTCCTTCAAATGACTTTTATATTCGATTCTATAAAGATGAGGAAGAGTACGAAATTTTGTCTACACTTGCATTTTATCTGGACTTAATTGAGTTAGCTTAGCACAAGGACTTATTCCCGGTAAGGTTTTTGTTTTACTATACTCCTACCTGACCTAGGGTTCCCAGACGTCCTAGTTTTCCCATACCAGTCTTCTTTTTTTCTTTAACGACAACTGATGGTGGTAAAACTAACTAACTAGATAAACTAATATTGAATCAACTGAATTGAAGTGATCGATAATACGCTGTCATCACATCACTTCCGCTTGAATATGCCTTAACAATATTTTATTTTGTCAACATTCTTTGTTCAACGGAAGTTCTTTGTTCTATTTGCAATTCCAAAATTTCAATTGAATACCAATCCCCTCCACAAAATTAGTGCATTGGTAAAGGGAACAGAAACGAAAGAAAAAAAGACGAAAATGAAAGAAGAAACGACTCGACTATATTGGCCCAGTAAAGGCAAATTGGATATTGAAGAACATATGAACAATCGCAGAAACATAAAAAAAATTTTAAAAATGTTAATTCTTTCTCGTGATGCAAGTAATCATCAGATAAGATGTTTCCATATTTTAATTCAATTTTACAATTATGAAAATGGAGGACTCATTTGCAAAATTTTTGATATCGTTTTTGAGTCAAATGAAAAGTCAGAAACTATTTCAAATTTCAAATGTAATATTTTAAAAGATAAAGCATGGCATGTCTCGCTCATATTTTGAATAATTCCATGCACCACGCTTGTGACTTACTTCCGTTTGATGTAAAAATAATTGTTAAAATATATAACTACTTTTCTATATACACTGTACGAGTATAGTTATTGAGGGATTTTGTAAAAATATAAATTTTTTCAATGAAGACTAACTCTAAGTTTTGTCCTCTTTTAAATTTGTTAAAATGTCCGGGAAAATTTAGTTTTAAAGAGTCCTAGGTATCCATTTATAAATCTGGAAACCCTACCTATACCTACCTACTTAAAATATATTTTCTATTGAACTACGAAATTAATTTAGGATTTTTGGTATAGGTACGTTATAGTCAAAAATTGTAAAAAATTAATAAAAATAAATAAATTCAAAATAATTTGTGATATTTCGCAATGTCTTTTTCGTGAAGTTAAGTATAATTGTGGTTGAATCAAATTAAAATATTTAAGATTTATTAATTTAAAATTCAAAATTAAAATTTTAGTGCTGATCGGAGTCTCTAGAGTCATACAATTTAATAAAATTTACGTGGACCGAACTCATAAATTTTTCTACTTGAGTGAATTTAATTTTTTTTTGTTAACAACTTTTAAAATTATTTTAAAATTATGAGAAGAAAAATTCACTTTTTATTTGTCACTTAAGTTTTTACAAGTATTGTTCCATGTAAATAAAATGTACATGTATGTATATAATTTTGTTCTATGCATATTTTAATACATATAAAATATATTTTTATAATTTTATTTTTAATTTTTTTTGTCAAATATTCATTTTAAGAGGTATCTAATATTTCACTTTGTAAAAAATAAAAGGTTACATTTTCATAACGTCTAAAAAAATCAAGTCCAATTCTTAATCAAAATAATCATCTTATTTTGCAATCAACCTATGAGTGTATGCGTGACTATACGTGTGAATATTGATATTTTTTGTTTAAAATACCCCATTTGAACTATTTTAACTACATTTATATTTCTCATCAGGTATCTAGTAACTATTTTCTCATGCTTAAGCTGCAATTTTCCTTGTATCTGGTATTTTATAATCAGTCTAAATAATTTGTACTATATGCTGGCACAGTGCATATATTGCCGATTCAGTATGGTATTTTTAGCATTTTCATTTTTGACAGAAATTTTCGACCTGTTTTTATTTGAAATGTTTCGGATTGTATGATCATATTTCAACGCCAAAAAAGACAATTCGATTAAACGTATATAGCCAAATCTTATGTTGGTTGGTAATCGCTGCTGGTTTTTTGTAGAATTATTTTGCACTTAAAGAATGTCTCTCTGGCTATTTCTACGGCATTTATTATCTTATCTCTATATTTCAAGTTTTATTCCAACCATCACCGCATTTAAAATAGAACGTCTTTTCAAACGCAAGGTTATCAACTGAAATTTAATCATTCTATCATTTCTGCTTTTAATCACATACCTATACTTATTCTTCTTGGAGTTTATGCATAGAACATATTCTTTAATCAGTATAAACAAAATTACTGTTATTTTTGAGAAATTACAAATCTAGTATATTTTCGGTAGCAATATAGTATAATTGGCATATCAATCTATTGTTGCTGATAAATAAACCATTTCACTCTCTTGTTTACACGCGAGATGTGTTCTTTAAAAACTGATTCAACATAAATATTGAACTGCAATGGTAATAAATCATTATGAGTCTGGTGCATTTCAATTTCTTCAGTTGTTATGTCCCTTAGATTAATATTTGCTGTTTGATTCCAGTACAAGTTTATGATGTAACAAATATCTTTTTAGTTTATTCTGTTTTTTGTTTTATCATATTGTCCACTAAGCCAGGTAGAATTACCTTTCCGCACGTTGAGAACGGTTTAATTATTTACATAAAGGACATTAGAATTTGTTAAATAAAACTGAAAAGGTAAATTTTTATGAGTATATATATTTATCGCTCAATTTTCTGGTATATGAACCAATTCCAGCAAGTCGAACGTTGAGGTGGAAGTCAAACATTGCCTTACAATCACTTTAAGATCAAACAGACACAAAAACGTTTTTTTTTTTGTTATAAGCATCCTAGCTGTTTTAAATAAACCGAATTTAAGCCATTTAACGGAGCAAAGAAAGAAAAGAGGCACAGTCAAGAATAGTAAACAAAATTACAAGTAAGACTAGAAATAGTGAAATAGAATAGAATATAATAAGATAGAATAGAAGAGTATATAAAATTTACCGATAGCTCAAAAAATATTTACTTACGCGTCTCTCGAAAACTTCTAAAATCTAAATTATATGTTTGTGGGAACACATCAGATGATACGGTGTTGCATAGTTTAGAAGTTCGGCTGATGAATGAATTTTTAAATATTACAGTTTTGCTTCGAAGAACTCTACTACAAATTTGGGAAAAAGGTTTGCCCTGCGACTATTTATTTATTTTTATTTTATTTATTTATATTTACATTGAAATGGTTGCATTTTGGGCATAATAGTTTTTATTTCGTCAGAGCAATTACCCAACAAATATTTATAAAACAGAGTGGCTGCTCCAACATTACGACCTTTATACCTTATCTAAGTACTCTAGGCTGGTACCGGGTACAAACCACAAATATGCAAGTTGTATTCATGTCGTGACCGAATATATGCCTTTTATATGAATAGGAGGTTGGAGGATGTAAAGTATTTCTGCTTAAGAATCCTAAATATTTCGCAGCACCTTTCGCAACAGAAAAAATACCAAAAAAGTTTGCTGTTTATTTCCATTCCAAGAATTCTTAAAGTTTCAAAGTTTCTCTATTTCCATTTTCGAATAGAATATTTGACATTAATGGACTTTGTTTTATTGATATGAGATAGCTCTGGGTTTTTGAAGCATTAAATTTTACTCTATTTACACTTTCCCAGTTTTGGATTTCTTGAATGTATTAAAAATATGTTATTTTGTTTTCAATGAACTGAAGTCTGGGTCAATTCAACAACCTTTTCAAAAAAACTTTTCGTGAATAGAAGATGATTAATAAAAATTATAAACCATGTTGGAGAAAGAACTAAGCCTTGGGGGACACCAGCATTGTTATTGAGTTTTTGGGACATATAACTATCCAATACAAATTGTATTGAACGGTTTGAACGGAACGGCAAATGTTTCCCAGTCCAATTGCTGTGAGTTTTTCAGTAATAAAACATGCCACACATGATCAAGTAAAGCTTTGGATATATCTAGGGTTATAGTTTTGGCTTCACCGATTCTGACGAATATTACAACCAACATGGATGATCACAATAAATAGCGACCAGATACACTCGCAAAATTATCGAATCTAATCTAATCATGCATCAGTGTAATTTTTCCGTCAAGAAGGTCAAGAGAATCTCACAATTGAAATTTTCGGCCTAAAGCCATATCACCAATTATTTAAAAGACTGTGTTGCTTCTAGATATTTTCTAAATCATAAGTTAATAATCGTTTCCAACCTGTATAGGATTTGGGCCACAATTTTTAACTAAACTTTAAAATTTTAGGATAACGATACGTTAAGCAGAAGAACAGAAACAGAGATAAAAATTAATGTTAGTCATACTATATATATATATATATATATATATATATACTAATGTTAGAACATATTACTTTGAAAATGTCTCAATATATTGTTTCTATCTCCCTCTAATTTTTCAATACCTTCACTTACCATATATGTGGATATATGCTACATTTTTTAATGTTTATTGAGTGAGGCATGAGTTTAATATCCAAATTTATATTAAATAAACTTATAGATAAGTAAATAAAATAGTTTTAAAATGTAAAAATATTCAAACACGTTAAAAAACTAAAAAAAAATAATCTAACACTACTAATTTTAATGGTAAAGTTTAATATGTCATTTACATTAATTGGTTAATTATAGTTGAATCTGCTATCTGATATTATTTTTTTATGGTTTCTCTAATGGATAATGTTGGTCGTTATATTATTAACCTTGGCAATCATTTTAATTTCACTGAAAATATGTCTATTCCAAAAACTAAATCAGCATAACTTCAAAAGAGGCAATGTTTTTTAATGTTCAAATCAGAAGTATTTTTTCGTAAAGTTGAAATGATTTTTAAAGCACATATTCATGCAATTATTTTATTAAAAAATTGGTTGGGTTCCGTGTGAATGAATTATATGATCCCTAATTTCAAATCTTAATGAGTCATTTGGGTTTCATCAAAATTTTTTTTATTGATCCGCATTCTTCTAGATAAATCAAGTTACATGTGTACACCTCCAGTTTCTCCTTTGCATAGGTATCTTGACTCATTTGTTCCAAAGGTATGTTATATACAGCTCAGAATTTTTATAAATGCTTGCATAATGTTTATTGTACTAACGTTTATATAACTTCCATTTTTCACAGCCCTAACACAGGATAGTCATTGGATCTAAATATTACTATCTTGGCTTTAGTTGTGGTTCGGCTTTTCCAAAATTTTTGTTACATCAATTTCTGCCTAACATCCCTGTGCTACAACAGTATTAATCAATTTTCTCAACATTTTTTTTATCTGAATTAATAACGCCGTTAGTGTTGAGAGTTATTCATTTTATCTTCACGGAATTCATTTTAAGTCCAACTTGGCTAACAATATCAATTATAGCTGTAACGCTTGAACTATGGCAGATTTTTTGTGGGAAACCAGAAATACCATCATAGGCTTCATTAGTCAGATAAATAGGACTAGTCAACCTAACTTACTGCGATAATTGGAGAGGCATTATATTGCTCAACATAGCATATAAGATAATAGCAGCAATAATTCAAGGCCGCTTGCAATAAAAACTGGAGAAAACAATTCGTGAAGAACAAGCCGGTTTTCGTCCTCACCGAAGTTGTGTCGATCAAGCAAACACACTTCGGATAATAGTAGAACAATCAATTGAGTACAAAACACCATTATACATGCTATTCACTGACTTCAAGAAGCCTTTGCCATATGGAGAGCACTAAGGGACAAAGGAACACCAGAAAAAATAGTCCACCTAATCCAAGCATAATACAAAGAAGCTGAAATCTCAGTAATTCACAGGGGACAAACAAGTGCTTTCTTCACCACCTCATCAGGAGTCAAACAAGGATGTCCTCTCTCACCACTCCTCTTCACAATCGTCTTAGATAATATACTAGAAAAAACCTGCTCAATAAAAAGAGGAATAACTTGGAGTCTCACTAAACAACTTGAAGACCTCGACTATGCAGATGATATCTGTCTTCTCTCGCACAAATTCAGCGACATACAGAGCAAAATAGATCACCTGGAACAACTTGCCAAACATGTTGGACTAGAAATTAATCTGGAAAAAACCAAAGCTATGAGAATAAACAACACCACCACGGAACATCTAAGGTTGCAAAAAGAACAAATAGAATTTGTGAACAATTTCTGCTACTTGGGAAGTATAATAGCAACTAGTGGGGGGCGCAAGAAGATGTAGAAAATAGATTAAAGAAAGCAAGAGCAACCGTTTCAACCGATTTGGAGAAACAGCCAAATATCCAGAGTAACTAAACTTAGAGCATTCCGGTCTTGTGTAAAATCAATCCTGACATACGGCAGTGAAACTTGGTTAACATCAAAAATTATCAACCAGAAGTTACAAGTCTTCATTAATAAATGTCTAAGGATAATATGTCGAATATTCTGGCCAAACAGAATAAGCAACAAGGACTTCTGGATACTAACCGCTAACCGGCGAAGAACCCAATTAGCGAAATAACAAATTAGAAGAAGGGAATGGAGATGGATAGGCCATACTCTCAGAAAGCCATCAAACAACATCGCGCGGATGAGCTTAAAATGGAACCCACAAGGTACAAGAAGACCCGGTCGCTACTAGAAATTGAGTACGATGGAAATGTCAAGTGGAAGGCCTATGTCCCCAAGAGGAGTAAGGAAAAAAACAAAAGTCAACACACTAGTCCAATAGCAAGTCATAAAAAAAATATATACAAAGGAATAAAGCTATGTGTATTGTTTCATTACTATCTTAAGGGTTTTAATGAAACCAATTGCTTTGATTCAAGTGAAATTTTGGTAAGAAACCACTTTATATTCAACTTATAGTACAATGAGCTGTTTCTTCTGTATGACATTGACGTTAATTTTTAAAAAAAATAATTTGTAATTAAAGAGCTAACATTTATGAGACTTCTATTGTCTGTTGGTTGTCTCACTAGGTTTGTCAACCGATATGTTGTACTGGCTATGTCATAAAAAGCTTGTTTAAGTTTTTGGATTAGGCCATCGTGCCAGACTTCGTTGCACGGATCAGAAAATTCATATCGAAGAAGATGGTTGAGTACTTGGTCATCATCTAGCGATTTTCTTTATCGTGATACATCAGTACACCTGATTAACGGTTGAACATTTTGCTCTGAAACGAATTGACAATTTTCTGTTAAATTTCTCTTTTCTATCATCAGTTTTAATCTTTTGAGGAGAACGTTTTTAAAAAAAAAAATAATATATTTGGTAAGATACTAAGATACGAGGTACTTATCGTCAATCAGTGCATTTGGCATTGACGTACCCACCAGCAGTGATTTTTTTTTCGAATTTGCAAATTTTATTGCTATTGATAGTTAGGTTTCATCGTTTAGGAAATTATATTCTTTGTCGTGATATATGCCTTTTATTAAGACTGCACTGTCATTTTTGGTTGCATTTTGAGTATGATATCATATTTAGGAGGCCGTCACTGTAACTGGTTGCGGCTCTTAAATTGGTCTGATTCACTTCCTTTTATATTTGTTATCCAATTTTGTAAATGATTTCTGTTACAGGATAAGTGGGTCTTTCTTATGTTTTAAATTTGCTTAATGGAGTCTGCACCATTTTTTATTTATATGAGAATATGGTATAAATGAACTAATTCATAGAATGATGGTTGTTAGGTAATACATATATAGTATAGCCTTATAGATTCCGTCTCTTTAGAGAAACACATAAAATCGTTTTTTACAATTTATATAAATATAACCTTTTCAACTCACTATACTAACCTTCATTTACGATTTTTTATTTTCTTTATTTTCTATTCTCACTAAATTTTAAGAATGATTTCTGTTAACTCTCTTTTTTGATATTGTATTTTTTATTTATAAAATTATGTAATTTGTTTCAAATTGTTTAGGGACGAAATTTTTGATAATCTATAGTAGAAATATGCAGTAACAGAGCCGTCTTATCAAATAGGCATTATAGGCACTGTGCCTATGGCCTCTAAAATTTTAGGTGGCCTACGAAGAAAAATTAATAAAATGAAATACATTTATATATATGAAGAAAAATAAAATAATTTTATTTCAATAACAAAATTAAATAAATTCAAATATAAAAAAAGGAACTGAAAAACTTTAAATAATAATCTTTTTTCGGCATTTTTCTTTGGAAAAATCTTGAATAATATGGTCAAAATTCATATCACGAGTAAAATCACTCTCAATGCAAAAAACAGCCCACGATGATAAGCGATCTTGATTCATTGTTGAACGGATATAATTTTTAATTTGTTTCAATTTGGAAAATGATCGTTCTCCTTTTGTATTTGTTCCAATAAAAGATAGATAAATTCGAAATGCAATATTGACATTTGGTAAACTCGCCAATAATTTGTCTTGAATTTGTGATTTAATTAAATCTGCTGCAGATTTCTTATCTTTATACATAGAAGAAAACATTATAAACTCATCAACAAATTCTTCTTCTAAATCTGATGAATATGTTTTAACTAAATCTTTAGCTTTACACCTAACTTCATCGTTGGATAAAGATTTATCTCCAATAAAACTGAAAGCATTGTATAATGTATTGTATGGTCCTCGTCGTTTTTTTCATTTCGGTGAATAGTCTATCAACAATAGGGTAAAAAGAATGTATTCGAAACGTATCTCTCGCAGACAATTCTGAATCTTCTTCTGTTACTTCGTCGAAAAATTGTTTTCTTTTCCGCTTTTGTTGTACACAATCCTTGTATATATAAATCCTATTATATATAAATAATAATAAATTATACAGAAATTTCAAACTAAAATGTTCAGAAAATTATTCTGGCGTACTACGTTTTTTTTTCATACTACGATTATATGTTGTAATATGCCTATGGCCTACGAAAGGTTTAATACGGCTCTGTGCAGTATGTGTGTTGTGGATATTTAAGGATTTATAGACAAATGGGCGTTGTTATCAAGTACTTTAAACTAAACTACTGCTAATTTGTCAAACATTTTACAAAACAAATGAAAAAACTAAACGGAATAATGATGTGGATACCGTTGTTCGTCAGTATATTAAAGAATGAAATACAAATAAAATCGATTAAGGAATAAATTAATTTGGCAAATTAATCTAGTTGAACGGATTACATCAACTGAGCAAAATCGCCTTTCGAATTTAAAACAGAGAAAACTCCATTATAGTATAATAGTCGAAAATAAAACTATTTTTACTCTAACGCTAGAAAACAAGTCTTAGTATTTTTAAAGAGGGTATATACTTAAACAGATAACAACGTAGTAGCTCTTAAAGTATTTCTCAACTCAAAAACTTTAAAAATTGAGTTTTTGTATTGGACTTGACACATTCACACAATAACTTAGTATTTAAATAAAATCGAATAAAAAACAAAATACAACTAATGGAGGAAAAATTTGGATAAGGACCTTCAAAAATGTTCATAGGACTACAGAAACGAACTGCACCTGACACATCTAATTAAGACACTGAGTTTAAATTGTCTAGATTCACGTCAACAAATGATAGACTAGTAATAATCTGAATCAAAATATTTCTAAAGAAGGCAAAGTTGTGTACATAATGAAGAAAAATTTGATAAAGTATCGTTTCTATCTGTCATTACGAAACATGTCCAAATTGAGAATGATACCAAAACTGGAAAGAATAATTCTGATAAAAGAAATTATTAAGTATTTAAATGTTGCATTCATAGGTATATCTATTTTGTGTCATATTTCAGAATGTTACTACAATTTTCCTGGTAGAGGCCACAGTTGATAAATTTTCAATGAGGAGTATCGGAATCGTTCTCCTTTCTTGTTAATTTTATTCTCTACTACGAGCTTCTTCAATTTTACCTTTAGCCAGTAGGATGAAATTTAGGAAATAGGAGATCTGATCAACCTTCTTAATCACATAGGATAGTTCTAGTATTGAGTCCCCGGGGAGAGTAGGAATTTAAGAATGCTCCCATATAACAACTAATAACAACAAATAGGTCACTCGAGCCGTGGTATCAAAAAGGCAGAATCAATGGTTTTTCAGAAGCAATTGAAATGGCTACTTCTACCAACCTACCAACGATCGTCTACTAATGCTCCCAACATATTGAAGATGAATGACTATTTTAATTTTTTTTTTAAAAGTCTTCATTTTACGTTCAGTTTCTGTCGAATCGAATTATTCGTTCGATTTTGTGTCAAGAACATTCTACTCAAACTCTTACAGATATACCCACTTATCTACATTTTCTGGGACACTAATCAGATTAAAATAGGCGAGCAAAATCATAATATAATAACAGTTTATTGATTAACCACAAACTTACATAGGTAATTAAAAGTTTTTGTAAAATCCAAATAATCCCAGAATTCATACTATAATTTGTCAATCCACGTAAATTGAATCACCTCAATAACACTTTTCAATTTCATTTAACACAAAATTAGAATAAATTGAAAAAGGTTGTTATTGCTAGGTTAAAAAAAAAAAACAAAAATTCTATGACAAAGAGTTTTATGGTATTCCCATTCTCATTTGATTAATTACAAAATTCGTTTATAAAATAAAAATATATACGTAGATACAGTATAAAGTAAATATTAATAACTCACACTTATAACTTAATAGTATCTCTTTTCTTAGTAGTATATCTCTAATACAATATTTTCCAATTGTTTATTCAACTTCCTTTCGATTTTAATAATCATTCTATTGCGCATTGCTCAATGATATGTTATGAGTGTTATATCAGTTACATGATACCATTTTTAGTATAACTATGTTTTTAATTGTCGGAATTGACTTATTATGTCATACCAAATCATGTTTTTAAATTTTGTTTTAAACCAAGCCGACACATTTACTCACCTAGCATTTTAATTTTTTTTTATTGATTACCAAATCTAAATATTTGATAAGTTTTTTCAATGTTAATTTTTAATTGATTTATTTAATACTTACTGTTTTACATAATATGCTTATTTTATTTTGGGAATAAATCTCAGATAATAGTAAATTATATAAAAATACATAGTTTTACTTTCTTTTTGTATTTTATAGTTATTACGATGTCATTTATTGAGTTGTGTGTATTGATACAATTATTTTCTCTCTGTTTATTGTGATCTTTTTGAAAACTTATATAATTTTATTTTGTATGTAATTATTTAATGTTTTTCAAATCTATTTAAATTTATTACATTGTATATTAATGTTTAAAACTATATAAAAATATAATCAGGTTGTTTTAACATTTAGTAAGTACACTGCAACGGAGATATAAAATTTGTATTTCAATTAATATAAGTCAATAAAATATTTTGAATATAGGCGTATACAAAAAGTTTTACCAACTTATGTTATCATACTCAATGGATAGTAGTTTACTAATTCCTACAATACTATAACAAAGCATAATAACATCTTCAATTTCAATTTCAATTTCATTTATTCCAACTAATTAATTAGATTACAGCTTTTTAAAATAAATTAAATTGCTTATAACAATATGTTATAAATGTTCTGAAAAATCTGAATATGTAAATAGATCTGATGGTCTGGATGACATTCCTGCCATTTCCTAAGACGTATTGTTTTCGCCACTTCTAAGCCTCTGCGCAACCTATTTCATTTCTCATTTTCTTCGGGAACATACCGATTTAAATGAAAAGTTGTCCAAACTTACATTTAAAAAAACAAGGTGACAAAAGCAATCCGTCAATCAACATACCTATATAGCTATCACTTCCATTCTCTCCACAAAACAATGGAAATCTGGATTAACAAGAAATTGAATGAAATATCTTAATAGCAATGGTATAATTCATGATCGTTAATATGGCTTCCGAGACCACCGTTCATCTGGTTATCTTATGACTTGCTTCAGCGAACGTCTAAGCATTAGCCTACTTCAATCTAGTGAAATTATTGTTGTGGTCTTAGATATTTCTTAATAAAAGCTTTTAATCGAGTATTGCATAGTGTTCTAATAGCAAAATTTTTATGCTTTAGGTCTAGGTCTAATTTTTACTACATAAGTTGAAAATTTTCTTACAGAATTCTCGGGCCATTCGAGTTTCAGTTGACGGAATAACATCTAAATTAATGCTGATGTTCCACAGGACCACAAATCAAAGTGCTTTCTCCAGCTCATTTTCACTCCAAACAACTTTGAACCTGATCAATATGTTAGCAGATGACAGCAGTCTTATAGTATCCTAGAATTTCCTTAAAATATCTAATATTACAGGTACAGTTCACGCTTACAGCTCAGTTTACCCTAAAAAAAAAACAATAATGGGCGCAAGATAAAAAAATGTCCAACTGCGGTAAAGCAAACAGAGTTGTTTATGTTTGAGTTTTATGCAAAAACTAATGCCATTTGAACCTGTTCTCAAATTTCAAGATGAAGGAATTGACATCGACTAGAAGACTTTAGAAATATTTTCGGAATGCAAGTAAATCAAAATATGCTCTGGGAGTTTGAGTTTTTTAAGCGTAGTTTTAACCAAATTATCTGCTTCATATATATAAAGCCTACAAACGACCCAAGATGGAGTATAATTCACAATAAATAGCGGGAAATTCATAGACTGCTCTAAGCTTTCTTGACAGAGAAAAATGCACTTTTTGCACCACAGATGATGTAAATATCTTATCAACACTTGTTCCAGTTGGTCGTTGTTGTATCATTGGAGCACCAACTCTATTTTATAGATGTTCTTAACAACTAAAACCACTACTTCCGTCTCTTAAGCAATACCGTCGAGGAACGCGTTGCAAAAGCCCATCCCTACAACGTGGAAATACCATGATAATTCAAGACTGGTTACATAAACTCATTTATATTCAGAACTTCTAGAAAGTGGAATCGAATTCACTATACAAGCATTCCCAAGAATATGCCCTATACCCCACGAATGACGTTACAGGACAATGATGATTCGAATAGTGTTTGTGTGTTTGGTTTACAAAAATTAATAGTGAACATCAATAAAGTTCATAATTCCTTGCTAAACCTTTCAATACTACTTCTTTCTCTCTTTCTTTTGTCTAACTATCTCTTTTTTTCCAAAAGTCAATGGTACGAAGGTATGGAAGTTTCTCTGACCTAAGTTTTGGCTAATAATATAAAATAAAAAATTGTATGTTATTTAATTATTGTCTGTTCAGTTCCACTGACTAAAGTCAATAAAGGTACGATACTAAAATAACCTATACTAACCTAAATATATCTGAAGACATAATTTATGAATGAAAATTATAACGAAAATAGAAAATAGGATAATAAAATTTTAAAGAAAAAATATACAATAATTTAAAATAAAATAAATAAAATAAATAAAATAAATGAGAGAGCGTAAAAATCTAGAAAGTGAACAAATTTTTTAAAAAAGAAAAGTTTTTAATTTTTTGCCCTCTAAAAAGGATTTTTTCACATACATTTGAAAGAATTCAAAGACCAAATATTTTTAATCAATCTCTCAATTGAATTATATATTATTGGGCAACTGTAGGAAATTTTTCGTTTAACAAATTCAGGAGGTATTCATTCAGTAAGGTAGGTATTGGTTTACTTCAACTTCCTCTACTCCTCAAAATATGGTTATAGATAATTAAAATCGAGAGCAGGCAAGCAATTGAGAGTTAGTAAATTTAATTTACTGGTAACACATCTTTAACAATATCTGTAAGCAGTCTTATGCATCTTTAACAATATCTGTAGAATGTCTTAGTGCTAGATTATACAAAAATTTTAATATGCGGTTTTACAATTTTTTAAGTTTAAAATATTTTGTTTATAAAATTCATGATATTCAAATTTTGGGTCTAATAGATTTAGATTACATAAACCTAGAATAATACATTTTTTTATTCTACCTACCAAAATTCCAACAAAAAATAATAATGAAAATTGTTTTTAAATTTTTATAATAAGATGGATAACTTTGTGGGAAAGGAAGAGACATTTAATTTTTGTATTCAACACGTGTGGTCAAACTTTTTGACTAAAAAACCAAAAATTTTTATACTAGACCAGAGATTATAATTTTTAGATTAGACTAAACAAAAACTGTATAAAAATTAAAATAAATCAATTTTGTTTTCTTTCTCAACTCCTACTTTTTCCAATGTGTGTCTTATTTATGGTAATAAAAAAAGGCTAATTTTACGGGCAATTGTCAATGTCTGAGAATAAATGGAAATTCTGTGATAGTTAGGGATAAATCTATTCCTGGAATAAATATGATTTCCCTTATAGCTGTACCGATTAGGACTTCTGCGATTATTAAGTTTGATTTTAAATTTTTTACTGCTAACCGAGTTCCATTAATAGAGACCACGTTTAGTATTTAGGTTACTAAGTAATATTATTATAATACCTACCCTTTTCAAATTAAGTTTATGTGGAAGCATTCCAAGCATTCCATTTAAACAAGCTAGCTGTTTAAGGTGCCTATTACACATCATTCTTTTCATCAATCTTCTTGTCCATATATTGGCAATTTATTGGTGAAAAGAATGATGAGCGATTACACATCAATCCTGCACTCATCACTCTTTTTATCCATATTTTGATATTTTACATGGACATATTGTGGAAGTGTTCTGAATATATTGAAAATTTCGAAACATATATGAATATTGAAAATATAATTTGTGGAGGAATGTTTTTGACTTCGGTTTAAATTGAATTTTTAAAGTTATTTTTTTGCACATTTGAATAATATATCAATAATTCGTTTTTTTACAATAATTGCTATAATTATTAAAATTAATATAAAAATTGTTCTTTTTAGAATTACATTATAAATTAATATTATAACCTTATCTGAACATTCCCCTAAAAGCGATTTTTTTACCTCCGCTGATTTTGACAGCAATATTGATGAAAATTTTGACAGAAATATTGATGGGAATAGAACCACCATGAATCATTTCTCATCAATCAATGGTCAAAATATTGACAATATATTGACCAGTGATTGATCATTCATTAATGTGTAATAAGGGTCTAATAATTATTCGGGCTCTTCCGAGGGAGATGTTGTATCGGTGTAGGACATAATGGTAGGGCCAAAGATAACTGGAATTGCTAGCTTTCCGAAAATATATATATTTAGTGGCGCATCTTATTCTTTAAGGGCGAAAAGGACATTTGAAAGTACCCTTGTTGTTTTGATGTTGTAACATTTACTTCAGAAGATTATTATTTCGTAAAAGGCTCATTCCTAGTTTTATATAGAAAAAAGGTAAAAAAAAAAAACATTTTTTTTTTAAATAAATGCTTATATCTTCTAAACTATTCGACGTAGAAATAAAGGTATGTATGCATGAGTTATAGGAAAAAATAAGACCTTTCCAAAAATATAAGAGTATTTAGAGGGTTTAATGGTAAAATCTTGAAGTATTTGGTTTTTCAAGAAAGGATATAAAAATTGATTTTATTCTCTAAATTTTCTACTTTGAACTATACAATATCTCCATAATCATCAAATAAATCATCAAATAAATGTTGAAATACGCTCCAGATCATTATCTTTCTAGAATGTGTAACTGAATATATATATATTTAATAGATCAACAGATATAACGCTTTTTATACAAAAACATCAAAACAACAAAGATAATTTCAAATGTCCTTTTCGTCCTTAAAGGATAAGAACGTCACTAAAGATATATATTTTTGGAAAGCTAGCAATTCTAGCTATCCTTGCGATACGGTCATTAGGTCATACGATGATGCAACATTTCCCTCAGAATCACCATTATTCGTTAATTGTATCGATATCAGAATTTTTATAGCAAAGTATGTACTTTTTTGAATAGGCAGCAAAACTATCTACATTCAGACTATTTCCAAAAATTTCTTGTATAATTACGCACGTGTGCTTTTTTTCTTTTATACAGATACACATAGGTTTACACATCCATGTATTGAATACGTATTTCTTAAATCAAACAGAACAAAAAAACTTTAATTCAAAACAAAATTATTTTGTTATTTCCTTTCGACATTATGATCCACCGTTGATATTATTACGTCTTGAAAACAATTTTAAAATAAAAAAAAAACAAAAAAAAACATGAAATTTCAGAAAATAGAGATTAATTTTATGTATACTATTTTGTCAAAATGTATATGTGATGGGAATGATTAAATTTTTGTGTTATAATTTCTGTTTTTGTTATTGTAATATTAATAAAATGCACGCTAACGCAGCAGAAGCAGCAGGACATTGCCTTTTATTATATAAGATATGCTGCAGTCGGATGTATGTTATAACATCATAACATCAAAATCCCGATATGTTAAATCGTTTGTCACAAACAATAATTGCTCGAACTGTATTTGAAAATACTGTCAATATGAAGTTTCTCGATGTTCTCCAAAGTTTGATGTCCTAATTTTAAGCACGTTTAAGTTATAAGGTTAACCAGAATATTTTTCTAAATAGCATAGATTTTTTGTAAAAGTGAGTTTTCTCCATCAAGTTAGATGATAATGATAACTTAATCCAAGATATCTTAATTCATCAGAATATGGTGTGATATTTTTGTTTAAGAAAACAGAAACACAAATTTTTGCTGCACAAATTTTGCTTCTTCTGCTTTCATTTTCTATTTAGCGATCTTCGCAATGCATTTTAGTTAATTTGTTCTAAATCCGCCCAGCATTTATAAAATATAGTTTAATATCACAGCTGTCAAATACAATTACAATTTAGGTAGCATTATATATAGAGAAAAATACATTAGTTACCATTATTATTATTTCAAGTTAATGCTACTTCAAAATAAGAGCTCTACCATTAAAATAATGCATTTTTATTTAACTACTGAAGTATTTGTCAGCATTCCTTTAAATAAATTTGACATTTTAGGATATTTTTAATTAAGTAAATTATTTATAAATTAAGTAATCCAAAGTAATGTACAGTAATACTTACAAATTTTTTAGTAACTCAAAATTAATTCAGAAAATAATGCATTATTTTAATGGCAAAAGTAATGGAACTATATAGCATTGCAAGTAATGGTAACTGCAATAATTTATTTAGCATTATTTGTGATGAAACATAACGCTTTTGATAATACCACATGCAAATATTTTACAGCTATGTTTAATATCATTATTTTTAATAGTATTTTAGATAAAAGTACGATTAAGGTAGAAAGTAGAGAATTTTTTTTTACCTCCTGTAAAATTGGAATTTTGTGAGTTAGGACTAATATACATATCAACATCAACATATTAAAAAGTTACAAATATAATTCGAAACACTCCTAATAAAGCGTGCTATACCTATAACTTACTGCCTTTTTTTTCTTACATATACTTTAATATTTAATTTAACATACAAAAAAATTAAAAATATGAATTGTCTTACATTAATTAACATTAAGATAAATGTCCCACATTGGGATCCCTATATATTTTTCTATTATAAAGTTTTTAATATTTTGAACATTTATTTATTATATCATTACCGTTTTGCATTGAATTCTATTAAAATTCAATTCTATTCAATTTAGTTTAATGCTAAGATAAAAGTAACATAAAAAAAATGAAAGAAAAACAAAAAACAGTCGAAAAAAGAGATAGAAAATGGTAGAATGAGATAAATATAGGAGAAATCCAAATTAATGAATAGAAAAGTAGAAAGAATTAATTAAGACACCAATCACACTATGGCCATAAAAAGCCGTGAAATTCAAGCAAAATAAGCTCAAAAATGCTACCACTGTAGAGAAATTTACACGCAATCTTATAGAAAAGTGTAGTGGTAGCACTACACATTTTGAAGTAAGTCAAGAACTACCGATTTTTTTCAATTTTGTTCAAAGGAGGTAATAAAATTCCATCTTTTTTACATAATTTAGTAAAAAGAAATTTAAATTTAATTTTTTCATTTTTAAAAAGATATGCATTTGAAAAAACGTCTTCCAACTATTTTTCTGATTTTTCAAACAGATTTCTCTCACAATACATTCAGTATACACATACAGTGTTTTGGATGTCATAGCTATAGCTTATAATAATTGTATGTTGTACACCAATATAAGCTCTTGTTTACAATTATGTTTTTGTCTGGGTAAGACAAGTGAAGTTAACTAATGAATTCTTACCATAGTGAAATTTTTATCTTACATCTGCAAGACTGATAATTGATTAGAATTTTAAAACAGGATTGAATATATTCAGTTTTATGCAGTAAAAGGAATGATTCAAGCGGTCCTTCAGTAAGTCCTTCATTTTTTATTTTTTTTTATGAATGTTTAATTTTTTAAAGTAATATTTTCAACAAATAATTTAAGAGACTGCCTGAATTTGGTTCGTTTTATAAAAAAAAAAAAAAAAGAAAAAACAAGTCTTTCTTCAATGTACTGATCATTTGCGAAAGTGCTAAGCCCAACCATACTACTTTTTATGTCTTTCAATGTTTTTTTTTTTTTTTTTTTTTTTTTTTGCGTGGATTGGTGGGAATCTTCATAGACACAATGAGCCCCGTAGCTTCCATTGTGTGCCAGATTTTTACTGACTAAACCACACCCCTCCCATTAATACTAGTCCAACGGACTAACCATTAATTTATTGCTATTTTGATTTTCTTAAAGAAAAATTTTACGAAATTCTATCGTATTAAATCTAGTGGCTTAGTTCTTTTAAGCCTTCTGACATCATTTTGATTATCTAGCAATTGAGTGGCCTCAACGTTAACATGTCCCTCCAGACGAGCTATATGCTTTGTTGCATATCTTTTTATTTCATTTTCTATGCAAGGAATTTCTAGATCTCTGTGCAAATCACTGTTGCGAACATACCAGGGGGCATTTACCATGTTGCGCAAGACTTTATTTTGGAATTTTTGTATACAAAGTACATGTGTTTGTTTGGCACATCCCCATATTTGTATGCCGTACAACCATATTGGTTTGAGTATCTGATTATATAACAAAATCTTGTTATGTATAGGTAATTTAGAATTACGACCTAAGAGCCAGTACATTTCTCTATACTTATTTTCAAGCTCAAATTTTTTCTTTTTAACGTGCTCTTTCCATCTAAGTTTGACATCTAATGTCATTCCTAGGTATTTAGCATTGTTTTCTTGGGGTATATTGACCCCATTCAGATTTACCAATGGTGGTTGATTTTCTAATTTTTTATTTGTAAAATTTACATGTACTGATTTTAACTCATTGAGTTTAATTTTCCATTTCTTTGTCCAGAGGTATAGCTTGTCGCTTGCTCTTTGCAATTTAATTGTAGCCTCGTCAATATTTGATCCTACTGCCATCAACGCAGTATCGTCAGCGAATGTAGCTACAGTTATATTTTCCATTTCTGGTAAATCATTGGTGTAGAGCAAATACAGTATGGGACCCAGAATACTACCTTGAGGCACACCCGTTTTAATATCTCTAATAGTAGAATACTCTTCGTCTTGTTTTATTCTGAATAGTCTGTTTTCTAGATATGATGAGAGTATATCTACGTATTGTTTAGGTAACATATTGTTTAGTTTATTTATTAAGCCTCGATGCCATACTTTATCAAAAGCTTGGGCTACATCTAGAAATATGGTAGAGCATACTTTCTTTTCCTCTAAAGCTTTTTCTATTATGTCTGTTATTCTATGAATTTGATCGATTGTCGAGTGCTTAGATCTAAAGCCAAATTGATAATTTGGAATCAGATTACTATTTTCTATGATCGGTCTCATTCGAATCAATAATAGTTTTTCAAATAATTTTGATACTATTGGTAGTAATGATATTGGTCTGTAGGATTTGACCTCATTTATGGGCTTACCTGGCTTTGGTATCATAATTATCTCTGCTATTTTCCACATATTCGGCACATACCTTATTCTTATAGCAGCGTTTATAATGCGTGTTAGCATTGTTATAGCTTTTTTCGGAAGTTCTTTCAGGACTTCCGATGTAATTAGATCAAAACCTGGAGCTTTTTTATCTCTGAGTTTTTTAATTTGTTCCACTATTTCACTCTCTGAAAATGGTGATATAACATTTTCTTGCCAATTATTATTTTCTTCAGTGAGATCATCCGACTCTGTCTCGTCTGGACAAAAAATTTCTTCAAGATGATCTGCGAATGTTTCAGCTTTATTTTTATTATCTCTCGCCCATTCACCGCTTTTCATTCTGATTGGCGGGATTTGAGAGATCGAGGTTTTTGTACTCTTTGTTGCTTTCCACAACGAGTAGTTATTTTCTCTTTTAGCTGATAAATTTTTTATATATTTTTCAAAATTTTCATTTTTAAGATCTTTAATTTTTCTTTTAAGATTCTGAGTTAATCTATTTAGCACAGTTTTGTCTGCCGGATCACGCGATTGTTGCCATCTGCGTCTAGCTCTTCTTTTTATTTTTATCATATTTAATATTTCTCTAGGGTAGTTGAATCCTACCGATTTATATTCACAATTTTTTGTATTATTCCATCCAGCATTTTGAATAATTTTAATAAAATTTTCTACTTCAGAATCTATATCACATTTGGATCTTAGTTTTGTTTTTATGTTTATTTTGTTTTCTATTTCTTGTTTAAAGCTAGCCCAGTCAGTTGTCTTGTTCGTTAGCAGAGGTTTCGACTGTTTCTTAATAACCTTTTCATATAGATTTAGTATGACTGCAGAGTGATCTGAGTCCAAATCATGGTTATCTTCTAGCTTAATATAATTGGGTGAAATTTTTTTTGTTATATAAAAATCAAGCAGATCAGGAGTTTTATTTCTATCAGTTGGCCAATAGGTTGGCTTACCGGTAGATTGGTAAATGCAGCCTTTTTCTTTTATAGCTTTTCTTAGCTCTCTTCCTCTCGTAGAGGTTACTCTAGACCCCCAATCTATGTGCTTGGCGTTGTAGTCACCTCCCAGGATAAATCTATCGCCAAGTAGTTTAAGAATTTCTTCAAACATGTTATTCTTTATGTTGTATTTGGGTGGACAGTATAATGCACCGACACAAAGGCTTTGTTTAACAGACATAATTCGTAGCACGATTAGTTGGAATTCATCTATTTCTAGACTAAGTTCCTCGTGGTGCTTAATATCTTTCTTTATTAAAATTGAGCTACCACCTCTGGGTGTATTACTCGGATGGTTTGCGCTGTAGCATGTATAGTCATTTATTTTAAGCGATGACTTATCTGTCATATGTGTTTCTGTCAAGAGACATACATCAATATTTTGTGTTGTCAATAGAATTTCCAAATTATTTTTCTTGTTCAGAATACCATTGGCATTCCACGTGACTATACGAAGTGCGTTCTTAACCATGCCTTGCGGATTTATTTTTTGGTGTATACATATATATTTCATTATGTTTGTTTTCTAATGTGCATAGTCTTGTTGAGATTTCATTCATTGTTTTTATCATATTTTGCATCATCTGCATAATGGTATTTTCAGTCAACTTTTGTGTAGAAACTTTATTTTGTTCTTTCGGGTTTCTTTTTTGACTTAGGTTATTTTGTGTTACCTGTGAATATGATAAGCCTTCTACGACTTTTTTCGACGTAAAAGTTTTAGGTTTCTCTGAAGTTTCAATGCAATTCTGTTTCTGTGCACTAGGTTGCCTAGGTTTTGTCTTTTGTTTTTCTTGTCTATGTTGCATTTGTTTTGGGGCATTTTTTTGTAGCTTCTTTCTTTTTTGCAACTCTCTAGCCACCTGGCAACCACGATAACTCGCTGGGTGTGCCTCAAGGCAATTAGCACATTTAGGCTTAATATTTTTTTTTTCTTTGCAAGAAATTGTTAAGTGGGGACCAGCACATTTAACACACTGAGCTAGACGCTGGCAGAACTTTTGTGTATGGCCAAATCTTTGGCATCTCTTACATTGAGGAATGGTAGTCGTTTTACGAATAGCCTCCATTTTAACCCTCATGTGCTGGATAAATTCAATTTTGAATATTTTGTTTATATCTTCGGAGTTTTCGAATGTTAGCATAAAGAGAGGAAGACGTACCGTAGATTCTTTGTTATTTTCCTTTTTCTTTATTATTTTATTTGTGACTTCTAAAATTTTGAAGCCTCTATCTTTCAATTCATTTTTTATATCTTCAGGTTGGCATGACGGATGTAAATACCTAACCATTACTTTAATAGGCCTGGTGCTCTTATTTTCATAAGTGTGCCATTCAATATTGGCTTCATTTATTGCCTTAGTCAACTCTCTATATTCTTTTTCTTCTTCAACATTAATTTTTAGTTGTTTATTGTTAAGCATATTAACTTTATATTTAATATTGCTTTCTTTTAATTTTTTGTTTATTTGAGGGTATTCCACTACATTACTAAGTATAACTGGAGGAGGTTTACCTTTTCTTTTACTTTTACATTTCGCAACTTCATTTATTTGCACATTTTTCTCTACTTTGTCCGCATTTTCTGGGCTTAAAGTAGGTGATTTTTCTGCTTTTCTTTTTTTACAGATTCTTTTTGTTTTAAAGATCCAGTCGGTTTCTCGAGCTAGTTCTTTCAATGTAGAGATAGATATAGTTATATTGCCTATGGTTTTTTTTTTTGTTTATTTATTTCTAAAATTCTAAATTTTTACAGTAATTTATTAATTTTTAATATTTTACAATTTAATTAATTTTCAAGAATTTTGAAATAATATGGTATTACACGCCTTAATCGTAGCTACCTATTTTATTTTTTAAAATGTCCTTAGCTTAATATTATAATACTATATATTCATATTGTATATACAGAAAAATTACTATATATATAGAAGATATTAAACAAAATAGGAATTAAAATTAAAGAAAATACATTAATGAAAAGTAATAACCAAAAAAAAAAGTATTTTTGGGATCGTAGATTTGTATATTTACTACAATAGCAAGAAGTTTTTTATTTATTATTTGAAATAATCATACGCTACTTATATTTTCTAATTCGCTATAATCAATTCATTGAACACTTTACATAATTATATACAAGCAATTGTCATAATTCATGTCTGCAGATATCATGGAAATTCATATATTTTTCACTATATAAAAGAAGAGTAGGATGTTTTCTTTGTGAATTATATGCCACTTATTTGTTCAATAATAGGATTTAGTTATGTAATATTTGATAGGATATAAGATGAATATATTTTGTACAGAATGCTGCTGTCAAAGTATTTGCGCAGTCTATTCAAATCCACATAGTAAAATTCACATGTTTACACCATTTTTTTTTACTGTCTATTACAGGATTAATTCTAAATAATGTTAATTGCTTTACTACCTCAATAGCTTTGAAAATTTAATTTCCCATTTTAATTTTTTCATTTGTGTTAATTTAGTAATTATTTTGAAATGACTATAGAAATATTTTCAAATGATATATATATATATATAAAAATTAACTTACCTTTACTACACCTAAATTATTAATTTAGAAATTTTTTTAAATATATTCAAAACTTACCACCACTAACAAATCAATATTATTTATTATTAAATCAAATTTTATTAATATATATACTTTAAAGGTAATTATTTTTTTTTTTTAGTTACATTTTGTTTTTATTTTTTTTTTTTTTTTTTTTGACAAATTACATAGCTATTCTCCTAAAATTTTAGTAAATAAAGTATTGAAATTTTGTAATTTATTTCTAAAATTTCTTAATAAGTTGAGAAATCTTTAAATTTTATTAAAATACATTTTTTATGTTTTTCATCTTTGTTTAATTTTTTTTTTTTTTTTTAGTTTTTATTTTTATAAATTACAATTCTGTTAGTAATTCTTATTACTAAATTTCCTATTTAATTACTATTAATTCTTATTTACTAAACTTTGAATTTAACTGGATAAATATTTAATATTATTTTATGAATTTACAGTATATAAGAGTTTTATCAATATTAATTCAAGTTAATTTACCGAATTTTATTCATTAGTTTTGGATTACTTTTCAACAAATATTTTTCATTTTCAAAATAATTAATAAATGGAGCTATTAATGTAATTCAAAAAAAAAAAAAAATTAATAAATGAAAAATTTATAAATGTAAAAATTAAGTAATCAATCAAATTTTAACATTTTACTTCAATTTTTTAAATTTTCTATATATAACAAAATAAACAAAAAGAAATAAATTTTATCCATTTTTATTTATAGTCATATTGTTTTTTATGCAAACTCAGTATCATTAAACTCATATTATTGATTTCATTGTTTTTTGAAAATTTATAATTTGGTACAATAAAAATAATGTTTAAAATGCAAACTTTATGACAAATGATGACATTGAATTTTCTTATAAAGAAAAATTATATCAGAAAATTTTATTTAATAATGGACAAAGCTGCAGAATTGATTTGTAACCCAATAAAATATTTAGCATAAATATATAAAAATTCTGATAAACAAAATTATTTAAATTGAAACAAACATTACTATATATATATGATAAACAAATATATGAGAAGTTATCATTAAATTAACAAACAATCTTAGCTCAACTAAAAAACAGAAAACAAAAATTTCGTCGCACTGGTAAAAAATTAAATATTTAAGAAAAGTTTTTTTTTTTATTTTTTTTTTTTATTTTTAAAAACATACTTTTGTAATACTGTTGTTTAATTTTGCAAAAACACTTATCTAAATTGAATCATTCGCTTTAAAAAAAAAAAAAAAAAATAAAAACTAAATAAATTTTTTTTTTTAATATTATTGAACATAATTAACATTTTTTTTTAATAATATATGCATATAATTATTCTCTAATAATTTCAATCGATTTTTCTTAATTTATCAAATAAATGAAGGAAAATTTAGTAAAATGTGTGTAATAGAAAACATAATGTTTTTTATTTAAATCAATTATTATATATTGCAAAAAAAAAAAAATATATATATATATAAATATATACATATATATAGATACGGATATATAGGTATATCTAATAAGTGCACAAATAATATTATTCAACCGGAACAAAAATTAAATTATCAAAGAATCGTATAAAATATATATATATATATAACATATATATATATACGATTTGGTTATAAAGTAAAATTGTCAAAATTACTTAATTTCAAATTTAAGGTAAGAGTTTCAAATGAAAAAAATAATAAAAAATCAGATGTTAAAAAACAATCTTTGACTATGCTCAATATCTTATATTATTCCAATTAATTTTTCAATTTACAAAATGACAAATGAAATGACAAAATATGGACGTTTGATTTACTATACATAGTAACATAATTTAAAAACTATATGTTCACAATTCACAGAAGATAAATTGATTAATAATTCTTGAGTTATCACTTCCGGAAAATTATCATAAAACAAAGTTTGATATTAGAGTTTAGGAAGAAAACTGTAATCATTATGTGCCAACTATAATGACATAGATTCATATATTTTATGACATATTGATATTCCTCAATATAAAACTCAGCTAGCCGTTCACAGTTTTTGTTTTGTCTCGTATCATCCATAATACGTACGATGCTTCACTTATACTTTTCTACACATATTTTCAAACATAATTCCCTTATATGAAAATGTACAATTGTAAAATGTAAAATTTTACATTTCTTATTATTTTGAAGAGCCCCGCGTATCTTGGGAACCAATATGTAAAATAAAAGTTTGAAATTACTTTCTTGTTGTTGATTTAATTGTGAATTTATATAGGTATAATAATTAATATTTAAAATTATTAAAAAAAACATATACGCATAATGTTTATTTAGTTTGTTTTTATAACGTTTTATTTATGTAAAATAACGGTACGCAATTATAGTGTTATATTGGTAATCAAATTAAGTTAGGGATGCGCTTTAAGTACATTTTCGGTTTACGTGCAATATTCTGAAAGAACCATTGCGTATGTATGACCGGTGTCATTGAAAATATTACTACTCAATACCATTGTATTACTGTAAATATTTACTCATTACTGTATGGCATGTAACCACCCATAAGCAACATATGTTGCAATTAAGGTGATTTTAAAAATTTCTATAGTTTTTATTTAACATTATAGGATACCGATATTTCTGACAATCAAATTTGTTATTATATTAATGAATACATTAAATTTTAAGGTTTGAAGCTTTGCTAAAGGAAGTAATTTACTTCCGAAATTTTGAATTTGGCAAAATAAAAATTAATTTATCAATCAAAAGAAATTTGACTTTTATTCGTAAGAAATATAATACTATATCAAGTTCAATCTAAACTGAATTCAACATGTATTTTTTTATAGTTCTTTTTTACTTTATATTGTGAAGTGTAAATAATTTTGATAAAGCGAATAGAATGATAGTTTACATATTAATAAGCTAATTTTCATTTTATTTTCATTTTATTTTCTATAATTATTATATCAGTACTTATGTCAACAAAAGTTTCTATGTCAACTTGGTTAGAAAATTGGTTAGAAAATTTTACATTAAAATATTTATAGTTTTATGTCATTATAGTTAGTACATTATAGTTGTGTTTCAGAATAAATTATTATTTAATATGAATAGTTATAGGGATGTACTTACTACAGAAGCACTTGAATTTTATTACCTCTCAATAATCACTATTAATATTTAAGAAAATTCTTAAAATCAAAATTTCTTACTTACCTTAATATATTCTGTATACTTATAGGATTGGGGGACACCTTTTTTTTTTTGATAGAAAATTTATGAATATTTAAATTTAGTAAAGAGAAAGTAGTTACACAGAAGAGAAGCGAAATTTATTATTTTTGACTTTTTCTTTTCTTTTTTTTTCCTACAAAAACTATATACTAAAATATTTAATTTTTAACAAAAACAAACTAATGTTATAATAATAGATATATACAAATACATATATCTATATGTGTATTTAATATATTTTGTTTTAAAATAAATGAAGTTATATATTTATACATATATATGTAAACATATGTATAAATATATATATATATAGTTATTTACACAAATATACATTATAAATTTATCTCCTTCCAATTCATAATATGAAATTCAACTAAATTTTAAAATTGAATAAAAACTTAAAAAAATATTTAAGCAATAAAGAAATTTTAATTAATAAAATCAAAAAATTTAACAAAAATTTCCAAAAACAAAAAACAAATTAAAGAAACCAGACAAAAATGATTTTCGGTAGGTCCTACTCTCTCAAAATTTTAGAGAATTTTAATTTTATTTTCTGATATATATACATACATAATATATGTATATATATATGTTACTTGTATATAATATGTAATATATATTATGCATATGTTTATAAATATATATATATATAGTAATTAATAGATATATATATATATATATATATTTACGCACCAAACAATGTTTTCTAATTGTATTGTTGTTTTTACTTTTTTCTTTTTAAATAGTATTTTGTTAATAATATTTTATTAAAATATTAACTTTTTTTTTTTTTTTATTTTCACTCTACTGCTTAAATACATATTTTATTTTATTAAATATAAATTATATATGAAAATTGCGAAGTTGCGTTTTAGGATTTTGTTTAATTTAAAAAAAAATTAATACTTCACATTATTTTTATATTATATATGTATTTTATATATATATTTTATATATTATTTAAAAATTACTACTTGCGCCATTAAGAATGAATACTATCTTAAAATTAATTATTATTTTCTAAAATGCTTAAGTAATTTATATTTTATTCTATATATTATTTTTTATTTTATATTAATTATTTTATATTTACAATTAAAAGGAACTTAAAATAAAAATACAAATAGATTTACAATAAATTTATATTTAAGAGATTTTTATTTTCTAATTTGTTTAAAATATTATTTTATTTTATATATATATGTATTTTGACTAAGATACTAATTTTGTATTCATTTAATTTCACTGTCTTTTTAAATATTTATTCATATAGGCTGTGATATTAATTAATGTAGGGAAAATGAATTTTACTTTTACTATTTTTATAATACATTGCAATGGATTTTGCTATATATAATATCTATATATACCTATAATCAAAATACTTTTCCTAGTTTTTTTATTCGATTTAATAAATGTGAAAAATACTCCAAATGTAGTCCAAAATAGGATATAGATTTGCAATATTTCAACATTGTTTAAGTGAATTTAAAAATGAGTTTTGTTCATATATATATATATATATATATTACTGTAGTATATGTATATATTTTTAATTTTATTTATTTTATGTATTTAAAATGTGTATCCCATTCCAGTGCTATTGTTATCTAAAGGTCACTGATGCATTTTTGGCGTATGATGCGTCATTCCGATACCTAAATTTAAATGATGGGGATTATGATGAGCTTGGCTAGGTTGACCATGATTATGATTACTACTTGAACTATTATTATTGTTTTGTTGTGAAGATTGCCGTTGAGAATTCTTTTTATTTTTCATTCGTCGATTTTGAAACCAAATTTTTACCTAATTATAAAATAATTGATATTTAATTATTGAAAATATCTTTTAGTTTAATATTTTCGTATATAATTTTTTATATGTATATAATAAAATATAATATTTAATAAAATTTATACAATGAGTAATTATATATGTATATATATAATATATTTTATATTTATTTTTAAATAAATTTTTTTTGTATTGTTTTATGATTAAATTTTAAATTTTGTTTTTATTTAATTTACCTGTCTTTCAGTTAAATTTAAATTTCTTGCTAATTCCCACCTCTTTTGTTTGGAAACATAAGCGTTAAAGAGAAACTCTTTTTCAAGTTCTAAAGTTTGAAATTTTGAATAAGGCTTACGCTTTTTTCTAACAGAAACTTGTTGACCTACCCAATCAATTGATGATGGATTTGGAGTGCACGAACCAATTGTTGACGTGCCTAAAGTTGAACCTGAAATTAAATTGTAAAATAATTTGTATATATAAATAATTAATTTTGAATATGAAAATCAAAACATTTCGTACATTTAAATTCTTAATATTATACATATATATATATAAATTATATATATATATATATTTAAAAATCTATGCACATAAATATTGTGCCTTCAATATTCATTCACTTAACTTATATCGAATATGTCTATAAATTAAATATTAAATATAAATTTTTTGGTTTATATAGTAATAGTTTTCTGGAAATAATAATATTTATTTTAAAAATAACTTTTTAATTAAAAAATGTCTTAAGTTTAATTATAAAAATATGAAATTACTATAATATACTTATACATATATATACATATACCTAATTTTACACAATATAATATATATTTTTTGGGTTCTTTACTTTGGTATATATAAGTATTTATTAACACATATTCAAATTTTATAAATATTTAAACACAACATTCTATCAATACAAATAATTAACGGTAAATCAAAAAACAAATAAATATAATACGAGATCAGAAAGCGCGTATCAACGAAATTCAGACATGTTTACAGCAAAGTCGTCAAATGTTACAATAACTTTTTATAATATTTTTTTATAAAACCTTCATGTGGACATTATTAAATACTGCGATTAAAAGCTTTACTTAATTGTATCATAACATCTTTCAACTTTGAATTTTTCTCTAACATTGTTTCTAATGGTTACATTCCTAAATAATTTGCCTTTTTAATTGAATTTGATTAATAAATAATGTAATAAATAAATGAATTTAGCAACATTTAAAATGTAAAATATGTAAATAACTATACACCCTACTAAATAATAAATGTATAAATAAATAAAATAATTTATTTATAAAAAAAACAAACTCATTTCAACGTAAAATAATTTTAGTTTCCATTTTTTTAAATATATACTTTTAATATAAATTGAATTTCAAATATTGATTTGTATTGATTAAACGTTCTGCTACCTGAATGTTTACTAATCACAAAAAACATAGGTAATATTATTTGGAAAAAGTTGGTTTTAAATAACATAATATGGTAGAAAGACAAACTTTAAAATTGTGCACATAATTCAATGTACGAGTATATGTTATTAAATCTAAGTCATAAGTTATGTATACTTTGATGCTTAATCTTAAAAAGGTAAATACTAACTTGAAAAATTAAATAGCTTCTGATCTGAGTACCTACAATATTAATTAATTGTGCTACTAATAGAGTACTTTGCCCCCCTTAATAGCATACTTTAATCTAGTTATAACCAAATTGGATACAAATCAATTTCATAGAATAATTCAAAGTGAGATTTAAGCCTTGGACCATTTGATTAGTAGTTAGATGAAATAGCGGCTTCACCATAAAACCGACTGATATATAACTGACCTAATTTAACAACATTTTTGTAAATTTTATAATGCCAACCGTTATTTTATAATGCATATATAAGATCTTCGTTGCTGATCAAATGTCCTGGATTTAAATTCATACTGACTTTCAGTATTTTTTGAAAACTATTTAAGAGCATATGATTTGATAACTACTAAAAATAAAAGTGGAAATTAAATAGTGCTATCCAAAAGGTATAGTTTTTTTATTAGGTCATACAGTTATACAGCATAATAACACATAAATGTACAGCTTAGACTATTGGAGAATTGGATTAAAGAAGATACATTCAGTCGGAATATTTAAGTCGAAACTATTAATATTTTTATTGAATCTTTGAAGACTACAATGTGTGTTGATTATTGAATTTGGGGTATACACTTGTTATGGGATATGGATACCGGGAAAATTTGACTATAAACGAATTCATATAACCAGTTTTGAACCTTTTGTCTGTTTAGAAATGAGCACTTGTAACCTATCTTGTCCTCAATTGAATGGTTTAAAATGCGAATTAGAAAATCAAATGGGAAGTGGGCTAGAAATGACCACGAAAAAGTTGAGTTATTTGCATCTGATTTACAAAATATTTTTGTATCATATCCACCAAAAATCTCAATCGATGAAAACAACAATATTGAAAGCTTTCTAAGGTACCTTATGAATAAAATAGCTCAAATAAAGGAAGTAAAAGATATAATCGAGAATTCAATTTCCGTGAAGAACTCTCCTACGCTTGATGGAATCACAGGGAAAATGATGAAAGAACTTCTTCATGTAAGCCTAAAAGTATTAACGAATATCTTCAATGCTACACTAAGATTACGTTACTTTCCGGTTCGGAAATAGCCCAGATTATAATGATAACTAAATCGGGAAAAATACCGAACGATAAAAGTTCCTAAAGACCAGCCAGTCTTTCACCTGTGATGTCAAAAATATTTGAAAAATTAACAGCCAAGAGATTGAACTGGGTTATTGAAGAACAAAATATTATACCTGATCGTCGTACCGTTTGGATGGGATAGATCAGAATACGAAGAAAGAAGAAAGTTATTGGAAGAATTGATAGGAATTTGCAGAATGAAGTTATTGATATTTTTCTTGAATTTCTGCAATTTGTACACTATGGTGTTATTTGAATGTGGAAAAACATTAAAAGGGATATGATTCCACATTCGTGAATTCCGGGTTATGAAAGAGTTTCCGTAACCTGTTTTTTGCCATCTAAATATTTCTGTTGTGTAGCGATTGGCATCTGCGGCTCCTCTGGTTTGACGATGGAGCTGTTTAAGAAGATGGAGTAGTTCTTTGACTTCTAATGAGCATGTGTTCACACCTACGAAGTATCTATAAAACATAGAAATCGCTCCTATTATACGACGATGTCCAAGAGAAGTTAAGGAAAGAGTTATAGTTGGGTCGTCGATTAAGGTAGCCTAAGATTGAAAGGAAAGCGGCAGCTGAAACGTGTGAATTGTATTCCATCTTGGGATAAATAATTTATAGACATTAAGAAGTTCAAAAATATGATTGTTCCAGGTCTTTTATTGGTTCATGTGCATGCTTAAAATTTTTAGACTATCTGTGTTTTGTAAAATAACACATTGAAAAGAGAGATTTGATTAAAATTTTAGCAGTTTGCGTGAAATTATACAATTTTGAGTTTTAGACGAGTTAAACTCAACTCCAATTTTTTTGCCCCGGTCAACAGTTTTTATTAAATTATAGTCAATCATGTTAACCATTATTTGTCTTCTTATGCTAACTTCAGGGTTGTAGAATTAGGTTTGCGAAGAAAATCAAAGAATGCCAATAGAGTACTGTTTGATCATTCTAGAAAGTTGTGCATCACATTTTTATCAAAGGACCAGAAGGTTCTACTATTGTGGGGCTGGCTTAGAATTTTTTGCCTTAGCCGACGGTTGTGTATTAACTTTTGCTGATTGATCACGTATTTGCATTTATTTCTAGCAACATTATAACTTTTATTTGAATTTTCAGATTTATCCGTCTTAAATTTCTTGTAAAATTCTTCTTTGTTGAATTCTTCTTTCAGGAGTTGGAGGGTAAATGTTTTCAATCCCAGTAGTATTATTTTACTAATAATATCTGTGGCGAAATCTGAATGGGAAGTAAGAAATAAATCCAAAAGATGTTCTGATTGGCTACTGCGGTCAAGAATTCTGGATGGACTCAAGTTGAAAAAGATTATATGAATTAGAGAAAAGTTCAACTTGTTTCCATTCGGGGGAATTGTGACTTGAGAAAATGAGGCAGTCTTTGTTGTGAATGTTGAAGTCATCTGCCAATACGATCTCAAATTGAGGGTATAGGTTTTTAAAATCTTATTGATCTGAACTGATAAGTTATCCAACGGCACAACATTTCTTGTTCATTTGCTTGTGGCGATCTGTACAAAAAACAAAAATGTATAGTGGGCTTATCCACCCGGATCTTTTCCCATAAATAATAAAATAAAGGGTTGGAGATTTGAAAATGTTGAAGAGTGTTGAAAGCGGCATCAGATCTTATATATATATAGCGATTCCTCGATGAAGAGTGGCACAGGTGAATAGTTGGGTCGTACATTAAGAGTCGGTAAAAGGCTTAGGTATGCACTTGGACAGACCTCTAACTTAGAGAACTCACATTATTAGTAAAAGCAAGCAGTTAAGAATAAAGTTTATCAAAGGTAGGACGCTATTCCTAGTTATTTTTAGAACGTAAATTAGTAGTTTACTAGTATAAAGCTATCATCAGGTTAATCTGGAGTAACGGAGTAGAGCTATGGGGAGCCTTTAGTTACTTCAACATTAAAAAAATATCAGTGTAAAGCCACAATGTCAGAATAAAGACAGATATAAATATTTTATCAGTCGACAACCGGACAACATAATAAAAATAAAGATTAAAATATTCATATTGGCATCAGCAACTCCGAAATTTATTTGAGTCTCAACTATAACTCAGTAATGAAGCATCAACCAAACGTAAACGGAAACGATTCAGGCCACTCTAGCTTAGCTTTACAGCTATGTGATCTTATAATTTTAAAATTTAATTTTTACAACGTCATAACAAGTTTAAAGTACAAATTGCAAAACGATGTATTTAGTACTACCTATGCGTATTCTTTATCGACCTAATAAAATTTATTTGTAAAATTTACTATCTGGAGGTAGATATTATTAAAATTGTTACAATATATAAAATCTTTTAAGATATTACAAAACAAAATTATAATTTTATTCGAATTCTTTGATTTTAAAAAAAACTAAACCTAAATCGCAAATAATATTGAAAATATAGAATTAAATTATATGACAGAAGGACTGAATTATAAAATAATAAAATAAATATCCTAACTAATCAAATTAAACTTTTATCAAATATTATTTCGAACACCTATAATCTAAAAGTTTATAATAAAAATCAAAAACTACAGTTCACATCTTGATTCAAAGAAAAGAAAATTTCTTTCTTTCTGACACAAAATCATCAAATTTAAAAAAAATATATATATAATATATAAAATAAGTTTGAAATTCAACGATATATATATATATATAAAAATTAAAAAATATAAAAATATTACTTACTTGTTGTAGGATAAGGATCAGATGAATAAGTTCTTAGGTTACCAGCATAATTTGTCGCGGTTTCATAACTTGATTGAGCTGCATCTACAGATTGACGAGCTGCTGCGGCAACCGCAGCTACGGCATTTCGTTCATCAGCAATAGGGTATGGTTGACTACCTTCATACCAGTATCGCTGCAAAACAGCAAAATTTATGACATTTATAACAATGCTTTAACAAAAAATCAATGTTACAAACTCCAGGAAATCTTTCGTAGAGTTATATATCAATAATTTTTTGCTCTTTTAATTAAATTTTTGTTTCGTACATATTGTACCACCGAACCAATGATATTCCTTGAATCGAATGTAGAGATTATTATAATGAACCCCGAAAGAGGCAACTATTTTTAGTTTCTTAAGAAAAATCGTATGTAACAATGTAAAGTAATTTAGAATTTTCAAAATTCGATTAAATATTCCAACAAAGTATTTTGACATATTGTTCTAAGAAACTTTCATCGGCATTATCGTTTACCATGTATTAATTTTATAGACATATGACAACATGAACGCATTTCAAAATTTAAAACTTCTTATATATCAGTAAATTATAAGACATATAAAACAGAATTCAAATCCAAATGATTTTTGTCTCATCACCCATTGCAAGGAAAGCTATTGATTCGGGGACACTCTGTTAAACTACAATTTATTATTTATACTAAGTTTTTATCGATAATTATATATTATATGCATATTTAAGATTTAAAATTAGAAACAAGCCCATAACAATTCATAGGACATTAGACCAAATCTTAATTTCAAATGATACAGCGAGGGGAAAGTATTCAATTTTATATTTTATATTTTATATTTTATATTTTATATTTTATATTTTATATTTTATATTTTATATTTTATATTTTATATTTTATATTTTATATTTTATATTTTATATTTTATATATCATTTATCATATTTTATATTTTATATTTTATATTTTATATTTTATATTTTATATTTTATATTTTATATTATATATTTTATATTTTATATTTTATATTTTATATTTTATATTTTATATTTTATATTTTATATTTTATATTTTATATTTTATATTTTATATTTTATATTTTATATTTTATATTTTATATTTTATATTTGATATTTGATATTTGATATTTTATATTTTATATTTTATATTTTATATTTTATATTTTATATTTTATATTTTATATTTTATATTTTATATTTTATATTTTATATTTTATATTTTATATTTTATATTTTATATTTTATATTTTATATTTTATATTTTATATTTTATATTTTATATTTTATATTTTATATTTTATATTTTATATTTTATATTTTATATTTTATATTTTATATTTTATATTTTATATTTTATATTATATATTTTATATTTTATATTTTATATTTTATATTTTATATTTTATATTTTATATTTTATATTTTATATTTTTATTTTATATTTTATATTCTATATATCATATTCTTTATTTTATATTTTATATTCTATATTCTATATTTTATCTTTAATATTTTATATTTTATATTTTATATTTTATAATTTATAATTTATATTTTATATTTTATATTTTATATTTTATATTTTATATTTTATATTTATATTTTATATTTTATATTTTATATTTTATATTTTATATTTTATATTTTATATTTTATATATCATTTATCATATTTTATATTTTATATTTTATATTTTATATTTTATATTTTATATTTTATATTTTATATTTTATATTTTATATTTTATATTTTATATTTTATATTTTATATTTTATATTTTATATTTTATATTTTATATTTTATATTTTATATTTTATATTTTATATTCTATATTTTATATTTTATATTTTATATTTTATATTTTATATTTTATATTTTATATTTTATATTTTATATTTTATATTTTATATCTTATATTTTATATTTTATATTTTATATTTTATATTTTATATTTTATATTTTATATTTTATATTTTATATTTTATATTTAATATTTTATATTTTATATTTTATACTTTATATTTTATATTTTATATTTTATATTTTATATTTTACATTTTATATTTTATATTTTATATTTTATATTTTATATTTTATATTTTAATTTTTATATTTTATATTTTATATTTTATATTTTATATTTTATATATCATTTATCATATTTTATATTTTATATTTTATATTTTATATTTTATATTTTATATTTTATATTTTATATTTTATATTTTATATTTTATATTTTATATTTTATATTTTATATTTTATATTTTATATTTTATATTTTATATTTTATATTTTATATTTTATATTTTATATTTTATATTTTATATTTTATATTTTATATTTTATATTTTATATTTTATATTTTATATTTTATATTTTATATTTTATATTTTATATTTTATATTTTATATTTTATATTTTATATTTTATATTTTATATTTTATATTTTATATTTTATATTTTATATTTTATATTTTATATTTTATATTTTATATTTTATATTTTATATTTTATATTTTATATTTTATATTTTATATTTTATATTTTATATTTTATATTTTATATTTTATATTTTATATTTTCTATTTTATATTTTATATTTTATATTTTATATTTTATATTTTATATTTTATATTTTATATTTTATATTTTATATTTTATATTTTATATTTTATATTTTATATTTTATATTTTATATTTGATATTTGATATTTTATATTTTATATTTTATATTTTATATTTTATATTTTATATTTTATATTTTATATTTTATATATTTTATATTTTATATTTTATATTTTATATTCAATATATCATATTCTACATTTTATATTTTATATTTTATATTTTATATTTTATATTTTATATTTTATATTTTATATTTTATATTTAATATTTTATATTTTATATTTTATATTTTATATGTTATATTTTATATTTTATATTTTATATTTTATATTTTATATTTTATATTTTATATTTTATATTTTATATTTTATATTTTATATTTTATATTTTATATTTTATATTTTATATTTTATATTTTATATTTTATATTTTATATTTTCTATTTTATATTTGATATTTTATATTTTATATTTTATATTTTATATTTTATATTTTATATTTTATATTTTATATTTTATATTTTATATTTTATATTTTATATTTTATATTTTATATTTTATATTTTATATATTATATTTTATATTTTATATTTTATATTTTATATTTTATATTTTATATTTTATATTTTATATTTTATATTTTATATTTTATATTTTATATTTTATATTTTATACTTTATATTTTATATTTTATATTTTTATTTTATATTTTATATTTTATATTTTATATTTTATATTTTATATTTTGTTTTATATTTTATATTTCATATTTTTATACTTTATATTATATATTTTATATTTTTTTATATTTTATATATTTTTTATATTTTATATTTTAATTTTTTTATATTTTATATTTTATAGTTTTTTATATTTTATATTTTTTTATATTTTATATTTTATATTTTTTTATATTTTTTATTTTTTTATATTTTATATTTTATATTTTTTTATATTTTATATTTTATATTTTATATTTTATATTTTATATTTTATATTTTATATTTTATATTTTATATTTTATATTTTATATTTTATATTTTATATTTTATATTTTATATTTTATATTTTATATTTTATATTTTATATTTTATATTTTATATTTTATATTTTATATTTTATATTTTATATTTTATATTTTATATTTTATATTTTATATTTTATATTTTATATTTTATATTTTATATTTTATATTTTATATTTTATATTTTATATTTTATATTTTATATTTTATATTTTATATTTTATATTTTATATTTTATATTTTATATTTTATATTTTATATTTTATATTTTATATTTTATATTTTATATTTTATATTTTATATTTTATATTTTATATTTTATATTTTATATTTTATATTTTATATTTTATATTTTATATTTTATATTTTATATTTTATATTTTATATTTTATATTTTATATTTTATATTTTATATTTTATATTTTATATTTTATATTTTATATTTTATATTTTATATTTTATATTTTATATTTTATATTTTATATTTTATATTTTATATTTTATATTTCATATTTTATATTTTATATTTTATATTTTATATTTTATATTTTATATTTTATATTTTATATTTTATATTTTATATTTTATATTTTATATTTTATATTTTATATTTTATATTTTATATTTTATATAGTATATTTGATATTTAATATTTAATATTTAATATTTAATAATATTTAATATTTAATATTTAATATTTAATATTTAATATTTAATATTTAATATTTAATATTTAATATTTAATATTTAATATTTAATATTTAATATTTAATATTTAATATTTAATATTTAATATTTAATATTTAATATTTAATATTTAATATTTAATATTTAATATTTAATATTTAATATTTAATGTTTAATATTTAATATTTAATATTTAATATTCAATATTTAATATTTAATATTTAATATTTAATATTTAATATTTAATATTTAATATTTAATATTTAATATTTAATATTTAATATTTAATATTTTATGTTTATTTATATTTAATATTATAAAATATATAAGAATAAATATAGAACATTACTAATATAAAGAATAAAAATTATAAAAAAACATATAAAATAATATAAAGTATATAAACAACAATATAAATTATATGTTTTATATACGAAATGTAAAAGGGAAAATATTGAAAATCTAATATATAAGATATAATATATATAATATAAAACATAAAAAAAATAATATAAATTATAGATTTATATTTTCGAAATGTACAAATGGAAAATATTAAAATCTAAAAGTAAGATATAATATACATTATGTAAAATATAAAAAACAAATATAAATTATATATTTTATATACGAAATGTAAAACGGAAAATATTAAAAATCTAAAATATAAAATAAAATATATACAATGTAAAATATAAAAAAAAAATATATAAAATATAATATAACAAATATGTAATATAAAATATATATTATAAAATATATAATAATAATATATAAAGTAATAAAAATAAAAATATCTTATATTTTATATTTTATATTTTATATTTTATATTTTATATTTTATATTTTATATTTTATATTTTATATTTTATATTTTATATTTTATATTTTATATTTTATATTTTATATTTTATACTTTATATTTTATATTTTATATTTTATATTTTATATTTTATATTTTACATTTTATATTTTATATTTTATATTTTATATTTTAATTTTTATATTTTATATTTTATATTTTATATTTTATATTTTATATTTTATATTTTATATTTTATATTTTATATTTTATATTTTATATTTTATATTTTATAATTTATATTTTATATTTTATATTTTATATTTCATAATTTATATTTTATATTCTATATATCATATTCTATATTTTATATTTTATATTTTATATTTTATATTTTATATTTTATATTTTATATTTTATATTTTATATTTTATATTTTATATTTTATATTTTATATTTTATATTTTATATTTTATATTTTACATTTTATATTTTATATTTTATATTTTATATTTTATATTTTATATTTTATATTTTATATTTTATATTTTATATTTTATATTTTATATTTTATATTTTATATTTTATATTTTATATTTTATATTTTATATTTTATATTTTATATTTTATATTTTATATTTTATATTTTATATTTTATATTTTATATTTTATATTTTATATTTTATATTTTATATTTTATATTTTATATTTTCTATTTTATATTTTATATTTTATATTTTATATTTTATATTTTATATTTTATATTTTATATTTTATATTTTATATTTTATATTTGATATTTGATATTTTATATTTTATATTTTATATTTTATATTTTATATTTTATATTTTATATTTGATATTTTATATTTTATATTTTATATTTTATATTTTATATATTTTATATTTTATATTTTATATTTTATATTCTATATATCATATTCTACATTTTATATTTTATATTTTATATTTTATATTTTATATTTTATATTTTATATTTTATATTTTATATTTTATATTTTATATTTTATATTTTATATTTTATATTTTATATTTTATATTTTATATTTTATATTTTATATTTTATATTTTATATTTTATATTTTATATTTTATATTTTATATTTTATATTTTATATTTTATATTTTATATTTTATATTTTATATTTTATATTTTATATTTTATATTTTATATTTTATATTTTATATTTTATATTTTATATTTTATATTTTATATTTTATATTTTATATTTTATATTTTATATTTTATATTTTATATTTTATATTTTATATTTTATATTTTATATTTTATATTTTATATTTTATATTTTATATTTTATATTTTATATTTTATATTTTATATTTTATATTTTATATTTTATATTTTATATTTTATATTTTATATTTTATATTTTATATTTTATATTTTATATTTTATATTTTATATTTTATATTTTATATTTTATATTTTATATTTTATATTTTATATTTTATATTTTATATTTTATATTTTATATTTTATATTTTATACTTTATATTTTATATTTTATATTTTTATTTTATATTTTATATTTTATATTTTATATTTTATATTTTATATTTTATATTTTATATTTTATATTTTGTTTTATATTTTATATTTCATATTTTTATACTTTATATTATATATTTTATATTTTTTTATATTTTATATATTTTTTATATTTTATATTTTAATTTTTTTATATTTTATATTTTATAGTTTTTTATATTTTATATTTTTTTATATTTTATATTTTATATTTTTTTATATTTTTTATTTTTTTATATTTTATATTTTATATTTTTTTATATTTTATATTTTATAATTTATATTTTATATTTTATATTTTATATTTTATATTTTATATTTTATATTTTATATTTTATATTTTATATTTTATATTTTATATTTTATATTTTATATTTTATATTTTATATTTTATATTTTATATTTTATATTTTATATTTTATATTTTATATTTTATATTTTATATTTTATATTTTATATTTTATATTTTATATTTTATATTTTATATTTTATATTTTATATTTTATATTTTATATTTTATATTTTATATTTTATATTTTATATTTTATATTTTATATTTTATATTTTATATTTTATATTTTATATTTTATATTTTATATTTTATATTTTATATTTTATATTTTATATTTTATATTTTATATTTTATATTTTATATTTTATATTTTATATTTTATATTTTATATTTTATATTTTATATTTTATATTTTATATTTTATATTTTATATTTTATATTTTATATTTTATATTTTATATTTTATATTTTATATTTTATATTTTATATTTTATATTTTATATTTTATATTTTATATTTTATATTTTATATTTTATATTTTATATTTTATATTTTATATTTTATATTTTATATTTTATATTTTATATTTTATATTTTATATTTTATATTTTATATTTTATATTTTATATTTTATATAGTATATTTGATATTTAATATTTAATATTTAATATTTAATATTTAATATTTAATATTTAATATTTAATATTTAATATTTAATATTTAATATTTAATATTTAATATTTAATATTTAATATTTAATATTTAATATTTAATATTTAATATTTAATATTTAATATTTAATATTTAATATTTAATATTTAATATTTAATATTTAATATTTAATATTTAATATTTAATATTTAATATTTAATATTTAATATTTAATATTTAATATTTAATATTTAATATTTAATATTTAATATTTAATATTTAATATTTAATATTTAATATTTAATGTTTAATATTTAATATTTAATATTTAATATTTAATATTCAATATTTAATATTTAATATTTAATATTTAATATTTAATATTTAATATTTAATATTTAATATTTAATATTTTATGTTTATTTATATTTAATATTATAAAATATATAAGAATAAATATAGAACATTACTAATATAAAGAATAAAAATTATAAAAAAACATATAAAATAATATAAAGTATATAAACAACAATATAAATTATATGTTTTATATACGAAATGTAAAAGGGAAAATATTGAAAATCTAATATATAAGATATAATATATATAATATAAAACATAAAAAAAATAATATAAATTATAGATTTTATATACGAAATGTAAAATGGAAAATATTAAAAATCTAAAAGTTAAGATATAATATACATAATGTAAAATATAAAAAACAAATATAAATTATATATTTTATATACGAAATGTAAAACGGAAAATATTAAAAATCTAAAATATAAAATAAAATATATACAATGTAAAATATAAAAAAAAAATATATAAAATATAATATAACAAATATGTAATATAAAATATATATTATAAAATATATAATAATAATATATAAAGTAATAAAAATATAAAAAAAAATTTAAAAAATATAATATACATAATATAAAATACATGAAAAATAATATAAAATATATAATACGAAATATAAAATATAAAATATTAGAAATATAAAATGTAAAATATAATATATATTATATTTATATAAAAATATATATATAAATATATATAAATATATATTTTATATTTTATATTTTATATTTTATATTTTATATTATATTTTGTATTAAATATTTTATAATCTACATATATATATTTTTTTTATACATTTTATATTTTATATTTTATATTTTATATTTTATATTTTATATTTTATATTTTATATTTTATATTTTATATTTTATATTTTACATTTTATATTTTATATTCTATATTTTATATTTTATATTTTATATTTTATATTTTATATTTTATATTTCATATTTTATATTTTATATTTTATATTTTATATTTTACATTTTATATTTTATATTTTATATTATATTTTGTATTAAATATCTTATAATCTACATACATATATTTTTTTATACATTTTATATTTTATATTTTATATTTTATATTTTATATTTTATATTTTATATTTTATATTTTATATTTTATATTTTATATTTTATATTTTATATTTTATATTTTATATTTTATATTTTATATTTTATATTTTATATTTTATATTTTATATTTTATATTTTATATTTTATATTTTATATTTTATATTTTATATTTTATATTTTATATTTTATATTTTATATTTTATATTTTATATTTTATATTTTATATTTTATATTTTATATTTTATATTTTATATTTTATATTTTATATTTTATATTTTATATTTTATATTTTATATTTTATATTTTATATTTTATATTTTATATTTTATATTTTATATTTTATATTTTATATTTTATATTTTATATTTTATATTTTATATTTTATATTTTATATTTTATATTTTATATTTTATATTTTATATTTTATATTTTATATTTTATATTTTACATTTTATATTTTATATTCTATATTTTATATTTTATATTTTATATTTTATATTTTATATTTTATATTTCATATTTTATATTTTATATTTTATATTTTATATTTTACATTTTATATTTTATATTTTATATTATATTTTGTATTAAATATCTTATAATCTACATACATATATTTTTTTATACATTTTATATTTTATATTTTATATTTTATATTTTATATTTTATATTTTATATTTTATATTTTATATTTTATATTTTATATTTTATATTTTATATTTTATATTTTATATTTTATATTTTATATTTTATATTTTATATTTTATATTTTATATTTTATATTTTATATTTTATATTTTATATTTTATATTTTATATTTTATATTTTATATTTTATATTTTATATTTTATATTTTATATTTTATATTTTAAATTTTATATTTTATATTTTATATTTTATATTTTATATTTTATATTTTATATTTTATATTTTATATTTTATATTTTATATTTTATATTATATTTTGTATTAAATATTTTATAATCTACCAACATATATTTTTTTTATTCATCTTATGTTTTGTATTTTATATTTTATATAGGATATTATTATACAACAAGAACGTAAATAATTTTAATGTTTAGTAGTGAGATAGTGGTATCGTAAATACAAGTACGTAACAGTAGGTTTCATTCATTCATGAGATATTCTTTACTTGCGCATGAAAATTTTGTAGTGGTATTTATATTAAAAGACGTTGAAAGCTCATATTATTATTTATCACATATTCAGAAATAAGAATATTAAAATTATATGCAAAATATTTGAGTTTAGTCAATATTGAAAAATGTGTCAAAAAGAAGAAAACGCAATGAAAATTTTTGTATGACAGAATTTTTAATTTAACTTTGTTTTAGCCGCTTAGAAATATGATTTTACTTTTAAATTTTAAGTTATTAAATGGAATTCAATTTTACAATAAGTAGTAGTTAGTTTATGATAGAATGAAATATTAACTGGTTTTTTTTATTTTTTTCACTATATTAATCACATTTAACTTGGTACTAAATCTCGATTTGAATTTGAATTTATAATTTATAAAAGGTAAAACCGAATATTGAAATCTAAATAGTACAAAACGAAATAAACTGTAATTGTTTTAGCATGCTTTATGTTACAAAAATTATATTTATAAAATGCTGTATATTTCAAAATATACGTGAAAAAAATATGTTGCCAAAACAAAAAATTCAGTGGGCAGTAATATTTTAGATTGATTGATTAAAGCTTTCAACTACATTGAATATAGACCACTAGTACCCAACAAAATAAGATATGTATATGATAATAATAATAAATGCAGAAAATTGCACTTTAATAATAAAATTTTGGCAAATGCCCCTCAAAAAAAATTTAGGTATAGTTATGATTCCTTCCGGAATATCATATTATGGCATAATTTTATAATGAATTTTAAATTTACAGAATTAAGAAAATTAATAAAAATTGGATATAATTACCTGTGAAAATTGTGCTTCTGGGTAATAATAAACAGGTTTACGATCTCTATCCAAATAATTATGTGGATATTGTGGATGATCGAAGCCCGTTTCATATGTCCATGGATACGGAGGATGCCTAATAACAGATGGATCGGTGTCAAAATTTGGTCTTTTAGCTGGTATATGTAAAGGTGGAGCTGAAAGAATCGACATGTTTTCTTTGATTACCAAAAATACAGTATGCCGTTCGCCAATTTTTAATTATTTTGTATTTCTGGAAATTCAAGCTATTTATTTTTACCTTGGGTTTGAGAACTAACACTTGTTGGGGACTCACTCGCCGTCGAAGGCGTCACAATTTGTGTTTGGCCGGACGCCACTGTGTTTTGTTGTTGCTGTACACTATTTCCCGCTGTCTGGTGTCCTCCTCCGTTTGGTGTATGCTGTGATTGATGGACTGGTGATGTAATTTGGTTATTTGCTGATGTTGAATTTTGGGGACTGTTTTCGCCAACCGTTGATGTATTTTGTGACGGTTGGGTTGGTTGAGATTGCTGTTGCTGTTGCTGTTGCTGTTGCTGAAGTAGAACTGAATCTTCATATAAAACCACAGACGACGTGGAATGTGTCGGAGTAATAGGTTGAGTGGCAATTTGTGTGTGATCAATATGTGTGTGATGTTGATGATGATGCCCCCACCAGGCCCCGGCAGCGGCGTGCGACCCTGCCGAGACATTGTGGGGGTCGTAAAGAGCGCACGCCAGCGGGAAAGTTGTTTGGGGGAGAGGTGGAATAATTACGGTTATTTTGAATGGATATTTTTAAGACACCCGGACAAAAATATTTATTTGTTAAATTTATTAAATATATTTATATATTTTTTGTTTTTGTTTTTTTTTGTTTGTAAATGTTAGTACCGTTATTTATTATTTATATAAATTATATCCGAGTATTATTTTGAATAATTAGTTTAATTTTAATTTTTTTTTAAATTAAAAAAAATATTTATTATTAAATAATTACCGAAATTCATTTAATATAATAAATTTATTTAATTATTATCAAAAATTATTATAAATTTATTTATTATAATTTTTTACCATTTAAATATAGGTATATTTTTAAATTTAATTTGAATGTTTTTGAGTATATAAGCATATGTATATTATATTATTAATGTACATAAATAAACCCATTAAGTGTATATATATTAAAATAGTAGAAATAAACAACGAAAATTAACAAACAATAAAAAAGTGATAAAACATTAAATCCGCACAAGCAATGAAAGAAACACACCGTATTGTTTTGTTATTATTATTATTGCAAGTGTATTTGTCACATCATCCAAGTTTATATTAAGTAAGGTACATTTTATTATTCATATAGTTTTTCATGTATATACACATACATATATAAACAGGTTTAATTGTGAAGATTCATGATAAACAATGATTAGTTTTTTTTTTATTTTATTCAATAGAATAAACCGTAAATTACCAAAGTTCAACACATATTTTAATTACATATTTTGTAAATTAGTAAGAATTTTTTTTTTGTTTTTTTTTGTCAAAAATATATTATCCATACGCAATCAGCAGTTATATATATGTATATATCCAAAGTAATTATTCCATTTTAAAGATATTGATGTAAATATTACATCATTTTGTGGTAAGCGGCAATGAACATAAAATGTAAAAAATATATAAAACAATCAATAAATTTCTCCAATAAAACTTAAGATTTTTCTAAATTTATTGTAAACTTATAAAACCGCACTCAATATATTGCACTTTTATGTATTTGTATTTAAATATGTATAATTTCTTTAATAAATAGCAATTATATGTAGAAAAACTTAACAGTATACACTTTAATTATATATATTTATAGAAATAGAAAATGAAAGGGAGCTCACTTATTTATTTATATCACTTTATACATCACCTTTCACATAAAAAGAGCCTTTTTAAGAAAGTACTTTCATATATGATTAATTATATATAATTTATATAAGTATTGTAATTCTTGTAATAATTTACGTATATATGATTTTTATAAAAACAAAAGCTTATGTTGCAAATTTTAAATTAGATATATAATAAATTGCAATATCAATTTTATTTTATATATTATTATGTATATTTATCATGTATATATATATTTTTTTTTTCTTTAATTTATTTATACATTTTGTTTACAACAATAAACTTAAGTGAGAAAATATTTTTTTTTTTTTTTTTAATTTATAACTTATATTACTGTTGTTATTATTCAAATTGGTTTTTTTATTGACTGTTATTATTCAAATTGTGCTTCATATTTTAATTTTAGATATATATACTTCAAATTTTCTAATATATAAAAAAAATTATCTTTGAATAAAATTTCTAAATTTTTGTTTATAATAAATAATTTTTATATTTTTTCGAAATCATAAACATAAATTATCTTATTCAAAGTACACACACAACTTTAACACGTCCGATATTCGCAATGGATACTTTCATACTAAATTTTCCATAGAAACTCAAATTTTTCAAAACTAATGCAGAGAAAATATTACTTTATATATCTAGTGTTTTTGTATGTATTTTGGCTTTTAATTTTCTTTTTGAAGTAATTGAAGTTCCCATAAATAAATAATAATATAAAGTTTTTTTTTTTATAGAGCATATGTATACAAAATCAAATATGAAATAATTTTCGAGAAAAATTATCAATGCTTTATTCCCGGAGAATTCTTATGCTCAACTAAACTCTACTATCTACAACTTTTGGTAAAAACACAAAATTATTCTCAAAAAATATAAAAAAAAAAGTGAAAAAGTTAAGAGCAACCTAAAATCACTGATATTTTTTCTTTTTATATACATTTCTATATAAAGTGAATCCGTATATAGATATATAAAAATAATATTTTACAAGAGAAACAATAACGTGATGTGATGTGATATGAATGAAACAAATATACACGTTTCATTTAATAATATTATACCAAACAGTATACAACAATCCTATCCAACACTAAATTTTATTTTTTACATTTTATATTCTCAAACAATGAACTTATACATGCATACAAAATTAAATTTGTATATAAATACAAATTAAGAAGTATATGCAAGATAAAAAATGTTTCTATATTGAATTAAAAAAAATAGAAGAGTTCATAAACCTTGATATACAAATGACAGAATTAATTCAAATTCTCTTTAAATTTTTCCTTTGCATTTGAAAAAAAAAACAAAAACAAAAAAAAAACTGATATAAACAAAAACGATTCACTCATGGATTTTCTTCTTTTAGTTCCATATGAAAAATCTCATGAATAAAATGTTTAGCTTTTCATTTTTATAAAGTCTATATACACATTCTCCCCTATAAAATCTTATTAATACAAGCACATATAAAATTCTTATAAGAAAGAAATTCTATACACAGTCATACTCAATTTTGAAATTTATCATAAAGAAATTTTGAAATCGTGCTCATATTCCCTGCAATAATTAAATATTTCGTAAATTAATACATAATTATTAGATATTTTTTATTTCATTTTTATTAATAATATTAATATCCATATTAATAACTATTTTATATTCCGAATTTAAAATAAAATATACAATGGTGATATAATTTTTCCTATTGTCGATTTAAAACACACGGGTACGGGTATAATATGATTTTATTTGAATGTGTTGTATGGAAATTCTCTTTAAATTTTGTATGGAAATAAAAAATATGTCCATCTGTTGTAGAAATTAGTAAGTTAACCAATTCTCAATTTAGTGAAAACTTAAATATTAAATGAATATAATTTTATCCTGTGGATATAAATCTAACATCAAAATTTTATTCAATTTATTCAAAATGTAAAAACAAAAAATTCATAATATTTAGTGTCCTTTATTTTTTTAATAATTTTTCTATAAAATAATTATTATAGTTAAACGGGAGATTTACATGCGTGTATACGGAATTATAGTACATAAATACATGTGTGTATATATGCAAAATTCATAAAATTGAATTTTTATTAAAAACAAATGCTTTCTTTTATGAAAAATCATTACATACCATAAATCACAACCAAATTAGGTATAAAAAATTTAATACTCGTAGAAGAGATTTTAACACAAAATAAAAATATTTACAACAATTTAATTTCTTTAAAAGATTTTATTGCATTAACTGGGTACAAACAAACATTTAAGAAATATAATATTGGAATGCAAAAAAAAAATTTTGTTTTGAAAGTAAGGTATTTTGTGAATAAGTTCTAATTGGAAAATGGAAATGATTTTGAGAAATAGAGGAAAATAATTTTTACATCTAACTAAAACTATTTTTTTGTTCTGATCAATTTATTAGAAAGTAAAAATGAAATATAATTTTTGTTGATATAAAAAATCAGATATATATGTATATTAAATAAATATATAAATATTTTCTGATAAATAAATTTTTGGTGTAATTTTATTTAATCTCAATTAAAGGTTATCAGTTTTTACTATACTTATTTATTAATATATAGGTACTAAAATATAGTTTTTGCTATATACAAATTTATTAAATGTTTATATAAATAGGTAAGGTACATATAAATTAACCTTTCAATACATATTTGGGTATATAAAAATTAAATAAATAATATTAACGAACAATAATAATTATTATATTACTATATTTCGATTTTAACCGTTTAAAAAGCTTGACAGAGATAGAGCTATTTTAATTTATTTAAACGAATATTGACCAAATAAATATTGATGGATAACAACAAAATGACAAATGGAAACTGAAATTTGAGCAAAGTATGTAGATTGAAAAACTAAGAAGAAAATGTCTAAAGTTTAGGCTCCTGTCTATTAAACATTTAAAAAAAAAACATAAGTTAATCCACAAACTATGTTCACCAAAATCTTCTAACAAATGGTATTTTTTCTATTTATATATAAAATTATGAAGATATGAAATTGCATGATTTTAGCTTGAAATAAAATATTGTAGTCGACATTAAATACTATGTCTTGAACTTTCAAGGATTTATAATTGTTGCTTACAGAACATTAAATTTTGTTTTACGAACTAACAAGAATTTTTTTTTTTTTTAATTTTGTTGTATGTAACCTTGTTTCATATTTCAACATTCCAAAAAGAAAGCGAACTTTGCACATATTGCAATAAATATGATAAAACAAAAAAAAAATATATTAAATTTTTTAGATTTTAAATAAAAATATGGATGTTTTTGAAATTGAGAAAAATAACTGTAACTATAGTAATTGTAAATAAAAGCAATTGAAAATAAAATTATTCTTCCTCATTTTTAATTAGTTTTAGGACATATATGTAAGTATGTAACAAATCATTTTTGTATACAATTGCTATTGTATTATTATATTTTTTTTCACAAGTTTGTTCTTTTATTTTGCTTTATGCTGCACAGTTATTGTAATGTTTATATAGGTACTTTAAAAGTGTTTTACGTTGTTTCCTGTTACGTGTTTTTGTATTTGAACTCGTGAGTTTTAGAACGCTTATTACTCAGAGAAAATTTCTAACACAATTTTAAGACATCTGAATGAGTTATTTGGAGTTCATATAGAAATATGAATTTGGTTAAAATTTGGGATTTTCAGTGGGCTCATTTGTCGAATCAAACTATCCCTCAAATCAAATTAATTGAAATAAATTAGTAGGTATATATTTATATTTTTGAGTGCGCTCGTATACTTTCGGTGAATATTTGACTTTGAGTACCTACCCAAGTTAACTCAAGGTACGATTGGATTCAAAAATTGAATTTGATAATGATTTGAGTCGACATTTGATTAAATTAAGTAAATATACCTTTTCTAGGAACAAAATGAAAAAAAAGATGTAAAAATGCAATTAAAAAAATTTATTTTAAAAAAAATCAACAAAACATCAGTGAAAGATTTGAATTCATATATGATGGTTGATCCAAAATTTGGTATATATGCATTATAATAATCACCATTAGTCAAATCGATCACAAAAATGATTTTTGTACCATGAAAATGACAAGGCGTCGGTAGCGTGAACATCGATTATAACGCTATAGAAATCAGTTTGAATTGTTTCTTTAGCGATTAATTTAATTGATCGTCAGCCATTAAAAAAATTAATATATAACCATTAAGTATTTAAATGATAATAAAATTATCAAATTTTAGAGCATATAAAAGTAGATACAAAAATTTCAAAAGACAACACATTTTTTCTTATACTATCGTCATTCATGGTATACCAATAGTCGATTCAATTGCTTCAATTTTCTTGTAGCATATCAAAATGACAAAACGTCAATCAGAGTAATTATAAATATAAGATTTCGAGTATAAGAAAAATAAAATTTATCAAAACAAGACTGTCTTTCATAAAGTTAATAATTATGAAATACACGGTAGCAACCGGAAGCTAAACTTAGGTGATGATGAAAATAAAATGAATAGCTAATAATGACTTGTTAAGTTAAAATTACGGTAAGCGATAAGGATGGCTGTGACCGATAGTGAAGTGGGACATATGATATAATTACAAAATATAAGCGTACAAGTGATGATTATAAGTTCTAATGATTACATGAAGCCAAATTGGCAACATTATTTGCATTGAAAATCTCAGTAGTATAACAACCAAATTGTTCGTCCAAATTCATTCATTCCACCCCTCAATTAAAAGACTAATGATTAAGCTACATTTACACAGTTAAAATACTGCGGCCATTTAATAAATATTATCAGTGGGCAGATTAGACTTTAAATTAAATTCAAAAAGACATGTTTTTGATAAACAGGCGAAAATAATATTTCCCCTGTAAAATCGAAGAGTAGATCAAGAACAACCTTTAACTAGGTGGTAGTACCACTGTATATATATATAGATTAAAATTCATCTTCAGAAACATCTTAATGACACCATGAGTTTAATAACACTATCAGTTTAAATATTTCAATTATCAAATACGAAGGTGTGATGACTGAACTTGCGAACAAATGCACATAAAAATCATTCTTAACACAAATTTCTTAGGTCCAGTTATTATTAAAAATTGAAATATAAATATTGTTTGAGCATAAATTTAAGAAACAATATTATATTCCATTTCAGAGTATCCTAACTATTGCATTTGTTACTGTTAGCTGAATTTTATATAATTATGTATAGACCAACTAACTTAGTAAATTAATAGAATATGTTAAACATAAATTTATGTAAGCATACAAATTATATTGTACAATACTGAATTATATAATTATAAATAGTTAAATTAACGAAATAAATAAATAAATAAATCTCTAAATACTCAAACGAGTTTAAAAACAAAAACAGTTTGGATAGCAATTTAAAAGAAATGGAATAATTTTAATAATTGAAAATTGTAAATTGAAAAAGTTAAAACCCGACGGTGTCGTTACATTTAAAAATACCATTACATATAACAGAAAATTGTTTATAGCTGAAAGAATATTGCTCAAATAAAAAAGGTTTATAGCTGAAGGTCATCTATAATCGAAAACTAAATTACAAATCATATCTATTATAAATAAATATATATTTCAAATAACATGAAGAGCTAACAAAAAATTACTGAAATAAACCTAAAAGTTTAAAAAAAATAAGTATACATTGGTTAATCAAAATATTAATTTGGATCTTAGTATAAAAATGCCAGAATAGGTATAATGATTCAAAAAAAAATTATTCGAAATTGCTAAATAGCAAAACAAAGAACATTGAAAATACAAAAATGAATAAAATGAAACACTATCGATAAAACAGAACTATAAAAATTGTTAATACCGATGATACCGACGGAAATTACACAAGGTTTAATATAAAATTTGTACATTTTAACTCGAATATTAGAATTTACAATACTCACGATGAATAATATCAAAGAAGCATAAATTAATGTTAAATTATACTTGTATGATGTTTCTTTTTTAGCAAAGCTTGAAGAATGAAAGAATTTAATACAATATAGAAAAAAACGATGAAATATTATTCGCCGACTTTTATTTTGAAATATAGATTCCAGGCATTCGACTGTGTAATTCTACTTTATTATGACCAAATACGTTTTACGAGAAAAATTTACTGTTCCGACGAAATTTGTTCATAAAACGAATTCCATATTACGGACGTAGGACTACGCAGTATAGACTCCCAGAACTCCCATATTACTGTCTTTGATTTATTTAAATCAAAACTATCACAATTGCAGAATAATGTTTAAGAATGTATAAAAGTATGCTTGGCCGAACGATAAATAAATAATAAATTATATATTTAAACATGTTCCAAAAAATAAATAACTTCTACATTAAACTGTAAATAAATAAAATCAAATACACATCGAAATATTTTGTTTTCAATGCATTTTTAATTTATTTTTTTATTGTATTTATAAAATCCTATGCAAACATAAATTAAAATTTTAATAAAACTTTCTGCACATACTTCTCATTCATTTTATAAAATATACCTATATATTTTATCTTATATATTATACAATAGAATATTCCATTTAACTAAGTCTAATTGAAATAACATAAGAGGTTGGAGATAGAATTTCAATATATTAAAATTATGATCCTATACATTTATGTAAATCAACGTTAATAACTACCACCATGTTCAAATCGATTTATTGCGAAAACTTAACAATATATTTTCATTTCAAAATAACAATATATAATAAGGTTTACATATTTAAGTTTTTGCAATTGCAGAACATCACGTCAAACAATTAGGACGACTAAACGAAATGAAATTATTCAGTGACAAGACTTATTATCCTTACACATCAGTAACAAAAAATCTTTGTTATATTGAGAACAAAGAAAAATACTATTAGAAATAAAAATACATTCGCAGTAATTGAGATATTTTGTTGTAAATATATTTTGAAAGCCAGAGCCAATAAATAATTAATAATAATATTAATAATTAAATCTATATACAGAAATATACAGAGGAAATTTATTTACTTGCGCACTAATAAAATAGATTTTCTAAAAAATAAATCAACTATAGTTACTGATCGTGCTGTATACATATACTCAGGACTTGTTACAGTTAGTTAGGGTTGGTCGGAATAAATAAACTAGATCCTATGTTATTATCAAAAGTGACGAAATATAAAAATGAAAAAATTTTAAAGAAAATATGATGAATTAGAATAGAAAGGGTTAACAAGAAACAGTTATTTCGGAGTAACAAAATTTAAGATTTATAATTTTTTATATTTTTTTTATAATAGTTCTTTTTACATATTCGTAAAGAGTTCAGACTTATTTCAGATATGTCTTCACAGCAGAGGTTTTACACTAGTTTGTTTATATAATATTGTATTTTTATAATGTTGGTATTAACAAGAAAATTTGTCTCAAAAACATCTTATATGAAATTAAAATTATATGAACATTGTATTTTCAATATAATTAATTTAGTACAGAAACAATACCAGCTTTCATTTACTGTTTAACTGGTTGTTGGATTAAAAATATTGGATTTATTGCTCAATATTCTACGTTGCATTGCTACTTGTCACACAATACCGCTATATATTTTAAAATAAATTGCAAATAAACAAAATACCTAATGACATTTTGAAATTCGAAAACTTGATTTGCTTTCGAATTTGATAAACGATACCAATGAATTTTACATTCGGATCGAAAATTCGGAAAATACTTCGAATCCTAATTTCATACACGATAGAGGCCAGATATCAATGTCTCATTTTGTCAAAAGATAAAATATGTTAAAACATATTGGTCACAAGTTTTCTCTAAACATTGACAAGACTTCCAAATTTTGAATTATGTCTTTATCTGATTCAAGAAACGGTATTTAAATGATGCCTATTAAAAAATTATTAGAAATGATCCGTGATATTTTTGATTTTCCTCTAAAAGCATTTCAAAAGTATGAAATTCGATTTGTATTTTAAGTATACCACTCTATTGCACTTTAATAGTTGGCCCACCTTTAAACTTATCATCAACAATAAAAAAAATGCGGTGTAGTTAATTATTTAGGGGGCCAGCAGGCCATGTATGTCCTGGGACTGTGTAGGTAATTACTATATATAAAAGATTTGATTTTATATCGCATCCACTGAAATTTTATGGGAGAAATGATTAAAAAATTAGAGCTCATCATGCCAAGACTGAAACGGATCTCAAATACAAATAAAATATGAACCAACTTTATTGTAATAGAGTAGTACATTCGGGTTCATATTGACTTCCTAAATACTAATAAAAGATGTTGCAAGCACAGGTTCAAGTCTCGTAGAGATAAAATTTGTCTTTCTACTATATTGATGATAGGCATCTCAACCGACACTAGCTGGAAGAACAACAAGAGAATAATCAATTACTTATACATAATTAACGAATACAAGAAACTGAAATAGGAACTTATGGATAAAAAATCGAATTTTCTGTCACAAATCATTTGTTTTTATTGTGCAAATATCGATATTAATTCCTAAATTAAATATATCACTAAAAACAAAATTTGATTCAATTGATCAAAAAAAAAAAAGAATAATAAATTAAAAGTAATAACATAAAATATAAAAAATTAATATATATTTTATCGAATATGATACTGTAGTTTCTTCATGAATATTTTTAAATAATAAAATTAAAAATTTTAGATATGTTTCAATAAATTTAATTAATATTTTGATCGATTTCGGTTGTTTCAGCATCATTAAATGGCTTGGGTTATTTACTGATATGACTGATTTAGGTTGTTTTAGTATCATTGAAAAATTTAGGTTATTTATCTTGTTCTATTTCAGTTGTTTAAGCATCATTAAAGGGCATATAGGCTATTTATTTTGATTGATTTCGAGTTCTATACCATCATTAAAGGGCTTTTGGTTTATTTATCTTGATCGATTTCGGTTATTACAACATCATTAAAAGCCTTAGGTTATATTTCTTGACCGATTTAGTTTGTTTCAGCATCATTAAAAAATTTAGACAATATATCGATCGATTTTAGTTGTTAAAACATCATTAAAGGGCTTGGGTTATTTATCTAGATCGTTTTCGGTTGTTACAGCATCATTAAAGGACTTAGATTATTTATCTTGATCGATTTCGATTGTTACGACATCATTAAAGGGCTTGTGTTATTTATCTTGATCGATTGCGATTGCTTAATTATCATTAAAGGGCTTAGGTTATTTATATTGATTGATTTCAGTCTTATAACATGATTAGAGAACTTACCATTGATTTATTTATTAAAAAAAATATTAACTATAAAATTAGTAATAGAAAAAACATAAAACATATAACAGCAAATTCTTACAGGTCCAAACTCCCCACCCTATTATAATAGCTCCAGGTATTATCAAAATAGACATGAGCCATTCGAACCTCTATATGTTCAGAAAGAGTATAGACTACAGAACGACAATACCAAAAACATTACATTTCTATATTACATTCGTTTTGTTTAAATGGATGTTGTCTTGTTACTATTAGTATACGAGTACGCGAAATATATTAGATAAATCCGTGTACTAAAACTAAATATATTAAGTTAATTTTTGGTTCTTTGTCAAAATATTATTTACTCTCTTATTAATATTTTCTACAAGTTTCCCTTAAGAAAATACTGAACATTTTACCATTTTTTTTTCTTTCACAATCCCCCCATATACAAAAAACGATTTCCACCTAGGCTTCTTTTCACTATAAAGAACAGCCCTGGTTATACGCATCATATACAAAATATATATAGTTAATACAGTCACACGATCAAAATCAAATTCTTTTGTAATATAAAAATTTTATGCAATAATTCGTAATCCACCCAGGAATGTAAGAAACAACAACAACAACATATATTTTTTGTTTAATACGCCATTAGAGAATAGAAAAGTAAAAAAAGGAAAAAAATGATTATTTAAAAAAAAAAACAAAGAAGATTATGATAGAGATTTGAATGAACGTATATCTACCACTACCACTATCTATATAGTTTCTTTGGACTTAAATGCTTCCATAATATATTAAATTATTTCAGTGTCTCTATTCTACTTTTTTCCGATAAAATGTTGAAATTTCAACAAAATTTTTAAAATAAAGATATCATACAATAATTGGAATTTATATATAAAATTTGTATGCTAACATTTTAAAAATATAAAAATTTTTAAAATAAAAAAGATAAACTATATATATATATATATATATATATATATATATATTATTATTTTGTAAGGTTTATAAAATCTAAAATTTTAATTTATCTGAAAATTTATTCTCCATATTTTTTTTTTTAATATTATTCTTTTATACCATAATAGGGAAGAACTTACATTACTATGCAACCGAAATAAGATTCACTTAGATAAGATGAGTTTATTTAAAAATATACAGGGTCACAACTACAATAAGAATTTCATTTACATTTAAATGGTGTCTACAAAAATATAATGAAACAATAACTATATATATACAGAGACAAGTTCAGTTTTCACTTTTATTTCAATAAAAAATAGTTGAAACGAGCATGCGCCCCTTTCAAAATTTTAAAATTATATACTGTATTCATTTATTTATATATATATATATATATATATAATTGTGTAATAAAGATCCAAAAAAAAAAAGGAAAAGGGAGATTTACCTTTTAAAACTAGGAAAGTAAAATCAAATGTGTTAGTTGTTTTTTTTTTGCTTTGATAAAAAGGGAGACCTTTTAACACAGATATAAAGTTATGATGCTATATTTATAACTAAATATCAGCATTTATTAAAATTTAAATAATATTATAAAATTTTACAGAATTTTGAAAATATAAGTTAAACAGCAAAAGACAATTTTTGTACAATGAAATTAAAGCCAATATGATTGAAGAGTGCTATGACTGATAAAATATCCTTTTTTTACTTAGCCCAATCTACTAAATATTTTATACTACAGTTTCTGTTTTGCAATGTTGAAATATTTTTTCTATTTTCTCTATAAACTTCAAACCGACATTACTCTTCAAAATACTCTATCAATGTCTACATTATCTTCTTAAATTACTATAAGCATATTATAGATAATAAATCGACATAATACAGCTACTATAAATGAAATCGAACATATTATATACAATAAAAATTTTATATATATTATAATGTTCGATATTTATACTAGCAGTCAAAATTAAATTTTATAGTAAAAATTGATTTGCAAAATCGTAATCGATAAAAAATTTAAAAAAGCTTTAAAAAATTTGGACATTTAAGAAGCATAAACTTAGTAAGTTATAGTTTACTATATATACAGTAACAGTTTAATATATCTCGAAATATGAGATTTAATTTAACAACTGAAATCAATTGATTTTAACAATTTTAAAACAAATAAAATTAATGAACACATCATAAGAACGTTAACTATATCCAGATCTGACATAAATCACACTTATTGACTTATGATGTTCAAATAAATTTATTTTGTTTGTTTTATTTTTATTTTATTATTTCTAAAAATGAGTAATATTATTATATATATTAAATTAATTAATATATGGCCTGTACCAATTAAATATATTCACAAATCTAAATTGAAGGTGTGATAGTGGAAAATCGCCTGTGAATCAATAGAGCTTGATGGGTGAATGTGAAAAAAGAGATAAAGGGAAATGATTGGTCCACTCCATATCTTCGCCAAAATAGAATTTTCAAAATGTATGATTAAACCATCAATAAAGGTAATATGTAGGTACATATAGGTTGGGCTTTTAAATTTTGAAATTCCATTTCATTAAGTCAGAATGTTTTGACACTTAACCAAATACCAAAAGACACGATTGAAAAGATTAATTAATGTGTCTGAAAATATTAATGCGTATATGTTTCCGAATTTAATAATAACTAAACAATGAATCCTTTCCATCAGCTTATAAATAATTAACGAACATATGCGAATGAACCCGCAATACTAAAATAATAAATTAACTTATGTACTTTGAGTAATTTTAAGGAGAGTGCCTGAAATACAGTAAAAAAGAGGGTTTTTTAAATTTGAATCATAACAACAAACGCTAAATAAAATTTGTCTATCTCTGATACAGTCTTTTCGAAGACTCTCAGACGTCCGAATAGTTCACATTGAAGTGGACGGTCTGATATATAGTCGAGCTAAATAACACCTACAATAAGGTTCTTTTCGTCTTCTGCTCCACAGGGAAACCTACAAGCAAATCCATCAGATCACAATCTTGAAGCAAATCTAAGATAACCGTGGTGGTCTGAGGAAATAAAAATCCTTCGAAAAAATAGCAGAAGCAGTTTTAATACAGCAAAAAATACTAGAGACGCACAAGACTGGAAATTATATAAAGATACTCCTTAAAAGCGTACAAAACTACAATAAAACAATGTTAAAAGTAGTGCATGGAGACTTTTCCGTTGCAAAATAGCAGAAATATTCGAAGTATATGAAGGCTATACTATAATACATAACATATTATAAATCTAAATGATGTCAATTACTCTGATTTATCAGATAAAGTAAAAATAGGCATTTATTCTTTTCTGTTGAGGCCTTAGTACTTTGGAATACGTTGCCGAATGTCATTAGCTCCGAAACCTCACATTATATATCTCACTTTGTTGGATTGTATATTTTTGTGTATTAATTTTGATTAATTTATTTGTTTTATTTATTTAATTTTAAATTTTTATTAATGCTAAATGCTTGTTACAGTAATTCCAAATTTTGAATTTTGTTAATTTTGAACTTTGTTAATTTTTGAAAACTGAGTTTTGAATATATTTTTGATTTTTTTTTAAATATTGGAACAAATTATTGTATAAATCTAAAACTAAAGCTATTAGAGACCAATCGTCTTAAAATTGAATTGAATTGAATTGAACTGAATCAAATTGAATTGAAAAAAAAACAAACAAGCTCCAGACTGCAATGGACTATAAATATTTTCAAACCATTTAAGTTCCCAGGAGCCCAATGTCCCTACCTATACGTTCATTTTTCTTGCCCATTCATCAATAAAATTATAATTTTTGTACACTTTGACATTGTTTTACAAAGAATTTTTTTTTTGCTTTAAAGAAAAATAAACAGAATTGAATGGCGGCAATAATTTTGAATTTTATTCAATTTAATTTCATTTTTAATTATATATGTAATGTATTATTTTTTAATATTGTATGTAATGTATCATTTTAATAAAAATCAAAATAATCGAAAAGGTTTTTCCCCCTCCAATTTTCCTTTAGTTCAAGTAAAAGTTTTTTTGTAATCTATAATTAAGCAGGCAATGTAATAAATAATATGTGAAAAAAAAATGTAAATTGTAGTTGATAAGATGATTTGATCTAAGCTCTAAATTAATATAAATTGATAATATCAGTATATGTATATTTTGGAATGAATAAAAAATTTAATTAATTAAAAAAAAATTAAATTAAAAATTAATTAATGTATCAATTTAATACATTACTTTTAATTAATATTTCAAAAATTAATTTTAATGCATTTTATATGCAATATTTTAATTCATTACAAAATAATATTAATGTAAACTTAATGCGTTCTGGATATAATATTAATATATATATATAAAATACAAATTAACCAGATTGATTTAATTTTTTTTTAAATTTTGGGGCAACTACCTACTATTTAACAGCATCAAGCAGCAAGCCAAACATTTTTTGAATGTATAACAGAATTATGATATTTTAATTTTATTATATAGACCTTGATGTGGAGACATACCACGATAATGAAAAAACAGATTTTACAAGTTCATTATTTATACTTATAAAAGGGAAAGTTTGTTTTTTTGTTGATGTTTTTAATGATAGAATTCTGAAATTGTATACTCTATCAGAAATACTCTATCAGGAATGTTTCAAAAAAAGATTGTGTTACAGACTTCAAAATTTATTCATAGGTACTAAATAGGTACTAAATAAAAAAACATATACTGTCCTGAAAGAGTATTTTCGAATTTTAGGAATCAGTATAAAATGTTTACATGGCTATGTGAATTAGGCACAAAAATGTGACGATTCGTTTTATTAATCGGAAAATACTGCAGAGTGTTCCAGGGGGCCCATGTGTACAAATCGGTAGATACAGTTATTGATGAAAATTAAGTTGTTCCTCCTCATCAACTGGAATTAAAAGTAGTAGCTTCAATATTGCCTCTACGAAATTTAAAGCAGCCAAAACTGTGGAATTGTACTAGATTAAGAATTAGAACTTTGCATCCTCATTTCATTTAAGTACAAATTCCAATTGATTGTGGAAAGGGCGAATATATCTTTATTTCAAGAATACCGCAATAGCAAGGAACGTATTTGCTTCTACTTCATCAGAAAAAAGCCAAAATATTGTTTAGAAAGAAATAATTTTAATATAAGTATAGTTTAAGTTGTAGTATTGTTGATTTTGTTATCGTAGTGAAAAAATATTAGAATATTTTTGATAAACTAATTTTTTTCAATTCGATTCATAAATCAAGCTTCATTGAAGTAAATTCGATATATTTTGTGGTCGACCTGGACAACGTCGGGTAACTTTGCTAGTTTTCTATAAATTAAGTAATTTTTTTGTTGATGACTAGATTTTTTAAAGGCATTCTAACATTATTACGTTTTTATACAATATTTTGAAATATATTCTGGGGTATACTGCAATCAGACACTTACTAAAGAACGATCCATTTCCAAATAAAAATAATAATAACCAAATTAAAATCTGCAGAGCTTTAGAAACGGCAATACCGGTATGTACGAGGATTTGGCCTACAACCATTAATAGTAATATATAATAATTTATTTATTTCATACAATATCCTTTACAATGTTCAAATTATACAAAATACATGAATATAAGGAGTTGTGTTAAGTTCATGCATTTACTATATTTATAGGGTATAAGATAAAACAAAAAAATATAACCGATATTCGGTTGTTTTATATGTATTTGTTATAATTTGAACAAGAATATATATTTTTAATCATTATTTAAATAATTGGTATTCTTTCTACAATAATATCAAAAAATAAAAATAAAAATGTTGGAAGTACAAATTCAAAAAAAATATTTAAATGATTTAAAACTGAATACATGCATGTAAATGATTTTAAGCTACTTTGTATACAATATTCGCATTGTCAATGTCAGCAATTATTAAAGTTTAATCTTATATATGACAGATGTGACTCTTAAATTTAAGAATCCTTGCTCAAATTGTAAATATAGAATTAATGTTTTTCGAAGAAGAAGATATTAGGGGAAATATTCAATAATAATTTTTAAAAATTTAAAATCTTTTCGTCCAGAAAATATTGTTTATCAAACAGGATTGTCTAAATATTTTGCATGAAAAGAAGATCGCGTTTGAATAAAAATACCCCTAGATATATTATGTTTTATTAAATGGTTATTTCACTAAAAATAAGTGAAATAAAATTTTTAACTTTAGTAAATATAAATAATAATACCTAATAAAATCTTTGACAATAAAATGTGATTTAATGCTTTACTGAATTTAATGTCAATACTGTTTATTGTTTTTTTCTTTTTATTTTTAACAAAGTTTTATATATAGATGTTATGTACTTATCGCTATTTCTATATATTATTGTATTTCAGAATGAGATTTATTTTTAAAATACCGGTATTATACCGATATACCGATGTTGAAAAATTCAGTATTTTTGCAAACACTAATTGTTTACAATCAAAATATTATATTTTGTTAAGAAAAATTAATTAATTGAGGATCACATTCATATAAATACGTTGAAGAAATAATAAATAATCCGGAAAGTTGTAAACAATGTTGCTCTTGTTTATTTGTTGTAAATAAATTATGTAAAAATTTAGAAACCAATATGGTTCTGTATATATTCCATTTGTAAAGAATTATACTTTTAAGAGTAACATATAAAAATGATTAAATTAAAAATAATATCTATCATAACATCCAAGATATTTGGGATGTTATTCAAATAATTACCAACATGAATATTTTAGCATACGGATGGTCACAGAAGATGTTAAAACAAATATTCAACCATCTTACAGAAATATTTGAAAACTGCTAAAAAATTGCACACAAGGGTTCACCACAATTCAAATGAACGAGTCAGTTTATAGACAAGACCTTCCTATTTTAAAGATTGCAAGATTTTAAACAAAAAAACTATTAAGATCAAAATTGTATATTTCATTTCGGGAATCTTTCGAAAATTTCAGTGATATTAAAAACAAAAACAAAAACCTTCATATTTTCAAAAATACATTTCGCAAAACAAACTGCAAAATAATAATAACAGACAATATCAAAAAAAAAAATAATAATTTGTAATTGTAAAAATCTACCTATATACAATTTTTTACAATACCACGCAAAATTTACATTTTTTATTATTTTTTTTTTTTTTCAATTCATAAATCAATTTTGAAAGTATAAAAGTTTTATTGACTCGAAAAATAAAATACGTTATTGATAATAATTCTATTAGTTTTATACATAATAACTAACTGTATGAGAGTAACCTTTCAATGCTCACATGTATTTATATAGTCTCTAAGTTATTAACTATTTATGATCAAAATTTAAAAATGTAAACTCATTAAAACTTAAATTTTTTTGTTATGAAATTTTAGAAAAATTTTGATTACAAGACGTCAAAGTATAGCAGATTTAAAGTTTAATTAATGTGGGTTTTAGCTGCTAAAAATCTTAAGCGTGAAAATATTTTGTTGGCTTTGAAAAGGTAGATAACATGATAACAATTTCAAATTTGAAGCATGAGAATTCAATGTGTACGACAAAAACACAGTAAATATCATTTACATGGTCCATGGTAATATTTATCTACGTCATGGGATATTTTGACACAACATTGGGAAATTTTCTTCCAGCATGAGATATTTTCACACTGGATTGGGAAATTTTCTTTTTACTATACTGCGATGAAACAAGTATATATTTCTCAAATACCGAGGATAGTTTTTTATATCGGCAACACTCTTTGGGTAAATATATATACAATCTTTGTTTTTATTTTCCTATTACACAATATAATCTGTCTCTGAAGGAGGCATTCAGTAGTCTGTATGACATTTTTTTATATGTACGCAACATATAATGGCTAGCGGATGATAGAACCCATAACTATCCATGATGTTTATCCATTGTATTCCTGAGCTTTTATTCCTCTCCTACTGTTTCTTGCGTATATAAAAATTTAATAATTTTTTTTTCAACAAATAATTTTGACGGTTTAATAATGAAAACATAAATTAACAATTAACATAAGTAAAACCAAATATATGTTGCTAAAAAATAAAACTGAAAACAGAATAAGCATATGCGACAATTGCAATATTGAACTGGTTGATCAATACAAATATCTATAGGTGTTATATATTTGGCAGTAACTCAGTAACTTAAGCTGCGGTCCACAATTTGCTGAACAAATATAAAAAAATGGAGAAGAATTGCTAGAATTTTTACACTGATAAATAACAGAGTACCACAAAGTCAAAAAAGAACAATTTACTACAGTATGTTCCATAGTTCAATTACACACGCTATTCAAATATGGGAAAATCTATCTATCTCAAAGATATCAAAGTTATACAAAAATTACAAAATAAAGCAATAAAAAACTTATTCGAGTACAAATTAAGAACCTCTACTAAAGCTATACGCTGCAACTATAGACCAATTAACATTCTCGTTAAATGTAAGCTGGAAAACCAAGCACATTAGATAATTAAAAAAGACATTAACACACAATCATCACACCACAATCAGTTAATGATTACCACAATTATTTTACTAGAACTTTTCAATAATCATGATGTCATTCACAATTTAGCATATAAGTACTGTAATGAATGGCTTTAGAAATAATAAAGCAAACTAATGAATACTATTTGTCATGAATATAGTTTAGTCTTTAGTCTGTACTTTAGTAGTTTATTAATTAATGAATTTTTAAAAGTTCTGCACTTTGCGTCAACTGATTATTATATATTGAAATATAAATTTTTATTTAAATACTGGTCTACGTTAATTATTATTATTGTTGATAAATTGTATATGCATAATATGTATTTACGAATATGTATACTTATAATATAATTGTAAAATGTAAACACTTAAAATTTTTACACTATAAAAATTTCCGTGTGAAATGAATAAATTTTCAAAATATAAGTTTAGAAAATTCTTTGCAGCGATCTATTTTTTTCTTATGTAAAAATTCAATGTACCATCTCCCATTTTAGAGCCAACTAAATATTTTCACCCTTAACATGCTTAGTAGCTATGATTAATATTATTATTTATTGAATATAATTTAAATTACACACATTTTTAGATTTACTAGTTACCAGATTTACTAGTTACCAGGGCTATCAGCTTTTATTTAGTAGCTAAAAGCCACCTTTAGACAGAAAAACAAATAATATAGCATCGCTTGTAAATTCTTTACTCTGAACAAGGGTGATTCGAAGAAAATACGAACAATTACGGTTATATTGATTGTCAAAATTTTCTATCGGTCGATCATTAAATCTTAACTTGATAATACCATTTAAAATGGATCAAATCGAGAACTCGTAATTTCAATCTAATAAAAATTTAATAAATAATTATCTGTCAGTAGTAAATATCGTTACAAAATCTTTTTATATTTCAATTGTTAAATTTTTCTTTAGTTTTATTACAGTATATTCTTGGGGTTACTATCTATATAACTTTTATATTCTCCATCTCAATTTCTTCAGAGAGCGATTTTAACTTTTACATTCATTATGAAAATATTTAGTATAGAATGAGGTTGGTTACGTTTGTAATTATATTTTATAATTGTCATTTTATCTCAAATAATTTAATTGTTGTCAGCAGTTCACTTAACAAATTAGTCATAAGCACTTATAAAAGTATTATGTTGATTCCGAAATATCGATATTTTTAATCAAATATTGAAATAAAAATTAGTGAACATGAAAATATATTAAAATTGTTATTTTATCGTTGAAAACATGAAGCCACTACTTATATACTATGCCTTACTTAATATTAGTTGTGATAACGTTTTAACATTTTAAATCGATATCAAAATTTCTTTACAACACATTTTAAAAATTAAAAGTTTGAAATATTGGGCCTTATTGTAGTAAACGTAAACGCTATCAAAACGCGGTGAATTGGTATTGTGGTAAGCGTGCAAACGTGAAAGTGAAAAATGAAAAAATTCATTTTTGAAATTAAACGTGAATATATTCTTGGCATTGTTCAAAACGTACGGCGACAGTCTTTTTGGTATTGTTGAAACGTGAAGATTAGTTTGCGTTTAAAATATTTAGGACAACAAAATATAATACATATATTATATTTTTTATTTATTATATATATATATATATATATTTTATTTGTTTTAACATTTGAGTTAAAAAATTTAATTCATTAATATAATTTTATTCATGTTGAACATAATATTGCCTCTAGTATATCCAGCATTGATGACAATATTTGTGAGAAGTCGGTTGATCTATGTTTATATAGTTATCATTTGCCATAGACTGCTGATAACTATACCTTGAGCAAAAAACCTCAAACAGGCACCAAATTTTAATTTAGATGTTAAAGATGATGATTTAGTTACTGTCGGCATATTTTCCTTAATTTGTTTTAATACATATTCAAAAGCAGTTTATTGAGACGAAAGATTGTCGTAAAATTAAAAGTACATATGAAATATTTAAAATGTTATAAAATGTTTATCTCTTATCGTTCATTTCAATAATATCAATACTGATATGAATTTTTTCTTAACTTTGCTCATCCTCAATAAAATATACCGCTGCAATATCTATCTTTAATATTATTTTATATTTTAATAAATTTAAAAACTATAATTTTTTGTAATCAATTTAAACAAATTTTTTTAAACAGCTTTGAAATAATACAAATTTTGACTTTCATACAAGATATTCTTAAAAAAAATATATTTGACATTTGTTTATTCAACGTTTCAAAAATAGAATATACGCGCTTTGTATAATACCAATTCGGAGTGAGTACAAAGATTCACGAGTCGCGTTCGCCATACGTTTACCACAATAAGGCCCATTATTAATTAACTATACGACCCTAGGCAATATTAATTCAGACCTAATTTGATATAATTTTTTAACATACTTACCCACTGTTTTAATACAAGTTATTACACTTATTTGAAAGATTGGTTTATTAGCAACATTTACAAAAAAAAACAAAGTTTTATTCGAATATAACATAATAAACAATATTTGTCAGTTCAAAATAATTAAGACCATTTCCATTTTAAATTCCGACGAAATATTTAATACTGCTATGTTACGTCGTCCGAATATATAGACGTATTGTTACGTCTTATTTCGCTATAATAACTATAGCGACTACTTTAATAAGTATCTGACAATCATCGACAGTATAGTTAAATTCCACGTTTGCTAAATATTTTCACATAAACCATCAATTGTGGACTGTGGATTATTATAGAGACTCCTTTTCATTGATCCCCACACCGATTCAATTGTATTTAAGTCTGGACCACTCTGAAATGGTGATACTTTATCGAGTTGTGGTATCAAAAAGGCACAATTAAGTGTAATTGATTTTCCAGATGAAACTGGAATGGCCATTTCTACCTACCCTATCTATCTAAACATCTGATGTTTTGTTCTGTTGTCCCAGTAATAAGATGACGATATCATATTTTATTTATATCTCATTTTTTATTTTTTAATTCTACTACCTTATTTACTTAACTTAAAACTAACTTAGTATGGCCGACTTTATGTACATCAAACCACTATACAGACATAAACTCCAAAAGTCATCTTCCAGATTATCACAACTAAATTGCTTTATTATCATGAAAACAATAAAATTTAATTATTTTATATAAATAACGGTACTTATTATTTCATTTTCAAATCTCTCTCATTTATGATAAATACAGTGGTGCCCGAATTTAAAATGGTCGTAATTATTTTGAGTTAACAAATAGGTTTCATTGTGTTTTATGAATAAAATGTGTGCTAATAAATCAACTTTTTACATAAGTCTAATAAGTTGTAGTGAAATGGCCGGAAAGTGTGTTAAAAATTTCTATGAAATTAAAATATTTTTAAAATTTAGAGTATCTGAATTAATAATGGTTCGGGCTTGTATTACAGTCTATAATATATGTGTAATAATTTTCTCAGTTTACAAAGCGAAACTTGCTCTATGTTCTTTAATTTAGCATAATTTAAATTTTTAATAACCACTTTTAATTTTTTTGCATACATCTAATCTATTTAATCAATTTGCAACCCTAGCTTTGAAAATCAAAAAATTTTATTACCAAAGAATCTAAATTTTCCGAATAAATTAAATTTTTCTTCCATATTAATTTTATATTTTGATTCTCTACTAAATTTTATTGAAAGTTGTGTTTTACATTTTAAATAAATTATTTGCAATAATTTTGTTTTTTTTTTTTTTTTTTTTTTTGCTTCAAATATTAAGTGCTGCTTTAATTTTTTATTTTAAAAATGAAAACTAAAAACAAAACTCACCGTAATTTCCAAGTAAATTAAATAAACTGTGACTCCTGTTTAAGATCTAAAATAATGCAAATAAAAAAAAAAAAGTCAGATTATTTACAGTTATTTGAACTAATCAATAAGATTATAATTGAAATTTATATAAATTTAAATATTTTTATTATAAATATGATATTGCACAACTCAAATCTTACTACACAAAAAAAAAATATCAATTATTAAAGTTAAAAATTCAAGTATAGTCCATATCCTAATAGACAATTAAACTAACAAACTAATATGTTAGATTGTTAATTAGTGAATACCGTAAATACACTGATAAAAATAATTCCAAAAGGATTTGGTTTGCCGAAAATACTCAGTTGAGGTTAGATTATGTTGATTTTTATTATACCAACTTTTGATTAACGCAATAGAGCTGTTGTTGATGCAAATGCAGTACCTATGGTTCATTTGGTATGCAGAAAATGTTCATTTGGTCAAATAATAATTTCTATATAATTTCTGCCAAAACTGAATAATTTTTGTCCACGTAAATCCATCTGTGTTGTTAGAGCAAACAAATAGTCTGTTGTAACAACTGAATCTGTTGTATTAGTTATGCGTATTGTACGTACTGTTAGTACAACCTTATTGCCAATAATCTTAAACGTACTATTCAGTTGAAGGAACCGAATTGAAATTAGCATGCGATTCTTATGACAAGTAAGTAAGATTTAGTAAATAGTTTTAATAAAATATTCAGTTGCCATTCCATTCAAACAACACAACCTCATTTTGCCTACTTTAAAGGAAATTAAGTTTGCATATAATAACAATTGAAATATATAGTTTAAAATTAATTCTACTAAATTTGTGTGTTTATAATGAAATGCACGATATTTTTTAACTTAGCAGAAACTTAGCATAATCTAATGCTTATCACGAAAGAGTTTGCAATAGTTGTAACAATAGCAATAGTTGCATTTATTCACTTTCTGGCATCGAAGCAATAATAATACTTCAGTCCAAGGAACTAATGCGATCATTACATCAGTTATGTAATACTGTATGTATTGTAACAAACAATCGGTTATGATAACTTCGCTTAGTTACAGCCACTATGTGCTTTAATTCGGTTGTGGTGACAGACATAGAGTTAAATCAATGAATAAGTTTGTTGGCGTTACAATAATGCTGCTCCTCAACCTCAACATTCTGTTAGAGTAACTTTAATTTGGCTACAACAACTCCTTTTATTCGGTTGCATAGAGTTACACCAAGCCAGTAAGTTTGCTGATAAATTGCTCATTTTATGATGAACAATTATTTAGTTATCGCAACGGAAATAAAGAGGTTGTTACAACTCTAATTAAAAAAGTTATGGCAACCGAATCATTTGGTTTGGCAATTTATTCGGTTGCCGCAAACGAATCCGCTCTCAGGGAGCACACACTGGCACACTTAGACAAGTACTAATATAGTTTTAGTATAAATAATTCAGTAAATATAAATTTATTTATATAACAGTGGGTCTGTAGATAAATTTGCAGGCCAACTGCAGGTGCTTTTCCGTTTTTGAATGTGGACCTTTTTTTATATAGCAATAATTTGGTATATTTTTTGTATATATTATACCTATTATTTTTATTAGTTTTTAATTATTATATGATTACTTATTATTAGATTATATTAGAACCGTTTATATAAAAAAATTGGTGGTAACAAAATCTACAAAAAACAAAATCCATATTGACTTTTGCCATAAAAAAAAAAACACGAAAAAGCTATCTTAGTTATTGCTTTTATTCATTTTACTTTATTATTTACAGCTTTGCAAGTTTTTACTGCATATTTTTATGTGTTTTTGCAAGTAATTTATTTTATCAAATTCCTGGCTTATCAACGTATCGAAATCTCGCCAATAAAAGCGCCAGCGGGAGTTTGGACGGTACCCCATCATTTTAAATATTTAGATAAAATATTTTTCCAGAATATTTACTTATAAATTATTTTATGCATAGCAACTTTTGGATAAAAAAAAAAGAAGATATCTACTTTTTGCCGGATTAATTTCCCAAAACTTTATGGATTTTGAGTTTATGATTTTTTTTTGTGGATTGCGGTTTGTAGATTTGCTCACCAACCAAAAAATTATTAGAATTAGAAAATTTGCAGTCGATGCAAAAATAAGATTCCAAGTTAAAAAATTGAATTTAATATACAAAATATGTGAAAGTATTCCGGTAATATTCGAAAAGGACTGTATAAACATATTTTTTTTGTATGTTTTAAAGTTTTGATATTATGACCATCCGTATACTCAAATGTAGATTAATTTTTTGTAACATTTTCCTGCCATAAGAAAAACATGGTCTCAATAAAGTGGTTCGTGAAGGTTCGACAAACAAACAGATCTTATCTGAGATTATTCTTTTATTTTTTGCTAAATACAAGTGCATAACGAGAGTATAAAGAAACTTAATACTTTTTATAAGCTTTTAAGAATCATGTCTACACAGAATTATGCTTTTCAAAATTTTCCCATCTCCATCGTGCTTTACAAAATTTTCTTTTTTTTTAATTGGTTGATAAAACGTATTTGGGGGTGTTAGTCTCTGAGTTTATAAATAAAATTTGTTTGTTTTCTATTTTTTTGACTAAAGTTTTGCAATCTGCAAAAGCAAATTTTATACTCTTTTCCCCAATAAAAAAAGAACAAAATTTTAAAAATTAAAACTTTGATAAAACAACATTTTTATAAGACTATATATGATTCCCGAAACACAAAAATTAACAAATATTGTATGGTATTACCTCATTTTGTATTTCGGAATTATGTAAATAGGATTTCGGAAGTGCTTTTTTTGTTTTTTAGATCTATATCCCAACTCCTTCAGATGTATGATTTTCCTATGATAAGGTTGCAGTTATAGCGATATAGCGTTGCAATTTTGCTGTCGTGCGGCTAACAAAAATATGAATATAAACTCATATGAATTCTTAAAAAAAGTTCGAGAAACAAATTCAGTTCCAAATTTTAACAATTTATGTTCAATATTTTATATAAAATCTATTTTACCGTTCCGTTCCGTCATATGAGACGAGATTTGGTTATGCTCCCGTTTCTTGTATTTTGCAAACACAAAAAAATAATCAATAATCCGAACCAATTTTATTTGTTTGTCTAACCTTCACTCCAATTTATTGAAACCATGATTTTTAAGGCATTGCATTTTTACTGCTTAACTTAAGATGTTCAAATTTCGAACAAAAGTTTAAATTAAATTAATTTATTACATATATAGGATACTAATTTAATAATTGCATAATGCGATGCGGTAAGAATTTTCGGGTCGTTGTTATTCTTTCAAAACAAATCGAATTTTCTCTTTAAATATATGCTATTAGTATTTTGTCGGAATATGAAGACCGATATTAAGTTGTGTGTGTTTTTTTTAATTGTCAAAGATAGAGAATAAACACCCCTTACTGTTTTACGTAGAGTCTTGGACTAACAACGATACTGAAGACAATCTCTAATGTAAAGTAATTTCGTCTTCATAACCGCGCAGGCTTATTTTATTTTAGTGATATTGAATTTGTATTCCTAATTAATTTCACACAATAATCATATAGATACTATTTACAATATCAATACCATTACCCCAGGATATTTTGCTTAGTGTAGTCAGCATATTATTTAACTTTTAATTTCGCTCAGTTTCTTCGGTCTGATCTTTTGAAAATTTTATTTCAAGATAAATTTAATTTAACATATTTTCAATATTGTAATCTTCAATAGTTAAGATTTGTCTTAGGAGTAAGTGTCTTCTAATTTGCTTCATGATTTTTGATTTATTTCGATTTATATTATATCCATATTTCTTTGACTGCTAGATCTTAGTTAGTGAATGTATCTTTCGCTTCATCAGCTTTTTTTGTCGCCATTTAATTAATGTTATCATATTATTTATTAATTTTGTTTTATTCAAGTTTATTCCACTCACTACTGAAAATTTTCTTAATTTACCATCATGTTATCCTTTTATAAATAATAATGTATATAATAATTTTATACAAGTTTTCAGACATTAATTCTTCCTCATAAATATTTTTAAAGTGTGAGTAATTTTTTTAACCATATAGATGTTCCACTGCTTTAAAGGAATTATTCTGCTATACGTTCAATAACACTGATGGCGTTTTATTTTTTCTTAAATTAGTCTTAAACAATCTCGACTAAAGGATCGATGTTATTTTGATTATCTTTGAAGTTGACATATTGTCACATATATATATATATATATTAAAACTTTGATTGTAAAGTTCAATAATTGAAAAAAAAATAATGACTTCGTCTGTTTTTAAATGGCATATTTTACTTTAAATTTATTTAACTGAATTAGCGATTAATTATAAGATACAAGTGCCAGTGCAAAAATTAACTATTTTCATTAACAATTTATTTTCTCTGATTCAATTCAAATCGATTATTTAGCTTTAATACACAAGGCCATATTGAACAATAAATTTTTTATATGCTATTTTTAAATACATAAAAATACCATATTTACTTTCACTACAAGTCTTAAAATTTTCAATAATAAAACGAATAATATAATATTATAATAAAATTATTTATAGTTGAAATCTTTCTATACGTATATTTTTACAAGTGGGTACACCAATTTAATATACATATATTTTATGGATATTGTATGTATGTAATTATATAAATATCAAATTATATTATATTATATATAGTATGAAAAACTTACCTCCGATATAAAAAATGCGGTACCCGTTATATAGTTGTTCACACCACTAAAGTTATATTTTTTATGTAAGTCTGAAATTAAAATTTAGTATACTATTATTAATTATACACTTACATATAATTACATTTTAATAACCTAAACTAGTGTATTATTATACTTCTAATAAAGAAATATAAAATATTTAAAAATAAAAAATAAATTATGTATAAAAATAGTTTAATACGTATATGTAAACAAGTATATACATATGTTATATATAACATAAAATATTTAATTTCAACTAATATTAAATTCTTTTTTATTAAATAAAAAAAAAATTAATTTGTTAATCATAACAAATTAGATAATTTAGAACTTGGCCTACAGGAACCTCTATTAAACTATATTCATATCCGTCGGTCACAATATATACTTTTAAATGAACTTTCATATTAGAGTTTAAATGTTAAAAAAAAATATGTTAATTCTTTATTTTTTAAGTATATATAAAGTATAAACAATCCCACTTAGTACAAGAAAATCAGCTGTTATATATTTTTATAAATTAAAAAACAAGAAAAAACATACACAGGTGACTATTTAAAAAAAAAATCTTTTTAATTTGATAGTTTTTTTTTTATGCTTAAATATATTAATGAAATTAAATTTGTGTATATATATGATAATAAGTTATAATTACATATATAGAAAATTATATATTTCAAATAAATATAAAAAAATTTGCGAAATACATATATGCATATAGATATATTGTAATTGTATTATAATAGAACCAACCATGTGTTTTTGTTTTTAATTGTATATAAAAACAATTTTCAAAAACAAAATTTAACGGGCTTTGTTAAAGTTTTAGAACAATTTCAATTACATTGTTAAAATATTATTAATTTTTACTTTCTATTTTAGAGATTGAAATTAAAACAATATCATAATTTCGTTTTCTTTAAGAAACTTTTACTATTTGTAAATTTGTAAGTTTTTATCTTTACAAATTAGGACACTGAAACGTCAAAAAGTTAGTGAATAGTTTCATTCAATTGTTTTTAATATTATTATTATTATTTTTTTTTACATAAAATTTTTACCTATTTGTACCTATTTGTAACATATTATTTGTAAAATAATTAAAATGAAGGTCCGTAAAGTCAGAATAATTTTTTAAAAAAAATGTAACATTTTATTTTTTTTTCTTGTTTTTTTTTTATGTTCTTGTTAGTAACTTAGGTAGCATTTATTCATCAAATTACTGGCTTATCAACTCATGAAATGTGGAAAACAAGTACTACTACTGTTAGGAACTAAGCCTTCTTAAATAGAATAGCTCCATTTTATTCAAGTGATTACCAGATTATACTCCCAATTGGTATAAAAATAATCTAATTTAAACTCAAATTGTACAAAAGAGATTTCAGATAGTTACATTAGAAATATCATTAATTCGATTCATATTCACGGTAAATCAGTTGTAGATATTAGACCGGATGTTGAAAATAAAGTTATCTTATATCACTCTCTTTTTCGATTCAAATCCTGTTGTAAGCTGTTAAATTTATTAGCTTCTACAGATAAATTGGAATTATCTTTAGGAATTAGGAATTCCAGTAGAAATATCGGCACAATGTAAAATGGACAACTACAGTGCTGGTACCGTTTATCTATAAAGAAGAGTGGTCATCATCTGAAATAAATGATTTTAAATGGCTTGTTCTATGCGATATTTATAACAAAATAAACCCAACTATGCTAAATATTCCGAAATATATAATTGATATGCATATAAAAAGAATTGCGAAAACCGAAGACTTTTTGATTTTTAAAGAACGCATTGCGAAAAAGTGCTTATACAAAAAAACTAAATTATTTATGTTACTCAATTTATCCTTTTTGTAATTGTATGTGTAAATAAAAAATATAAATAAAATGGATAGTATTGCATATTATAATTATATTAGTAGCCTATTATATTATTCTATTGTTTTTTATTTGTATCGTATAAATAAAGATTAAAAAAAATTTTTTTTAATATTATATAAAACCCCACATTATGAAATAAATTATTTAAATGAAAATGTCAAAAATTAAATGAATTTCAACTATACGTCACTAGTATTTTTATCTACTACTGCATAGAATTATTCAGTTTACAACAAACTAATTTAAGAACCTTTAAAAAAATTTTTAATTAATTAATTTTGTTGTAAATAAATAAGTATAAGAATACAAAAAAAAATTGTTTGTCATTTATTTTATCCCAATAGAAGTAGAATTCAAACTAATAACATATACATTATAAATTCAATTTTAAAATATGGCAATGAAAAATTGCTAAAATAATCAATTATTTTTTCCACAATTATGCAAATTATACTTATACTAAATTATAAAATAATCTAAGTCGTCACAAGCTTGCTTAAAAAGGTGGCATCATATTCCATCAAAAAAACTTACAATCAATTTTAAAAGTGAATTTAATATGAAACAATGTAAATTGAACATCAATTCGGGTATAGAAATGGGTATATGCAACATATAGAACAAACCGGCTTACAGGTAATGAGAGATTGTTAGTAAGTTGTAGGAAAAAGAAATATTTTTCAGTACTTTTCGGGCTGTTCAAAGTCAACTTGTAATTGTTTTTAATTTTCGACAGAAAAATGGTGCATGTATTGAAAAATATGACGGAGATATAACAAAATGATGAGGTATGTATAATACATCATCTTTTCAACGTGATCGTGACTGCTTTTAACTGAAAAGTCTGCAAGCATTTAGCCTATAGTTAATCTATTCAATATGTGGAGTGAAAGTTTTCTTTTAAATCGTTCAATAAAAATTTATTTTGGATACCTATTGAATTATGTCCAATCTTGTGTTATGTCCCAAAAATTCAATATAAATAATACTAACAACTTAACTGATGTAGCTAGGATTCATTTTTTGATAATAGTAATTAATGACAATATAAATAGTAATGATAACGAAAAATAAAAAAAATAGTTATCAGTTTGTTATCAGCTGTCATATATCAACTGTCTACATAGAACCGCAAAATGTATTCAAATAGAACAGAAATCAGTTATTTTAATTTGAGAAGAAAAGGTTATTTTCAACAATCCAGATACAGTTCCAGAAACAGCAGATATAAAATCTATAATTATAATTGGCAGGCATTTAAGGACCTGGAAAAAATTTCTATTTTGTTTTATAATATTCAAACTTTTAAATAAAATATATCCATTTTGAGTCATTCAACATCTTGTTAAATTAAAGGAAATTTATTATTATTATATTAAATTTTTTAAATAACTGTCTCAAATTATTATTGTTTTCTATATTTCAGCCATTTGTAGTAATCATATAGTTGTGGTTAAAAATACATATAATGCCTCTATATTTAAAAATATAAATATTTTATTTTTAGTAATTTTATCCATTAAATCCTACTGTCTATAGGGAATATATCGAAAACGAATCAGTATATGACGGAGGTGTATTTATGTATCCAAAATAAAACTTACTAACCACAAAACTTTTTATTAACCACGAGTGGTTTCTGCTATATCGTGAAAAGTCTATCCCACTACGTAAATTACTGTTCTTTTAAAAACTTTAAATTTAGTTTCAACTTAAGTTATAATTACTCAACAGGGGCCCCTAGTATTAGTATATTCAATTTACATTTGATTTGATTTGAAAAAGAAATCGATTCAACTTAAAATTACAAAGGTATATAACTAGAATTACTATGGGGTCAGCCAATTAGAGCGAATGGATGAAAATGCTCCAGATCGGAAGCTATAAGATTTGTATGCAGACAAAACCTTCGTTAAATATATGAAATATCGAAAGACATAAAAAAATTTTTTATATTCAACTAGAGAGAAGCGGCTAGCGACCACTTCATGAAGAATGCTAATGAGATAATCTAAAAATGCTAATGAGTCAGGCTCAGGACCTACGCAATATAATGGTCTCAGCACTTTCTCTTGAAACAACTAATTGTTCCTATCGGAATTCTAATGTCGATTAAACTTTCATGATTAAACTACATAAGGTATTAGCTATAGCTCTCTTTATCTGATATTATACGTAATCACTATTCCCCATAGTGATTCAAATATTGAAATTTAAGAAGGTAATCGCTTGTATTAAGAAGGTAATCGCTGATACTCATGAAACACGATGGAAAGAAAAATATGGTCTGTCCTGCATATAGTTTAATAAGATATTAAGTGAGAAACTTAGGTATGGGATATATTTAGCACTGTAAGTGAAATCAGGACTATTATATATCATTCAGTTACAAAAGTTAATTGATCTCCAACTAATAACGGATTAATCTTTCAGTACTTAGGAATGGCAAAAATAAACAAAACCAATTCAATTTCCCCTGATTATTACATCCAAAAAACTGTTCTGTCGAAGCTAACAAATATAATACAAACTACCTTTATTTTCCCATTTGGGAAAAGATTACATACTGATAAAATATATAGATTTTATATTAAAGAAAATAAAACATGGTTATTATTTACAACAAAAAAACATTTCTTACGGACACAAAAATTTTCAATTTTATAGTAATTATAATAATGATATTATGAAGTCATTAGAAAATTGTCTTCTCGATTAGCTTAAAAATAAAAACTGAAAAGATTTATCCATATTTTAAACAGAAACAGAAACAAAATGAATTTAAATTCCATTAAAATCAACATACATGTTATGTAACAGAACTGTACAATTTATAATATTTTATTTTTCAACAAAAACAAGAACAAAAAACAAAAACAAAAACAACAGGATATAAAAACAAGAAATGTATTCAAAATGTCTTCTTGTATTACAAGACATATTTTTTTCTTAAAGGCTGTGGATGTATGAAAACTATATGAACACACATCTATACTATATATATTTAAGTTAAGTATGCTCTGATGTACTCTGATACAAATACAGCATACACAAACACAGTTAAACTTTGATGGGATATTGAACTATCTGGAGCAAAATATATGACAGAGGTAATTCCAAGTTTCTTTTGTTTTTCATTTTTTTGATTTTAATTTTTATTGTTTTTATTGTGTTTGTAATGTCAAGAATTTTAATGTATGTATTAAAATTTTATTACTTTTTTCAGAAACCGTTTGGTTTAATTTTTTTATATGAATAATAATTGTTTAAGGTACCTACAATAATATTTTTGAAACATGAATATTATATATATTTTTTTTTATTTAGAAAGTATCTTTAGATACGTATACATATATATACAATAACATATATTATTCACTGTTCTTATTTCATTTGTTTTGCACAATAAATGCATTTCTAAAATTTGTTTTTTGAAAAATATGAAATTATAATTTTGAAAAGAAAAAACAGATGAAAAATTATTATTGTTGTTTTTTCAATGCATAAAAATGTTGTACTTCTTCAATATATAAGATACACGAAGAGATTCGTCATTTTTATTTATATATCTTACATTTACAAATGTATTATGTACATTACTTAATTACTTAATTTGGCATAACGAATTTCATGAGTATATTTTGTGGACTGAAGAACTACCTTTTTTGAATTTCCCAGTCCTCCAAAAAAATGTTATAGTCACCTTCGACTCCTTCTTTTAATCTAAACTTTAGTCTATCATTAGTTTGTCTATACAGCAGAGGTTGGTGTAGAAAACTATTCTTGTCAAAAAATCTTCCTCCATTCTTACAGCATGTCCTAGGCAGTGTAGTTGTCGTTTCTTTATTTGTTTGTTCAGGTTGGGCTCAAAATTGAAGTTTATAAGGCCAAATATCTTGTCCAGAATTTTCTTCTCAAAAGATCCTACCTGGTTCTCATCGACTCCAAATTTTAAAATAAAAATAGAGTTAAATTTTTAATTAATTTAAATGTACAAAATAAAATTACTTATTCGTTTTTAGGATCCTTATTAATTATGCCTAAAATTTAACCACCGAGATGTAGTTATTCTTAATCACAAATGTGACTTCTGCAATTTATAACGTCATTGCACCGAGAGTATACAATAAGATGGCTGAGAATATCAAAAATATTTACAAAATATCAAACACTAAATCTTTTTCTCAGAAATGATCTGGTTACAACATTTGCATTTCATTTTTGTTCGTTTGATTTTATTGTAAATACATTTTTAATATTAATTCTAATACTATTTTTAATTTATATTAATTTAGTTAAATACTTTAACTCTTATGAAGTTTATAACTATTTCGTCCTTTAAATTCCCTTTTCTTACATTTTTGAAGTATATAAAATCTAATCTAGATTCAACATAGTCGCTATAAAATAAAATGAATTATTATATCAAATAAAAAACGTACGTGTATAAGTATAAGTACTATACAGGTTATATAGGTATGTAAAATATTTCTACATGTTGATCGAACTACACCAAATAGATTTAGTTTTGTGGAAACTTTGAAAAATATTATTGTCTTAAACTTGTTTCCATAGTATGTTTTATAATATGTCTATACTATATTTTTAACAGTAAATACAGTACATCTACTATTTGAAATTTAAATGTGGCAGAATTAACTTTAAAGCAAGCATAACACTGATAATAGAGCGCTTGTGTTTTACAAAGTATTAATTTTAAAATGTTTTTATATTTAAAACTCTTTGAAAACCACTGCTTTGTTAATAATGGAAAAAGATAGTTTCAGTGAAGGAGTGATAAAAACTTTGATTATAAATTATACTAACCGAAGGGTTAAATTTCACAGATTATACAGTTAGCTTTTAAATGGTAAAAAACAATTTTTTAATAACTACACCCTCAGGCAATTAACTATAATTAAACTCATTCCGATATAAATAAGCAAATCAAATATTGTGATACTTTTGCAGATAATTGATAAGAGAATTAAATACAATTTTTATTCAAAATTTAAAACTTAAATTGGAATTTTTATAAGCAACAACAAGCGTACATTTTCTTTTTTTTTTAACTTTCCTTGAAGATAAAAATCTTAGAAAATACATCAAAAAAGGGTGATGAAGTATGAGATACGATGTACCTAAATTTTTGAAGTAAATGGCTTAACTATATATATATTTTTTTTTATGTTTCTCACTCTTATTTTTTACTAATAATTATTTCACTACTTCTTGTCTTTGAGTTCTTACTTCGGCACAACATATACTAAAATTGGAATGATACAGAGTAGCAAAACCATGAAGCGTTCCACATTTTCATGAACAAATAAAACATAAATAACACAGAACACGACATAACGACTAGCAAAATCAAAATTATATGGATATCGCAACATGCAGGGATAAAGGGTAGGATTAAACTAGCTAACAAGGAAGCAAAGCAAACAACGAAAAGATCACTACTAACGATAATGACACAAACATATGGACAGGCAAAACAAAACATACAAAACTTTAATCAGACAAAAAGACAAGAAAAATGGGATCGAATTCATATTTGTTGAACCGTTTCATCTACTTCTTGACATATAATCTAGGTACACATCAACAATGATTGATTCTATCTGTTTCATTTCAGTGCGGTGGTTTGTTTGCAATTCAAACCAGTTTCTCAACCTACAATAGTATTCAATACCACAAAATTAGTATTCCATAGCTTAAGGTAACAAATAATTCACTACCCAAGAAATAATTCAAATTTCTAGTAAAATCGTAAGATAATTAATTGACATAGGAATGCCTGAGCTACTTAACTGCCTTACTGAAAGCCTGAGCTATATTTTTTATATCAGAGCATATTCTACAATTCCAAAAATAACTGCTGACTTGAGCCAATAGATAGCTAATTTCGCAAGGAATTTACTTTCGTTCACGAATTATTTATTTATTTTTTTTAATAATCGATCCTAGAGATACATCTGAAGGCCAACTTATAGGTCTTTTTCCCTTTCGAAATGTGGAATGTGAAAGGTATTTTTATTAATTTGTAATTATTTTATTAGATATCTTTATTAATTATTATATTATATTAGAACCGATGGGGTTGGTATTGGAAATTACATTTTCACCATTTAAAAAAATTCATTTCTTTTCTTGCCTTGCATAGTCAGCCTGAACCCTGGTTTAAAAAAACTAAATTTGTGGTAACAAACCTTGTTGAATCAACTTCAACATTTATTAATAAATGGAGATAAGGCTTACAAACAGCTTTGACATTTTACCACATAGTGCTGCTGAAATTACAAAAATTTGGTTTCCCGTTAATCTTTTTAAAATAGATCTAACTCATATTTAGACAACAGAGTTTACAGCGTTTTGTTCAGGTCATCCATTTCAATATCATTTATGGTCACCTCAGGTGTTTCAGAAGGTAGTTACTTAGGACCTTTTTTGTTTATAATTTATGTTAATAATTTTGCCTCAGTAATCAAAAATAGCGAATTACAAATTTACGCAGATAATATGAAAGAGACTTTTTTATTTTACCTTGATAATTTCTTTCTCTAGTGTACAAATAAAAATTTACTTAGCAGTGAATTGAATATGAATTCTAATATGATTTAATGAAACCCCGCCCAAAAAAACAAAACATTTGCTTTGCCAGAGTTACACTCATAAAATATTTGAACCTATTATAGTTTTCCCTTTTTTACAAACAATTTACAAATTAACATGATGGCATAAATAAAATCCCAATTTAAAAAAAAAAATAATAAGTATCAAATTTCACAAAAACTCAATTGCCATGATTCTTACAATTCGATCGAATTTCAAAATTAATAACGCGTACACTTTTCAAATATGATATTTTGAAATTATATCCAAATTTTTAGTGAGTAGGTAACAGATTACAATTTATCAGATAATAATTATAAATATTAAGACCTAACTGTTCACGGTTACCGAAACTAACCCTAACCTTTAAAATAATATTAATTGAAACAAAATTTTGGATAATGGTCGATACGATACTACATAGTTTATCGTAAACACCCTAGTATTTTAATAAAATTTAAATTAATTCAATATATATCTATACCTATAGATATATTTATAGTAACGGCATCTTAAGACAATTTCTCTCCCACGTTATTTTTAAAATTAACATAAATTATTTAAAAAGAAAAAAAAATTAAAAAAAATGTTTTGAGTGAATGGCTTTATTAAAAAGTATGTATTTAACCAGTTACAATTTATATTATAATATATAGTTCAATAACTAAATTTTAAACATATTAAATGATATATACATACATAGTACATACATATAATAATATACGCCATTCTTATTATTAGATATAAATTATCTTACTAACGTTATATTATTTTACTATCATATTATACAAGCAGGTATACTTTTATAATTGTATGGACGAACATCACTCCATATATATTACATATATATATCAATATGAGTGTATATTATATACACAATGGATATAGGTTTATTTATGTAGATTGGGAAAAGAAAGATAATTTTTAGATTTTTTTTTTATTATAACAATACGATAAATTAAAAAAAAATGTTTTTTTTTATAATGTTCTCAACTCTGCAGAGGACATATTATATCAGGCTGTTTTTGGATCTATAAATTATTTCTTCCATTTAAACCACTACATTCTTTAATTTTAACTAACAAGTTGTCTCGACCTTATTTTTTTTTTGTTTTTTTTTTTAAATTATAATGTCTGTAGAAAAAAACATCAAGAATAGAATAATTTTATTTTATTTTTTTATTTATTTTCAAAATGGTCTTAAATTTCATTTTATTAGTCAGTCGATATATATGTTTCCAAAATCATTGGGCCAAAATAAAACAAATAACATATTTATAAAATTTATTAAAAAATAAATATTTTCAAAAACAAAAAATTAAATTCATATTTTTATAACAATAACAGCAATAATTCATTGATTAAAATATTTGTATACGATACGATAATGAATAAAATAAAGAAATAAAATTAATCATACGAAAATTGGAATATCATTCAAACATATTTGCAAAAAAATTAACAACAAATAGGTAGTGGTCATATGAGATAAAAAAAGAAAATGTTGTTTGAGTCGAGGTTTTCACATGCCTCCCAGTTTGTCATATATACAAATTTTTGTTGCAATGACTGGAAACGCTCCTGTATATATTACCGATTTCAGTATTTGATGAATTGAATCTTTAGTTGATCTTAAAAGAGTCTTGAGCTGATTGATTATGCTTTCATACAATACGTATAACTCGTGTTTTTTAATTTTGCTCTTAAAGGGAATGAAATCTCATCAGATCCCATTGCTGCTCTTCTTTTAGGGGACTGTTGATCAGTGAGTACGTTGCTCTTGCGTTGCTGAGTAATTTAGTGATGGTTTTTTTCTGGATATTTCTCGCAATCTCAAATAGGTGTTTA